>CAACAH010000003.1:2400000-3600000 GCA_900654225.1 Magnusiomyces fungicola
AATCAGCAACAACACAACTCCAATGTGTTATCTCCTCACTCATTTGTCCCAAATCCAGATGCAATTTCCCCTTCTGGAGTTCCTTCGTACATCAAGCCGGGACTTACTCAGGAGCAATTGAAGCTTCCACCTGGTCGTAAGCGTAAGACTCCTGCCCAGATTGCAGCTGCGCAACAACAAAACCAGACTCAAAACAAGCAAACACAGTCTCAACCTCAGCAACACCAATCTGGTAACACTCCGGTGCATTCTGTCCCTACTCCTGGATCAGTCATTTCAATTGGATCGCCAGACAATATATTTGCTGCAATGCCTTCTCCTTCATCTGTTGCAGGTGTTAAACGGTCTGGTAGCATGTCAGACTCGATGAACCCCGCTAACAAGCACCAGAAATTGGAGCACGGCCTGGGAGTGGCTGGCACAAGCCCTGGAGCGCTTTTCTCGCCTAAACCCCCTGGTATTGGTACCCCAGGTGCTGCGAAATCACCATCTGGTGGTGTTACAGGTGCAACATCTTCGGTCATTTCCTCTCTTAATGCAGCTATCGATGCCACAGCAATTGATATGACATATGACGAAGTTAAGCATCGGGCCCTTCTTGATGCCCCAGCTCGCAAGCTTAGTGAGCTCCAAAAGGCGTCCCCTGTTGAATTTTTGATACATGGTTTGGGTGAAGCTTTGGGTATTCCAGATAAGCAGGTTACAGATATTTGCAGCAGTAGCATTGAGCAACTTAGTGCCATGGTTGATTCAGACTTGAAAAAGGCCCAAAAGGAAGCTAACAACAGCAGCAACACGAACAGTTTGTTGAATCCCCAATTTTTGGGCCGACCCCCGATTTCAGGGGTTTTGTCCAATGCAATTGGCGGAGAATTTACATCTTTAATGGGTTTCCATGGGGGATCAGGATATGACTTTGATGGACAAAATGTTATTAGCAGTGGATTTTCTAGCGATGTGCAATTTTCTGGTGATCCCAATGATATCCGTACTAAGAGCAAGCCTGGAGTTTCTAGCTCCAAATGGAATGGACCAGTTTCGGCGCTAGCTATTCGAAACGCATTCCAATCATTAGAGATGACACGTTCGGTGGACATCAACCTACTGACACCGCCAGAGGATGAGAGTGTTGCAGTTAATAATGAATCCTCCAAGACTGATGGTAAGATCAAGACGGAAACCCGAGAGGAACCAAAAGGTGTAGTGAAATCAGAGGATGAGCCCAGTGTGCTTTTCAATAATTCAGAAGTGACAGATGAGAAGATGGAGGCAGAGAAGATTAAGAAAGAGACTAAGGATATCAGCGATGAGTTTTTAAATTCCTGGCCGACGGCAGACATGGAAGGACGACATCCTATGATGTTTGGAGATATTGGGCCGGACAGTGGATTAGATCCATGGGATTTTGACGTATTTTCAGCAGTTCTTGACGGTAAGGGACTGACATTGTGAAGAATGGATAAGAATTGAAATTAAGAAGGAAAAATTACGATTATTAGTTACGATTATTATTTACAGATAAAACCAAGTCTAATTTTGAGATATTATATATATATGATGAGTTTTATTTTATGAATTTTTTTTTAATTTTGTAGACACTATGATTTTGTGAGTAATTATGATGAGCACAGATATCTATAGCTTAATTTAATTTAATATGATGAAATTTGAAAGAAGAAAGGAAGAAGAAAGGAAGAAAGAAGGAAGAAGAGAAGAATAGAGAAAATAGCGCGATTAGTCAGCAGAAATAAGATTAAGATGGGTAGTTTTGAAAAAAAAGAGTATAATGAAACAAGCGACAAGGAAGAATGGTATGATTATGACTGTGATTATGATTATGATTATGCTTATGCTTAGGATTAGATTTAGATTTAGATTTAGATTTACGATTATGATTAGGAGTAACAAGCTTTGGAGACACGGATAATATAGAGTGATGCGGTAAAATAGAGTTGGCGAGTGGCACAAACTCAGAATAGGCTTTTATTGAGAGGAAACAGACGAGACGAGGAGCATGGAGGAGTTGCGGTAAATGGTGAAGAGGGAATAGAAAGAAGTGAATAGAAAGAAGTGAATAGAAAGAAGTGAATAGGCAGTAGTGAATAGGCAGTAGTGAATAGAAAGTAGTGAATAGTAGCTAGTGAGTAGCAGATAGCAAATAGCAAATAGCAATGCTGTTGTAGTCACGTCTGTACAAAATCCCTAGTAAACTAACTACTCCATGTACCTAAAACTAAACAAACGGTCAGTTGATCAGGCCGGCTAGAAGCAGAAGCAGAACTAGAACGAGGAGGCTACCGTCAAACAGGCTGTCGCCACATAAAACGATGGGCCGGCAACACGAACCTCTCTCTGGCTGTGCGACCTGGGAACCACCGGCTGCTGCTGCTGCTGCTGCTGCGGTGTGGTCGCATGGCAATTGGCTCGGCTGGGCCTTGCTTGAAATTTCAGCGGTTGGAGTCGGCTGAGAAGAGAGCAAGACAGCTTAGCGGGGGGACGCGGTTATGTCTGTGGGAATGTAAGCGGTGCCGGAAGTGGCGCACACACACACAGATAAGCACATAGGCATATAGGCATATAGGCACACACACGCACACACACAACACAACGCACCGCTTGCCCACTTGGCCACTATAGGCCACTGCGGGTGTTTTCGCCCATGGTTTTTTGGCAGCGTCTCACCGACTTTGTTGACGTTTGTAGCGCTGCGATGGTTCAGCAGGACCCTTAAAACCAACTAGTTTCCCGTCCGCCAGCGAGCGTTTGGCAGTCCACGCGCAGAGGGACGCGGTTGCCGTAGCGCTTCTGGCGAGCGCGCGCCGAGGCTGCTGCTGCTGCTGCTGCTGCTCTCGGCACAGAGGCACGAGCAAACACACAGACCCTCCAGCGCAGCAGTGCCAGTGCCAGTGCCAGTGCCAGTGCCAATGCCCGCCGTGGTTATAAATGTTTATAATGACGGCGACCCCGCGGCCGCACGTGACTGCACTTGTGGGCACATACATACATATCTATATACATACAGATACATACATACATACATATATACATACCGGACAAGGCAAGAACGCTACTACTACTACTACTACTACTAACTACTACTACTACTAACTACATGCCCTTGCAACAGTCCGCCGTGAACACTGTGAATACCGTGTGGATACTGCTTTTTTTTCTGTCTATTTCGACTCGATTTCCCTGGTAATACGCCTAGACCCGTCCTCGCCCTGCTCTTTACCTGCTCATCGCCTGCTCACCCGCAGTCTCCCTCTAGTTACCCTGTTTGCTCCTAAAACCCGTCTTCTCTTGATAATAGGTTCGCGCAGCCAACCAGCCGCAGCCCGTGTGCACTGACTGACTCCTGAATTCTGCTCGCTCCTCCTGACCTTTCTTTGCCCTTTCTTTGCCTCCACCACCATTCCAGACCCGTCATGTCCAACGCATACCCTGCCACGGCCTCGTCTCCTGCAAAGCCTGAGCCCGTATCTGCCGACCCTCCTTCTGGCCATTCTCACAGCTTCAGCCTGTCCTACCTTCCGGTCTCAAACCCCCCTGCCTCCGTTACTAATCCATATTCAAATCAAAACCAAGTGTACAATCACCAAAAAACTGCTTCCCTGTCTTCTTTTTCTTTCGCTCCTTCTCCATCCTCCTCCTCCTCCCCCTCCTCCTCCTCTTCTCCTGCTCCTGCTCCTGCTCCGTCTTCCAACATGGCTCAGCTGTCAAGCTATCTCAAATCCCGCTCCACCAGCGTGTCTGCTATCCCCGAGTTGGACCCGCACGTCCCTGATCTTTCCAGGCTCTCTATTGCCTCTTCAACCTCGTCGCTGTCCACCGTGACGCCGTCCACAGCTGGTTCAAACCCTCCTGCCAACCACAGATACCACGCAAAGTCTCTTTCGCTGTCCGCACCATTCTCCTTTTATTCCGCTGAAAAACTCAACTCCTCCTCCTCCTTGCTTGGAATGTCCTTGACAAGCCCCCAGGTAAACAGTCCTACCCAGCCTGAAAGCAACACATTTAGTAATAACACAAGCAATGCTAGCAGCGGCAACAACCTGCCTCCTTCCTCTTTTGCATTTCCTTTCAATAACACCTCTAATTCCGCCACCTCAGCTTCCATCTCCTCCATATCCGCAGGTGCCACTATTGGTTCTTCCATTCCAGGCCACGTCCGCAGCCACAGCCATAGCAGTGCCTCTCTCTTCATGCCTACTCATAACAATAACAATACCAACTTGTCTGCTTTTAATAGCATGTCGTCTATGAATCCATCTCCTCCAATACCCGCATTAACCTCGTCTACAGGGCCACAACCTTCTACCTCGTCTAGTGCATTTTTCACTAACGATCTTAATGCCACCACCTCCCCAGTGCTTGGTCCCATGTCTAGTTCCGCCGGGGGTGCATCCACCGGTGGTCTGGCAAGCATCCCAAGTCATCATCACCACTCTAACTCTGTTTCGTATATTTATTCCAGTCCCCCGCTCAATGGCATATCCGAAGATCCCTCCACTTCGCAGCAAACCACTCCGGTAGCTTCCGATTTTGCTGGCACCTCCCAGGGAATTCGTCCGCATCACCAACGTACGTCTTCTTTTTTGCATGCTGAAACCACAAAAGATCAATTTCCCATCCTTGTCCGAAGAGAAAGCCTGCCTCTTCCTAATCAACCCTTTTATAACAAGCAAAACCAACAGGTTCAACAGGTTCAACAGCAACCGCCGCCTGCTCAAATTCAAATTCAAATTCAGAATCCTAATTTTGATTTTGGTTCAGACCATTTGGCTAATCCTCCTGCTGACCTCTCAAGTCAGTTGAATTTTAATCAATACCAAAGTCATAAAAAGCACCAGTCTTTTGGCGGCTTTTCTACAAACCCAGTTCAATATGTTTCTTCTGCATCTCCATCCCCTTCTTCTTCCTCATCTTCGTCTGCATCTTCTAATGCAAATTCTTCTACTACGTCTTTGACCAATGCCTTGGTCCAGCAGCAGCAGCAGCAGCAGCAACAGCAACAGCAACAACAACAACAACAACAACAACAACAGCAGCAGCAACAACCACAACAGGATTATGTTTCTGAATTGTCAAGACATCACCGTCATTCACAATCATTTTCTATATCCCACAGCTCCTACTCCCAACCTGCTCGTCGTGCCCATAGATCCTCCTTGAGTTTGAGTGGAAATGCCAATGAAGTGTTTGTGGCCCCAGGTGCCTCGCAGCAGCAAAGTATCCATGGCTCCTACACTGATATACCTGCCCCTACATCTTCTCTTCATCGTGTTAATTCTCTCAACTCGAGAGCAAATGTTGATGCCTACAAAAATATACCCGCGGCTTCTTTAATGCAAGCTTTGGACTCTTCTAGAGGCCCCGGACATCAAGTTTCACAGCAGCTCCAGCAAAACCCGCTGTCTCCAACTATGGACGGAGCTCAGGGGGTGTCATATTTTCAACACCAGTACCAACAGCAGGCACAGCCGCATCCCTCCCAACATTACTCACCCGCGGTTAATCAACAAACCCAGCAGCAGTCGTCTACTCCATCTGGCTTCATCAAACGTAACAACTCGTTACACGGTAGACCATTGTCACTCGATGAGAGCTCTATTTTTGGAAACTCCTACTTTGGCCAGCAGCCACAGCAATTCCAGTCCTCTCACCAGCATCACCAGAGCCTTGGCGGCCCTGCATTGTCTGGAATGCCTAATGTTAACGCTTCCAATGCCAATCAGTTTCATATTGTTCCCGCAAAACCTCCAACTCCATCCGATGTTTACTTTTCCTCTGCCCCTGGCGGTGCTATGCCTTTACGGAATGCTATCCCTCCAGAGGGTAACTTGAACATGCAGCCTCAACTACGGCTACAGCATCAATCAACGCCGTCTGTAAGTTCACAATCTGGTAACCCGGGTGGCGGCCTAGTTATGTCACCCACTCTCCAAGGTATCCAGTCACCGAGTCAACAGACTCCACCCCCTTCTGCTGGCGGTCTTTCCCGCAACTCTTCACGATCTTCAGGTGACATCTCAACTCCAAGTACCAGAGACTCAAATTCATCAAACTCCCTTACTACCCCATCCGATACCTCTGGAGCTAGACGCAATTATAGCTTAAACAGGCGCCACCACAACTTGGAGGCTTCTAATAAGTATGCTGATGCAAAGATTGAACAGTATGAAGGAAAAATATACACTCTTTGCAAAGACCAACATGGATGCAGATTTTTGCAAAAGACCTTGGAAGATAAGAATCCCGATCATTTGGAGCTGATTTTCCGTGAAACTGCTCCACACATGTGCGAGTTGATGACGGATCCGTTTGGAAATTATCTTTGCCAAAAGCTCTTGGAACACTCTACCGGATCCCAACGTACAGAACTCGTTCGCAACTCTTCTAGCAACTTGATTGCAATTGCCTTGGATCCACATGGAACCCGTGCCCTCCAGAAGATGATTGAGTTTGCCAATGAGCCTGAACAAATCCAAATTATCATTGAAGCTCTACGTGGAGATGTTGTTCGCTTGATCCAGGACTTGAATGGTAACCACGTTGTGCAAAAATGTTTGAACCATCTTCAAGCTCCCGACACTCAGTTTATTATTGATGCTGTTTCTGATAACTGTGTGGTGGTGGCAACTCACAAACATGGATGTTGTGTCCTTCAACGTTGCATTGACCATTCTTCTCTTGATCAAAAGAACCAGCTCATTGATATGATTATGCTCCATTCTCACGAACTGGTTCAAGATCCTTTTGGAAACTACGTGGCGCAATACGTTTTGGATCTGAAGGAGCCTGAGTTTTCTGAGCCCTTGATTAGAACCTTTATTGGAAATGTTTGCACGTTGTCCCAGCAAAAGTTCAGTTCAAATGTTATGGAAAAGTGTCTTCGATTTGCTGAAGCTGATACTCAACGTACGTTGATTGATGAACTGATTCATTCCCCTGATTTGGCAACAATGTTGCGAGATCCATATGCCAACTATGTAATCCAAACAGCTTTGGATTATGCGGATGATGATATGAAAAAGGTGGTTGCTGCTTGCTTGATTCCCATTTTGCCTTCAATCAAAATGACACCCTACGGTAGAAAGATCCAAGCCAAGCTGCAACATTTTGGTGGCGGACTAATGTCTCCAGTTGGAATGCAGTCTCCCGGATTGAATCCAGTTGGAAGTGGCCCAACTTCACCTGGTCTGGATCAAGGACAACAACTTGTTGGTCCTTCTTCGCCTACTGGTGTAGGCCCCATGAAGCAGATGAGAGGTTTGAACCAGATGGGCCCTATGCATCAAATGGGTGGACACATGAATGCGGGTGGTGTTGGAAATATGGGATTTGTTTCTGGCGCTCCTCCAATTGCACCGCTTGTTCATCCAATGGGAAACCTTGTTGGAAACATTCCAATGACGTCGTCTATGATTCCTCCGCCCATGAACCAAATGACTCAAATGATTAATGCCATGAATGGTATGAACATGGGAATGTACAGTAATGATGTGAATTTGCCTAGAAATGACGGAAATAATGGCAACAATAAGCAGGGAATGCGAGGAAATCGAAATGGAAGAGGGAACAACCGGCCCGGTAATAATAATAACAATGGATACAGGTCTAATAATCACTTTGGTAATAATGAGCCTGATTTTGGAGAGGAGTATCAAGGCTATAATGCAAACGAAAACTCGCATGATGGACCCCACTTGTCTATTGATTCCATGAATGGCCAATTTTCTACACCTCTTGACTCTGACTTTCAATCAAACGATTATCAATCTCACAATGGAGGCGATGGACCCTTGAGAAGAAACTCTTCGCGAAACAACAGAGGTGGTGGTAATTACAAAAACTCTCGATACAACAACAGTAATAACAACTATGGTGGCCCTGGTCAAATCCCAATTTCTCCCATGAACCAGCAAGGGTCTTTCATTCCTAACCACACGCAGCATCAGGGCAATCATTATAATAACAATTATCATCATGGTGGAAATAATGGAGGTCATGGATTCTATAATGGATCAAATGCGAATCAACACGGTGGAAACTTTGGTTATGGTAACAACAACAACAATGGAGGCAATAAGAACAATTATGGAATGGTTCCTCAAGGACCACATGGCTACAGTCGATAGTCTTTTTTTGATCTTGTTTTCTGCTTCACTTGAAAACTTTTTTATTTTGTAAATTATTGGAGAATGCGACAGTCTCTTTGTATTTTTTGATTACTTTTTCTTGGTCTCATGAAATTATTTTGTTATTGTAATTTTTTTTTTTAATTCTTTCTTGTATTTTTTTTGACGCAACTCTTAATTCTTTGTACTTTTTTTCTTTCTTTCTCCAATATCTTTTTTCATTTGTCAAATTATTAGTATTATATATTAGCATTTTAGGTTTAATTTAAATTAATTGTATTTTATATTTTCTATCAGTATATCCAGATTTATAAAGTGTTTTTATAAATTAAAAAAAAAGCAAAAAGCAAAAAGTAAATGCGAATTCTGTGGATCGAACACAGGACCTCCAGATTTGCTAGACGACTGAACAACTTCAGTCTGGCGCTCTCCCAACTGAGCTAAATCCGCTGCTCATATTTTTGACATATTAAGTGCGTATATCAAATTGTATTCATTAAATGAAGAAAAATTGCGTAAATTGAAAAAATGGCTGAGAAAAAGTGTTTATACCCAAAAATTTACACATTAACAACATTCAATTTTAGAAGAAGGAATTAAAACCTTTAAAATACAAATACCGGGTTCTATATATAGAAGACCCAGGGATTCTTGAGATATAACATACAAGATGATTATGCTAGCTACGCATTTATAAACAGATCAAGTTTATACAATGAATAAAAAATAAAGAAAACAGAAAAAACGATATTTGGATGGACTGTGATGTGGTCATAAGAGGTTATACAATCTCAGTGATACAGTAAAAAAAAAAAAAAAAAAAAAAAAAAAAGGGTTAAATAGAACATGCCGCCGTTTGTGGAACAAAAAAAGTAATACACATGTAATGATGATAATAACAATAATGATAACTGATTCAATGCTGGGTAGTATTCACAGAAACAATACACATGGAGTGGAGTGGTGTATAGCCGGTTTCCATTTTCCATTTTCCATTTTCCAGTCTTTAGATTTTAGTTTTCAGTTTTCAGTTTTTGCACAACTAGTATCTGGTAACTAGTTGGGGCAGCAGCCGTGCCTGTTAATTTGTCGCTACGGGGTCGATGACCAAGCCATTGTTGGTTAAATTCAAGGCTTTGTTTTTGATTGGGATTAATTTGAATTGGAGTCTTGGAAAAGAGAAAGAGGTGGAGAAATTGTAGAAGAATATAAAAAAATAAAAAAATAAAAAAAATGGGCTAGGCTTACCAGTTATCTGGTTTTTTTATATACTTATTTTGATGTAGATGCATATATAAATGTATTAATTAATATTTAAACATTGTAATAAATAAAACGTGTACGAATGGCATTTGCTAACTTGTACAAATTAAACCAACATATTCAGGTCATGCTATTCAAGAAGACCTGGATGAGGAAGAAAACACAGACCCAGAGATTATCTGTTCTAGCTGGTTTTCGTCTACAACAACCTTTGACCGGTGCATACTGTGCACATACTTTCTAAAAACCTCTGGACTCTCGGTGGGTATTGCTGAGACGATTGGCGAGGCCGCAACGGGCCTAGACGAAATGGAGCTTTCGCTGTTATTTTCCAGCACGGACTCTTCTCCAAGGACAGTCAAGTTTCCTTCGGTAGGTCCCATATTGCTAAGGGTTGATGAATGGGAAACTGCAGACACAGGCCGGGAAACAGCAAGGCCGAGGGAAATGAGAAAATCGGACAAAGAAACAATTGGATTGACAACTGCTTTGGTATAATACTTCCTTACCCAGGTTGTTGGTGTGCTGGTGGTTTCAGAGCTATCGGGGCTACTGGATGACGTTACAGGCCGCTGCCGTTCATTGTGACCGGGTGTGGCCGATGAAATATGATTATGCATATTGGAAGTAGCTCGACCAGATTGATAGTGCGGGTGATAAAACACTGGGTACGTGGTATCGCTAGTGACAGGTCGCTGCCTTTGACTGTTTGAGTCGACATTTTGTGAGTTGGTATTCCTTGGGCTGTTGACATCATCTGGCAATCTGACAGTAACAGTTGTTCGATTTTGCTGTTTGTCAGGTAAAGTACCTCTAGAGAACCGCTGGCGATCGCTTTGTAAAAGTAAGACAGAGTGATCGTCATCAAATCTAGCGTGCAGCGTGTTGGACCCCCTAATAAACTGCCCCTCATAACCAATGCCTCTCCCTATAACAGAACCAGTCCGAAGGCGACTTGATCGTGACTGCGACATTTTAAAGATGCCTGATCTCTCGTCATTATTTCCTATTTTGTTTGAGTTTGAATCGTTTAACGAAAGAACTGTTCTCACTCGGTTTGGGGGAGATGTAGGGCGCACAGCGGTAACACTGGTTCCATTAGTTCCATTAGTTCCATTGGTGCCATTGGTGGTGTGGGGAGAAGGTAAAGACCCTGTTAAAGTAGATCTATTACTGCCTCCACTCAATCGCTCACCTTGTGAACCACTGTCATCATCATCAGCTCGATGATCTTGGTGCATAGACTCCTTTCCTTCTCGGCCAATGTATTTTTCGGGTATTGCAGAGTATCCATCCGGCCCTAGTAATGCGTCATCTTCAAATACTTGCCGCCCAAGAATTCCCTCCTTTTCTCTGTGGCGTTCCAAATAATCAATCTGCTCAAACCACTCCCAGACTGCAACTATTGCCAAAACATTCGATACCCAAGATACGGCATCCGACCATTCCATAACCCATACATTTGCGAGGTCAACAATAAACAAAACCAGAGTAACTGCAGGCGCTAAAATAGCAAAGATTGTGAGTGGTAATACTGCGGGCTCAAAAATCGTGTGAGTATGGGTGATTGCGTAGTAAAGTGTGCAAAAGAAATACATGATGGCCAGCGCTATTTGAAAGAGGTAAGCAAAGGCAGGCAAAGAGCTTTCAAGTACATCTGTGTGGAAGACCGAAATACCCCATATTGTCTGAGCGACTATAATTAGCGCCCCACCAAGCCAGAACACCATACGCTTTTCCTTCTGACGGAAAAATAAAAGCATGGTGGTTTGAATCTGAGCAAAGTATGTGACTGTACTGAAAGCAAGATCTAGACCATACAAGGTGTTGGTGCGAAGAGAAGTGCGGAGAATATAAGCGTCCATATACCCACTCATATACTGGTGTTTCAGATTCCTCATCGAAACACCGGTAACTGCAACAAGATAAACAGATGAGAGAGCCAGTGCTGACTTGTATAGCAAAGGCCTATTCCATTGGAATACAAGTATGATGAATGTTAATGCCAGGCATATTGTAGTGGAGGCGCCCATGGCACAGACATATGGAACAACAGATTTTGAAAACTGCTCATTGTCTTGAGTCCACGTGCTCCAATCCTGGGCTTGGGAAGAGAGAATATTTGGATAACGAGTAAAGGCCCCACCTGGTGATTTGACTAATACAGGGCGACCAGAGTAGCACTGGCGATGGTAAGTAGCAGTGAGTGAAGGGGGGTTTGAGCTAGTACTGGATTTAACTAGCAGAGATGTTTGTTGCCTAGTGGGGTCACTAGTGATATGGGCAGCAGTGCTCTGTACAACTGATGCATCGACAGAAACAGTCGGTGTTGTTTCCGTCGCTGTGGCTCTAGCTATCAAGTGGAGAGTATCGATAGCAGTTGAAGTGCCAGCTGAAAAAGGCACGGCGGCTGCTCTCTGAGGACGTATGACTGTAGACGTCCTCTTGTCAAAGTCGATAATACTCGACCCGTCTATGACCAAAGTGCCGGTGGAAATGAGCAAAGGCTGGCAGACCTGCATGTTAAAAGTTTCAGAAGGGGACTCCCGCCAGATTCCATAGCGTTTGACGAGAGACACCTTTGGGGTAAAACCCAGAGTGATGTCATTAGGAGGTCGAGTAGTCGGGGTGGGGAGTTGGAAAACGAGGGCCGGGGTAGTAGGAATAATAGGGTATGTGCCAAGATATTTCGACAGGTCAACAGAGGTAGAGGCAGAGGTAGAGAGGTCAGGCGAGGAGGAGTAGCTAGAGCCAGAATGGTCGTGCTCATAAGAAAGAGTACTGCTGCCAGAGGCCAAGATGGACGAGGCTGAACCCGAATTTAAAGTGGAGGGGAAAGAGCTAGAAGGGGAACAGAGAGAAAAACACAGAGCCAGAGAAATAAACTCAATAACTAACACAAACAGCTTGGGAAACATGTACCGCTGCGATCAAGGCAGAATGGCGATGATGACAGGTTGAAAAGAGGGCGAAGAGCTGAAGCCAAGACTTTCGGCTTCGCGGTTAGGCTCAAACATAAGGTTAAATTAGAGTGTCATGGCAGGGTGTGTAATTGCAACAAGGCTGTGGCATGAAATAGTCATGTGATAGGCATGTGATAGGCACATGATAGTCACATGATAGGCACATGATATTAACATGACAGAGATGGCTTTCAGCTCAGTTGGTCAGCTTAGCTTGTCGAGAGCAGTGAACTGACAAGACACCGACGAGTTTGTAGACGATTCCTGGAGTATGTGCTGTTTGCATACTTGTATATAGTCAATAAATGGAAGTATATTCCAATTGTAGCGCTCCAATAGTGTTCCAGCAGCTCTAAACCGTTTGTTTCTGCAAACCGCCAGTGTTCTCCTGTTCGTTCCCGCTATCCCCAGCCAGCTCCACTCCTCCAAACTTTGTTGCATTCCATGCCGTTAGAAAAACAACAGACTCAAGCACATATTGGACCCAGTCTATGACCATCTCCAGTCAGTTGTCTTGCAAGTCTCCAGGTTGCAAAGTTTTAGTCATAGTCATATTCTTCAATAGTTTGAAGGACCCACCTACACACCCCCTACAATATATAGCGTACCTTTACCCGTACAACCTTCAAACGACCCTTAAAATTGTAATCGCTTTGTCCACTTTTAACAGCATTCTTGACCCTCTAGAATCGTTTCTTCTTTCTATTCCCTGTCAACCAGCTGAACACTGGCATATGATTCATCAGTAAGCCCTAGCCAAACCCCTTTTCAACCCCTCTATGGCCGTTAGTAATGATGCAATCTTTGTCGCCTACATCGTCCAAAGGACAGGCGAAAGACTCGTCCAAAAGCCCTGGAAGATCCAAGTACCGGTTCAAGATTCCATCAGCGCTCAAGTTCAACAAATCTGATGAATCTTCTAAAGTAGCACCAGACCCTGGTCCGTTCACTGGGGAACTGGCGCATGAAGAAGAACAGGATCCATCGCCTACCGTCACCGTCAATTCCCAGAGGATGAATAGCCAGATACATAATCGATTTCAGGTTGGACTGAACCCATCAGCTTCCAACCTGCCTGACATTTCACCTGCTGGTTTAGAGTCCCTAGTCGTCTCTTCTCAGCCGCCGCAGTTGCCCCCCGTACCGCATTTGTCACATCGTTTTTCTCTGCAACCACCATTATCCCCTATTTCCCCCGCAACACCGACATCCCTGAACTTTGGCAACTTTGGGACAAGTGTTTCAATGACTGCATCTCCGGCTAGCGCCAGGTACTCTGAAAACAGCAATAGCAATACTCTAGCTACCGTATCTGCGTCGTCATCGTTGCTAGCCCTCGCAGCACCACAGGGAGGTAGAGCGCCTACACCAAACCGCAGCAGTACCAACAGCTACGCCTTTTCTTACTACTCATACCACTCATTCAGCACCGGTGATAGCAAGCGAGACTCATCCAGCAGCAACTTTACTGCTGCCACTCAAGGATCATTTTCTCAAAAGCCGGGTGCGACTCCACAGCTCGGGTCAGCGTCTGACTTTGATTATTCGCAAGAGCCTGGACGCAATACCACGGGTACATCATCAAACACAAAAGGCCCAATGAACCACCATCAAGGACATGCGCCATTTCTGACCTCGGAGTTGCGATCCAATTCACTGCCAATGCTCAATCATCACGCATTGCACAAGGCACGGTCTTCCCCTTCATTAGCAACTCGAACGTATTCTACAGACTTGATGCAATCACCACAGGAACCTACACCGCCATTGCCTTTGTTTTTACAAAGCTCAATCGAGCGAGTGCAACAAAAAGAGTCGAAATATACAGGAACCACTGGCAATCCCTCAGCAAGAACTCAAACCTATTCTTCGTACTCTGATCGAAGCAGTTCTTCGAGCACGCAGTTTATGCCCCCTGCTGTGAGTTTTAATGGGTCAGGTGCTACCTTCAAACCCAATATCCCGCAACAGTTGCACCGAACGGGAGGTAATAATAGCTCAAACAGCTACGGGATGCCGTCATCTTCAGGATATAACAGCAACAACAGTAGCTCCCTTGGATTAAATGTTCAAATGTCTGAAGGACCCACTGCCTTTTCACCAAAGCTGCACCCTAATCAAAACCCTCAGTATTTGGTATCCGGTGTAGAACACACCGCACTGGGAGCAGGTGCCCCAATGACCACAACCACCGCTCTACCTTATTCTTCCGCAACCCATATTCACGACTCTTTTGCTTCTTCTGACCAACTTTCTGACTACTACGAGCCCTCACTTACTGACTCTCTCTATTCAAAGGATCTTGCTGACGATATTATCTCTGCATACACTGAAGAGCGTCACATCATGTCTGTGCCTTCTACTGCTGGCGCTTCTGTCGCTGCTAATGGCCCAACTGGCACTAACAACAGCCAGACTATTCCCAACAACAGCAGCAGTGATAGCCATCCCTTGCCCCCAAGCTTGCTCTTTTCTGCTACCCCAGCAACATCTGCTGCTTCTACTGCAAATTCGGTTCATTCCACTGCGACACAGGCGACAAGTCCATCAACGACCCCAAGCAACTCTATCGCACCTTCTGGACTTAATCAATCAATCAGCAACAACGCAGATTATCCCCCCAGTAACTCCTCTACTCCGCTAGTAGCTCGTACACTCCCAACTCCCCAGAACCCTACCACGTGTGCATTATCAAATACCAGCTCTTCTCGTGATCGCTACGGCTTTAAAAAACAAACATCGTACGTTACGGAAGCTCAATATGATGAATGGTGGAAAGAATACTACCCTCATTTGCAACAGCGCAAGAAGAAATGGCTTAGGCTCATGAAAGACAACGGCCTAAGTGTTGAAAATGACCAACCCCAGAGGTTTCCTCCAAAGTCAGATAAGCTCAAGAGATATATACGCAAAGGCATTCCAGCAGAATGGCGTGGTAATGCATGGTTCTACTACGCCAAAGGATCCGAAAAGCTCAACGCAAATAAGGGAGTTTATAACAAACTATGTGTTCAAACTGCCGGGCTCAAAAATTCTGACACTGACATTATAGAACGAGACTTGTACAGGACTTTTCCTGATAACATTCATTTCCGAGCAGATGCAAATAACTCCAACCCGACAAATACCCAAATATATACTTCAGGTCAGCATCAAGTTGCAACCGATCCATCACACCGTCCTAAAGAAGAACCCATCTTAATCACTGCACTTAGAAGATTACTGGTTTCTTTTTCTGTATATCAACCTAAGATTGGATACTGCCAAAGTTTAAACTTTCTCGCCGGTCTTCTTTTATTATTTATGGACGAGGAAAAGGCATTTTGGATGTTGGTGATTATTACCCAACGATATTTACCAGGTGTTCACGAAGTGAACTTGGAAGGCGTTAATGTTGATCAGGGTGTACTGATGCTCTGTACACGAGAAGCCATTCCAAAACTGTGGGATAAGATTGGTGTGAATTTTGAAGGTCGACACGATAGTAACATGTTAACTAAGCTTCCTCCTATTACATTATGTACAGCAGCTTGGTTCATGAGTGGATATATTGGTATTCTGCCCATTGAGACTGTTTTGAGAGTATGGGACTGCTTTTTCTTTGAAGACTCAAAAACATTCTTTCGCATTGCCCTTACTATCTTTAAACTTGCGGAGCCTGAAATTGAAAAAGTTGACGACCCTATGGAAGTATTCCAAATTGTTCAAACTTTTCCCAAGAAGCTGATCGACCCTTCAATGCTGATGGCCACTTGCTTCAAGAGAAGGAATGGGATTGGACACATATCTCAAGACGAGGTTAGGAACATGCGAGAGTTTGTAAGACAGCGAAGACAACGGGCCAATATTGCAGCACTAAAACAACAGCAGAGCTTGTATGCACCAGCTCCACCACAAGCACCATCTACATCTACAACATCCAAGAGTAAAGACTACAACTCGAACGGAAATGTAAATAGAAGACGTGCGAGCACACTTAGTTCTACACCCGCACCAACTGCTCCACATAAGAATATACCCACGGATCCTGATTCGAATACAAAGGGCCAGTTATCAGGTAATGGAGTTTCAACAAGTTCACCCAAACCACAATTAGGTATGCCGTTTGCGAATACGGTGAGTGGAAGTAATGCCAGTGGAGCATTGAATAATAATCCTACTTCTGGCAGTAACTCTAAACCTCGAAACAAGAAGCGAGATTCTCAAAATCCCCTTTTTACTGGTAGTGGTAGCAAGCGGACCAGTAAGCTAAAGCGGACCAGCGCGTTTGCAACGGCAGCTCTTTCTATTGCCTCTGGATCTAATTCTACAACAACCTTGGAGGCACAAGATGGAGAAGAAAGTGAGAACAAGGCTGATGAAGATCGAGATAACTCAGTTTCCAATGATTTGGATGATTATTTGCATTTGAAACATCCACATGGTCTACACACAAACTTTGCAAAACGAATGAGGTCTCTCAAGTTGGCGTCCACAGGTAACCGGAAATCTAAAAAGTGATGTATACCCCCCGTGTTTCCGTCTTTATATTAACGCCATTGGGCCTCTGATGAACATTTATCCTAGCTTTATCTATTATTCAAGCATTGGTTATTTTCTCTGCATTTATGACTATATTTTTTTTCTTGGGCGTTTTTTTTCATTCGTTTCTGACATCTACAAAAGACTTGCTATTTTTCAAGCATATCACTAATTTTAATATTTTCTTTCTTTCATATTTATTTATTTACCTGCCATTTTAATTTCTGACACATAAAAGTATATTAATTCGTATAAAACTTAATCCAACATGTACAAATATTTCAAATATTTCAAATATTAGCAGTCTAAAAGGGTTTTTAAAATATATTCATTTTTCTTGTCATTACAATTCACAATCTCAATATGGGACAATCTTTTTATTATTATAAATTAATCCAAATCATCACCTGTCTGCGAAGCGACAACGGGTGCAGTGGCATTCCAACCTCGTTGTAGTCGCTCTACAGCAAGATTAGCTTTAGCAGAGCTTCCTAGCTTTGTAGCAAGTGTTGATCTAATAGCCTTCCAAACATCATCAGTTATATCGGACTCGCTCAATTCCACGACAGATTGAACTTGAGCAGCAGCGGCGGCGGCAAGTTTTGCCTCTTCTTCCTCTTTAGCTTTAGCAATATCTTCTTCAGTCGGAGGGGTAATCATTGCAGTGAGAGCAAGAGCAGTTTCGGATGGTTCAATGGCTTCTCGGATTGATTTAGAGTCGGCGACAACCTTACCCTTCTTAAGCAGTTTGATGTGGGATGGCTTCAAGTATTGGAAAGCATTTCTAAGAGGCAAATCGCTGGACGAGTCTGAGTTGATGGATTGTATAAGGTTGGCCTTGACGGTGTAAACAGTATCAAGAGAAGATACCTGAAGAGTGGAAGAAAACTTGTAGGGAGCTTTGATACCTTTGATGGTGACTGAGATGGAGGGCGATGAGGAGGAGGAGGAGGCCTGGTTTGATTCGGTAGCAGAGGCGGAAAGTGACTGTTGTGCAATGCGAGTTTTAGGCATTTTAGAAAAAGTCTATTAAAAAAAAAATTGAAATCAGTTAGATATGTTTTTTAAAAAAAAGACGATTGGAATTCACCAATATAGCATACCAATGGTGCCTTTGAAAGATCGCCTTCAAAGCTAGTAGCGCTGCTGGGGATAGCGAGGGGATTGCTTTGGAGAAGGACGCTGAAAGCTTTGCCAAAGGTAAGCTCGGGAACGCTAGGGTTCCATTCAATTGTGGTAGTCATTTTGATCAAGGGCTGGCGGAAAATAAATGAGTAAAGTAGATGTTGGATAGGTATTGAGAGGGAAATACTGAATGGCAATGTAAGTAGACTTGGCTTCAGGTATGAGTGTTGGTGGCCATATTGATCAATCACGGGACTGTTCAAAATAACACACGTGACTGTTTAATCACGTGTATCGGGCTGTCATTAGCTTTTATATGCAGTTTCAGTTGTGGGCAGGGATGAAAAAAGAATACAACCCCGGTGACTCGAACAGCAGAGATTCAATGTGACTAGGAACCATTTCTTGATTCAAGGGTGTTCTCCAAGTATTGGTTTTAAGATTCAGCGACGTTTTATTTTTTATATTCCAGTGCCTTTTATGGGTATAATCTCACATCTCATATACACCGTTAATATCAGAAGAAAAAAAAAAAAAAAAGGAAAAAAACCCAACAATATGACTACCCCCTGAACGCGCATGAATCTTACCCACCGGTTATTCGCTGCGCATGGAGCAACGTTTACAAAGACCACCTCGGCATAAATTCAACTATCGCCAGCTGGACCACATCTACATCTATACAGACCTGACGGGGCTCGGGGCCTTGAACGACAGAGGATAGAAGGGGTGGTCAGGATTATGATTCCTAATTTGCACACAGGCGCGTACTAGTAATACCAAACGGCATCAGCAGCTGGCATCTTGAAAAGAGAAAAGTAAAAAGATAATAAAATTGAAATTATAAGCAAAAGAAACAAATTGTCATAATAACATTCCAGATGTTGCGTAACGATTTAATTGACGGCAACGACCAATAACAAAGAGGGTCAGCCGTGCAATGCAACAATAAATTAACGAACTGGGTAAGAAGTATTAATTCAAAATTTCCTCTTTTGGAATAATTAGCTGGCTTTATGTAGGTGTATTTCAAAATGTGAAAAATGAATACCACACGCCCATGTGAATGGCCAATACAACTTGTGACCTGGCTTAATTTATTTAATCTCTATTTCGATATGAGTATATATAAACCACTCTGTTTCTCCTTTTTTTTTTAAAAAGCTTTATTCAACCAATTTGCAAAAACTTATACGTTAGTACATCTCAAGAACTGTCCAAGCTAACAAAAACAATGAGGTTCGCGTCTTTTGGCGCCTTGTCCATAGCCGCTCTCTCGCTATTCAAAGGAGCAAATGCTGTTTCAGAAGAAATTATAACCCTTCAAGTCTCACAGAATCCTGAAATTCCCTGGGTAGACACCGATCACATCACCATCACAGTCTATATTGAAGCTGATTACTGTCAAGTTCCTAGCTATGGTTCTATTTTGACGCCAGTTAGCTCTTTTTCAACCGTAGATGTAACTCTCGCTAGTTCATGCTCAATATGCTCATCTTCCCTCTCTACAGTTACTTCCACAGCTAAATCTTATGTGTCAACCATTACAGGATACCTTAGTCCATCAACCGTTTGCCAGCTGTCTACCGTGACAAGGATCAAAGATGTAACCGTAGCTTCAGCCTGCCCTGTATGCCATACCTACATCACTACTATCTCACCCTTTGAATCAGCACCAGTCATTTTAACTGAATATTTGAGTCCTACAGAGATTGCCGAGATCACAACTGTCACACAAATCGAAACTGTTATAGTTGTAGACCCTTGTCCTTCATGTATTGCCACTACCACAGAGATAGTATTCTCTGAATATACAACCACTTATGTGGAAACAGTATATTTGAGTCCCTCCGTTATTACTGTCATTTCTACACCTACATATAGCACAGATACTACTGTATCAATGACTTCTTCCAGAACGCCTTATTCTGTATCCACTAAAGCCTCTTCCTCGTCTACAAGCGCTTCTACTGTTGATACTACCAGCACAACCTCAACTCCTAGTAGAACGTTGATCACTACCAAAAGTCTTGGTACTTCAACATTAACTGAGAGCTCGGGTGACTATTCGTCTTCTACTTTAATCACACCTATCTCTTCCAGTACCCAAGTTATTTCTAGTACTTCTAGCACTTCTACCATTGCTATCACTCCTACCACTTCTACCACTTCTACAACTTCTACAACTTCTACAACTTCTACAACTTCTACAACTTCTACAACTTCTACAACTTCCACAACTTCTACTACACCATCTAGTACAATCTCCACAATCCCAACTACATCATCACTAACTGCGACTACTACAACGAATAGCATCACTCTCTCAAGTTCAACAGAAACCATTGTCCTCGATACCTCTAGTTCTTCAACTTCAACTTCAACTTCAACTGCTTCTGCTCCTACACTTTCATCGTCCACTGATTCAACCACCAGCACTTCAATAACGTCCACAATATCTTCTAGCACCATTAACACTCCTGTCTCTTCCGACTCAACCTTTTCAACAACCACCCCTTCTATATTCTCAACAGTTACCTCTACAACTGCACCGACAACAACCACCACCTCATCAACCCCAACTATCACATCTGCCCCTGCAGTAACAACAGTCTTCAACCCTTGTCCAAATTCATCCTTCCAGCTTACCGTCGTTCAAGGACTTTCACTCTGCACAGCAATTATAACCCCTGTTCTTGACTGTCCAGTTGGAACTCAGTCCATAACATTTCTTCACGATGGAACATTGCTTGTTGAATCTTTCTACTGTTATATTTCTTCTGTTGCTCCTCCCTAATACTATAGCTAGACTTGGTAATGGAATGCCAATATAATGGAACTTTCTCAAAGTTAATGAGAAATTATAAGAATTTCCACATATAAAGAATATTTTACAAATAAATAATTACTTTGCAACATATAAATAATATAGATACAATAAGAGTCTAATCCCCTTGCAAAAGCAGATAGCTATACTTCTATGGTGTGCTTCAAACTAGCTTCAATGTTATCTTTTCTGTTGTATGCTTGTATGCACGGCTGACACTCTTCAACCTGGCTTGTTATAAATGTTGATGGTTATCTCCTGAGACTTCAATTAACATTGCTGTGTGGGCTGGTAAAATTGGTAATAAAAACACGACATTCAACTGCGGTAGGAATTTCCTGAGCTCGTGTTGTCTAAAAGAAGAAACTGGTATATCATAAATCAGCAAAATAAGCGAATATTCACTGGACGGTTGATAAACTCCTAAAAATGAGTGTTTTTGTATGTGATGCGGTATTTTCAGTGGCCTTGTTTAGATATTTCCTTCCTATTCATCCTGCTGATATAGGTGTAAATAGCAAGTTTCAACAATTTGGATGATTCTTTTGATATTCTCTTGCGATATTACTATTAAAAGTTATTTATTGTACATGCAAAAAATTAAAAAACTGCAGATTAAAGAAAAAAAAAAGTAAAACAAACAAAACATAAAAGTGAAAATGGCAAACCAAGTCGAATGGATCCATCAACCGAATCAAGTAATAATATACCTTGAATAAAGCAAATGTATATAAGCTCAAACAGTAATAATATTAAAATAGATCATTTTGAATTAACTGGAGCATGATAGCTTATCTTTGCATATCTGACTCTCCACAGCCAATCTAGAGCAACTGTATAATCTAAGGGAATCGAAACATTAACATTTCGCTCTATTTTCATTATTAAGTCATTAATTCCCTTTACTGGTATTACATTTAGGAAACCATGACCCAAATAAAGAAGAAAAATAACAAGACACCGAATGACTTGATAATCAACCAACGGTTGCTCGAAATTCTTGAATAATATTTCAATAGCTCTCTTTGAGCCCCAGTAACATTCAAAGAGATATCTTCGGTATCAGCATCGATTCGCTGAATTGTTTCACGCTGTTCAGAGACCATAGTAGCGAGCTGCTGGAAAATTCCACCAAGCTCTTGAATGGTACTTTCGATAGCCTCCACAGCATTACTTCGCTGAGCCATATAGCTATCATTATGCTGTTCGTCCAAAAGAGCAAGTGTCTGCTGTTCAGGGATTGCAAGGTAGTCCTCCTCGGCGTTACCGTACTGCACGGAGTAGGGGTTCTCTGATAAAGTAGGACCTCCCACTGGAGTTGCCCTTTTACTGGCATGTACGCTATGGGCGCTAGGGGTTAGTGATTGTGATGCGAGGTTGGCACTGCTATTTGGCGCATTAGACGTTGAGTATAGTGGCGAATCATTATTGTTGAAGCCTCCGAGAGACTCTCCCCCAGGACCACCTTTAGCGGTAGCAGCAGCACTGGAAGAAATAAATTGTTCTGTGCGAGACTTGGACGCTTGAATATTTTTGATGCGGACCTCCAAAACCTCTTCAAAACCAGTCGTAACTTCAGAAAGAGCACCCTGCAAAGAAACAACGACATTATTGGCATGTTCATTCAACTGTTTTTCACGTTTCACGTTATTGCCTCCCCATGCATTAGCAGCAGGTCCAGATGAGCTGGAAAGCCCGGCAGTGCCAGAAGACTTGACAAAGGTCTGTAACGATGCAATATCTTGGTTCACTTTAGAAACCTTTTGCTTGATTACAAATGTGAGCTGGGAGATTTCAACTGGCCTATCATCAAACAAGGTTTTTCTCTTGGCAAGCATTGCTAAACGTTGAAGCATGGCAGTAGTTTCGGCAATCTCACGAGAGATGGATGAAGCTCGATTAGCGAATTCACTTTTGTAACTTTTTTGTGAGCCAGGTGTGGAATTTGGAGCATATTGTCGAGAAGTCGAGTTATTGAGCTTAGATAAAGAAGAGATACAGGATCGGAACTCATTTGTACGGTCCTGCACCGCAAAAGAGTGAACAGCGAGTGCCATGGTATATATTATAATTAGGTTTTAGATTATGCGATGAAAAGAAATATGGGTTATGCGAGAAAGAGGGGTGCCTTGAAAAAAGACGTTTGAGAACTTAAATGAGTTTAGAATAAAATAAAAACAGCAATAGTTTTCAAGGGTAGTGTGTTCTTTGATGATTTTTCAGATTTCGATGGCGTTGTGCCCAGTGAGTGAGGTTTTAACAGAGTATTGGGAAATGGATTATGGCTTTCTGAAAGACGTGTGAGACGAAATAAGCAGTCATACAACAGAAAAAAAAAAACCAAACAAATTGTTCTGGAATATAAGTGTATATGGTATCTTTATTCACTGAGGCTAGATAGGAAGGGGTTGAGGTTGAGATGAAGATGGAAGAGGAATGGATAAAAAAAAACCGATATAGCCAGCGTGTCGTCATGTGACTAATGACGTTGGAATGATGTTGTACGTAAGTAATAAGTCACGAGATAGTCACAAGATAGTCACGGGATTTGTTACCAACTTGTTGCAACATGACAAGTGTAGCAAACCAACACAGCCGCTTAGTCACCTGATTGTGTGGCAAAAACTGTGATGCCGAAAGTCAATGAGGACCGTATTGCACCTATCTCAAGACCTTCGGCCGTGCCTAAATCCCACTTCATTGTACTGTTACTATCAATGCATGGCGGGGTGTTTTTTTTTCGAGAGCTTTTTTTTTTTTTTTTTGATGCTGTAAGAGTCAATTGAAGCCTGTCATGAATTCGGTCCCGTCGGCCTTACTGGATACGATAGACACGCATCTGCCACTTTCAAACACCTAACCAACTGGAGGCTGGTGAAAACAGCAGACTATGACTATCGTCGCTCAACTGCAGGTTTCCAGTCCAAACAACAAGCTTCAGTTATGCTAACAACAGCCACTTTGACTTTGACGCTTAAATGCGTCCGTCCTCTGATTGGCCGAAATCCAATATTTACCCCACAGTCGCACGTTCAGGCCGGTCACCTGACCGCCTTTCATATGCTCCAGCCTCGGTACTAATGCTGGATAGACATTATTCGGAACAATGACAATGACAACAATACCAACTGGTCCCATGAAAGACTTGGGTGTGTGCCTAATAATCTTAATATTCCGAAGCCAAAAAAGTCAAGCTCCACTCTCCTCGGCCTGTTCCAACACTATTTAAAAAAGCCTTGTTCTCCCCTCTTTAATCTGGTCCTTTCTTCTTTTATTTTTCTTCTACAAATATTATATATTCCTACCGTTCTATTCGCTGTTCTGTCCATCTACATCCACAATGTCCGACTTGAAGACAATCTCACTTGAAGTATGTAATTTATTCATCTCCACTTATAGCCGCTGCATGATTGTTATATAATTAAGGCTCTTTCCCCACAAATTATCAACAGGATTCTTCTTTTCAAACGTCTAACTTGATATTCTTTTTTTTTTTTTCATCTCTCTTTAGGAAGTAAAGAAACACAATTCTGCTGACTCCCTTTGGATCATTATTGACGGTTACGTTTTCGATCTTACCAAGTTTCAAGAAACTCATCCCGGTGGTAAACCTATTCTTAATAAAGCAGCTGGCACCGACGCAAGCGAGCAATTCCACAAATACCATAACGTTAAGAAGGTTATGAAGCGATTTGGCATCAAGCATCGTATTGGCAAACTCCAAGATTCTGACCTTTCATCAAACAAAACATCTGCATTGAACCCTAACAACACTATGGCTCTCGTACCAAATAAGACCGCTGCCTCTTTCACTGGCGTTACTCCTTATAATACCTCTAAACCCACCGACATCTATGGTGAGTACATCCCCTATGCCGACCCTAACTGGTACCAGGGATTCCGCTCTCCTTACTACAAGGAGTCTCACGCCAAGTTCCGCGAGGAGGTTAGAGAGTGGACTGAAGAGCACCTTGAGCCTTACGTCGATGAGTGGGATGAGGCCGGTCTGATCCCCCAAGAACTCTACAAAAAGTTTGGCCAGGCTGGCTTTATCGCTGCTGCTTGCGGTATCCCAGTTTACCCCGGCCAGTACACTGACATTCGCTTGAAGAGTGTCACTCCCGAAGAGTTTGATCCTTTCCACGAGCTCATTCTTGTTGACGAAATCTGCCGACCTGGTTCTGGTGGTGCTGTTTGGTTCCTCCTCGGTGGTCTCGGCATTGGTCTTCCTCCAATCTGGAACTTTGCTAGTGAGAGCATCAAGCAGAGAATCCTCCCTGGCATTTTTGCTGGTGATAAGCGATGCTGCTTGTGTATCACTGAGCCTGATGCCGGTTCGGACGTGGCTAACCTCCGAACCACTGCAAAGAAGACTGCAGATGGCAAGCACTTCATTGTCAACGGTAACAAGAAGTGGATCACCAACGGTGTTTGGGCTGATTACTTTACTGTTGCTGTCAGAACTGGTGGCGAAGGTATGGGTGGTATCTCTGTTTTGTTGATTGAGAAGACCATGCCTGGTATCACTGTTCGCAAGATCACCACCCAGGGTATGCTCACTTCTGGTTCTACCTTTATTACTTTTGACAATGTCAAGGTTCCAGTTGAACACCTTTTGGGCAAGGAGAACCAAGGTTTCAAGGTTATTGTCAACAACTTTAACCACGAGCGTCTCGGCATTATTTACCAGTCTAACAGACTTTCTCGTGTCTGCTACGAAGAAGCTGTCAAGCACGCCCACAAGCGCAAGACTTTTGGCAAGAGATTGATTGACCACGACGTTATTCGTAACAAGCTCGCCAACATGGCCATCCAAATTGAAGGTGTCCAGTCTTGGGTAGAATCCTTGACCTATCAGATGACTCTTATGCCACACCAGGAGGCTGCTCTTAGATTAGGTGGCCCCATTGCTGGTTGCAAGGCTCTTGCTACCAAGACCTTTGAATTGTGTGCTCGTGAAGCTTCCCAGATCTACGGTGGTCTTGCTTACACTCGTGGTGGCCAGGCTGCCAAGGTTGAGAGACTTTACCGTGAGGTTCGTGCCTATGCTATTCCCGGTGGATCTGAAGAGATTATGTTGGATCTCGCCATGAGACAGTCCCTCAAGGTGCACAAGGCCCTTGGTGCCAAGTTGTAAACCCCTAGTAATGATTAAGCAAAGTATAGTATTATTCTAATAATAATAAAATTGTAATGATGTGACTTTTTTAAATAAGATTTCAAACCAAAGAATTTATGCATCATCTTGAAAACATGAATGCTTTTTCCAAGCATATTTGTCCAATCAAACTAACAAAGAATTGAAGTTAACCAAAATGATTAAACTAAACTAATCTCTGTATTAATATATTATCGTCTTCTTCCATGTTGTGGGTGATTTTTGAAATCGGCATGGGTTACCCGGCCTTAGATTGTCCAATCCAAGCATACCCAAAATTTTCAGCATATGCACCATCCAAACCTTCATACACATTGTGAAAAATTGGTACAATCTGTGATTTATTATCACACGACCAATAGGGGCTAGCCACAATACATCATCAAAAGGTGAAAATCTTTTTGTATATCTTCCCTTTTTGATTAGTCTCTGTCTTGGTTTTGTATCAAATCCCAATTCCAATTCCAACCCAACCCTTCAACAGACTGCCGACATCCACCAACCACAATGCTTTCTAGACTTTCTACTAGACTTATGTGGCAGTCCACTAGAGTTAGAGCTGCTACCTCAACTCTTTCTAGAGCCACCCCTGCTTTGGTTTTCCGCCCTTCTGCGACTGCCTATGTTCGATCCGCTTCTACTGCCACCGAATCCGCAGGAGTAGAACCAGCGCCAAAACCAGAAACTCCAAGTCAAAAGGCCAATAAGCGTTCGGCACCAAAGAACTCAAACAAACAAAATGACTCCAAGCGAATCGCTTATAAGAAACTTGCTGAGGTTGAGACTCTCTTAGAGGAAAATAAGATCGCGGAAGCGGCCAATCGATACCTTGAGATCTTTGATCCCAGCATATCTAGAATCATCGTATCCTACGAGTCTGCCAATTCTGAACGACTTTTGTACCGTCTATACCGTTCAATCATGCTTGAGCACCGAAAGGAATTGGTCGCTACCCGAAAGCAGTTTTTGGCCGAAAGAGCTGCTGCCAAAGAAAAGGTTGCAAATGAAACTGCAAGTGCTAGTGAAAAGGAGCTTGCATCTAGCACTGGATTCCCCCTTACCGTCAAATCTGAAAGCTCTCTCATCACCCCTCATCAATTCTATTCAAAACTTTTGCAAGCATCTGTAATCATTAGCTGGATGTGTTCTGAAGCTATTCTCTGGGACATTGCGACTGGCAAGCCCCAGAGCGGTTTGGAGTTATGGGTCAAGTTTCTTGAAAAAATGGAAAATCTTGAGAAAGTTAACGAGCCTAAATGCCGACCTGCTGCTTACTCTGCGCTTGCCGCTTATGTCATGTTGTGTGAAGCCGAGGGAACCCCAGTCGACGGTAACATTGCCCTTCAAATGGTCCCTCTTAAGGAGTTGCCTGACGACACTGCTGTCACTCACTTGCTCAGAAACAGTAACAGCACCCCAGAGGACGCTGTTCCTAGCTCTATTGTAAAGAAGATTCAAGCTGGCTTTGCTACCATTAGATACCAAGAGTTAGATCCCTCATCCACCGACTTTTTGGATTCTCTTCCAGCTGACCAGCCCTTGGAACTTGAGCGAAGGTATCAGGAATGCGTTAAAAAGGCTACCGAATCTAAAACTCCACTTTCAGAAAGTACGTATGCTAGATTCATTGGCTGCTTTTCCGAGAGCTCTAGTTACGATAGAGCTTTCGGTGTTTGGCAGGATATGATCAACAACGCCCCATATACACCAACCATTCAGAGTTGGAACATGCTTTTGAAAGCCATTGCTCTTATGCCAAAGAACCCTGTTGTTGCCATGGAGGGCCTCATCAATCAAATGCAAGAAGCTGGAGTCAAGCCTAACTCTGATACATATGGTACTTTGATCCACGCTTACTTTCAAGCCAAGGATCCTGGCACTGCTATGGATCTCTTTAACGCAATTGACGCCAAAGAAATCGATGTCCCGGTCAACTTGTACATCTATAATGCTGTCCTTACAGGCTTGATGAGAACTGGTAACGAAAGTGTGGCCACCGACCTTTTGAAATCTTGCCGCGAGCGAGACCTTTCCCCCAATATTGTCACTTTCAACATCTTCATCTCCAAGTACCTTGAAGACCATCGTTATGAAGATGTCAGCAACATTCTTACACTTATGAAAGAGTACGGTGTTTCTCCCAATGTTCCCACTTTCACCAACTATATTGATAGTATTTACAAGCTTTCCAACCAAAAGGGTGTCGACCCCACTCCTCACGTTGAAAACTTGATGCAGACTATGAATAGCTTGGGAATGAGAACTAACGTTGCCACCATTACTGCCATCATCGATGGTGTTTCCAAGAGTGGTAAGAACTCTGGCGCGTGTATGCAATTGTACCGTATCATGCAAAAGAAGAACATTCGTCCTAATGGAAAGACTTTTTCTGCTCTTATTAACGGCGAAATTCTTTCGGGTAATCTCGAAAATGCCGTCTTCTTCTTCCAAGAAATGAACAAGTTCAATGTTGTGCAGTCTTCTGCAACTTACAACCAATTATTCCGTGCTTACTCTTTTGCTGGAATGCCTGACCAAATCATTCAACTCTTTAGAAGAATGCTCAAATATCCATACGCTACCCCTAATAAGTTTACCTATACATTTACCCTCAGGGCCTGTCTCAATTCCGGAAAAATGGACTATGCTAAAGAAATTTTGGACAACTTGGCTAAAAAGCCGGCAGACTTTCCTCTGGGAACGCAGCTTCCCAAGATTTTGCAGACTTTGGAAGAGAAGGGACTCGCTGTCCCAAAGTTTAATAAACAATAAACTTTCTAGTTTTTAATTCCAATATTAAACACCTGGTGGAGGGGGACACTGTACATAGTATTTGAAAAGAGGTTGTAGTCCGAGAAACAACTATAAGAATTTCCATATAATCTGTTATTATGTATTGTACATAGAAATCATCAAATTATACATACCCGACAGGTTGATTTGAAAATTATTACTAGTGTTGAAAAAGCAAATTTTTGATTTTATTAATCTAAAAGTACAAAGCAAACATCGTTATCATTAATGGCATAAAATCACACGTAGTCATAAGCAAACAGAAAATGAGTACTTCTACAAAACAACTATTCTCTAGTTATATTTGCAAAATTACAGCTCACTCTCTTGAAAATAAATATAGTAATAAGGATGCAAAGTACACTTATCACTCAAAGGCTTCTCAAGTCCTTCTCCAGCAAAATCATTGCTGCCTTTCTCCCGAAAATGGTTTCCACAGGCAGAGCACAATTCATGTCTAAAACGATATAGCCTTTCCTCACGGGTAATCACAGATTGATTCTTTTTAAGCTGGTGTGGATGATTAAAAGGCATGTGCGAGCGCCTGGGGATCCCCGAAATTTGCTCAAACTTGCTATTTGTCATCTCGACAAATCTTGGGCTCATCCAAGTGCGGTCAGAAGGAGGAGTGCGTCGAATTAAACTAGTTTCCTGACTGTTATTGTAGCTGGAGCCAACGCCTAAGCTAGAGTTTGCATTTGAGACTGAAGTTGAATTGCAGCCGATGATCCCATATTCACACCCAGTTGGAGAGCTTCTGGCACGCGAAACAACCCGATCGTAATTCTGGTCACCAGTTCTAATTGAAATAGGAGTCAATTGGACAGATCCTTGATTAATAGCCCCAGTATTACCTCGATCATTAGAGCTTGAAGAAAACAAGTTGATACCCCTTCCAGATGTGAGATTCATTCCAACAGCAGCGGCAGCAGCAGAAGCTGTATTATTAATAGTGAATCGAATATCGTCTTCATCATCATCTTCTGTCATAATAGAGTTGCTATCGTCTGTCCAATAGTTAATATTGTAACCTTCTGGAGCTTCACCGATATGCTCAACTCTCTCAAACAATAAGGGTGTCGAGGTACGTCCGGGAAGTGTATTCAAGTTTGTGTGAGAAGTGGGGACGGAAAGAGGGTTTGAGCTGGATGCAGAAATATCTGAAGACTCAGATGAGTTTGACTCTGAGTCAATGTAAAAATATCCTTCATTGGTAGCCTTCTTAGAAAATGGAAATTTAGTTTGAGTAAACGCATCAGAACCCTGGCTTTTCAAAGTAGTAGAGGTAGAGTTTTTGGGCCTACTGTTAGGAGAAAGTCCTTCTGACACAGGTTGCTGGGGTAAACGCTCCATGCCAATAACTCCTGGCCCTAAAGGCAAGCCAGAACTAGCAGCAAACGTGCGAGAATTTTTTCTTGGTGAACCCAAACTAGAGGTTACCGTTAGACCATCCTGTAACTGTGGAGTCTCACCTAAAAATTTGTTACGGCGATTATCAAAGACAGGGGCAGGCCCTGAACCACGGCGAGATGTTTGAGAACCCTGTTTGAGTTCTGTCACACGTCTTGTACCAGTAGAGGTAGCAATGGCTCTTGAAGATGAAGAGGCAGGAAAGAGTGAAAGAGTCTTTGCAGGGTCTTCCGACTTAGCTATGTTGTCAATTGGAGAATTGCAAGAATCACCAATAGTAGTAGTGGGGCTAGTCTTGGATGAATAAAGATTGATAATGACTTCATTGAGAACAGACTTCATGTGCTCAACAGTAACTTCAGGCTTAACACGATATCTAACCAAAAGCTTACTAATCTCAGGATTTGTCTCAAGTCTTTTTGTGGTTTCAGCATCAAAGTTTGCCAACAAAATGTTAAAATATCCTTCAGCGGTATTGTAAAATTTCACGTAGTCTGCATGAAGTCTAACATATCGACGGCACTCCATGTCATTAGTAGGTGTTTTATTAAGCTCTGAAACCAATCCTTTTAGATCAGATCTAAGAGCAAACCGATCATAAGTTATTTCCAACAGGTATTGAGACCAAATAATGGGGTCTTCGACGTCAGCATTGTCGCAGATCATGGCATAAGAGACCTGGCTGCGGAGATTGTACTTAACAGACTTGATTAAAAAGCGATAGAGTTGAGCTTTTGTGAGACCACCATACTTTTCTTGAGAAAAAACAGCACGCTTCATCTTACGAAACCAAGCAACAACATTCTTAGTTTCAAACGAAAGCTTTTCAGGCATTTCTCCTCCAGTTACAAGGCAAGTGTCTGTGATATCTTCAACGGAAACAACAGGCTTGGAAGGTGATGATTGATGTGAAGACTTGTTGAGAGATTTTCTTGAGTTTTCCTCCTTTTCCTTTTCAAGAGCAGCTAGAGCAACATTCAATCCAGTACTGCAGCACTTTTTAATCCCAGACGTGACAAATTTTCCACCTGGACAAGGTATCAATGCATGCCTGTCACGATAAGCATAATCACTAATAGGTGATGTATATTCAAAATAAGGGCGAAAGGGCAATCTACTGTAAAAGTATCCAGCTTCATCACAGGCTGTGGCTTGCATGTACAAGTCTAAGCGAAATGATGCATCATCCAAATGGCAGCTGCAAGTGCAAGTGTTTGTCTCTTCATGCTGATGGCTTTGATTTACTTGGGGGGCACAAGTTCCAGAATTGGCGGAAAAGTCTTCTTCTTTCTTGGAAAGTGTCAAGGAGAGGTTTTCAAAAGTACTAGAAGTAGTATCTAAGTTGGATGGAGTAGATCCAAGGGTTTCCAGAGGGTTACAAGTCACTGAAGTGCTATTCTGTTCAGTAGGTTTAAGAAAAGAAAAGCCAGAAGCAGGAGAAGGAGCAAAGGGAGCAATATTCTCCTTATTGCTGGAAGAAAAGGATACATCAGGGCTATAAGACGTTCCAGTGCTAAATGAATTGTTAAATGGGCTAAATGACCCAGTAAGATATGATGAGTTTGATAGTGATACAGGCGAAGTGTTGTGTGAGGCAGGTGCAACACATTGGGTTAAAAATGCAAATGGATATTGGTAAGGATTATAGTACGCAAACGGGGTTTGGAACCCCATTGGAGTAGAGGTGGTTGTGGGGAGAATTGAATAGTTTGTGGAAGAAGCAAAAGGAGTAGAAGGAGGGTTTGACTGAGGGCCAGTCTTCCTGTCATTAAACTGGGAGGAACCTAAGTGGCTCCCCACAGAATTGGGGCTGTGGGCCATCCCTGGTGATAATGGGGTGAAAGTTGTATGAGAGGGGAAAGAAGAAAATTGAGCAACAAAATACTGAGAAGCTTAACGGGATATCTGTGATCTGAAGGAATTGAATGAAAAGATGAAGAAAAGTAGGAGGGAATACGACTTAATTTATACAAAAAAATTAACCATGAAAAAGGCCTTAAAAGAGAGGTAGAGCACCACGACAATGAGTATGTTGTCCCGAGGATTTCCATGGCTTTTACATTATAGGAAATACACAATTGACAGATTGTGACCCAGAGAGCCAGGGAGAAGTGGAACTTTCGATTGGTAATTATCGGGAGATGAAATGCGAATTGTAGAAAAGGAAAGAAAGGCGGGATAAATGAGAGAGCAAAAAAGGCATTTCCTAAAAATATAACACTGAAAAGAAACGAAAAGACCGGAGGAAGAGCCATAAGCCTTGAAAATTAACAACACTGACAAGGTTGTTCTGATTGGCAATGACGTAAATCCACTTTAGCCGTGCAGCCATCGAAGTTAATACAGCGGGGGTTGTGTTTTAGCAATAGCAGCGGCCGTATCATCGAAGCTATAACCCAAATCAGACCATGGATGGAAAGAAACCACAATCAGGAAAAATAGAAGGGATTTATTATTTGATAAACGGGACAGAACAACAAGGTATTAGTACCTATAGAAGTGTATTGGTTTTTTTTTTTTTTTTTTTTTTTTTTTTTGCTTTCTTTCAATAGCGATTTGTTGGTAATTCAGTTTATTTAATTGTTTGTTAATATCTACAGCCGAAACCACCCTGGTGAATTTAGATAAATAAATGGCAATACATGTATAGAATTTGACGTGAAAATTCAGTCAAAGGGCTGTAAGTTCCAGTTTGGGAAGAGTTTTCCTAAGACTAATTTGTCCTGTGTTTGTTTTATTCAAGAAGAAAAGTAGAACTTGGATATACAGTCAGAAAGGAGATGTGGAAACTAAAAGGAAAGACTCGGGTGAGAAAAAGCCCTAGTCCGTAGCAGACTTGTATAGCAAAATGATCATTAGAAATCCTTTTATCGCGCTTATCATAACTCGACTAATTTCATCATTTGAAACATGGCAGTATATGGATACCCCAGATTCAGCTGTTGACATTTCACTAAAAAAGTCCAGCAAAAACTTTATCAGCATACCTTATTACTCTAACACATTTTATAATCCATTGACGGCAGGTTCGAAGCAATTTCACTTTGAGAAGACGAATTTGGCCGCGAGGTCCCTAAAGACTTCAACACTCTCTGGTCTTTTCAAGTTACGGATAGTCCTTCCCCTTGGAAAAGTCTACTATAAAGCTTATTGGCCTGAGGAGTATGTGTGGCAATTGAAATTTTGACACGTCTTTGTAAATGTTGCAATTTAGGAAATACTTATTTAATTATTATTAAGCACTTGGTATCCCAGGTCAACCCTAACCTTGCTTAACTGATTACTCTCCAACGGTCAAGCAGAGAGCCAGAACCCAGGTGTCTATAGACTTTGGTTCTAACTCTGTGAATTTGTCTTTTTGTAAGCAATGGAAGAGTACCTGGGTCTAATTTTTGCCAGGTTGGCGATAGGAGTATGTAACTCACTGACTACATACATGTATGATACTAGCATTTAATAAGTATAAGCGAAACTACTAAGTATAACACCAAATCAGGTAATAATATTTTATAACCTTTTACTTAAATTAAAGTGAAATTTTATTGGAAATGTAATTACTGAATTTTCTAGTAAGTTGTTTATATATGAATTCTTCTAAACTTATCCCAAGCCGTTGTAGTATAGTGGTTAGTACACTTCGTTGTGGCCGAAGAAACCTCAGTTCGATTCTGGGCAACGGCAATATTTTTTGCTTTCTTTCCATTGTTAGATTAGGTACTTGGAACGACAATCAGCAAGTCTAATGTTAAAAATGTATTTGGTTTTAAATTTAACTACTAGTTGCCAATCAATACTAGTAAGGTTGGATTCAAGTAATGGGGTGTAGCCGGTTGCCGGAGCCGTTCACTATTACCCGCAACTGACCACCTATTGTAAAACTGAGCTCTATTTCTGTAGTATATTAATATACCATAATTACTTCAAAACAACCCAGATCATTTAGAAACAAGTGTAAAACATCAATCCGATCAAAAATATGAATCATATTAAACTAAATAAATTATTAATCAAGTGTTTGCAGAAATATCAGGTGATAGCATCAAAGCCGGGTAACTGAAATTTTCAACGTTGAAAAAATCTTACAACCAGCATACATTTTCTAAACCTCCATACCAGCTTCGATTTCATCACCTTTCTTGTAGCAGTTCGTTATTGCTAACATATCCTCCTAGTAACAGCTTTGGGATTTACACAGTGGCTTGCTGTAGGAAGATTTTTTTGGTAGTATATACTTTGCAATGATTTCTTCATTTCGTCTTTCACCAGTTCGACAAGCTGCATCTTTTGCTCTCAAACAAAAGACCCTCAACCGCAGCTATGCGACCAAGGAATCCTTTTTAACCAAGTTGCGTACAACCCTTGGTATGGATCCTCCCCCTCCTCCAGACTATCCTACAGATGCCAACCGTTTCCACCCTTGGGAAAACTCTCCTTCAGATGAACTTCGGGCTCGAGCTGCGTTTATCAAATCCCGTGCAAAGTGTCCCGTGACTGGAAAGAACATTGCCTACACATGCCCAGAGAGTGGTATTCCTACTCATCATGACAGAGCTGCTTGGGAAGCCGATGAGGACTACCATAAGAGCGGTCGGGCAAAAATTTTGCGTAAAGCCAACATCTACGAACAAGACTTGCGAAGTGGTCGTGAATTCCCAGAATTTGACTTTCCCGGTGCTCAATATCAAGATGCAGTTGTCAATTACATGAATTGGGATACATACTTTTACACGAGAGAGTTCTTTTCTATGGACAATGAGTTTAATCTTGCTGCCGTTACTAAGATGTTAACATACCCCGTTACCATGGCTGCTGTTCTTGATCAATACACTCCATACATGTTGAACCCAAAGGGGCCCATCACCTTGGAGGGCCTTAAGAGTCTGTCTGCTTTAAGATATACCCTGTTCCCTAAGGACCGTACAAAGCAGTGGCAGGATCGACCAGTCCGTTTCTTCATTTTGGGTGCTCGATCCGAATCACAATTACCTGCCCATGTCTGGAAGCAGCTATCATATGCATTACCATACACTGAGTTTGAAATTGTTTTTGTAGGACCTGAAAGTTACTACGACAAGACTGAGAGCCGATACGTTAAGAGTGATAAAAAGATCAGTCACAGAATTGACAGCAAGATGACCTTGACATATTATACTGACTACTTCCACGTATTGCACGAGGCCCAGGACCTCTTCCCCTACGATCCTTATTCGGACATCTTTTTCTTATTCCACCCTGGTCTTGGCGCCCCTGAAGCCATGGACCAGTGGAAGAAATCCATTCCTGGCTTATTAGAATCCAAGTGTGCTGTTATTTCCACCGGTTTCCACGAGAACGACGTTACTAGAGATTGGTCTTGGCTGATGGATAATTTTGAAGAAGACTTGGATGTTTTGATGAAACCAACACAAAACATCTTCAGATCATTGAAGTGGGAACTTAACGATCTCAACCCTCAGGAGACCTATCAATTCAACCAGCAGTTGTTTGGATTCAGAGGCAAGAGATACCACGCCGTTTTGCGATAAACAGCGAGTGAAAGAGGGCTCTTTTTTTCTTTCTTTTTGAACCTCATTCGAATCACACATTGTATAAACTACTAATTACTCCCTCTTTCATTCACATTTATGTACATAATCTACTGTATTCCTGTATATAGTTTGATCATCCTGATTGAATAGAATAGAAAAATAGACTTTATCTCATAATAGGGCAAGGGCTAATTAAAGCACGATCAAGCCAGCCACTCAGAGCGCACGACTCTGTACAAGCCGAGCATGTGATTCCTTGTAAAATAGAGCAAAGTTACCCTGCCTGTTGGTAGCATAGCATCCAGTGAAAGTGTTTCGTTGCTGACTTTAATAAATTTCACTTGATTGCGTCTATTTGCAACTTTATTCTTTTCCTCAGCTTCTTTCATTAATAACGCACTCCATATTCGACAAAATGAAGCCTACTCTTGTCAATCTCAGAACTCCTCTTATCCGCTTTTTGGGCAAAAGATCACACAGTATGTACACTGACTATTGAAATCGGAAAGATCGCGCATAATTATTATTTAAAATTCACAATATATCCCTTCTGTTTGGGTTTTCGATACCCTTTGCACATTTGGTAAACATGTTTTCTAACAGGCAATTCTTAATTTTTCTCGTTTTCACTTGCTTTTTTGTCAATTTTTCACAGCTGCTAGTGTTGATCATACCCCACAGGCTCATCCATTGAGCCCTACCCACAAACTTCCAAGTTCATTTTCCACCGCCTCGCCCTCCAAATCTTCAGCACCATCCTCTCAGTCTAGCTTAAAATACACTCCTCCTGCTCCTGGAGAGTATGGCGCTAGATCCGAGCTTCCTTTGAGATTTAGATACAGACTTGTGGAAGACGAAGAAATTTCAAGCATCAATGCTGGTGGTGCCTACTAAAGAATCACATACGCCTATACACATTGATAAAATAATGTACATGTCATTTCATTGTGAAATGATGGGCATAGAAGATACCTCTACGGGAAATTTGGATCGCCCTATCATCCGTTGAAGAAGCCTATTAGAAGTCAATAATTAGCATATTAAATCGATTGCCGCATAATGGCGGTATTTGTATGAATTCTATGCTAGTTCTTAATTTATTTTGAATCACTTACAATAAACTAGTGGTTAGTTATACCCTCTTTATGTGCCCAATTGATATTTGTAAAACAAATATCTAGAAAAAGGTAGTCTGAATAGTTGATAGCACAACATTTTGCAAGCACTCACCTAGTACCTCCCTATTAACGTCTTATCCGTGCCTGATTACAATTGTTTATCAACCTGATTTGCATTCTCTTGAGAATCCAACTAAAATAACCAATAGAAGATTATAAATCAAAAAATTATATTGGGTAGAAATTAATATGAGGTGCAAATAGTTTAGCATGGATCAAGTAAATAGTAAATGGGGATAATAATTTAAAAATGGTTCAGAGAGTTTGTGTCAATCATGTTGCTGTAGGGAATCATTTTTTTGTCATATACCTGGTAAAGGCAATCAATGCCCTCTTCAGTATATCTCAAAAAGGTACACGACCAGTCCGGCTCAAGCTCCATTTCTTTCTCAGAAAGAGTTCGGGTGACGACAGAGCCAAGATCAGGAAACGGAGAAGTCTTGTCGGACATTGAAGTCATAATTGTATCAATACTATCGTTATCGGAATCCCATGAGTAGTCACTCTCAAAACGAAAGGATGGAGTACTAGTCAAGCTTGATTCACTGCCTCTTCGATATGGAACTGTAGCTTCAATATCTTTTGATAAGATGCGATTCCTTTCAATAGTTGTTGCCGAGCCCAAACTAGGGATATTGTCTTTGTAATTTTGAGTAACATTGGGATGTAAGTTTTGGTTTAAAGGATAAATGTATCTCATGTTCGACAGATTTTGAGGTATACAATTATGGTCAGACTTGTTCATAGTCAATAAGGCCGGAGACTTTTTTATAGGCTTTCTCTTTTTATACCTTTTACCAGCTTTGCTTTTTTTCTTCCTTTGGAACTTGGTGTACGAATTATTCATCTCAAGCAAGTACATAGTATTTTTCGGCTTGTCGAAACCCCCAATAAGCCAGAAAATTAACAAAACCAAAAGGAAGAAAGATGAAACTTTAAAAAGAATTTCACCATCGGATGGGATTGATGTTTCTACCACTTGGTGTCGAGAAGTGAAATATTTGGCATAAAGTGAATTCATTGGGAAATGCTGTTGGCAGTTTTTGATTTTTGATTCTATATAGCTCAAATAGAATTACCCAGCGGGATCTTGGATATTTATGGACTTTTGGAAGTCTTCATTTTTAAATTATTTTTCGCTGCCTTTATTCTAAATTATTTTTCGTTGGATCTAAGGGTAGTCAAATTACTAGGATGTTCAAATGTTTGGTCGGAAAAGAACAATACAGGGTATCGTTTTTGTTCTGGTCACAAAAACAAAGTATCGTTTGATTTGTCACGGGAACCGCTATACATTAAAAAGGTAAGCCTGAGATTACAATCCCCATGAGAACATCGGGGATTTTAAGAGAATTAGCCCTTGAGTTTTCAATTTGAAAACGGTAAATTAGATAAATTGGATGTTTGATGTTTGATGTTTGACGTTTTTCGATCCCCTTGTGAATATATACATTTATAATACTGAAATATACAAAGCCATATTCAAACACTTTTATCAATTTTCTTGTTTATATATTTAATTCTTGATAAAATGTTTAATCGAGACTTCAGTGCCTAGTTTCACACCAAAAACTAAACCTATCAGTACCTAGTTTGGAACTAGAAAACTAGCTACAGGTATCATATAGTCATATGATCTATTGGTATCACGTGAATACCCAGTCACCGTCAGTCATTTGCCATCATGATTCTGGATCAACTCAAGCATTATTTCCGTTCAAATTCTCAACCTTTTTTCTAATTTCATTTCCATTGTCAACCGAACACCTATCGTTAAGATGAGAAGGCAGCAGCAACCGTTCATCAAGGGCTTTGTCAAGACCAAAAAAATTATCAAAACACCATCTACACAGCCATCTCCCAACTCTACAGTTACAACGTGTGCTTGTCACGGTCGCCTTCATCCTTTAAATCTAAAGACCCCCAATTGTCTCAAATGTGGTTTCATTCTATGCATTGAAAACATTTCTGGGTTCTGTCCTTACTGTAAAGAGCCACTTTCCATTGATCCAGCTTTAAAAGAGGATCCAGAGTATATGGCTGCAAATGAAAATTTAGCAAGACTATTGAGTTATCAAGGAAGCGGTGCCCTACGAACACGAATCCATGATGAAGTAGGCGACTTTCAAACTGGAGGTGGAGGCGAGAAGAGTGTTGGTCAATGGGGCACTAAGGAGGAGCAAGAGTATCAAAAGCGAATGGAGGAAAAGGCTTGGAAGAAACTAGAAAAGAAGGAATTGATGCGAAATGGACGAGCAAAAAAGAAAATGGCATTTGATATCGGTTTGAACAAAATGGTAGAAATTGAAGACTCGTCGTCGTCAGACTCTGAAGATGAGAAAAAGGATGTCGTATACGGATTCGACAGAAGGTTTGCTGGCGGCGAACAGGATTCCAGCCATGAACCTAGTAAATCGGAACCGTCCTCATCCTTTGCAGATCCAGAGATTTCAAAACGACAGAAACATCATAAGAAGCAGCTTATTGTTCCGCAATATAAAAGCAACAAGAACGAGCCAGTGTTTTCTGAAACCTTGCCAATAAAAAATGATCTCGCCAACGAAAATAGTACAAGACTGCAGATGAGTGAAGAGTACGCAGATGCTATGGCTTTTGAATACTAATTCTTTAAATGTAATAACTTTTTTAATAAAATAAATAAACAAACATGAGTAAATTAAATCGTAAATTTCTTCGTCTATGGATTTTGAAGAGCATTTGATTTGTATATGGTAGTATCCAAGTTCCAAACAACTGTCCAAGTTTAAACGACAGTCCAAAGCCCGACCTGACTCTCTGGTATAATAGCAATTGTTTTGTTAAAAATTTTAAGTCTTTGTAACCAATATGACTGTGTCACCTCTCAAGAACATTTTTGGAATATATCTATCACGTTGAACAAGTTCAACCTTCTGGTTCTTTCCAGTTCCTCTTCTAACTTTTTCGTTCCACATCTCCTTGACATCTACCAGCACCATGTTGCTATGTCGATCGAATGCCTTGACTTTTGCAAAGAGTTGTTTATCGTTACGACATGATATTAAAACTGGAGCTTTTTCTTCAATTGCTGATTGTAATACAGATAATGGGCCGTGCTGGAATTGATATTCCTCCAAGGCTTGGAGCTGCTTTTCGTTCAGTTCTGCGCGATCCTTTCCAATAAATTCACTATAAATGTAATGTTAGCTTTAAACGAGAAGAATAAAAGTGTATTTGAAGCACTTACGCCATTGTTAATTGTATATTAAAAGGGTTCGAATCGAAAAAAAATTGATTGTTGTTAAGAGCCAACGCGTATTATTGTGTGGCTAAAGAAAGATTTTGTTATCATATAATTTTCGGTCACGTGATGTACGTCATCTGACAATCACGCTTTTTCATTCTTCCCCAACCACCAAGCAGCATTTTCCATCACCAAAATTTTTCGTTCTCATCGGCCAGGACCTTTCACGACAACAGCAGCATCCGTTCGTCTTTGCTTTTATTGCGTGATTTGCATAAAACATGGCTTCACTTTTCAGTTCCTCTGTTAGAGCCCTTGCTCGTGTAGCGGGTGCAGCATCCCAGCTGGCTTCAAAAACGACTACCAGATCCTACCAAATTCCAGCCAAGACCGTGAAGTCTCTCAAGGTCTACCAGCCACTTCCTAAGAAGACCTTTTCCGAAAGAGGCAACTTAATTAATACCATTGAAAGCGACTTGTTGGCCAAGGCAGACACTGATGGCTGGAAAAATGCTTTATTAGACCGCAAAAACGAATCCCGCTTGAAACCAGGAGATATTGTTAGAGTTGTCAAGCACGATAAATCACACTTTAGCGGTATGGTCATTGGTATCAACCGTAACGGTCTCGCCACCTCTATCCTTATCCGAAATAAGATCACAGGCTTGGGTGTCGAAAACAGATTCCTTCTTTACTCACCAACCATTCAAAATGTCTATGTTACCAGAAGACCAGTCAAGGCTAAGAGAAGAGCCAAGCTGTACTATGTCCGTGGATCACCCAAGCACGATGTTAGTGAAATTCAGTAATTGGTTGGATTATGAACATTTGGAAGAGTTGTTGGGATTATGGTTTAGAAATTTTGGATGCTGTATATATACCACTGTCATTTGATTGAATGATTTTCATGTAAATATAATACATTTATATTAGAACAAATAGCATGTTGTTAACTATTTTAAGACCCTTGATACAATACGACCTGGAATATGCAGTATATTTGGGTAAGCTGTTTCTGTTAGCAGCTTTAGCACCCCAGTTAGGTTATGTTATTGATACGTGAACATTAAGCCAGCAGCAATATATCACTTTATGTGGGTTGAACGTTGATTTACTCCTACACACACCTCCAAGTCAGAATGAGTACCAGCAACAACCAAATATCTGTAGCATTCTGTTGTCATATGAACCTGTAACTTTCAAAGTTGTTTTACTTGAACCATTGTTCATTGTCAGACACTAACATGACGATTATTTTATTTTAGCTGTCGATCGCCTATGGCCGAGTAAGTAAAGAATCTAGCTATTACCTGGTCGGTTTCTGACAGTTTTCTGTTATGCTGATTGATGTAGAGCCGTTTTCAGACACAGCGTTTTAGAAGCAGGACTTTCTGATAGGTTTGATGAAATCACGTCCTTTGGCATTGATAGACTCCATATTGGTGATTCCCCCGACGGTCGAACAGTTCAGGTTTGCCGGGACAACGGTGTTTCCATCGACCACATTGGTCGTCAGATTGTAAGCCTTCAATATATGAATTTGCCATGTATTGTTCTAACATCATTGTGTTGAGTATAGGGTCGCAAGGACTTTGAAAAGTTTGATTACATCTTGGCTATGGATCCTGAAAACATTCGAAAGTTGAGCAAAATCAAACCTAGCGGGTGCAAAGCTCGGGTCCTTCTTTTTGGAGAGTTCAAAGAGGATTCACAGACTGATTCCATTGTTCATGATCCCTTCCGCCAAGGAATTGAAGGATTTCAAACCAACTTTTTGCAGCTCACTCACTTTTCCAATGTGTTCCTCAAGCAAGTTTGCGGGTATGATGGAGAGAAGTTACTAGTTCATACAAACACGGGTGACAGGCTATTAGTTGACCATTAGCCAGTGTTTACACATCACCAATTGGTTATATGTTACAGCTCAGTAATGTCATTCATTTTTAATAACTTGAAATAGTTTCAACTCTCTAAAGGTTTTAACTTTAGTATTGTACAAATATATAGACGCTATTTTATTTGCAGGTATCATTTAATCCACGTGACTTTATGAGTAAGCAGCTTTGGCCATAGATCATATTCTTTTGGAGTCGAAACCAGGTCTATGACATACCATACCATCAAGTCAAAATGAGTGATAACAACGACAAGATCTCAGTTGCCTTTTGCTGCTTAGGAAACATGTATGGCTTTTCTTGATTATTTGTTTGTTGTTATTACTAACATGATGTTTTTAGCTGCCGATCTCCTATGGCTGAGTATGTATATCAAGCTTGCTAATGAGCAGTTCACCTCCAAATCTATTGGCATAATTTCTGACTGACAAGTTATTGTTGTGCTTCTTTCTTATATCTAGAGCCATTTTCAATCATACAGTTCAATGTGAAGGCATTTCAGACAAGTTTGATAAAATAACGTCCTTTGGAACTGCCGGATATCACGTTGGTAGTTCCCCAGACAAACGATCAGTTCATGTTTGCGTCGACAATGGTGTCTATGTCAATCACAAAGCCCAGCAAATTGCAAGTGTATTAAGTGGTTTTAATTCCATATACTTTTCTAACACGGTATTGAATTTAGGGACGCAAAGACTTTGACAAATTTGATTACATTTTGGCCATGGACCGCGAAAACCTTCGAGACTTGAATAGAATAAAGCCCAGCGGAAGCAAAGCTAAAGGTAAGTTTCTATGGAGTGAAACATGCGAATTTATTTTGTCTAATGTAATGCGCTCTAGTTCTTCTCTTTGGTGAATTCAAAGAAGATCCCAAGTTCGACACCATTGTAGATGACCCTTACTATGGAGGCGTTGACGGCTTTCAGACCAACTTTGATCAGATTACACACTTTTCCAACGTGTTCCTCAAGAAAGTTTGCGGTCATATTGTTGAGTAATAAACGACATAAATGTATTGATAAGTTTAACAAGTAAATACAGTATTTTAAGGTTACCGAAAAAAACATATCATTTGTTGTTAAAACGATGATGAGTTTGAATTTCATAATATTCTACCTAGGTTTTCAGATTCCCATACAACTACGCCGTTGTTGTCCAAACCATAAAGTCCATTTTTGCCCCACTCTAATCGAGTACAGAAAATTTCTAGAGTCCTTGACTCATCATTATCTTCATCTCCAGGATTGTAAACTTGATTCATATCCAATTCTTTAAGTTCGAGTCCAGTTTCATAGTTCCAGATTTTAACAATTCCATTATCACAGCCTGCTGCCACAAATGGATACTTTTCATGAATTGCTAACCCGTGAGACAGATGATGATCATTGTAATATCCATAAAGACATTTGAGAGGAATAGTTACCGGCTTCGGTGCACGCTCGTGATTCAGGCCCTTGTGCTTGCTAGATTCTCTATTTCTCCGGTTTCCTTTAGAGCCTCGTTGAGATGAGTCTTCTCCTTCCTTCATTGTGCTAGTTTCAAGGTATCTTAGGTCGTACATATTGAGAATATTTCCCAGACCCGACACAATGACATAAGGGCTACCTAATCCAACCGAACGAACATTAGTGATAGCTGCGCTAATCTGTATATGTGGTGACCGGTCTTTTTTATGATGCATCTCTTTGGAACCGGGGCTCTGTGCCGAACTTGCTTGTTTTAAGTCAAATATTTTAGCTGTTCCATTTCTCATACCATATATTGCTGTATTAGAGTTGATAAAGTCCGCGCTCAATACCGTAGAATGTGTATTGATGCTATATAGTTTGTTCTCCATGACACATGGACTAAACTCTTGTGACCTCTCTGCTCTTAATTGAGTCGATCGTAAAATGACCTTGTGGTATTGCAGTGTCTTTTCTCCTCCTATTAGTACATCAAGTTGTGTCTGATAGTTATTTTTCAGGGACTTTTGATTATCAAAACAGGCCATTTTCGAGCACCAAATACGACGCAGTGGTGCAACGCCAGGGATTTCGCCTATACTTTGAGATAGACTGGTGACGGGGTCGGTACTTGTTCTTAGTTGTGTGTTTCTAATGTATTTGGACTGAGAGGATGTAAGAATGCTTGCACAGCAAGCTGAACCATCTATACCATACGTTCCAGCTCTAAATCAAAGTTAGAAACATACCCAAACAAAACAAGGCTATAATCATACTTACAACACAAATAGTCTACCATCCGTGCTGACGTAGCTTTCTAATGCTTTTACGGATCCAGGCTGCATATCTCCAAAATCAAGAGCCTGATATTCCGACCACTTTGTTTTTTGTCCAGGAGTATACATGTGCGTTCTAAAATCAGGTCAGTTCAAGCTGCTATCAATACAAAAGACGACTGACTTACAAAAGAAGCCCACCAGATGTGCCTGTAAGAATGGTATCTGACCGGTGTAGTTTCCATAACTTCTCCCATCCCATTTCGTTTTCTACTCGTATACCTTCTTCGCTTTCAGAAACAGGGTAATCTTGCCAGTTAAGAATTGTGAACGATTCGGCTTTCTGGCTTGTGTGAATTCTAAAGCACTTAGGTGCATTCATATCGTCATCATTACTATCATCGACTTTTGGAATAGAGCCGATGTCGGAAACCCATATTGGCTTTGTAATTACTGGATTCACGTTTCGTCTTCCAAACAGACAATCCCGAGCAAACAGATGGTGTGAAAACGATGTACGCACCAATTCTTGGTATAATGATCTGTTACTTTCCTTCTGGCTCTTGTATATCTCATGTACACCTTTCAACTCTTTCGAGTAAAATGTAGGTTTTGCCTTGTCAATTCGGGGCTTCTTAGGTGGATTCGGTAGCGAGCTGTTGCTACTTGCTAATGTGCCACTAGAAGCTATAGAGAAGTATCGGTTTCGTTGAGCGTCATAGTAAAGCCCAGGAAGCTCTGGTTGGGATTGTGACATTAAAGTGCTTGTCGATTCTTAAAGTGTGAATAAATGACATATCCAGTGGTCAACATCTTTTTTTGGAAATCCGAGCATTTGAAATAAAACTTCAAACTTGTGTTGGAAACTTCAATTATTACTAGAAAAATGTTAGGGTACAAATCTATTCACGTGACAATCACGATACCGTTAATGAATTTAAAACCCTAAACACATTCCAAGTGAATCCAACGTTTTGGCTCGTTTACAAGTTTATATTTTCAAGGGTTTATTTATTTAATCAGCAATATATTGATTGAACAACAATGATAGATATTTAAAAATAGCTAAAACAGAATCAATTTCACTTCTTAAGGAAGTCAATCTTTAACTTGTTAAGAGCAGAACCAGCTTTGAACCATTCGATCTGGTCAGCGTTGAAAGTGTGAGTAACTTCAGTTTCCCATTGAGCACCATCCTTAGGACGAACAACCAACTTAAAAGGCTTTCCTGGAGCAAACTCATTAAGTCCAAGAATATCGACACGGTCCGTGGGGTTAATCTTGTCATGGTCAGCAGGTGTCTTAAAGTAAAGGGGAAGAAGGCCTTGCTTCTTCAAGTTGGTCTCATGGATACGCGCAAATGAGTTACAAATGATGGCAAAACAACCAAGGTATCTAGGTTCAAGAGCAGCATGTTCACGGGAAGATCCTTCACCAAAGTTGTCACCACCGATAACGACCCATTTGATTCCTTCAGCCTTATATGCTCTAGCAGTATCAGGAACAGAACCTGGCTTCCCAGTGATCCTGTTAATAACACTATTGGCCTCTCCATTTTCAGCATTGATCGCACCAATCATATAGTTATTGGAGATGTTGTCAATGTGGCCCCGGTACTTTAGCCAAGGGCCACCCATGGCAATATGATCGGTAGTAACTTTACCAAGAGTCTTAATGAGAATAGGCATTTCTTTACCGTCCTTTCCATCCCAAGGCTGGAAGGGGGCAAGGTATTGAAGACGATCGGAGGAGGGGTTAATCTGAACCTTGACAGTGGATCTATCAGCAGGAGGAGCAATATAAGTATTTTCACCAGGGATGTAGCCATCGGCAGGAAGGGCTGGACCAACAGGCTCGGCAAGCTTGAACTCCTTGCCCTCAGAGTCCTTAAGTGAGTCAGTGATTGGGTTAAACCTCAAATCACCAGCAATAGCAAAGGCAGTAACCAGCTCAGGAGAGGCTACAAAAGCGTGGGTAGCAGGATTACCATCATTACGAGAAGTAAAGTTTCTGTTATAGGACGTGACGATGGTGTTCTTGTCACCTTTCTTAATATCACGACGATCCCATTGCCCAATGCACGGGCCACAGGCATTTGCAAGAACCAGGCCTCCAAAGTCGAGGAAGGTTTGGAGCTGGCCATCCCGCTCAATAGTAGCACGAATCTGCTCGGAACCAGGAGTGACAGTGAATATAGACTTGGACTTGAGACCATGGGACTTGGCGTTGAGAACAATAGAAGAAGATCTGGAAAGATCCTCATAAGAAGAGTTGGTGCAAGAACCAATTAAACCAACTTTCACCTCAAGTGGCCAGTCGTTCTCAACAGCAACTTCCTTCAACTTAGAGATAGGCGTAGCTAAATCAGGAGTGAAGGGGCCATTGACGTAAGGCTCTAGGGTGTTAAGATCAATCTCAATAACTTGATCGTATTCGGCACCCTCATCAGCCTTAAGAAGGTCATTTTGGTAAAGTTTTGCAAACTCAGCAACATTAGAACGCTTAGTTGCATTCAAATATTCAACCATGCGAGAATTGAATGGGAAAACAGATGTTGTGCTTCCAACCTCAGCACCCATGTTACACAACTGTCAAAATTTTGTTAGTTTTCCTGATAAGAGAATAATAATAATAAATGGTACTTACTGTAGCTAAGCCTGTGGCAGAGATAGACTCAACACCATCGCCAAAGTACTCTATAATACTACCAGTGCCACCCTTGACAGTGAGGATACCCGCAAGCTTGAGGATAATATCTTTTGGAGAAGCCCAGCCATTGAGCCTACCAGTGAGTTTGACACCAATGAACTTGGGAGCTTTGAGTTCCCAAGGGAGACCTGACATGGCATCTACACCGTCCGCACCACCAACACCAATGGCAAGCTGACCAAGACCACCAGCATTAGGAGTATGGGAGTCTGATCCAATTAACAAAGCACCAGGGAATGCATAGTTTTCAAAAAGAACTTGGTGGATAATACCAGAGCCAGGACCCCAAAAACCCAAATTGTACTTGGCTGCGGCTGCTTCAATAAAATCATAAACTTCCTTGTTCAATCGTTTGGCAGTTGCAGTATCCTTAGTGCCACCAACAACACCCTGAATCAAGTGATCGGCGTGAATGGTGGTGGGAGTAGCAACAGTAGGAAGGCCTGCGGAAATAAACTGGAGGATGGCCATTTGACCAGTGACATCTTGCAAAGCAACACGGTCAGGTCTAAGTTTAAGATAAGAGTTACCACGGCTAATATCCTGCTCATATGGGTTATCAAGATGACCATAAAGAATCTTTTCACCATAGGTAAAAGGTCTTCTCAATCTTTCCTGAACAATCTTGACATTTTCAAGATTCTTCTTGTAGTTAATAAAAGTGTCGCTTTCACGGATGTTTTGATTAACTTTGGAGTCGCGAGTGATTTGGGAAGATGCAGCAGAAGCAAAGGTTCTGCTGGAAGTACCATAGGTCTATTAACTTTGTTAGCTTTAATTGATAAAGAACAGTTTTAATTATAAAAGACATACATTCTTAATAGATTGAAGTCTAGCTGCGGTTAACATGATGAATAAACAGTATCGAGATGCTGAGTGATAAGTAATAAAAGAAAGAGAAAGAAAAGCAAAAATGAGGGTACAAATTGAAGATTTATATAGCTTTGGAATCAGAGAAATCTTTTAATTAACAAATGAAAGGTTTCAAAAAGAAGAATAACCAAAGTCCATTTATCGGAGAGATTTTTATTGGATGCCAGTTAAAGGACTATATTACAGTTTCGGTCATTTTACTTGTTTTGTAAACAGTTTTATTGACATAGTATCTCTATTACTTATCAATATTTTGGTATTAATTATAGAAAAACTTCTAGCTTCAATAAATTAATTCTTTACTTTCTTAAATAGGCTGTCAATAATTTCAAAAAGTATATAGGCAATTGCTAGAGATACTTAAACATATTCGATATATATGATCAATTGGCCAATACCTATTGGCTACATATCTCTAATTCTCAAAAAAAACATATTAAATCTCCTCACAACTTATGCTACGTGAATCTGAAAAGGCCTCTTGATATCGAGTCTCCGAATCACGGAAACGAAGAGGCGGTGATAGACTTGACGATGGTTGCCTAAAAAGGAAATGGGTAACAAAAAGCCTTGGTTACCCCATCTTTAAATCTATGTCCGACCACGGACTTCAGAATTTCAGTCACATGATTGGCACCGAACAAGAGTTGAAGATGACACTGGCATCTCCAGTTATTAAATTTCAAATTGACTTCACACACTCCCACAGTCTTTTAAAGCTAAATGGCTAGAGAATTGTTCTTTAGTAATTCCGCCCAATAATGAGATGGTTCCAGTTTATTCATATTAAACGATTAATTGGAGTGTTCTGTTGACGTTTTAAATAAAGAAACCATATTATCAAACCTATATTTCGCCTTTCAGAGAGAGGTCCGACATCAATAAACGATATAAGATATGACTGATATTCTGAAATCCGTCAATTCGCTTTATATGTTGTGAACTTGACCAGTATCAAGCGGTCTCGGACTTAAAACCCAGAAACTTTCCAATTGATTTGAATAACATATGTATTATTACATTCCTTTGGACAAGAGGCACATTGCAACTAGTCAAGTGATGTTGTCGGTAAACAAGCTGAAATATTCTTAACAATAGTTTTATTCTTTCAAGCCGGACCTATGATTCTCAATAGCACCGTTTCTATTACGTGATGTTGCTATAACACATTACTTACACCTAATTATGTATTCAAATTAGGAACATTAAGCGAAATATAATTACAAATCTATTTTTGATTGACACGAATAAAACTTCATGTGAATATAATGTGACATTAAATAACAATTTTTTTACTATTCTGTACCATGCATTTTACAACACAAGATGAAATATGTTGGCCATCCTGTTGGTTTGATTTGCGAATACAGACGTAGGCTTTTAAGCACTTTTCAAATAGTTGCCATCCAAAAAGGGCTTATTTATAAAATTTAGATAATCCATATGGAAATTCTGCCTTTTAATATTTATCTTCACTCTACAGTGTCAATCCAATTTGTTCTACCCAATCTGAAAGTCCTTTAATCTCTTCACCAATTGAATCCAAATCTTGTTCTTTAATAATTTCTCCAAATTTCACCTTCATCTGCTCATGCATACTCTTTTCTGTGATACCTGCCTTGCACTTCTCCAGTTCCGCTTTACTCTCTTCAAACAACTTGGAGATGAATTCTGCCGATGTTTCCAATAAAGGTATCATCAAATTAAGCTCTTGTTTCCCTCCTTTCGATGCTGCTCCAACATTAACAAATTCCTCGACGGATACGCTAATATCTGTCAAATCGCTTAATATAGCATCAAAGGCATTGGTGGCAAGTGGCCTCGAACCCGCAAGATAGGCATTATTCTGCCGGCTCGCTAAAGCATCAAATGGCGGAAGAATTTGGAGTCTGCCAAACATTGCAGTAAGCTCTCGTTTGATTTTTCTAAAAAATGGTTGCTCTTGTCCCTCTTCTTCTAAGGCTGGTATTGTTGGCTGTATTGAAGCTGATATCTGAGATTTTTTTTTAACTGTACTTGCCAAATTACCAGTCGCAGAACCTGTTAATGAAGCTGGCTGTTCTGGGGTCTGATATAATAGCCTATCCAAGTCTATGGCATCTGTATCAACCTTTCGGTATTCGCTTCTGACTTCTCGTTCTCTGGCAAGCCTTTGTCTTTTTTCTTCTTTAGTTTCCTCTCGATCAGTTCCAAAGAGCAGTTCAATCTTTTGAGAAATTTTTGATGACAATGACTCAATAGAAGGCGGCGGCTTCGAATACTTTAAAATTCCATCAGGAACGGGTGGTATATCTAGCCAGTCACTTGTAGAATGTTGTGCCTCCGAAGACACTGTACCTCGAGTATCTGAATAGGATTTGGGGTATTTGCCATTATGAATTATTTTACTCTGTGTTTTGTCATCAAACATATCCTTAATCAAGCTCTTTATGACTGTTGCCTCCTTTTCTGCATGAGACAAGATCTTACTGTCCAAATCGACAGACTTGGAAGTTCCAATTGCACAAGACTTGACAACATCTGCCACACGCCACACCTTTGGACATCGTATATCTTCTGATAATCCCCATTCTGTGGGAGCACCTTCGTATTTGTCGCCAGCACTCATCAGATCCATTGAAGAAACAAAAGAATCCATTGCATTCTGCTGTTCTTCTGTTGGTAGAAGTTTATCATGAGAAAATATTAGTCTTGGTCGTTTAGTAGCTTTCTCGTTCTCTGTACTACTTCGTTTCGTGGCTCTGGGGAAGAATGCTTTATCATTTGGTTCATCATCATCTTCTTCTTCTTCTTCTTCTTCTTCTTCCCCTTCTTTTCTAATCAAATATCCAAGCGGTGGAAATTGAAGATACCGAACATCATCAGAATAAGGCAACTGAACAGATATCAAACCATTAAATCCCTCGCTGAGACATGGAACCAGCAGCCGCATTTCTGGCAAACCTTTCAGATTTTGTTTATTTACATCGGGTCCAGCCCCATAACCTTTTGCCCGGGAAGAATTTTTTGATGGAGGGGCAATGCCACCAGAAGTTGCGTTTAATCTGGCAATAGCATATTTTCTCGACTCAAATAAAGCATGTGCAAATGTTGCCAAACCTAAGACTGAGTCTGGTGAGTCCTTGTTTCCAACGACATATTGTGCAGCAGATATTCCCATCCATCGAGGAACTTTTTCAGCTGGAACAAATCCAATAATTTCAAGTAATCTTGCATTAGCAAATTTCAATTTTTTGTCTGAAGGTTGCTCTTCGAAAGGAGGATCAAAGGTTGCATGTGAGTCTGGACCGTTTTCAATTCTTTTTAGGAATTCAGCTTCAATATCAGGAACAACAACGATTTCATTCCCTAGTCGATAGGCAATTTCCTTGTGTTGTGTGTAGGTCTTGCTAACAGTAACTTGCTCAAATCCATCCTCAGTATCTGTCTGAGTTACAATATCAGGTCCAACAGGAAGAGCACCAATCATGTTTTGGTCAAAGTAAACTGGCTTTGATTCCCCAGTCTCTGAATCATCCACAAAATATTCGCGTGAAATCTCAACTGAACACAGGTATTTTGAACTCAAATACTCACTGTTTTCTTCTGTTAGAGATGAAGCCACATCATCAACATCAACAATTGTGGGATTTTTTTCCAACGCCTTTGCGATCCCTGCAACTTTAGCAGTGACAGATGTAGCTGATTGAGCCACAGCACTCACAGTACATGAGTAAACCTCGACAGCGAGATTAAGAACATCGTCATACTTAAAAATGTTGCCTAGCGTTAAACGTGCGTAGTATCTTCTTGAAGTCCTTATTTTCTTAGGTAGCGGGTTCTTCAGCTCGTATATTGCATCTTTTGCTGAAACAAAAACAGGATTGTGAGCATCAATTTCAATCGATCGTAAAACCTTTTCATTGTGTTCTTTTGATTCGTCTTCTCTTTGATTCAAACCAGTCTCTTCATTTTCCAAATCCACTCCTATCACCCACATTTTAATGCCATGATTAACCAATTGAGTCTTGATATGGTCTAGGTCACTTTTGACGTTTGGGGAGTCAGAATCTAGTTCAATGCCCCGATTGTTGGTGATGACGACAATGTTCTTCAGATACTTGAGATTTCTACACTTTGATATAATTGAATTGGTAGCTTCAACAATTCCTTCCAAAATTGTGTTTCGATCAATGTGTTTGGATTCTGGCAGTGGCTTGAGTTCGTCTCTCAGAAGGTGTATGTCCTTTAAGAACATTCTAAGAAATATCGTTAGAATAACGTCAACAAAAGAGAACTAAATAGTAATAACTTACTGCTTGATAGGAGAAATATGCTCAACTTTGTTACAAAAGAGTATTAGTGAGTGTTTTTGTTTCAAAAAGGGGAATCAATTGAATTGTCATTACCTCTTTCACGGCAGGATATGACCCCAACGAGGTCGGTTTTTCGTTGAGACATGACCTATATTTTATGTTAGTTAACTGGATATAAAAAAATGACACAAAAATAATACCTTATCTGCAATCACATTACATGGGTACTCCATCCCAAAATCCAAGTCGCTCATTGCTCTTCCATTATGCCTTTTGGCCATGGAAGGGTTGAGATCAACAACAAACACAGTTACCTAAAAAAAACAAAGATAGTTAGATTTAAAAAGAATAACAATTCGGCAAAAAGCTGCCCTTACTTCTTTAGACATAACTACAAGCTAGTTTAGAAGAAAAAGTATTGCAGAATAAGGAATAGATGTGTGATGAGAGCCCGAGAAAGTATTTCAATATTTGAAACACCTCAGATACCTTGTTTACTTTCGTGAGGTCTGAAATCCCGTGATAGTCACGCGAATGTCCAATGTTAGCAGGACGATGATACGGCTGTGTTTAAGACTGTGATCACATGTTGTTTCACTATAACATTTCAAGTAATCATGTGATTACTGTGTATGTCATATATTCTTTTCTACAGAGTGGTACATACATGAGTCACATGACAGAATTATCAAAGCTATAACTATCACCATTAACCCCATTTACATATCAATAGAGATTTCACACCAAAAATTGTATATGTAACTAGTACATTTTGATCGCAGCAATCTTTGGCTATCGGATTTTGAAATAGCAATAATAACTAGATGCTGCTTTTGTAAGCATTGTATCAGTCCTTTAAAAGCAATCACAAATAGCTTAGAGACTTTGACTTCAGCACGGTTATCATATGAAAAAGACACACCCGTATATGTGTATGTGTATGTTAGCAGGAACCCCGTATAATTTATTCTCTTACATCTGGGTAATTTAAGTGGGATAATGGAGTATTATTTGGCAAATAAAAGAGACTGGAATTTGAGATTTTCATTCCGCAATTGGCATGTGCGTTTGATCACATCACTCCATTACTGCATTGATTTTCAATATCTAGATCTGAAGCTGAAATCATGGCTGAATGGCATTATTACCATAATCCTTGGATTGTTCTCTTTTGGAGAGAAAATGTGAATCATAACAAATGGAAAAAGGCAAACTTTAATAGCTACTCTAGAGATGAATGTTTTTATTGTTAAAGTTTCAAATATCCTAATATTGCAACCATGGGACTTTGTCAATATAGAAGAAATAAACAATCAAGGTTTTTTTTTTTTTGTTTAATCAGCAATCTTCAAGTTGAAGGTTTGTTTATTTTTTTTTTTGTAAATATTTCAGCACTTGTCATTGCAAATAGATGAAAGAGCTGCATATCTTGACCGTGTTTAGGTGGCGTTTTAAGTTCACAAAACATTGTCAAGAGCGGTGGAAGAACCCAAATCCATGGAAAGATGGAAAGTTATGCGAGTTGATTGGATTGCACATACATAGTCACGTTATAAAATTCAATTTATCACGAGTTATAATATGTGAAATCACATGATAACGCACAGCCGCACGTACTTTGGTAAACACAACATTCATATTCCTAACTAGCATCCCAATTATGGGTAATTGATATCAACAATCAACAATAATAATAATAAAAAAGCACACAAAAGTAATCAAAACAACAAACCAAATAACTGACAAAAGAAAATAGACAAAAAACAAAAGACAAAAGACAAAAACAAAAGACAAACAATAATAGGTAATAGCCTACATACGTGTCTGACGGGCATCTGGACAAAAGAGATGGAAGCTCTTCCCTCGATAGACAGCCAAGTCACATTTTCGCTCTAGAACAGTTCATGGCTTGTGTCTTACTGACCACAAGATCAGAAGATTGTCACCAAATCTGACTCGGCTATGTAAACTACAGGTGAAAAAAAAGAAGAAAATCCCCCGAACGCAACCACTTGATAAAAAAAAAGAGACAGGCTTTTAGTGACCTCGGTGAAGGGCCACAAGGAAAATGCTGATCAAGAAAAACAATGTCTAACAAAACAAACAAAGTCAACCGTCACAATCATTCCCTGGGTTTTGTTGATCAACGGGAAAAGAATAGAATCTCTGCCAAATACAAAGAACTGCAGAAGCGCCGATTCACAAACGCGAGAGAAGATAACTCTAAACACCTGAGTTGAATTCTCCCTGACAGGGCATTGCAGTCCAGTGCAGACACGAGCACTCGTACCAACACAAGGCTAGTAGTCATAATACCCAAGCATAACGGCCTTGTACAGAAGCACGCAACCGAGTCTGCTTCGTGTCTCCAGTTAAAATAACTAGTTTGGCAGTTTGAGCTAGGTCCTGAGAAGGTCTCCGTCGTACTAAATCAAGAAACGGATACTTCAACAGGGCTCGAGAAACCGAACACGCAACAAGTACCGGGTATAAAGACCCGGCAGATAGGCCACCAGTAAGATCCCACTCCTCAACAAAATTGTCAACCGTCAGGTGTAAAGTCTCAATGGCTTCAAGCAGAGAGCCCCAGCAACTTCACACAAGCACCGCCTATCATGAAAGCACCGACTAAATCTCCATTTCGGAAACCGCCATACGGCAACTAGTGTATACCCTAGAAACAAAGCAGACATGATAGTTTGTTCGATAACTTGTGATCCATTACTGAGGCTCCCCTAAGCAACCGGGCCCACGTCCTAGACCACTGAAGCACTTTCCAAGAAGCAAAGGCGCCCGTCAGCAGCCAGTACTCACAAGGTCTATGCAACAGCAGCTTTCGGGTTGGTAGACCGGGGATCAACTTCAGAGGCCCTCCGACCCTAAACCCCTCTGGGGCTAGAGCAACCAAAAGGAATTGACAATCAGGGACGTACCGCTCGAGCAGTGGGATGATTAGTATATACATATAGCTGCCGAAACTCTCAAAATAAAGAAAGGCTCAATTCTCATAAATCCAACAAATCCAGAAATTCTCATAAATAGTTGCCAAAGTCTCACGGAATATAACAACTTTGAAAGCCTCACTTCATAGATAATAAATTCAAAAGTCTCACAGAGTAAAACTAGTTTGTAATATCTCTCTCAAAAGATTTTTCAAGACGGAGTTACAAAGGTTGCTTGTGTAGAAGGAGTCATAATAGGCAAGTTGATGAGGATAGGGTAACAGGTGAGAATAAATTAAAAGTATCACAAAATAGAACGAGTTATCGACGTCTCTCTTGGAACTATTATGATGGAGAAGTGGCAAGCTATTTCCCATGTAGTGGTCATGGGCTGTCGACAAGTGAGAACAAATGAAAAGTCTCATGATAGAACAAGTTATCGACGCCTTTTTTGGAGTGGTTGCCAAGATGGTTTGTGGCAAGTTGGTAATAGCCAAGTTTATAAGTTAAAGATGACATGTGAGAATAAATGAAACAGTTATCGACATCTTTTTCTCAGAGTGGTTGGTTGTCAATATGAGAAGGTGACAAGCTGTTGCCCGTGTAGAATAATCGGTAATGGGCCGTCGAAATGTGAAAAGTGAAAATGAATTAAAAGTCTGCCAAAGTATAAATAGGCGAATTTAAAGTGTCACAAAACAAAAGTAGGTATCGATGCAGCTCTCTGAGAAAAAGAACCAGTTGTCAAGACAGAGGTGAGAATGGGTTTAAAAGTCTCACAGCGCGTGAGCTTCTGTCAAAGCGAAAAGATGGAACGCTGACAAACTGTTGTGCCATGTAAGAAAGGTGGATATAAAGGCAAGCCTATAAGTGAGACGAGTGAGAGATAAGGTGTGAGAATGAAATGCAAAATAACAACAACAATAATGATAAACCATAAATTCATATCCATACCCATATCCAAAAAGTTTCAAAAATACTACTAGTGAGAAGTAAAATCATATTTGGCCAGCTCGCAGAAGTGTAGCCAGGCGAGCACAATGATACTGAGTCGAAGACAGTTCACAACAGATAGGTCGTTGCCAAACTTTGGGGGGTTCCATTCCACAAATTGAGATCTGAGAGAAAAGTAAAGTCTCATAACCGATAGATAGTTGTTGAAATAGGTCGATGAATAAGGTAGTAGATGGATAATTGCGGAGATGTAGAAGAGAGGCAACGAATAGTTCTTGGCCTGTGAGACGTGTGAGAAAATGACTGCCGAGCTCACATAAATAATATGATTAAGAATAAAGGGTAAGAATAATAATAACAAAAGGTTAAGAATGATGATAGTCGAAAGACAGCCTAGGTATTGACTTGGCTGATTAAAAAATGAGAAAATGCTGTGAGATTGAGAGATGGTAGATATAAGGAGATGCAGCGGAAGTGTTGACAACTTCCCACGGGTACGACGAAGCCCATGAAGAAGAGAAGGAAAAGAAGAAGAAAAAGAAAGAGGGGATAATTTAGTATTTTTATACAACAATTTGTATCTAAAGCAGTCATGTTTGCAACTACGTTGATGTTGTCCACTTGAAAAGACTTTTTCTTTTTAAATAACTAGTTTCGGAAACGCCCAAACTACCTTACGTCATCAAACAAAGTACCGAACGGCCCGACTAGAATTCAAAAGAACAAACATAGAAACAAAGATATAAAATCAATTAGACAAATATAAACTAAACAGAACGATTTTCAAACAAAACAAGTAATCACAACGTTTACAAAAAGTAGCAAAGAAAACAAATCACAATTTCGCCTCTTTGGCATAATCCTTGCGCTCAACAGAGAGCACATTTGTACAAGTCTTCAACGTATTTCTGTTTAAAACAAATCTTCTCAAATTGGGACGGTAATAAGCCATTTTCTGGAATTTTAGCGCACCCAATATATCCACACCAATTTTATACGTTTCCTTCATCATATAGGCGTGCGACAAGTCACCCAGACGTGCAACGCCTTGACAAAGATGGTTGTGAGTAGTATAGGCGATAGCGTTTTCTGTCCTCTTGCAGCGGTAGGCAAGACACCAATGATTTCCAATGCGCCGGCAAGATCAGTCTGCATTTCAACAACTAATTGAAGCTCATCTCCGGATTGACCAAAGATACTAACAATTTCGTCAATAGGAGGCGAATAAATATCTTCTTCACCAGTTGGATTCTCAGGGTCCTTGTCATTAGGGGCAATGGAATCCAAAAGTTCTTCAACCTTGGCGTCGTGCTCAGCCTTTCTAGATTTACATACACGTTTCTCGGGCCCATTCTACCACCAAATTTGAAAATGCAGATTCAAGCCTGTTTTTCAAGAGATGATGATTGTTCAAAAGTTTTCAGACAAAAGTTGGGTTTTCTAAAACGTCCATTCATTAATTAAATTAAAAAAAAATACAAATAACATTCATAGCAGTATAAATAAATCATCCACATGTATAAAGTCTATAATAACACGAGGTATTTAATGCGTCCTGTGTCATAAAAGCATCAATGTTTAGGTATTTACTCAAGCTCGGACAAATACTTCTCACAGTCAAGAGCAGCCATGCAACCGGAACCGGCAGAAGTGATAGCTTGTCTGTATCTCTTATCTTGAACATCTCCAGCAGCAAAGAAACCCTCAACATTGGTCTTAGCAGATCCTGCAATAGTCTTGACGTATCCTTCATCGTCAGTGTCAATTTGACCATGAACAATGGCGGTAGCAGGGTTGTGTCCGATAGCGTAGAAAAGACCGTCAACCTCAAGATTCTTCTCCTCGTGGGACTCATTGTTGTAAATTCTAAGAGACTTTAAAAGCTTTCCGTCACCAAGAGCCTCTCTAGCTTCTGTTCTGAAAAGAACCTCAACCTTGGGGTGTGATAATAAACGCTTGGCCATGACAGCAGAAGCTCTCAACTTGTCTTTGCGGACCAAGACGTAAACCTTGGAACCGTATTTGGTAAGGAACATGGCTTCTTCAGCTGCACTGTCACCACCACCAATGACGGCAAGAGGCTTGTTTCTGAAAATGGGAACAGCACCATCGCAGACGGCGCAGGCCGAAATACCTTGTTGCCAGTAGGTGTCTTCACCAGGAAGGTGCATTCTTCTAGCAGAAGCACCAGTAGCGAGGATTATGGCATCAGCAGTTTGTGGGGGCTCGGTCTCGTTCCACTCGGTCCAGAACTTAAAGGGGCGCTGAGACAAATCAACCTTGGCGACGGTTTCTGTAATGATATCGGTACCAAATCGGATGCTCTGTTCTCTCATCTTGTCCATAAGTTCACTACCGTTGATGCCGGCAGGGAAACCGGGAAAGTTTTCAATGTCAGTAGTAGTGGTTAATTGACCACCGGCAGCAATACCGTTAGCAAGCATTCCCTCGAACAGGGTAGGCTTGATCTCGGCACGAGAGAGGTAGATAGCGGCGGTGTGGGCAGCAGGGCCGGAGCCAATGATAGCGACTCTGTGATGCGACATTGTTGGATTAGATGTAGATGTTTGATTTGAAGAAATTGAATTGTTTTCGTTAAAGGCTTGAGAAAATGCAGCCAATCGATGTAACGGAGAAGTAGGGGTATTAGTAGAAGACACTTTGAAAGATGATTGTTGTAGATGAAGTGATGTAGAAAGAAGAGAGAAAGAGAAAGGAAGAAAAAAAAAAAAGGAGGAAGGGGTGGATAATCCTGGATTTATATAAAGGGAACGAGTGGAAACGGATTAGTTGGTTCTGGAAAAACTTGCCAAATTTCTTGTTGTGAAATCCGCTGGCCGCATGTGAGTGATGAGCTATTAGGCTCATAGGAGTCAAATTTCGCCGACTGGTGCGTGGTGGGTGGCCGACAGCCTGTCCCCATTATTAATCGAGCCACGCTTTTCGACCCGAGTCTAGATTGCGTTCACGTGTAAATTTGTCATTTGCAATGGACCGCAGTCGAGATCCAAAGTTACCCGGCAAGGCTCAAACAGGTGACTGGTCCCCTTACAAATGGGACTAAGAGCCAAGTAGGAGCGGACACTCCAAAGCGCCAAACCCCATCATGGCATGTTCCGCTAGCCCTAAATCCTCTCTGTTCCAGGTTAGAAATCATTGTCATCTGCCTCTGATCATCCTCCGTTTGTTTTGATTTCAAACAATGGCTTCTAGATAGTTCTCGGAGTAATTGCTCTTGAGCACCTGAGGGAACACTGGCTCTTGCTCAAGGTTCCAAATAAAGAACTGCGATAAGCCAGATAGCTCGTTTTATTTTGATCCAGATTATTTAAACAATGTCGCATTTGTAATTACTATGGATCAAATTGGATAACTATCCTCATCTAATCTTATCCATCTTGTATTATTGTGGAATCGACATGAACCGCCTTTTAGGTACCTGCGCTCTCTTGTATATCTCAATATATACACCAGCTATATATTCCTTTGTATATCCTCTGAACAGGTATCCAGCAACAACTATAACAAAGGCGCTTGATGTCATTTCAACCTGGAAACAGTCCCAAGCAAACGCTTCAACTGCACGTTCCCCAGGACAGCTTCGTCGGAATTAGTGGCGCCGACATTTCTTAAATTATTAAATGTAAATCTAGAATGATAGTAAACTTGAGCGGTCCAAACTATTCCCAACTAAGGTTTGAAATAGTCAAGTTCTGGGTACTTTTGTAAAGAGCACGTTATCGGCACTTAATTAGCTCAGTTATCTTATTAGAGGTCTAGACGCTTGTAAACTGGGTCTCCAGCCTCTCGACGGGAGATAACCTATTAGTTACCAACTGAAATCTCAATAAGTGTTTCCGTACATCCATTATGATATATGCCGAGTCCAATAGGAATGGCTATCCATATGTGTATCACCAAGTTTTAGGCCCACACTTCTGCTCATGGAACGACAATATACCTATTTCCTTCTGTTCCCAGGATCCTTTTTCAGTTTGCGGTATTTCCAATACGTTTAGACTGTAACGCTATTTGTGATGTCACATGTACACAAACAGAAGGCTCTTCACCTAGGTGCTGCTTTGTCAGCTTGGGGTACTAAGGCGTAAACCTGTGAGGAAAGCCAGTGGCTATATATCGGCGGTTTTTAAGGAACTCCAGTCCTAGCACCCCAAAATTTCCCAATGGGTCATGTAGCTATATAGCACTAAAAGTCTCTTTTGTTATGCATTTCCTGTTAGCTCATGGGATTTGTAATGTGAGTTAATTGGAAAAGTGCCCGTACCCAAGTTGGAAATCATATCATATCGAGGGACCAAGAGTAGAAAATTGTCAAGTATCGGCTCGCTTATAAGGCAAAAACCGAAATAGAAAGGTATCATCAATCATAGAATAAAAGTCACAGCGGTAGACCCCGTTTCATGGACAAAGCATGTTCAAGTATTCTACCAGTGCCAACAGAACAAGTATTGCGATGGGAATTGGTGGTAATGAAAAGAAAATCCGTAGGTATAATAGTTACCTGTATGATTTGAAAAACAGCCAGTTGATAGTAACAGCTTTGATGTAACGGCTTGGTTTTCCTACCTTTTTCGACAACCCTTTCATCCCATTGTTCCCGTGATGTTCCCGTGATGTTCATGTGATGCCGCAAACAGGTCTATGATCATTTTGTCGACTTGGTTAGCGTCATGTGATTTAACAGATAAAAGGCTAGGTGTTTTGGAGCAGTTTTGTCGTATGCTCCAAGTCACACCAAGCTCCATCTACACCTTTTGACTGTGTGCCTGTAACACAGTCAGATAACACATGTGATTTGATAGTAAAACCAGCCGCAAGCAAGCTCCTGTTCTCAAATAAGCGTGTTATTTGTCAACTACAGTGCTAATCAGTGTTAATAAATATGTTCACGTGAGAGGTCACCTATTTATATAAAGCCATGGCAAAAGCATATGCCACTTGGAGCAATCGGAAAATACTTGGTGAATTATCCGACAACTTGGAAACTTGGATCAAAATACAAACATTGGAACAACTACTTTAGCACGTTTGAAGGCCCTTTGGCAATTTGAACCCTTACACGATATTGTGTTGTAGCTTGTAAACCAACTGCAATTATGATCACGTGGTATACACATGACCGTTGTTATCCTGATAAAACCAAGAAAGGATGCTTCTTCTAGGAAAATACGTAAAACTTTATGCTACAGCATTTCCCAAAATGTTGGTAAATTTAGGCACAATTTGCAAAATGTATACAAAGGTGATTATGGCATGCAATTCAATTCGAATTTCGTAATGGGGTGGATCATTCATTTTCTCTACCGTGAGGGGGAACTAATCTCTCATTCAAAAATTCGTTTCATTTACTATACGTTTCTTTGTTACGTCAATTGAAGTTTGGTCTGCCAACCTAATATCAGTTGAAGCTATCTGAAAGTGATAATAGGCACTATGGGTCTACCTAAAGCTGGCCGTTTTGGATAGATACCATTGCTTCATAGGCATTATAACATCGTTTGATGAGTTTGGCTCGTAGCCTATCTAACCAACTCTTTTCAACATCTTTTTTACAGTCCGACAGCGTAATCTCTAATAAAGACTTTCAATTCAAAAGTACGTTTTAATATCATTGCCCTTTTGTAACAGTCGTAAACTAGCACTTGGGTGTTGAAGATGTAATAGCACGGCTTGCACAGTTACAAACATGGTGTACTTACATGAATTTTCTCGTGATTATTGTCACCTGAAAATAGCGTGACTTACATGTGACTTTGCCGGTTTACTTTTTGTAGTTTGAGTCAGCAACAGGGGGCCTCTCTGTAAGCATCACCAATAGTGTGACGTGTCTTGTGAGAATCCAATCACCTGATTAAACACTATCAAGTCACGCCGTCATTCAACAGAATCTTCTATCCCAGATCGTAGATGTAATCTAGAAAGTACAATTGCACATCCTAATAAAATCCAGTATGATTAAAAAAAGGTAAATAGCTTGAATTCCAGGAAACTTAATCACAATTAAAATAAACTACTACAATAAACAAGTAAACAAAACACAATAATAAGGTAACAAAAACGCATTTAGAAAATTAAGATTAGGCCAAGCCTCATTGTAAATGATACCAAAAATGAAATAAAGATGGAAACTAGTTCATCAACAACTCCCCTACATCTTGATCGACAAGAATGCTAAGGATGCAGAAGAAATTCGCAAGCAAACATACTCAACAAAGCATAGTTACCCAGTCGTCCACTAAAACAAATCACACCAAAGCAAGAATTGTTTTCAAGATTAACGACGTCTCAAACCCAAGCTCTCAATTTCCTCCTCAAGAGACTTGATAGCAGAGTGTGTCTCTTCCAAATCCTTGTTGAGTCTATCTCTTTCATTGATCAAATTTTGCTCCCACTGTCTGAATCTTTGCTCTTCAACACGAACCTGATTTGTGAATGTCTTTCTAAGATCTTCCTCTTCCTTCTTGTACTTGGGGTTATCCCACTTTCTAGGTCTAGGCTCTCCAAGCTTTCTAGTCTCCATCTGCTTAGCACGGTAGTTCTCATAGTGAATATCCTCGGTAGATTGAATCAAGTCGAGCATGTGGGAGCGGATCAATAATAATCTGAGCTTGACAAAATCACAGTGTGCGTCGTTCTCAACTTCAGCAGTACCCCAGAGATACTTACGGCCACGAACAATGACACCATCAGCACGCTCAACATCATTCTCAGAACCAATGACGGAAAATGGCATGGCGTCAATCAATTCTTGGATCGCACGGGCCTCAGCAGTCTCCAAAGACTCGGCCTCAGCGGCAGCAGCAGTACCAGAAGCAGCAGCGGCTTCTCTTAAAGCAGCCTCCTCGATTTCGTTCAAAGATGGCTTGTAGACATTGATCTTCTGTGCCTCCAAAACTTCATTAATTCTAATCTTAAAGTCATGCATCTCTTGAGGGGAAAGCATATCAGCCTTGGCAATGACGGGGATAAGATTGACACGGGTAGACAACTCCTTCATAGCCTCAATATCAAGGGGTCTAAGAGAGTGGCCAGTAGGCTTAATAAAGTAAAGGCAAGCATGAACACGCATATCAATCATGGAGCGTCTGTCGGGCTGCTGTTCCTGACGAAGGTAAGATTCGTGCTGATCATCCAGGAACTCAACAAGTGGCTTCCAGGCATCCTTGTTATTAACATTGTCTCCAAAGCCGGGGGTGTCAATAACATTCAAACGAATTCTAAAGCCTTTTTCGCCTAAATCGGCCTTGGTGATGCCAATTTCAATGTTTTTGCGTAAGGGTAAGGTGTAACGTTTAGTGTTGTCTGTGTAGGATTTGACGGTTGTAGCAAACAGGGTATTGACAAAGGTGGTCTTACCAAGGCCGCTTTCACCAGCAAGCATAATGGTATAAGTTGCACCTCTCTTTGCAACGATCTTGTAACTAAATCATATGAAAAAAAAAAATTAATAATACATAAAATAATATGTAATGGTTGTGAAGTGTGAGGTCAGGGGTTAGTGGTGGGATTCAGGGTGAAAAATGTCAAGTTGTACAAAACGTACCGTTGGTTAGGGAGGTTCACAACACCAATATGATTGTCACGAGAAACCTCTGGAGTAGAGGATGGCGAAAGTGGCAGATGTGACGAAGAGGATTGAGCTTTCTGTGCGAGCATGGCTGTTGTGGTGATGGTGACGAAGAGGGAGGTGGAGGGTGATATGAAAGGGAGAAAGGGAAAGAAAGGAGGCAGGTAATGTTGGCTTGTTTATTTCACGATGAGCCTAATGGGTCGCTATGCATGTTATGTGTGTTAGAGTGCTAAATAAGTTCAAGTTGTATATCACATGACTAGATACATATATACAGTTGAGTCCCAAGTTGTAAGTGTTATATTTGGCCCTAACCCAGATTATTACCACTTGTCTGACGTGAAAGTTCCAGGCCAATTCTTTTTTTATCGCCTCTTTTCTCACCAACAATGACCGCCACCCTGTTCTTGTCCCGTCCGGGGATGACCCGACTACTGCTTTCAGGGACGTCCAGAGATTCGTTACCTAATGTTTTTCGGTCGTTATCATGTGCTCGTCAAATTTCTCAAGTCCGCTCGTTTCACCAACATGGGCATTCTTCGTTGCACCGTCAAAGTATAAATTTTACAAGATTGAATCAGACTTCATCAACGCTGTTGACCAGTTCTATATCACCCTTTTCCAAGTCTCTTTTGCCTTTTGCAAAGTCATTTGCCCGACCTTTTCATGTTTCTTCATTCGCTTTGAATGAAAAAGCTCAAAACAACCCTAACGCCAACAAGGATAACAAGGATAACAAGAACAATAACACCAACGCTAATAACAACCCACCTCCGATCAGCTGGCTTGTTGCAATCTTGGTTGTCGCATTTATATTGAATATTATTGGAGAGTCGAGGTCTTCTTCTCTGACTTGGGAAGAATTCCGCACCAACTTTCTTGATCGTGGAATGGTTGAAAAGATTACTGTTGTTAACAAAACTTCTGCTCGTGTTGTCCTTCGTCGTGATTCCAGTCTCCAAACTTATGGCGGTAATCCACAAGTTGCCTTCACTATTGGTTCTATTGATTCCTTTGAACGTAAACTTGAAGAGGCCCAGAATGAGTTGGGAATTCCTGCAACCGAACGTATCCCTGTCCAGTATACCCAAGAAGGCGCATTTCTCTCATCTATCTTGGCATTTCTCCCTACGATTCTATTGATTGGTGGTATTATGTACATTGCTCGTAAAGGTCCTTCTGGCATGGGTGGACCTGGCGGGATCTTTGGTGTTGGTAAATCAAAAGCCAAGTTGTTCAACCAAGAAACTGATATCAAAGTCAAGTTCAAGGATGTTGCTGGAATGGATGAAGCCAAGGTTGAGATTATGGAGTTTGTTAACTTTTTGAAGAATCCCAAGAAGTACGAACGTCTTGGAGCCAAGATTCCTCGTGGTGCTATTTTGTCTGGTCCTCCAGGTACTGGTAAGACTTTAGTGGCAAAAGCGACAGCAGGAGAGGCTGGCGTTCCTTTCCTTTCTGTTTCCGGTTCTGAATTTGTTGAGATGTTTGTTGGTGTTGGTGCATCCAGAGTTCGTGATCTTTTTAAGACTGCTCGAAAAATGGCACCAAGTATTATCTTTATTGATGAAATTGACGCTATTGGTAAAGCTCGTGGCCAGGGTGCATCCCTTGGTGGTAATGATGAGCGTGAAGCCACATTGAACCAGTTGCTTGTTGAGATGGATGGTTTTTCAACTACAGATCATGTAGTCGTCCTTGCCGGTACCAACAGACCCGATATTTTGGATTCCGCTTTGCTCCGACCTGGCCGATTCGACCGTCATATTTCTATTGATAAGCCAGACATTGAAGGTAGAAAGGCTATTTTCAACGTTTACCTTGCCAAGATTAAGACGAAACTTGATCTCCATGAGATGGCTGGTAGATTAGCTGCCCTTACTCCTGGATTTGCAGGAGCGGATGTCGCAAACTGTGTAAATGAAGCAGCTCTTATTGCAGCTAGACGAGGTTCCAGCTATGTTGAACTCCAGCACTTTGAGCAGGCAATTGAGCGTGTGATTGCTGGTTTGGAAAAGAAGTCTAGGGTTTTAAGTCCTGAGGAGCGTAAGACTGTTGCTTACCATGAGGCTGGACATGCCATCTGCGGATGGTTTTTGAAATACGCGGATCCACTTTTGAAGGTTTCTATAATTCCCCGTGGACAAGGTGCTCTTGGATATGCCCAATACTTGCCACCAGACCTGCAGCTTTTGAGCGAAGATGAGCTAAGTGACCGAATGGCCATGACATTAGGAGGCCGAGTCAGTGAGGAGCTTCATTTCTCTAGTGTTACGAGTGGTGCCTCTGACGATTTCAAAAAGGTCACATCTATGGCTTCTAACATGGTTTTGAGATGGGGTATGAGTGATAAGCTTGGATGGCTAAATTATGCCGACAGCAACGACTCGCAATTCAGCAAGCCTTTTAGTGAAAAGACTGGCGAGTTGATTGACGATGAGGTTCGCCGGATTGTGCAAGATGCGCATAAAAAGTGCACTGACTTGCTTGCATCCAAAATGAATGAGATTAAGCTTGTTGCTGAAGAGCTGTTGTCAAAGGAGGTGATTACTAGAGAAGACATGATTCGTCTTTTAGGTCCCAGGCCATTTCCGGAAAGAAACGATGCCTTTGACAAGTACTTGGACCAGTCGAAGCTTGGAGATTTTGGCAAGACGGGGCCGAAGCACGATGATGACAGCGCAGCAGCAGGAGCAGCAGCAGCAGCCCCGGCCGCTTGATGAGATGAGGATGATATTACGACGATGAATTACGAAAATATATAGAGTAGTATATATGATTGTCTAAGATTTCAGTGAATAATTCCAAGAGGAAGAGTGTCAAGTATGTTTTGGACATGTACACACACACACACACATTGTATATATATATTATATTACAGATATAAATTATAAATAAGCACGAATACACATTAGCTAGAAAAACAAAGTGCCTCAGATTAGATGAGTTGAGCGATGCGGTTAAATGTATGATGAAGGAGAAGAGGGGTAAGGAAGCCTTGTAACGGTCTAAAGGGCCAGAGAGACGGAACATACCCCAGACTTTAGATCGGGTCAAGTACACTAAATGTTTTTACCAAACGGTTCACTTAGATCAGGCATGTATTATTTATATATGTGAAATATGTGATATATGTGAAATATATGATATATGATATATGTGTGTATGCACTGTACTATAAGCCCATAATTAAGAAAAGGACCCAATTGGACGTGCAGTGTGTGTTACAAGCACCGTATGACTGAACAGGCAGGAAAGACGCCTAGGAATTGTGTATATCGTGTATATATATATATTAGCCACCGCAATAACTAAGTTTGATCTGAGTGTAACGTTGTAACACACTGGCCAAATTGAAGATGGCGTGGGGACGACATCCACCGGAGAAAGATGGGAAATCACGTGGCGTAGATTCCGGGGCGGTGCGGCTTAGAAGCGCGGAAAGCTGTTACGAGGAAAGAGACAGCAAAAGGCTAAAAAAAAAACGCTGGCGGTATTTTGTATTTTTGTATTTTGAAAGGTTCACGTGGAGGAAAAGTGCGATCCGAGGGATTCCGGCGCAGCTTGCAATGAGCCAGGGAGGGAGGGGGTTAAAGCACTTGCAAGTCGATGCATTTTGATCATCCGGATTATTCATTATTCATTATTCATTGCTCGAAATCAGCTATGCACACGAATGAAAAAGCAGGTTCCCAGCGCTTTCTGCCCGTTCCACCCCTAGGGCCAAGATGAGTCAGCACACCAAGATTACGTGAGCAGCCAATCAGAAGCGCGTGCTCAAATTCAGCCATACATAGGCAGCTGCGCCGTTACGTAAGCCTTGTTATCCAAGTAACGCCATGTAATGTAAGCGCTGGCTGGGTATTTATTTATGTATGTATGTATGTATGCTCTCTTAACCAGCAGGTATTTTTTTATTTTATTTATATATATATATATATATATAGCCCCGTTTTTCTTCATTCATAATCTCATTTAGTTTCTTTCTCTTTCTTTCTTTCTTTCTTTCTTTCCCCTTCGTTCCTCGGCCCTTTATACCTTTATACCTTTATATCCTCCCCCCTTCCTGCTGCCTTTCACAATGTTGAGACTTGCTTCTCGTGCTTCCGCCATCTCTCGCGTCTCCTTGAGACCCCAGACCCTGCGATCTGCTGTCGCCTTCAAGTCCACCTGGGCCAACGTGCCCCAGGGCCCTCCTGACGCCATCCTCGGTATCACCGAGGCCTTCAAGAAGGACTCTTTCGAGCAGAAGATCAACCTTGGTGTCGGCGCCTACCGCGACGACCAGGGTAAGCCCTTTGTCCTTCCCTCTGTGAGACAGGCTGACAAGACCGTCCTTGACCAGAACCTCAACAAGGAGTACGCCGGCATCACCGGCATCCCCGAATTCACCGCCGCCGCCGCCAAGCTCGCCTACGGTGACAACTCCCCTGTCATCACCGAGAACAGACTTGCCATCACCCAGACCATCTCCGGTACCGGTGCTCTCCGTATCGGCGCTGAGTTCATTGCCAAGTTCTTCCCCAAGAAGAAGGTCTTCCTCCCTAACCCCTCCTGGGCCAACCACAAGGCTGTCTTCAGCGAGGCTGGCGTCGAGCCCGTTTCCTACAGATACTACGACAAGAAGAACATTGCCCTGGACTTTGACGGCCTCGTCGAGGACCTCCGCAACGCCGACAACGGCTCTGTCGTTCTCTTGCACGCCTGCGCCCACAACCCCACCGGTGTTGATCCCACCCCAGAGCAGTGGAGAGCCATTGCTGAGGTCTTCCAGGAGAAGGGCCACTTCCCCTTCTTCGACATGGCCTACCAAGGCTTTGCCTCTGGCGACATTGCCCGCGACGCTTACGCCGTCAGATACTTTGTCGAGCAGGGCTTCCAGATTGCCCTCTGCCAGTCTTTTGCCAAGAACATGGGTCTCTACGGTGAGCGCGTTGGTGCCTTCTCCCTTGTTGCTGAGAGCCCTGAAGAAAAGGCTCGCATTGATTCCCAACTTAAGATTATCGTTAGACCATTCTACTCTAACCCCCCTATCCACGGTGCCCGCATTGCCTCTGTCATTCTCACCGACCCTGAGCTCAAGGCTCAATGGCTCCAGGAAGTCAAGGACATGGCTGACCGCATGATTAGAATGAGAGCTCTTCTCAAGGAGAACCTCGAGGCTCTTGGTTCCAAGAAGAACTGGGACCACGTCACCTCCCAGATTGGCATGTTCTGCTACACTGGCCTCTCTCCCGAACAGGTTGACACTCTTGCCAAGGAGTACTCTGTCTACGGCACCCGCGACGGACGTATCTCTATTGCTGGCATCACCAGCAGCAACGTTAAGAGATTGGCCGAGGCTATCCACAACGTTACCAAATAAATTATTTAACGAACGCTTGATGAATGCTCTATGTGAAATTGAAATGTGTAAATGAAAGCTTAATGTATATTTTTAAATACTAATTCTAATTTGGAGATTATTCCCTATGAATTTTGCCAGACGGAACGTAGGCCACCATCTTGCTTCACGTGGCACGGCTGTGATGTGAAAATCTACATGGTTGTTGCGCGGTGTGAGGAGGTGTCATGACATGTATAAAAACCTCTGCTTCCCCACCTGCTGCTGCTGCTTCTTCTCTCTCTCTCTCTTCTCTTTTCTCTTCTCTTTTCTCTTCTTTCCCTTCTTCTTTACCTTTCCCTCCCCCATCCTCTTTCAATTCTTCAATTCCCGTCCCTCATGTCAACCACAGTCTCTACCACCCCTTTTGATGGCCAAAAGCCTGGCACCTCTGGCCTCCGAAAGAAGGTTGTTGTTTTCCAGGAGCCCCATTACACTGAGAACTTTGTTGCCAGCGTTCTCGAAGCCATTCCTGAAGGCAAGGCTGGCGCTACCTTGGTTATTGGCGGTGATGGCAGATTCTACAACGATGTCGTCATTCAGACAATTGCTGATATTTCGGCCGCCAATGGCGTCAAGAAGCTCATCATTGGCACCAATGGTATCCTCTCCACCCCAGCTGCTTCCCACGTTATCCGCAAGTACAAGGCTACTGGCGGTATCATCCTCACTGCTTCTCACAACCCCGGTGGACCCAAGAATGACTTTGGCATCAAGTACAACTTGGCAAACGGTGGCCCTGCCCCCGAATCTGTCACAAACAAGATTTACGAATTCACCAAGGTGATTAAGGAATACAAGATTCAAAAGCTTGACAAGATTGACCTTGAAACTGTTGGCACAAAGACCTACGGCCCATTGACTGTTGAAATTGTCGACTCAACTAGGGATTACGTTGAGTACTTGAAGGAGATTTTTGATTTCGAGCTCATCAAGTCTTTCTTTGCTAAGAACCCCGACTTTACCGTTTTGTTTGACGCTCTCAATGGTGTTACAGGCCCCTACGGTCGCGCCATTTTCCTTGAAGAACTCGGTCTCCCTGAATCTTCAGTCCAAAACTCTCATCCCAAGCCTGATTTCGGAGGACTTCACCCCGATCCCAACCTCACATATGCTCACACTCTGGTTGAGAAGGTTGATGCCAACAAGATTCCCTTTGGTGCTGCCTCTGATGGTGATGGTGACAGAAATATGATTTACGGTGCCGACACCTTTGTCTCTCCCGGTGATTCTGTCGCTATTATTGCCGACCACGCTGACAAGTACATTCCATACTTTAAAAAGACTGGACTCTACGGCCTGGCCCGCAGTATGCCAACGTCTGGTGCTTTGGACCTTGTTGCCAAGGCCAAAGGCCTCAATTCTTATGAAGTTCCCACTGGTTGGAAGTTTTTTGTTGCTCTTTTCGATGCTAAGAAGCTCTCTATTTGTGGTGAGGAGTCTTTTGGTACTGGTTCTGACCACATTCGAGAGAAGGACGGTTTGTGGGCTGTTGTTGCTTGGTTGAACATTATTGCCGGTATTGGTCAGACAAAGCCCAAGGAGGCATCAATTGCTGCCATTCGTCAAGAGTTTTGGAACACATATGGTCGAACCTTCTTTACCAGATACGATTACGAGGATCTCAAGTCGGAAGATGCTGCCAAGGTCATTAAGGATCTTGAGGCTAATGTCATTGATAACAACAAGTCTTTTGTTGGATCCACCATTGACGGTGGCCTTGTTGTCAAGGAGGCTGCTGACTTTTCGTACACTGACCTTGACGGCAGTGTTTCCGACCACCAGGGTCTTTACGTCAAGTTTGACGATGGCTCTAGAATTGTGGTCAGACTTTCAGGTACTGGCTCCTCTGGTGCTACCATCCGTCTTTATGTTGAGAAGTACTCTGACGATGCTAAGACTTATGGACTCGATGCTCAAGAGTATTTGAAGGAGAACATTTCTTCTGCTGTCAAGTTTTTGAAGCTTAAGGAATACATTGGAACTGAAGAGCCTACTGTTAGAACATGATTGCCAGGATTTGGGTAATATGATTTTAGACAAAGATACCAGCATTTTTGAATGAATATTCACGATTATATATATATATTGGATACAGGAATTTTGACAAAGTGTACGAATTGCTATGTTTCGTTTATATACAAAAACAAGAGATTTTTCCTTTACTTTTTCTGACTTTGTGCATTGCCAGAAGGGTACCAGTCGAATAATTTAAAGTTTATATTGGTATGTAACGTGAGTTGCACCAAGTGTAGCAGTACAGCCTGTTTAAAACTTGAAGTGCCAAAGATTCCAAACATGCATTTGGTGATGGTGATCGATCAGAATTTGAATTATTCTGGAAACTGGGCTAAAGAGACGATTCCAGTGAATATACCTGTATATCAGAGGTAATGTGTGTAGTAGGTGTAATAGGTGTAGTAGGTGTAGTAGGTGTAATAGGTGTAATAGGTGGCTGGTTATATATTGCCCCGAATTACTTTTGTTAGTGTGTGTGTGTGTGTGTGCCTGGAAAGGGTTAGGGCCATTTGGATGCTGTCACGTCACCTTTCAGCACCATCACCCCATAATTTCCATAGTTTTCATAGTTTCTAATTTTCCTAATTTTGGGGTCATGATGGGCAAGTACAAATTGGCAAGCGACTAAGAGTCCTTTAAAAACTTTGAAACCTTTGAAAAGCAAGGCAAGAAGAGCTTTGAGCTTTCCTGCTGCCTCTGCTAATTAATAAATATGCCTATATTTATTATTATTATTATTTATTATTTTAAATTTTCGATGGTAAGCATATGGCCGGTAGATGCAGGAATGCTTGGGATATTTCGGAACGCATGGTTATCGTTGGTCATGTGAGGATATGTGTATATCTCTAGCAAATATCTAGTACAAAATGTGATAAGATACAGAACCTACTGGATTCTCAGAAGAAATGTCAAAGTTATATATATTAAATATTAAACTAATCGCAGATATATATATATTCTTTGTAATATGCTCATTGCAGTTAATGTCCATATGGTATACAGGTGATAAGATTCGTGGGTCATGTGATTTTTTCATTTTTCATTTTTTAATTTTTTCATTGCCCAGCTACCCACATGCCTGCCACAATTGGTAAGTGGTAAAACCTTTGATAAGTCAATGGTGCTATTCCGCAATGGATCAATGGTACACTCAAACCACGTCTTTTCCAGTCACATGAGTGTCACGGGAAGAAAATGATTGCCCCAATTTCAACATCTTGTGCGAGTCACATGATCGAGTGCTCGTATTTAAGCTAATTGTAAATCACATGAGCATGCCATCATTACCATGACTTTTCCTTTTTTCTATTTTCTATTTTCTTTTCCACGGGGTATAAAATTGAAAATGTTCAAAGACTGCAGTATTAAGTGAATAGGAGGTATTGATTAATATAGATGCAGAATGGGACCCCAGTAAGTTCTGGACAAATGTTTTGACAGCCATCGTTTCTAGATTCTCATCATCAAATCCATTGAACCATACTGATTCTATAATACAAAACCTCGCTAGTACGGGTTACTGTCAAAATCAACACATGGATTGCTGTAAAGAATAGATGCGGTTCCACAAAGCAAGGGTATTCTGAAACTGTTGAGAATGGAGCTCAAGAAAAAAATAAAATAAAATAAAAAGAACACGGGCATGGCCTAGTATAGCATAGCAGGATATATATGAGCATTATAAACAATTACAAAGACTCATCCAAGCATCTTATATCCCTTTGCTTGGAAACAATCGGGAATCGGTTCAATTGAACCATTGCATCACGAAGCGTTGGGATGATCGGATACACCATGATCCAAAGTGTAATATGGGCAAGTAAGCTCGATAACCACTAGAGTTTCTTTATCTGGCGCGTAAATAGATTCAAGCCATTGACGCAGGCATAGGGAATCGGCCATGTAGCATGTAGCGGCAGGTAATGGTAACGGGCAAGTGGCCGCTGGCAAAGCACTTCTTGGCAGACAAGCTGCACGAAACTGGTACATCGGTACATCGAGATATGAGCAAGTCGAAAATGTAGCATATAACGTAATGCAACAAATAATGGAACAGAGGGAACCAGCCCGATTTGCTTTTTTTTTTTTTTTTAAATAGGACAACTGCATTGATTAGGTTGATTACTGAACTTCAACGGAATTGAGTCATATCATAATGAATACAGTGGTATAGAAGGCTTCTTTAGTTCAAGTTAGTAGAGGTATGATTTGTAATTTGGCAGAATAGAGCCATCAATCGTAGTATTCACAGGTATATATAAACAGTCGGGGTTATTGCTACTCGTCAATAGTAAAGTTTGTCAACAGCTCATTGCGGAAATTGGAAAATTGGAAATTTGTTTAACAATATATAGAAAAAAGGAAGAGCAAAAGAAAAAGAAAAAATAAAAGAAAAAGGGAAAGAAGAGGAAGGTGGGTAATATTGTGGTGTTGGCTGCACATGCGTAAATACAAGTACAGATGTATACTGGAGCACACCTAGTTTCAACACATGGGTTTTCTCTGATTACAATTAACAATAAAATGGTTCTTAAAATGGTGTTTAATTTGTTATGGCATGCTCTACAAATTAATTATAACAATCTAGAATGATTCGTGACATATTTATATTTTCTATATTCTCTATATTACAATTTAATCAAATTTAATCTTTTTGCCAGCAAACTTTACATTTCCAGGGTTCAGCTTCTTTTTGGCCTCCCACGATGGATGCAAAGGCGTGCTTTCGATTCGTTTCTTTTCCATCAGCTTCTCTGCATTATCGTGCTTGGCGTGTTTAGGTGTAGGCGCTTCTTTTCCAAGCTTTCTTCGCTTGGCCTCGCGCGATTCGTACTCAGCCTGTCTCTTGGCCCGGTCGGCCCGATACTTGTCGGCTTCTTTTTGAAGATGGTTGGCATTGCGGCCATATTTGCGTTCGTACAAATCGCGACGGGCTCGTTGGCCCATGCGGTTCTTGGGCTTGAGTTTGCCGCTTTTGGTTTCGCCGGCTTCTTCGGCCATTTCCCGTAGCTCCTCTTGTAGCTCGGCTGCTTCTGCGGCCGTAGGAGTCACGAAGGAGCTTATTAACGATGGTAGTACAACCTTTTTCTTTTGGGATTTTTCCTTTTTGGGTTTGGTTTCTGTAGGTTGTTTTGTTGCTTCAGAAGGTTTGGTATTTGATTCGGCTGCTTCAAAAAAGTCTTCCTCTTCTTCTTCTTCTTCTTCTTCCTCTTCTTCGCTATCATCTTCATCTTCTTCATCATCTTCACTTTCTGATTCTGAATCGTGCCCTTCACTATCAGAAATATCATCATAATTCAATTCTGAGACACCAGTCATAAACTTGCCACTATTTTTCAACTTTTCAATCTCATTGTCACTTTCGTCGTCACTAAAAGCAACTTGCCGTGAGTTGGCTTCAATTTCATCAAGATCTGCATCGTTTAGTTCGCTGGATTTAGTGGTTGATACTGAATTAGAATTTTGTACTTCTTCTTCTTCTTTTGGTTCACTGACTTTTTGGACTTTTGATCCAATTCCGACTGCGTGGTTAATAATACCCACCAACTCATCTAGTGACTCTTCAATCGCATCCACCCTTTTAAACAAACTCGATTCTTCCACCACCTGTTTCGTCACCTCTTGTACATTATCCGGAATCCAATCTGGGACATCTTTATCCCCATCAATATATTCACTTTTCAGCTTTTGCATTACAACGTCCCTGGCAAAACTTTCAATGTCGACCTTTTTCAAATCGTCCAATTGCTTCTCAAGCTGTTTCGTTCGTTGCTCTTTTCGTTGCTCAAATTGCTCTTGGGTTTCATCTTGTTTAGGACTCGCCGATCTTAGTTTCTTGAATCCATTTCTTGTTTTTAATAGTTCCATGGTCTTTGACTTTTTCAGTAAACGCTGGATTTGAACTATCCCGTGATGTATTTTTTGGCTAACAAGGTCGCGTTTAAGAGTATTGATCTCTGTGCGTAATTTCTGTTTTTGATTGTCATCTAAAAGACTTTTTTCAATTGTAGTAGATTCATCTTCCTGTTCCTCCTCGTCTTCTTGCTTAACTTCTGCTTTTTTGTCTTTTCGCTGTTGTTTAATGACACGCTGTGCTGCTTTTTTGACATTTTTGATTCTGGCAGTATCGGCATTTTCATTCAGCTGTGCTTCTAAGAAATCGATTTGCCAAAGCAGATTGCGCTTCTTGTCTTTTGACTGGGAATTATCATTTTGCAGTTTCATTTTTTTTCAAGTAAGGTTGATGGTAATGGCATAAAAAAAACGGAATTGGTTGTTTTGGCAAGCAAACAGTTGGAATATAAAAAATAATAAAATTTTTTAAAATCAGCCGTATCTCATATTTCAGGGTTGGGGTTAAATCAACCAGTGAGAGTTGAAAATTTTCATATAAAGATCAAAGCTATGAGGATTATTTTATTTGTTATAAACAATAAAGATCTAATTTATATATACAAAAACAACTTTTTTCTAAAGTTGATATAATTTACTTCTGTTCTTCAGTAGGGGCGGGATTCCATTCTTCTTGCCAAATGACATTTGGTGGAGTTTCAGTAGGGACTCTCAATTCGGGAGAAAAGCGCTTTCCCATTTCCTTATCAAAGGCTTTGCTTGCAAGAGACTTGCTGGTAGACTGAAGATCAGAGCAGGCGTCGACAATTTTGGCGTACTGGGCGCTGAGTTGGTCATTATGAGCTTGGCGGAGGTCTTTTTGGTAAAGGGTCCAACCACGGGTAATGACGTTATGACGAAGGTAGTCTTCAAGGCATAGACGAATAGGGCGGGGTTGACGCTTGCGAGCACTGATTACACTGAGCTGAGTGACTAAACGCTGGATAATGGCACTGTTGGCACCGGTGTTCTTGGTACGCTTACCGCGGACAGTGATGTGAGGAGCGAGGGCGGATGTAGAAGAAGGAATGTGGTTAAGAGAGGCGAGAGTAGAAGAAGGAGTTGAAAGTCTCAAAGCTCTCAAAGAGCTCCGTATACTAGGTTGAGAGTTCATGACGGAATGTGTTTAGTAGTAATAGTAGTAGTGGTGGTAGCAGTAGTGGTAATGGTGGTGGTGGTTTAGTAGGAATCAAAATTGATTTGAAAATTGAAAAGCACCGTACGTAATGATTAGTCGGAATGTTACATAATGATGAGTCAATGATTGTCAAGCAGCGACATAGTAAATCATGTGACAGTAGATGCTGCAACCTTAATACAACCTTATAACAGCGGTTGGAACCTCGATGATCACCAAGGCTTGGAGCGCATCACCATTGAATAATTAACCAGGTATGAGCATATAATAAATAAGCAAAAATATATTTATAGAAATACCACAATTTCATCTATAAACAGATGCCAAGTTTAAATGTTAACTTTACAGAATGTGACCATTGATGGCAGGGTTTTGCAAATGTATACAAAGTGTGCACCTACAGCAAGTAGAACATGGCTGAAGGATGCAAAGGGGACACAGGCTATTTGACATTATAAAACTCAATTGAGCACGAAGAAAGAGAGGGAAGCGAATAAGACCAAAAGCTGGAGGGTTTTGGGGGAATACGCCTCGTTACTGCCACATGAGCGTGGCTTTGGGTTTTAAGAGATTTAGAACACATGTGGATAGAGTGTTGAGGATCCGTCGATTTCCGAAGATGAAATGGAAATGGAAATAGAAATAGAAATAGAAATGGAAACTACATGTATGTAAACCAAAGAGTTTAAATATTCGATAAAAGCAAATGGAATCTGACAAGAGGTTTTGATTTGGAAATCCTGGGTTTAGAGGTACAACCATGGAAAAGAAAAGAGGCCATAGACTGCTAAAAAAGAAAAGGTACGGGTCGGCCGACTTCAAACCCATGCGGGGGTTTCGAACAGTAGAAACCACAAGCAGCACCAGCCTTGGGTAAGTAGGTTTTGCCGGTCACGAGCAAAGGTCAAAAAGCCAATCAATTTTGAAAAGTGACACGGGGTTTCTAAGAGGAATAAAGCCAGCTATCATAGTTATCAGTGAAAGCCTATAGTAGGCAAGTGTATGGTAAACGGACACTTCTGCTAGTGCTCATGCCCATATCATCCTATCATACCCAGCGTGGAAGATGGAGAATTAGAGTTATCCTTTAACTCTGCATATCCAGAAGAATGTGAGTTTTGGAACTCGAGAGATCCTACTGCAACTTGGAGTTTCAAGCACAAGGGGTAAGGGCTCCAGCAGGTTGGAGTCCCGATCACTGTGCGGCATATGCATACATACATGGACAAAGGGTTTTAGACAGCTAGGCAGGCGCAAACCCTGATCACATGGCCGGTCTCATAACCGAAACCCGCGAGTTTAGCATTGGAGGTTGAAGCACGCGAGTCGGATGTAGTGATGACAACACATGGTCCCGTATCAGCAAAAGACGCTGGAACGGCCTTGGCCAATCAAAGCGCCGCTGGATAAAGCAAAGCGGCGGAGCAGATAATTGACGCGATCCAATTGCCCGCACGGCTGGCAATGTAACATTGCTGTAGGGTCGAGTCACCTGGTTCTGTCGTGGAGAGGCACGTGTTGGATATGACATTAGTTTGAACTAGTGCAAATGAGAAACAAACAGTAAAAAACAGTCATTGAATTGAGCCTGCGAGTGTGAACGACAGATTCCAGAATCATTACAGGCAATTCTGAACCGATATCAGCTCCATGCTCTGTATCATTTGGATTCAAGACCATCGCCCTGCTCAGCCTCGCTACCGGCCAAGCAGCACCTATTTTTTAATATGGACTGGCCATGTTATGTTAGACCAGAACATACAGTAACAACCCCGGGATTTGGTACCATCAGGTGACGCATACATACATTGTCCGATAAGAAGCAGGGCTAGCTGTTTAGGGCCCATGATGTCAAACGCTCCGAGCCGTTGTTACGTACAAAATGGGGTTACGAGGATATATACTGGTATGTTTGTAGATTCAAACAAAAGTTTGATATATGCTCGATCAGAGGCACATATAGACGTACCAAATATCGGTTGATAAAGGCTTGAATCTTAATCGTAGCCTGTGTCATTTGACCATTTGGTCTTCGGTAGAGACACTTTCTAGGTTCCATCAGGGCTTGAAAGGTAGCCGATCTGTGACGTATGATCCATAATCTAAGGACTTACCGCGGAAAGACCTTTCTGATAACTATAATATCCAGGGCCCCAGGGTAATTGGTCAAAATACAAGGTTTGGGCGACGGGGACGTTTTTCGGAATAATGAACATGACTGTTGCAACTGTATTTGCAGGCTGTTATACGTCATTTTATTTATATGCGATTACGGTAGTTATGATGAGCGATTATCAGTGGCATTATCATTGTTATCAAGCCTATTGTATGGCATTTAGGTTGGCAATTGTCAATGTCTCTTCAGCAGATCATAACCAGGTGGTCAACTCTCGAGACCTAAATCCGAATAGTGACCACGACATTGCATTTCCAAGCCATTAGTCCACGATTTATGTATTTTCCAAGAAACACATGTAGTATTACTATTTTCTACGCTCAAGCTTTCTTGTCAGCCTGCTGACTGTTTGGATTATAAAGATTTATGGAACCAAAATGTTACAACGCATGATTACCGCCGATAGGCTATCATCGGAAGAAGCACAAAAAGAGTGATATTTGGATATAACCATGCTGTATGCTTTGTTAATAACAGGTAGTTGATGATTTTACAATTTTAATAAAATAAAATTTAATTTACATATAAATAAATAACCTGGATGAAAAGTACACTAAACAATAACAATAATAATAGTAATCGTAATAATAGTAATAGTAATAATAGTAATAGTAAGAATAATAATAGTTAAACATCAAACAAGGAATCAAATTGAATCCCGTTTCCCAAATTCTGCCATTGATCAGCAACCAGTTGTTCGTCTTCACTGTCAGGGTCAGGAAAATAGTACTCGTCATAGGAAACTTCAAACAGAGAAATAGGGGATGGTGGAGGTTGAGTGGCTTGAAATGAAATCATTTGGTGTTTTGCAAAAGGGCTAGTGGAGTTAACACATAAATCAGTAGTATCTAGCGTCGCAAACCGTGGTTCTGAAGGGGAGCATGTGCGATTTAAAACTTGTTCAGGGTGAAGTGCCATTGGCTTATGGATTGTGTCATTGGGCTGAACAAAGAAAGGTGTTAAATCTGGTTCGAGCTTTATAGATGTGGGGACATTTGGGGAAAATTTTGACAGAGAAGAAGAAATATTAAGCATGTCATTCAAGGATTCATCAAAGTGAGTATAGTCCACACCTGAAGTTTGTAGATTGTAGTCTTGTATTGGAGAAGCAGGAGTGCTTGGCATTGAAGGTTCAGAAGATGTGTATTTATATTCATTGTTAAACAAGGAATTGCAGGGTTTGGAGCTTCTTGGAGTCGTAGTATTATCGACATTAAAAGCAGAGACATTTATATCTGGAAAGGCTTTAGAAACCAGTTGAATGTACTCCAGTTTTGACAAGACTTTAGTTTCAACGTCTTTAAGAGGGGAAGTCAGTATGTACTTGTCCATGATTCTGTTGATTTGAGAACGAGAGTTTGTAGGGGTTTCGCCTTGTTCGATTGCGAACAGGCGAGCCTTTTGGATGACTGCATCTTGAGTCGGAATGATCCCTTGTAATAATGTGTTGTAGGTAATGGAAAGGATTAGAGATTCAAACTTTGGGTCATTCGAGAATCGGCGACGTTTAGACGATTTGACTCTGACAGATAGATCCAGATCAGGAGATGAATAAGGGATTGGAGCTGAAGGGGTTTTTGGTGCAGTTGGGACATATGCGGATTTTGAGATTGAATTTTGGGATTTTATATTTCGACCTTTACCGCCATCGACTTTTAGAATTACACCATTTCGTTTTAACATTCCAGAGATTGTAGACTGAGGAGGGAGCTTTTCCATATTGAAGATCTCCATGGCTTTAATTCGGCATTGGTACGTACTGCGGGAGGAGTGGGTGGCATAAGCGACCAATTCCATAACACCCTGCCAGTGGTAAGCATTTCGCTTTTTGTCAGGGTCGTCTGAGTAAATGGAGGATGAGTAGTGATGTGAAGGAGAGGGAGAGGAGGAGGAAGAAGAAGAAGAGGAGGAGGAAAAGGAAGAGGACGAAGAAGAAGGAGAAGGAGACTTTTTGAAAACAGACATTACGATGGAGCGACTCCAAAAACAAATAAAGATAAAGAATGGTCTGGGGAGGTATGTCTCGCTGTTATGTTCTTTATAAAATTTCGTTTAATACGCAATGTAAACCACAAGTTAATGTATTGATTGATTGTAGATTGTTAATGTAGGGTGAGATAGAATCGTAAAGCAGAGGATAATTGATTGAGGAGAGAAGAAGAAGAAGAAGCAGAAGAAGAAGGAAGGAAAGAGCATGGGGAAGAAGGAGCATATATACTCGTATGAATAGTATGGGGATTATACGACTGTTCTATTATATTTGTTTGGCTGCACGACGGTGATTGTGCTGAGGTGTTCTACATTCATGGGCAGAAATGCTTAAATTGAAGCATAATATGGAGTGGAACCGCAGAGGAGCCGGGTTCTACTGGTGTTTGTCATACCTGTAATACTTGCATGGGCATGTAGGGCATAAGGATAAAAATAACGTGCATCACCTTATGAAGAAGGGTTTTAAGAATGGTAGTAGGAAAGTGCTGGTGTCGCTGGTATCGCATTTGGTATTATTCGGGTTATTGAGAGGCTTATACCAAACACCACCGGGTTTATTCAATTTCCAAACCCAAGCCACCTAAAGCTGACCACATACATACATATCTGCACTCGTGAGGCTTTATTAGAAATGGGAACTCATAGCCCTTTTTTTATTCCTATCAGGTGCACGCAAATGTACATGCCATCTGGTGTTATTCATTTGTACTTGGAAGTAGCCAGTTTTGTTGTATGATTTTCTGCTTTTGCACGCTTTGGCTGTGATCCACGCTCGCCTTCTTGCCTGATGCAACGGTTTAGGCTTCGGCAAGCCAAACATACGTGCCGAAACACCCTCCAAAAGGGGAAGCACCACAGGGTTTACGACTGCTAAGAATGCAATGTTTGCATACATCTAGGCACAAGTCATTATTCTATGATACAATATTCAAATTCTATTTGCCAGTCTAGAAATAAACACCAAAGTACTATGATAAAAATATTAAAAATAAATAAAATAATAAAAAGGAGAGACGTTTTCCTAATGTGGCATTTTATTTCTTGTTATAGATGGCTAGTTTTAGTTTCTTTTTTTCTTCTATTTACAGTTGCTACTGTGATTACTGCTTCTACTATTTTTATTTCTATTTCTATTACTGCCATCATTCGTCATTATTAACCTATAACAGACTCGAAGCATCTGTCATGTGATGTCCATTTCCAGACGAGGCTTTGTCCAATTGTTCTTCTTCTTTTTCTGTGGCTGTGAAACAATCAATTCAATTCGATTTCATGGCTGTGATTTCTTTCGAAAGCAGATTAAAATGCTCCAATAGATTGGTGCTTTTCATTTCTTGTCGAATGGAACCAAGTGTACTGAATTGCAGCGTGCTGAGAGAGGGTTTGTTGGGAATAGCGGTAATAATAAATACTAATGACAAATACAAATAGTAAATACTAATAGTGAATACTAATAGTAAATACTAATAGTAAATAGTTCTTTTGTTATGTGCTCTGTAGATTTTTAGAGAAAGTATTTTGCTTGTTTTTAATCCACTGGTTGCTATTATCATGAATGTAGTCTTTGCCTTCAAAATCTGTCAAGCTTCTTTAAAGCTTGAAAGAGGTTGAAACAGATTCAACCAATATCGGGTTCATCGATAATCAACAAAGCACGAAACATAAGCTGTCCTCACTGTTAGTAACTTTGAACCAACTAGTAGACCGAACCAAAAAGTATATTCAACAAAAACAAACGGTGATTCATAGTCCTAGTACGAAGGTGATGCATGCTTGAGTTGCTGTTGATGGCGAGGGCTAGAAACGAAATGAAATTATGTTGAACATAGAAAACACACTGAATTACTTGTAGGCAAGTATTTCATAAAATTTATTAGCAAAGGATTTGGCTCTGTTTATATATTTATTAAATAAACAGTAAACAGTAATATCGTTGTTATCAGAACAGTTTACAAGCCTTTGTACAGGATATCTGTGATGCCTATGAATGTGAATATGAATATATACTGATATTTGCATGTATATAAGAATGACAATGATGACAGTAAAAACCTGGCAAATTTGTAATTTATTATCTGTCTTTTCTATACTCCAAATGAAAAATGCTCAAATTCATCAAAGATAAATATATGAAATGTACCAAAAATGGTAAATATCATAATCACGTGTAATTCACATGATTTATATCACATGACTAATATGAATAGCCTTTAAACTTGAACCCTTTTGGGAAAATAATGGTCTGATTTCTCTTGTTATTATATCAAATGGGTGGATATGAACGCGTCTTGAAATGCCCAACTTGTCAAAGTTAAAGAAATAGAAAAGTAAAAATAAAAGTAAAATTCAAACAAATGAAAAATAAAAGTGAATGAAAGCGCAAATGCAGCAGTGGAGCTTGTCAATTATTAGTAAGTATTAGTAACCAAAAATCATAAGTATGTATAATCATTATGTCATAGAAAGATTTCAATCACGTGAAAAGATTATACAGTTACACAACGTTGTTACCTGGTGTCTTGGAACTTTATGACTATCATCACAAACACAGTAATGAAAATAAAAGCATTCAAAAAAGAAGAAATAAAAGAATAAAATGGATTTAGTAGTTTAAAAATTATACATAAACAATTAAAAACAGCTGTTAAATTTCTAAATTCTAATCATTACTTCTTACAGGCTCTTAATGATTGCTAATGTTATCAATTCCATAAAAGCAACATTTTTTACATGAAGACTAAAAACATTAATAGCAAGATTAGATTTTTATTCATTTTTACATTTTATCTTCATTCATCTAGGGTTTTTATAAGCAAAAAGTAGGTTCAGATAGACAAGGTTTGAACCGTTATCAAGAAACTGTTTACTCAAGTTTTGATATTGCCCAATTGTCAGGGAAATGCACACGAGTAACTATAAGCAAATAAAAGCAAGCACAACCAAGTCCAAGTCTTGGTATACTGCTTTATGATGTTGTTTTGTACTTTTCTTTATACGTTTAACCTTTTTAAACTTTTGGACTGGAGCTATAGTAATCAAGAATAAAAGAGAATTGGAGTGTAAGTGGGCTGGCTGTTCAAGTGGGCAAATATTAAGCGACAGCGAGTGTTATTGAAACCGGTAGGAATAAGAATAAGAATAAGAAGGAATAGAAATGGGAATAATAACAATTAAGAATAAGAAGAATAATAGTACTGGCAATATTATAACAGTAAGATCCAATCACGTGAAACCATGATCCATACCTTTATTCAATAGATTGTTTTATTAATAACACAATTTCAATCTTCAATATTAATAAAAGTGAAATTGAAAATAAATCTTTCAGTATTACAAACACTCCATTGTTTGTTCTTTTAAAATCATAAAATATTATTCTAATCAACAGACTTGAAATGTATAATTGTAATCCTTTTGTCATAGCATGCTTGAGCAGAAACTGACAACAACAATCAGGAATACACATGTTTCTTAAAATTAGATTTTCAGCAATTAGAAACTAATAATTAATCAGTAATGCAATGAATATATATAACATCTATAAATATAAAAAGATCCTTTAGAAATGTTCAACCAAATCCAGTCTTCACATACTCATGATTTACTATTTATTTATTATCATTTTTCTAGAACTATAGATTAGGTGTAATACATGATACACAATTTATTCATGGACTAGGCGATTGCTTAAACTTGAATAAAGGCGCAGGAGCATGTAATGGAGGTAAATTACCTGGAAGTGGAAAGGTAGACGTTGGTAATGGCTTGTGATCATGTGGAATAGAGACTGTTTGATCAGGTTGAAAAGACGCCAAACTATCATACGAATATTGATTAGCAAGGGAATGAGGATGTGGATTATGATGATGATGGTTCCGTTGCTGCTGCTGTGGATATTGCATGTATTGATAATTACGAACATACATGGAATCTTGTGAGGAATACTGTGTAGGAATCATCATTTGCCCTTCACTTTGGTTCATTTTAATCTCCGGATTCCGAGACGAAGGCAAAGTGGAAATGGAAGCAAACTGACGGGGTGATTGAACATTGTCTGTATTTAACATTGGTTGAGATGGCACAATGGATTGATGCTGCTGCTGCTGCTGTTGTTGTTGATGTTGATGTTGTTGATGTTGATGTTGTTGATGTTGATGTGTATATTGAGATGGGTTTTCATTTATAGACCGATTTGAGAGTAGTCCTGTTGCCTTGGCATTAGCATATTGCTGATGATTATGATTATGATAATTCACAGATGGTACTGGAGATGTTGGATCTAGTTGGTGCTGTATAGGTTGAGTTGCAAAATACGCGTTTTGACCTTTTACTGGAATCATTTGCCCACCCATCATTCCTGAATTGTTTGTGGTTGGTACAGCTTGAAGCATTGTGCTATTTGGTTGATTAAACCCATGATGGTGATGGTTATGATTATACTGTATCCCTTGTTGATTTTTTTCAATTGAAAGTGAACTCATTTGCATTGTTTCTGGATACAAATATCCATTATTAAATGAGGAATTGTTTTGATTAGGTGGAGTGGATTGGACTTGAGGATGTTTTTGTTGAAATGCAATATTGATATCTGGTGCTGCAGCTGCTGTTACTGTTGTTGTTGTTGTTGTTGTTGCCGATGGCGATGTTAATGAATGTTTTTCTTTTGATGGCGTTGTTATTATCCCATTTCTATCAGCAAATCGAGCCATCATTCCAATGCTAAACGACGGAACTGACTGAATTTCTGGATATATTCTTGGAAACATTTCAGTTGCCCACTTGGCAAGCATTGGTTTAGTAACGGGTCTTCCATTGTCCAACTCATATTTTGCCCGCTCATACAAAGGAGTTTCCAACTTGGGCCATTTTGGTTTCCCATCTCTAGAACGTGCGGGGTTTCGAATGTCTGAAATAAGATTTGTACGATGCCGGCGACAATTGAGAGAGTCAGAAACGGTGGATTGAGATATCTTTTTGCCATATGTCTTGAAGAACCATTCTGCACATTGTTCTTGGGTGGCTGATTTGTTGGCTTCTTTGTAGCGTTGTAGTTGGTATCGTTCTTCGTGGGTGATTGATTGACGAGTGTGATTTTTGGACATGTCTTGTGGATACATGAGAAAGGTATAGTAAATATAAAGAAATATAGAAGAATAAATAAAAATGGAAAGTGACAAAAGATAACATATGGTGAGGGGAAAATAGTGAAGAAAAGGTGGGAAAAGGTCTAGTATTTATATAATCAAAAGGGGATTGGGTATGAGATAATACATAATATATATGATATGTATTATATATTATATCTTATATCTGGTATTATATACATGTGTTATTAGACGACTGAACTTTACAAGACGTGGTAAAATTTTCTAGTTTTGAGATTAAAAGACAAGAGGAACGGGTAGATAAATGTAAATGTAAACGTAAACAAACGGTGAGCGCTTGAAGTGAAGTAAAATAAAAGACTAAGAATGAACATGAAGAGGAATATGAATATGAATAGAATAGAATAGAAATAGAAATAGAAATAGAAATAAAAAAATAAAAAAAATAACAACAATAACAACAATAACAACAACAATAACACTAATAGGCCGAGTATATAAATACATTTAAGCTTTCCTTCCTTTCTTCTTTTCTTCCTTTTTCCTTCTTTGAGGGCCTTAATCCCCACATGCAGTGATCATTTTGGAATGTACATGTGTTTTGTCATTTGAGGATTAAGCAACTTAAGTCGGTTCTTAACTTGCCAATGGCATTTTTTTTTGGATTTTTTCCTTTTTTCCTTTTGAATTTTTAAAATGTTATATATATTCTATATTTCATATGTATACTTTATACTTTAAACTTTTTTACTTTCATAGCATAATGTTACATTTCTTGTATTTTATCTTCGTCTTCGTCTTCTCCTTATGACAGTCTATTTTTAGATTCAAAAACAAGTGTAATACATTTATATACACTTCCAAAGACTAAAGGATTTCTTTTGTTCGGTTGTAGAAAAAGTATTCCGAAATCTTTCTTTTTTATTAGACCTGTTTCATACTTTTATATCTAATATATTCAAATGATTCTCTGATTCTCTGATTCTCTGATTCTATATAAAAAAGAACTGGTTAATGCGCTTGCTCAACCTTCTAGAAACATGGTGCGTCAAAAAGAGCCTAACAGCTGCTCCTATTCCTATTTCAATTCCCGTCTATTCCCATCCATTACCCTTGCAATTCCTGCTAATGCAAATCTTTAAAGCTTTGATACCAACGGAGAACACCATTACTATTCCTACTTCTATTCTCATCTGTTTTAATTCTTTGTATTCCCACCAAGTGGCTTGTTTCTTTTGATCCATGTTACAACTATACTGCATTCTAAGCTTATTCTCTTTTTAAAAAATACTAAAAAATCTAGATTTGGCTTTTTTTCTGGCTTTTCTTTTGTTTTTGTTTATTTGCGCACTAAACTATTTTTTCGTTTCTTAGGAATCAGCTTTTTATTGGCTTAAATTGTGATTCCTAGGGAATGGTATGGAACTCGATTCCTGATACAATCAATGCCATAAAATATCATATATCATATATCATCAAGAAATATTTACTGTGTTTTTTATACAATTTACTGTTATTTTCATCTTTATTCTTTTAAATCTCTCTGAACTTGATTCATGACTCTGCTTCAGCCGTGTGGTGATTTAACAGCGTTTCCTTTTTCTTAAAGCCTGTCTTTATATTTAAACACACTTTAATCAATCAGGATTCCCACTTAGATTTAGTCCAGTGTTCATTATGGCTCTTCTTGATTCATTCTGTATTTCAAATAACTTGTGGCTGAGAAAATGCTGTGGATTCATCCGTCACTCTTCTCACTGATATGGCACTCAAGTGCAGTTCTCTGAGACCAATTTTACAAGCTATAAAAAGAACACCTTTACTCAAACCATCTGAGACTTGTGGTTTATAGAACTAGAAATAGAACTTGGAATATAGACACATCATAAATACTTGACAAATACACGACTCGTTTCCTCATTGGGGGTCTTTTCTCCATATATGGCCTCATTTGCTGTACTGGCAGTGTCACATGACTGGTACCAATAATCAGTCACAAGCAGCTATCAATGAACATCTATATTCAAAGCGATAAATTAAAAGTTTCTGACTGCCTGGTCTTTTAATCTATTTGAGGTTTATAAACAAACACTAATGAGAAAGGCAGGAAAATAAGGGGTGTATTCAGTGTGAGCTGTGCTGATTCTCATTTATCAAACCTATACGAATATACGAATATACAAATATACAAATACACGTAAACACACAAAAACACAAATACACATTCATTTCGATATTAAATAACTTGAAATCCCAATTTTTCTTGTTGTTTTATGCCACACTCTAAGACTCATTCCCATTTCGCCAATCGTGTCATTTAATCCCAAAAACGAGAGTAACCATTTTAAGGCCTCTTGGAAACAAAAAAAGCCTTAGATTGTAATCTAATCTCGCCCGTGTCCATTGCGCCTTTGCTATATATAAAAGGCAAAATTTCAATTTACTAAACTCAATAAAAAAGGTCGGATTCAATGGTTTCAATATAAAGAGCATGTTTTACAATCCACCCAGCACCGGCTTTTGACGCCAAACCCCAACCAGATTTACAATTGATTATGATGCCAGTTCTAGCTGTCTTGCTAGTTTGACTAGCATGAACAAGGATACCGTTTTCCCAAAAAAAGGCATAGATCAAAAAGAACAAGAATCAAACCAGCCAAAGCATGGGCTAGGAAAGATATAATCCTAGTTTGTTATTCCAATGACATGAATCGAATGGATGGACCCTGATTTCTCATCAGGAATGCACAGTTTGGTTCTTCAGATATTAAAATAAACGTCATTTCAATCATTTGCCAAGTATAAAATAAAAGGCATCAAATGAAGATTAACATAAATATAAATTCAAACAAAAATAGCAATAGCAGTAGTAATAATTGGCTTGTTCAGCCAAGAAAAAGGCATCAAGTTGACTTGACCTGCTATACTTTTCCCCCTCATTGCTAGTTTATAATCTGCTTGTTTGTTCTGAAAGATCAGATGATTTTTTTCTTTTTTTTTAATGTTTGAATCCTTTTTAAATAGGGGATGGCGATAGTAATAATGGTTTAATGGCTCTCTTGATCTTTTGGACCAATCTGAACCGACCGTGTATAAAATATACTAAATATACAAGCATTCCAATCAGCTTTTCTTGATGATTACAATAGGCCTACATCATTTATAAGTGATTCTTCTTTTCAGATAGTATAGTACTGATACTACTAGTAAAATTTTCTTAGTTTGAATTCTAATATTTCAATTCGTCAATTGTGATACTCACGTGAACGCTTAAAATTTACCCACCCTATTAAAGTTGATTGATCCTTTGCAAAACCTGGCAAATGTTTAGACACTTTGATTTTGAGATAAACATATGTACTGTGTTAATGCTTGTACTGGGACGTCTCACATCTCGATTACTATTTCCAAACAAGAACCAAGTTGAAAGTAACCTCGGAATTTAAAGACTCTAGGCTTAACTTTACCCAAAAAGGTAATCCGCGCTTGTATGCTCTGTTAAGAAGAGGGGCTTTTAGTTTTTGGCTTTTATTTCAAATGTGTCTATGTTTTTTTATTGAAAACAAATAAATTTCAATGCCAGTTTTAGTCTGGAAATATTTGCCGACACTTTCACCAATTCATATACATGTGTCTTTGGATGAATAAAAACCTCGACATTGTCATACCTTTTTCATAGTTAAGACAGACTTAATCTTATCTTTTGCTCTTAATCGCCGACTTAAGCTCAATGCAGGGCTAAGTACACCGAACCCGTTACTTATAACAAACCCCTTAATGATTGCTACTGATATTAAAATTCCGTTTATTTCTAAAGCTGTTAATTGGTTGGCATTACTCTTCAATCATTCATATAATTTATATAATTCATATAATTCATATATTCTGTGTGTTTTTTCCAAAAAAATCATATAAAGTGCATCCGTCACAATGTACGTGCCCCGCTTCATCTTTAAATTTGACAGAAAATCTCCTGATCTTCCAAAGACTATGTATTAATTAGGGAATGCAAACTCTTTTTGCCAATCCTTTTAAAGTATATTAAAGTTTCGTTTCACTATTAATAGCCTAGATTATGGTGTGTTGTTATATTGTCCAAGGATTTGTGGGTATTCTTTGTAAATACAGGTTGATATTTTATGAAATTGAAAAAGCCAAACTCCACCCACGGTTAAAGATGTTGGAACAAATAAAAAAAAGCCACTTTGAACAAATTCCTTTGATAGTGCCCAGTATTTCATATTTCAAATGTCTTAACCCCTCGTGAATTGTTGAAAATCTCAAGTTTCAGACTTGGAACTTGTGGTAACAAGCTATCGGTGAGTTAGCATATAATCAGGTATAATCAGATTAGGAACAAATGTGTTTTTCTCAAAATATCTCGGGTAACGGTGAAGGATCATAACCAACTCACGATGACGATTAATGGGCCAATTAGGTAGAGAAGGAAAAAAGAGTTAGGCCTCGAAACTAAATATATATCATTAATTCCACTTTTTGCATATAATCAAGAAAGATACAGTTGGAAATTAAATTACTCAAAATGGAAGCTTTGGTAACTAGGAAGGCCTCACAGGGCTGAAAGCAAGATTTGTGGGTATTCCTACATTTGTATGGTTTGTACTATATAGATTGAACTAGTGTTGAATTGAGATTGGAACAGCAAGTTAATCGCCTTGAAGCATTGTTTTCATGATTATAATAACAATAATAACAATGATAAAAGTGATAGAACTAATAAATCTGATGATAATGATAATAACAAGAAGAAGAAGAAGAAAGTCAAATTGAATAAGAAAAACACACTAAATGTAAAAACCAGCTCAAGCTGGAACGCCTTTCAAGAGAAAAAAAGAACATGAATAGCATGTGAAATCTGCGATCGAAACCATGTACATATGCAATTCATATAAAAGCCTACGACCATTTACCCTAAAAACTTACCACAAGGAGTTATTTAAAGAACATTCCATGAAGACGGAATAAAAAAAAGAACATGTATCAAAAACCAGGCAAAAATAATACGAATGGCACAAATGGTGAAGATTTGAGGGTTGAGATGAATGGAGGTTGAACTTTGTTACAGTTTTGTTTGTAACAGTGGGATGTAATATACCATGTGATTGGATACTGTGATTTTATAATCTTTTTTTTTTTTTTACTTGATTCAAAGCATTTCCCACTAGTCTTAAGAACACTCTTAAGCAACAGGATTTATATTATTTATATTATAAATATGAATTCAAATACAGATAATATAAACGTGCTACATGAAAAGAAATGTTCCCAAAAGAAAAGAAAAAGGAAAAAAGCCTTCGTGCCGACTGGTCAAAGACCGATGACGACAAGGGCGACGGGAGTCGGAGGAAGATAAAGGCCGTTTCGGCTTTGTCTGGCAACAACATATGATATACACAGATGCATGTGCATGGAGACGCTTCTTTTGCTTCTTGATTTTTAATCATAAGAGTAAAAGTAAAAATAAGATTTCGGCAATAAAACTAACTCATTGTTGGTCAATGCATGGAATAGGAAGGAAAAGGTCATGTGAGTTTCGTGTGATTTGTTTTGGTTCCACGTGGATGGCACGTGACGTAGAAAGTTCTCCTGTATTGCTATAACTGTTACTGGCATTGCTGCTGCACACGGCTATATCCCGCACACGAATCTACCAGCCTACCAATCTACCAGCCCGTACCAGGTTGAAGCCTCCTCGGCCGTCCCAAACAAACACCCCTCTTGTTCAGCAATGCCGCCAAACTCCCACATTCAAACCCTGCCTTCTCCTCTCTCACGCCAACCTGTCGCCGTCAGCACTCGCACCAGCCCAATTTCCGCCACTTGGTGCTTATCAACAGCGACTCTGATTGGTCACTCACCGCCGTAGATACGACCAGCGGACAACATGCCGTTTTGGACGCGCACGTGACGGTTGCAAGGCTTCCTAGTTGGAAATCAAATCAAATCATGGGACTCTTATCGCACGTCTCCGCTGGCTCCGAGCGGGCCATGGACAGAGGCGACGGCGACGAGAGTTTGGAACTGCAGCAAGGGCAAGTCCGCAGCAGTGTAGTTTGGTGTGTACGCTGTAAGCATACAAAGCTATGAATCTGTTATAAATGCATGGGTGCACAGATCTACAGTCCTGCAATCCCGTAAACCTCCACTCCAAGACCCAGCTCTGTGCCTGTATTCCATAGCCATTACGGAACACCGGAGCTTCTCAACCTCTTAACCGTCGTTGACCGTCCTTAAACAGCGTTTCAAGTGCACGGTTTCCATGCATACAGCTATATACTCACTCTTACCGTATTTCCGTATATATATATATATTATATATATATATCTCTCTATGTGTGTGCCCCCAAGTACACAGGTTGGATACCCAACTTGTTCAAATCCAAATCCTAAATCTTAAGCTTACACCACCACCCACTCCTCCTCCCCTTTTTCCTTTTTCCTTTTTCCTTTTTCCCTCTTCCCTTCCTTTCCCTTCCCTCTTACCATTACCCATTCTCACTTTTTTTTTTCTTCATTAGCCTTTTCTTCTTATAAGCCTGCCGCAATGTCTTTCGTTATTGCCATGCGCAATAACCTCCAGTAGACTGTATCCACCCTTCTTTCCTTTTTTCCTTTTTCTCGTTCACCATGCTCAAAAAACTATTCGCAGGCTCGGAATCTTTGCCTATACAACCCCATCACCAGTCTCCATCTGGAGATAATTATCCCTCTAGAAAACCCCCAGATTATAAACTTCACTCTGATCAAAGCAAATCTTCTCACTCTCGCCGCAATTCTTCTTTCGGGTCCGTGCCATCGCCACTTTCTCCTTCTCAGTCCCACTCTCACTCTCACCCACATCCTAATACTTTTGCTTCCATTTCCGCTTCCTCCTTATATTCCACAAATTCAAATTCTTCCACTACCTCTGCATCGGCTTGCCCTCCAATCTCTGTCATCGATGAAGCCGACACGCGTAATCTCCTCTATGGTGCCACCAACCTGGGTTCTACAAACCTTGCTAGCATAAACGGGTCAAGGGACATTCGTGTAGTCATTATCTCTGACTCCCCCCGTCTTGATATACCTTTTTACGACTCTCATAATGTCTCCCAGGACTTGGCCTACCCTACTCAAACACCTTCTATAGCAATTGCCAGCCACCGAAGGCCTTCGCTATCTTCTACATCCCCAGGTCTCAAACATGCTTCTATGCAATCGCAAAAAGCAAACCTTTATTCCCAACAGAAATATGCTGCAGAAATTCCTAATTTTTCCAGTCTCCAAACTAGAGTTTTTGGGCTATCTCACATGAAATACAATGGCCCTGGTACTAAGCTGCATCCTCTCCCATTGACTGAATACTCTCATAATGACCGCAGAAATAGCAACAGCAGCATTAACAGTGCGTCAAATGGCTTGCCTAGTAGCTATAATAGCTCATACTCTCACTCTAGTAGCAATTACGGCCCTGCTCGCCCCAAACAAGTTTGGCTAGTGTCCCGCATTTTTCGATTATCAAAACAAGATAAGGCTAATACTGTTTCAACAACTACAGAAACAACCACCGCTGCTTCTTCTTTCCACTCCTTCATTCCAGAGTCTTTTCAAAAGCACTTTACCTTTGGAGGTAACGGTCCGTATCATACTAAAACAATCACAACAAAGTCCGTAGTAACAAATAGCCTCCCCAATTTGTCCTCAAGCGTCCCCTCGGGAAGCAACATTCAAGATCGTACCACCTCCCGCCCCAGCAGTAGTCAAAATGCATCTCAAAATCCTCCAACTTCTGGCCCAATATTGTCAGATTATAATGTCGCCATTTGCGTCTTTATCACCGTTCCTCACGATTCTCAATCCTATGTTACCGACTATTGGGAAGAATTGACTGCTGCTCTTTTACAACTACAATTGGCTGTTTCCAAGGAGCTCTTATCAACATTACCCTTACTTTCTCGCGAATTTATCCCATCCTCATACTCTGAAATTGAAATTACTTCCCCGTCCAGTTTCAATCAAAGAATGTCCAGCAGTGTTGGATCCAACAACTTGAATCCACCCACTTCAACTCGTCGAAACCTTTCCAGATTTTCTCAAAATGGAAATTTATCTATAAAACACGCTATTGAAGCTTTTCGCTCACGCTTCCTCACATCAATTCGAGTCCCACGGGTTATTTGCGGTCAACAGAAATGGCCCGAGCTTGTCCAAATTTTTAAATCTGCTCTCATCTCATTCGGTCCCGGCTCAGAACAGTAAGTGCAATCCTTTTAATATACGAGAGTTTTTTCTATTTTATAGCTGATGATTTGCTGGTTATTCCACTATAAATTTTCAAAATCATCTCATTCTACTTGATATTTGTTTTGATATCATAATCTTAACCATACTAACACAAAATTATTTTTTTCCGCGTTTGGTTTTGTAATCTAGGTTTTTGTGCTCCATGCTTTCTACGTTTGTGCTCACCAATACTGAGCTTCTTTCTGTGGACCGTCGATCCTTTTCAGCTACGTCTTTAGGGTCTCCACCTACTCGAACTGTGATTGTTGGTGGTCGAATTATATCTCGCAAAATTATTTTTCTGCTAACTTCTATGATTAACGACTCTTTCAATGAGATTTACGATGAACAGCGCCGAGATCTTTCGGCTCTTGCTGCTATTGAAGATTCAAATGACCATGATACTGATGATGATAACAAATTGTTCAAACCCCGGTCCTCTTCCATTGCAAACTCTATTTCTTCGTTTACGACCGACTCCTCTAATAACGATGGTCCCAACAGCAAGATTACCTTGGCAATGGGCCCAAGGAAATTGTCAGAGCCTTCCATTGAGCCTCTTGTAGATGATTCTGGATGGAAATGTGATGTCACAACCCAGAATATTGTTGCCGAATCTTCTTCCGTTTGCACCATGTCTCATGTCTTTGTTCCAAATTCAACAAGCTCCTCAATATCCTCAACTCTTTTCATGGCAATTGGTGGCTCAAATTCAAATTCAAATTCAGCCAACAACTATAGCTATAACAATGAAAATAATCTCTCTGGTAGCTTGGGTAAAAGCAATGGGTCTGCTGCATATAATTTATTTGGAAGTTTGACTAGAAAAAATACCTTTTCATTCAACAACATTCGCAACTCTCTTAGTTCCATCTCTTCAAAAGCTCATAAAGATAGTTCACAGAGAAGACCTTCGACTACACGTTTACATGAAGATTTTGTATTTCACACATCTGACGATTTTGCTGGAAGCGACTTTTTGTCGAACAATATTGCAAATTCAATGTCGATACCACCTATCCACACTTCAAATCTGCCATATTCGTCGTCTTTTGCTATTGAGTCGCCTGTGCACAGTTTAAACCCATCATTATCTAGCAGCTTTACTCAATCAAGTCACATGGCCAAGCTTAATGAGCGAACAGCAACCACTCTCCCTCCACTACCTCAACTTGTGGAGATTGCAGCCAGCAATCGTTATGCTTCCGGTATCAAAAACCGAAAGGAATCTGTATCAACTTCAGGAAACACATCGCCTATATTATCACGTTGTCAGATGAAGCCCCACCGTTCGGGCTCGATTTCTCGAAATGGGCTAAAAAAGGAGCATGGTGCCTCTACTACTACACTTTCTACTCCCAAAAGTCAAGTGAATACCATTTCAAACACCAATAATAGTACAGGTGCTTCAACTCCTACAAGCACAATCCCAAGAGGATCCAACGAATACCCACTATTTAATATTGGTGATGATTCAACAGCTTCGTTCTTTTCAACATTTGTAGACTCTATTGAAAACTCCAATGCAATACAGATTCAAAGCGATTCGAGTGTCAGTTCCAGTGGAAGCGATAATAGCTGCTCAAGTGGGGAGTCGTTACTTACTTACGAGTCTGTTGAAATACCAGAAAAGGCAGCTTCGTGTATAGATGTGTCACCTTTGGAACTTGCTGATGTACATGTTGGTCCTATGTTTTTGGAGCCCATAGTTCTTCCTCCCATAGTTGGTCATATCAGCGACTTTCATCCAGATTTTGCTGTTCAAGCTTGCTTACCTAGTGATGATTTGTCTGAAAAGATTCGCCAAGCAATGCTTCAAGATGCCTTGTCTTTTAAGCCTGATGATACTGACGTTTCTACGATCAATGCTGCTACTGCTGGTGGAATAGGTTTAGGAAGATCCGACTCAAAGTCCAAGGGATTGAACCTCGCGGGCCTCTCTACAGCTTCATCACTAATGCATTCGATTGCATCTCCTTTGTTGTCATATTCGTCATCATCCAGCGACAGTTACAATGATCGTGATGATGACTATGGAAATGCAAAAGAAATTGTCTCCAAGACGTTGGTAATTGATTTAGAAAACTTGGAGATTACTGAACATATTTTGGTTCGCGATTCGCCTACTAACCAAATCTTGTACTGCAATACTCTATTTTCAAGAGAAAAACCCGTTACTCCTGCTATTGGTGAAGGAATGACAACAGTTGAATCACAACTTGCCCCGTTGATATCTCATACCCAGAAATCATCTAGAGTCCCCAGTCCGGATATGATGCCATTGTCCAGAAAATCTACAAACACTATTGAAGATGATACATTTTCTGGTAAGAATCAGTCTAAAGATATTCGAACTCAAAAAATGGACAATTATCTCTCAGCCCCCAATCCTGAAAAGTTTGAGGATATTTTAAAACGATGTTATGACTCTCGATTTAACCTGCTGAATTATATGCAGTAAATTTTTTTTTTAATGATACCTTGTACTATATCTTATTGATATCCCTTTCTAATATTTATCTTGCATTTTTTCTCTCTTTCATTCCAAATGCTTTTTATTTGAATGTTATCTTGCTTTTAACTTTACTTTATTATATACATCTACATATTCTATCTATTCCTATTTTTGCATTTTACTATTTTTGGCTACTAAATGTACAATTACAAAAAATTAATCATCGTTGAAACTGTCCTCTCACAAATAGAGAACAAAATGATATTTTTGTATCATAAAGTGCTAACATATGTGCCATTTTAAGATTTATCAAAAATGGCACTTGAATCACTAAAATATCAATGATAAATCCAAAATTCACCATACTTTGCCTATAAATTTGGCTCAGCTAACTGTCACCCATTTCACACACCAACTGAATGTATCATTATGATTCAAATATTAGGTCTTGATTTGTCATTTTTCTTTAAAAAATTATTTATATAACTCAATGTAAACTCTACACGCATTCCTTTCATAATCTAATGTATTTTGAAATATCCGAGAGTGTTTTTACAAAAGACAGCTTTAACAGTGATACGCGTCTAGTTGAACTCTGAAAAACAACACACACAGCTCAATTCACGTGATTGTATAGTCACGTGTGTTATTTTACCATTGTTTGACTACCTACACTAAGCATGTTTTGTTTCCTTAATGCTTCATTCAACCTTGTGAAACGAAACAAAATGTATCAGTAGCTTTGGCTGGTACTTTTAAATATTCTCAATTGATGGAATTCAAAGGCTGCGATATTAAAGGTAAGCTTTTTGCCCTTTGCCACCATGACTCAACTAACAACATTATCTCAATTTTATCAGTTTAAAAGGCACCTGGCAAGTCTGGTTCTCATTACAGCAGCCTCTTAAGAATAACCACATGCCATTTACAACATGGACACTACGTCTCATCCTGAGCCAAATGCAGCTTTGGGCTCCCATCCAGCTTATATATCCGCTACAGCAGCTAAAGAAGGAAAAGACGTGTCTGATGAGGATGTTGCAGTAATCAACATGTCTGACAATGAATCAAGAGTGCTAAGGAAGGCCAACGGAGTCGATGATGATTACGACAAATCTCGTGGAAATCCTTCAAGAAGAAAGGATAACAAGAGTGGCAAAGATGCAACTGGAGATACAATACAAACCAGAGATACGGAAGAAGAGTATGAAGCTGAAGAGTCGCTGAATCATAAACAAAAACGGTCAAAAAGGAAGCAAGGTAGGTCCCGAAGAACTAGCATGAGTAACGGAAACTTGCGAGAAAGGAATACCAATAGAAGAAGAGCTGAAGAAGAAGAACCAAATACCAATGCATCCTCATACCCTCGGTTTCCAGAAAACCAAAGACCACAATCTGCCCAAACATTGCCTATAGAACTTCAACCTAATGACAACGATAGTGAACCTAATCAACCAAGAGATTCCAAGTTTGGCCGTCGAGTGGGTCAGCGAAACTTTTCTTCTGGTGAGCGCGAGTTGCTTCTTTCAATTTTGGAATCACTGGTTGAGAATAATAGGATTCCACAAAGAACTGGGTTCAATTGGAAGGAAATTTCGGCTGAATTTAACCAAAGACTCAAACAGATAAAGGAATCATTCGAAAATTCAAATGATACAAGGATGGAACTGCAAAATAATCAAAATGCAGGTTTTGATGCAGTTGAAGATTATATTCCAAGACCGCCAAGGGCTCTTAAGCGATTATTAACACGGTTGTATAAACGTCAGTTGAAAGGATCAAGTGGAGATGGCGAAGAGCTTCAACAAAGTTTTGATAGGGCCATATCGTTGGTTGAGTGGGAAGAAAGAAACAAGAGACTGTCATTGTCTGTTGAACCTCGTTCAAGTAGTGTACAACCAGAATCTCGTGGTCCGGTTCCTTTTGCTTCAGCTCCAGTTCAGGCGTCAACAACTCAGATGAGAGTCCCCACTCCGATACAAGCAATTCAACCCGCATATCATTCCAACTTTCCTTCTTCAATAGTCAATCCTAGTGTTATCAATGGATCTTTTGATATTTCAGAAGCGCCCAATCAGCAAGGTACAGCAAGTAACACGGCTAGTAATACACATTCACAACACCATTTTCGATACTCAGAAAGTCAGTCTGCGTCGCAAAATCCTCATCTTCCTTATCAAAGTCCTAGGTTTCTTCATTCTGGTCATACACCATATGTGGCAACAGGAGCAAATACACCCTCTGGTAATCATGGCTATATTAACAGCGTTCATAGCAGTGCTTATAAAAGGCGATCCATTAATACTTATGCCGGCCCTCATGCCCTGGAAAACAATGCAGTTGAATCTGATGACGATGATGTTCAGTCAAAGCACTCGCATACTACATCCAGAAGTCAAGGAGTCGGCGATATGCAGTTTTCTCAGCTGCTTAATGATGTTTATGATACCATAGATCTTCCCTCACTAAGCCAAGGGTATTCTAATGATTTGGATGGTATATTTACTCCTCATGGTTCTTATCATCCATCTGTGAGTAATCGTGATAGTCAGAGTACTTTAGGAGCCAATACACCGGGTGCTGCTTCAGCTCGACGTCGTCGGCTTACAGCCTCTTCTACGGGATATGAAAGTGGTATGCGAAAAAGGTTACGAAGAACGACACGAGGAATGAGTCAAGATGGAACCGAATTTTTAAACTTTACTGGTGGGATTCCGTCAACTCCCGCCCCAAGCTTTATCCCAACAACATCCGCACTTGGGCCTAATCCTACTTCCACTGCAAGTGTGCCAAATTTAGCATCAACTGGTTCAGTTCCAGGCTTAGGAAATATCGATACAAGTGCTGGAAACTCTGGATCTGCTCAGTTTTCTTCTCAAGTCCCTGGTGTAATTAATCCTTCAGGCGTTCCCAATGCTATACTGCCTCCCGCTGTAAACTACACCGCAAGCAGGACTATTGAAGATTTGATTCTAATCAAGGATAAGATAATCACCCAGCTGCAATCCTCAATGTACACAGTGTTTCAAGACTTGAGGCATGCCCATGAAAGAATCAAAAACCTCATTGAGCTTGAAGCACATAATACACACACCCAACTTACCCAAGAGCAGAGGCATATGACTGAAGTCAGGACAATGGAGGTTGTTCATCGTGAGCAAATCCAAGACTATGAAATAAAGATTGAAGGATTGGAAACTCAAATGAGAAGAATGGCACGAAAACACCAACGTGATATTAAACGTGTGATCAAGTTTGTGCAGTCTGATAAACGCCGCAAGGCTCTTCAACGGGTTAAAGGGGGTGACACAATGTATCCATACCAGAGCTCGTTTGCGCAAAGTGACAACAGAAAGCCAGGCGATGTAGACGAGTATAACTATGCGTCATACTCTAATAGTCGTCGTAATATCATTCAAACAAATAGTAATATTGCTAATATTTCAACAAACCATGGTGCCAACGTTTCACAAGCTGGACGGCTAACATCACCTCCTCCATTCATGATTCCCTCTCCAATTATACCAAGTGGAAACATAGCTGTCCCTGCTACGGCTACATCAACCCCTCGGTCAAGATCACTATCACCCCAGTCCAGATCACAGCCATTGCCTGCAGACTTTTCACAACAGCCACCCGGCTCTGTAGGCACGTCACATCGTGCTACTCATCCTTCCATGCTTTTACAACAGGGTTTGGTTTCCAGAGTGTCTCAACCAGGGGGTACCACACCTCAGCTTTCCAACACGCCTCTGGTCTCTGCCTTGCATTCCAATGTTGCATCTTCTTCAATCGGTTATAATACGGGTACTGGAAGCTTAAAGAAGGCTTCGACAACCAGTGGCAATCAACAGACAAAGTCGGTCAAGCTTTTGAGCAGAGATATCATTATCAAAGATAATTTTTCAAGACGAGGAAGCAGTCAAGAGAGCAGCGTAGTAAGCGATGAAAGCAGTACTAGTAGTGATGATAATGATAGCGAAGACGATGGAGAAGAAGAAAATGACAGTGGACAAGTTGTTGATCATGGTAATACTAAGAACGAACATACAAGTTCCAAATTGCCAAGAAAATCAGTTGCTCATGTCGAAAAAGCAGTTCCATCTAGCCAAAAGACAGACGATGGTGAACCCAGCGATGATGACGACTATAGTGATGACGATTCTGACAGTGATTATTAAAAACACATAATTAAATGGATGAAATGAAAACATGAATGGTTTGGGACTGGTATTAAAATAAAAACTAATGAGATGTCCATCTGCCGAGATGCATGTGCAAAATTTCTTGGTATCACATGGATTGAGTTGCCTCAATGTGTTAATGCTCAACGGTATATTAATAAAGAAACATGGAACTATAAGTACATGGTGTATATAAATACTCCTTTCCTTCCCCTCTTGCTTTTTTTTTTCTCTCTTTCTTTTTTTCTTCTTACTTACCACCTCACCAAACTCAACCTTTTTTTACACTTCTTAAAATGCTTCCATTACTACATTTCCCACTCAATTCGACAATCAGCCAACTTCTTCTCTTGATGGAAACCTACTCTATGCTATATGATTCAACTCCACTGTTGTAGCTAGTTTTCTATTGTTTTTGCTGGATTTCCTTTTTGTTACCTTGCCCAAGTTGTTCTTTACCAACTTTTTGACGGGCTCTTGGTTATGTTTATCTAGCGCGCTCACGCACATTACAAACCTGGTTCTATCGTCTTTTAGTATCACATCTAGAGACTTTTGGATGTGTTTGGCTTTTTGTCACCGCCACCGTTACTAGGTATCTATGACGTTGTTTTTCCAGCAATCCCCCAAAAGTACCTCCAGGCTTGCCTTTAACCTCTTTTCGGAATGTGGTTTTGTTATGTTTTTTGTCGAGACTATTGGGAGTTTACACTGTTACCAGGAATGTGTGGTGTTGTTTGGTCGACAATGAAAGAATATTGTCTCTTGGGTGTTTGACAAGAAGACTGTTGAAGAGTTTTGACTGCTCGCTTTCATGCTGAACTTTCTTTATGCCGGAACATGGAAGACGGTGTTTATTCAAAAAACAATTGTCAATAATAGAGTTGTTTATTACTGTTGAGTTGAAGCTTTTTTGATTTAAGTTTGTTTGGTTCTTTTTTTGGTATTATTAGCAAGCACTATATGTGTGTTTATGGACTATTTGGCTTTGAATATGGCATTGTTGGTCACAAAGTGGTTGTCGTGTTTTATTGACGTCTGTTGATGGAAGTGCAAAGATGCAGTCTGCTTGCTTTTGTCCCAGAACCCCTACTGATGATGTCTCGTTTACAAGAGATGTGATTAAATACTTGTTTGCATACTATGGGACCCTTCCATGACCTCTTACCAGCTTACCCACACTATGAAGTTGTCATGTCTCCACGTCTAACCTAAATATAAGCAAGCGCTGACATTGAATGTAGAGAATGGCGTTATGGGGATCGTTGATTACATATGCTTTCTGGTTACTACTATACCTTTCCAACCTGTATTCTTTTTGATATCACACACATTATACCTTGCTTATTTCATTCAGTTGACTGGATCTCACAAATTCTTTTATGTATATTCTCCCCACAAGGCGTATGCGATACTCATCCTCGGGGTCGCCTCTACTATCTGTGGGATTATTTTCACGCTTTGGGAAAACAGTCTTGTTATTGCATACCTTATATTTATTCAGGTAGTGTAGACGAGCCTGGGGATTACTTGATGTTTATGTATTTGTTTTTCACTCACAAAGCGTATGTGATACTCAACCTCGGGGTCACCTCTACTATCTGTGGGATTCTTCACTCTTTGGTAAAACAGTCTTGCTATTGCAGCCCTCTCTTGCTTGTAGGGCTGTAGGCGAGCCCGAGGATTGGGATCCAGGATCCTGAGGTACTTATATGTACCAAAGGGTTCAGATTCATACAAATGGGGGACCCCATTACGGATCCAGATGGCTATTCCCCTATCTGTATGTATCTTAAAATGGATTCCATATGGGGTTTTTAGAAGGACCCAGTGTCAGGTCCTTTTTTAGATCCATAAAAGATCAAGGGGACCCCTATGTAGCGTCCTTTTTGACTTTTTGGAAAGAAATTTCCTATAAGGAAAGCTCCTTTGATAGGAAGTTTCTCTATAGGAAGTTTCTATAAAGGAAGTTTCTATAAAGGAAGTTTCTATAAAGGAAGTTTCTCTATAGGAAGTTTCTATAAAGGAAGTTTCTATAAAGGAAGTTTCTCTATAGGAAGTTTCTATAAAGGAAGTTTCTCTATAGGAAGTTTCTCTATAGGAAGTTTCTATAAAGGAAGTTTCTCTAATAGTAAGTTTCTATAAAGGAAGATTCTCTAATAGTAAGTTTCTAACAGTGCTTTTTTAAAATAGATTGAAAAATACAGATTTACATGAATTTTTTTGACATGTTCTCTCTTACTTTCTTTTATATTTTCCGAGAAACTTTTGGCAGCATACCCCTCTGCTTTCTCGGACCCTTTAAAACGGGTATTAACACCTATATCTTTAAAAAATAAAACGTTAGCAAAAGTTAGCAAACAAGTGACCGTCAAACCTATAAAAGTAATACTAATAGTTACTCTTGCAACTCTAAAATACTAAATACAACATCAAAATGTGAATAACCTAGGTCACCAGTTGCTACATTTACAAACAGAAGAGGTATAAGATATCATCTTACTTCATAATCACGAGCCTGGAATTAAAAATAAATTCCTTCCAGAGGGATACTAAATACAGATATTCTTGATTCCTGTTCATACTACCATTCCCTTTTGCCAAATCTGTAATAATCCCATCAATTCCATCCTATTGAGCAACTCAGAAAATCATTTGAAGGATAGCAATACTTCAATTATCAACAGGACAATGCCCCAACTACCAAGCGGTCTCAATCTAATCAGTGAGGCTGATATCTTATACTTGCAAGTTGCAAAAGTGCTGAACATGACATTCTAGGTGGTTGAATTCTGGCAGAATAGTCAAAGAAAAATAAAGACATGCAAACTTTTTGAGTGAGCTGAGCTTTGACTTGGAAGCTTTGTATATGTGAATGTCAATACCAAACTTCAGTGTGAAGCGAATTTGGAATATACCAGGTTCATATGATTCAAGCAGCACATTGACTATCCATACAGTTAAAAAAAATAAACAAAAAGAAAGAGTGCAATGTAATTGAATCCAACTTCTGCCTTGATGTGTTTGTTGGTCAAGAGAAACAAAAATTAACAAAAAGCATATGATCAGCTTTCCAAGTTGCCGTACAACATCAAGGTCACAACAGGTATGATGCAAAAGACCTCAGAAATAGTTTGCAATATAGAGGGTAGGATAAATAATCTTCATGTGCTTTCAGACCTGAAAGCTAATACAACACACGTGTGTTGTTGTAAAGAGATTATGCTTCGTGTATTACTGTTCGTCAATGGCAACGACAAGCGCAACACTAGAGTGTCAGAAGATGGAGCAAAAAGGACAGCAGAAAGAATTTTAAATGTTGGTACCAAAGAAAAATTCACCAGAGCTATTTAATATAACACACCACAAAGGTACTTCTGTGAAAGATAAATGATTCTTCAAGAATTGTTAGGCAATGGAAGCAAATAAAAAGCCAGACGTAGAGTTAACGGAAAATCTATCTTATATCGAAATCATGGGAACTCCAACAGTATCTCAATTACCTGTTGGATAAGGAGTATCAAACGGGGAAACACCCTTGCCGTAACTGGGATCGTTTGAGTTTCCAACTCATGAATTGTCGTGCTAATCAAAAGAACCAACAAACAAAACGTCATCAAATAAACGGTACATATTTCAGCGTAATACCAGGAGGACAACAGTCTCAGGAAAAGGAATGTGCAACACAGAAACCAGGGAAAATAGTTTTCAGAAGCGCTTCCCGAATCGCCAATAATTATAACACCAGCACTGTTGCAAATAAACAAACGGTTCCTCGAGCGCGGATAGTCAGTAGTAACAACATGACTAAATAAAAATTATTGCAAGAGGCTCAAAGAAGAGTGATTTAGTAATGAAACTTGGGTGAATGCAAAGTAACCGATTAGAAATTGAGAAGAGGCCAAAGTAAATAAAAATCTAATGTGCAATGGTAAGAAAAAAAAGAGGAAGAGGGGAGGAGTCTGTAAGTAAGGTAAAAAAGAAAGATCACTGACTCAATTCATTAATATTACTGCATAGTTGTAACTGTTAGAACTACAGACGTGCGTAGACATCAGCACGGATTTACATTCTCATGTGTACATCTGAGAATGACTAGTTTCAATGCGATTTTTGACAATTGGTAGAAGATTTAATTTCTACTTCACATGGTTAATATACAAGATTTAAAGCATTCATAACGTTATATTTGTCTAAATACACAATTACGACAAGTCAGAAATCGTTGAGATGTTTATTGGTAATATGCGAGATAACAACCTGTGAAAGGTTATTGAAAACCAAAATTCTAAATTATTCCTGGTTGGTTTGTTTCTATAAAATGGAATAATAACCAACATAACCAATACCCTGTCGTTCAAGTATAACCCTTTTAAATACTAGTAAACAATAAATAAATAACAAGGTAATCCTTAAAGATCAGAAGGTGGCTTTCTTCTGTTTCTATTAGGACCCGTTTTTGGACCCCTTCTTCCCCGTGGATATGCATTTTGTTGATGGCCTCTGTTTCCAAAGCTAAAAGAGCCTCCAGGTTGTTTAAAAAAGAAAGGTCCACCTCCACCTTGGCCTTGACCTTGGCCTTGGCGGCCTGCTCCAAAAAACTGCTGGAACATTTGTTGCTGTTGCTGCTGCTGTTGTTGCCTAGGTGCTGGTCTTTCAATATTGTTTGGATCATCACCTCGGTCAAATCTGGCTCGTAGTTGTGGATCTGACAACACTTCGTAAGCCTGATTTACCTCGGACATTTTTTTATCAACTTCTTCAGAGCTCAATTCTCCACGGTACTTGTCTGGATGGTATTGTTTGGTTTTCTCACGGTATGCTAATCTAATTTCTTTATCATTGGCCGATCTTGAAACACCCAAAACTTTGTAATAGTCTGTGTTTTTTGCCTGCACTTTCCGGTTATCAACATCGTGTTGAAGACCAATCAACCTTCGTTCATTGGGATGGTATTCTAATGCTTGTCTGATGGATTCTTTTGCTTGATCAAATAATTCCTCAGAAATTAGTTTTTCTGCCTTCATTATATGAGCTATAACTCGTGCATTAGATCTAGGCCGAGTGCTTTGCTCGGTATTTTCATTGTCTTTCCTATCAGACTTTTCATGGGAAATAACTGCATTGCAGAATGTAGATGCTTTTGGATCTGTGAATAACTTCAGGTTGTAGTACGCGACACACAATGTTTCTTCCAATCCTGTCAAAAGATCAGAGTTGGTATTCGGGTCTATAATTTTTAAGTCCTTGGGAAATCCAGCCTTTTCATACACATCAATTACCTCTTTTCTAATCTCTGAATCTAATGTATTTGATAGGGCATTTTTAGCTTCTTTCCAAATGTTGTCATTGTCAGAAGGGATAGTTCCTCCTTCTTCAGTATCTGCAATTCCTGAATACTTTCCAAACTTTTTTTCAAAACTTCTAATATCAATGAATGCAGACTGGCATGGCTTGGAATCCATATTGAGCTGTAAACACCTTTGGAGCTTGGATCGCGCCGTGTCAAACTTGTGCAAAGCATAGTAGTTGATAAGTGCATCTTGGGCATACAATTGTTCATCGTGGGTATATAATTCTAAATTGTTCAGGTCTCGAACAACTTCTCTTGTTTTTCCTTGCTTCAAGTTGCAAACTATTCTTGTCTTTAGCAATTCCGTAGACGAAGGTGAAATATCAAGGCCAGCCGAGGCCACTTTGGAACATTGATCAAAATCCTTCTTTTTCAATAGTTTTGATGATTCTCTGGTCAATTGACTGACAGTATTGATATTGTCCATGAGCTGGTCAGAGTATAATGTTTTTGCTTCTCCATCTTCTTGTTTGGCGCTCTTCTTTTCTATATTTTTTAAGGATTTGGCATCTTTAGTGGCATTATCAAGCTGTCCCAATCGAAGATACAGCCCACTTCGTTGTCTCAAAGCAGCAGCAAACGACGGTCTAAGTTGGAGCACCTTTCCCAAATCTGCAATTGCAGAAGCTTCTTTTCCTGGCATTGACATGTAGACAGCACCTCGCTTAAACAAAACGAGATAGTTGTTTGGGTCTAGCCTAATAGCATCATCATAAGTCTGGAGGGCATTTTTAATGTGGCCTTCGGAACGAAACCGGTCGCCTTTGGATATTAAACTCTCGACAGATGCAGAGTTGCTGGCAAGGTCTGCTGTTGAACCTAGTGCTAATGAAAGAACCAGCAATTGAATAAAGAGCAAAAAGGATGGCAATAACATCCGTATTGATCAGTGAAGGGTTTTAAACGTATGAAAGCCAAAGACTGTTGAATGCGTGTGGTACAAGAAAAAGAGACTGTGATTAATGATTTGAAAAGAACATGTGTAGAATAGGTACAAAGGCTCTGTTACAGATTTCATTACAAGATGAGTAAGCAACTGTTACATGTGTAGACATTCCTGTGTGGCAAGTTCAGCCTTGCAACCATGAAAGTGTAACAAAAGCGGTAATATCAGATCGAACCCACTCGATCCTTCTTCTGGCTGCTGTTTATCAGCAAAAACAGTTAAAGACTACAGGAAGACGGTATATGGCTGTTACAGAGTACTTTTTTACATTGCTCTAATATTCTTTTTTATTCAATAATGCTATTACTAATATACAGTCCATGTTTAAACGTCTGATGGTTGTATTCTTATCGAGTCTTGAAAAGAAGAAAGGCCAATTTGCCAATGTAAAAGTAAATAAAGTGCTTGGTTTCGTGTGTGACATAGCTTCCAAAGTTGTGGCCAACGACTGCATGCCAAGTAGGTCCGTATAATCGATCGAGCTATTGTAGATTAGTACTAGTTGTAAAAGGAATAGAGGAAATTAACGATTACTTACTTCTTTTTTCAAGAATCCAGCAATATCTTTTTCAACCGCATACTTGTCAACCGCATTTTGAGCTAAAGAAAACGATTATTAGATGGTGCTTTTGAAACGGAATAATGAAGAATAACAAAGATTGCTATCCTATTCGCAAACATACCCAATTCAATCAAATGCGACTGCATTTCATCTGCCTATATCCACCACGAAGGTTAGCTTTGCAGTCTGAAGTGTAACACGACGACTTTAATGTCAATAGTGGCACTATCAAAAAGATTTACAAATACTTACCATATCAACAGCCTTGACGACGACTGGAAAAAAGTAAAAATAAAAGGACTCTGTTAGCACTGGTAGCAATCAACATTACAACATTACCTTGGAAAAGGACTCTAATACAAGTCAAGCACATACCTTTGGTCTCTTCCGTGTTTTCAGCAGCATCAGTATACCCAGGCATTATGAAGAATTGTTTATATTATTTCCAGCAAACGATTTTGGCGATGTGAGGAATTGAGAGGGATAAAACTATTTCGTTGAGATGGCAAGTTTGGAGGGAGAAACTATGCACTTGAAAAAGGAGAAGTAAACAGTGCGTCTGTCACGTGCATATCAATTGTATATATGTGGGTAAACTAAAGTTGATGCATTGATGGATTTTGGCAAAGTAATGTATAAAACAAGTAAATTAAATAAAAATATATAGTTATTTTGATATTCAATATTTAATACAAATAGAATGAGAGATATATAGTTAATTGCCAGCAATTTCACCAATTGTGTTGCCAGTCGTGGTGGGCTTGGTAGGGGAGATGTAAAACTGTTTACGAAAAGTTATAATGTCCTTTTTAAGATTTTGTTTAAAAGATTTCATGTCTGCCAAAATTTCCTTCATTTCGTGTTCCAATTCATCATAAGTAACCTGTGGTTTAATCACGCGCGAGTCTCTGTTAGGTGCAGTGTTTTCGTCGGCATCCCCCATTTCAACATCGTCGGTTTCCAAAACATACTGGTTCCCAATTGTTTTGTTTGTAACCTCCTTCAAGTGATCAACCAAAAGACGATTATGGCGTCGAATAGCCTCGCTTTCTGATTGAATAATCCGTCGCTTCGTTTCCTCAGTATTCGCCTTGTCTTCATAGAATCGAATGGCTCCCTTGAACTTTTCAAGTTCCTGCTTCTTTACTTGTTCCTGTTCTTCGGCTTTTGCTTTATCAGAATCAGGTACATTGTTATTGGAGTTGAGCAATGACTGCTGAAGATTATTAATTGTCTCTTGCATTTGAGCAAGTAGCTTATCACGGTCAGCAGCAGAAACAATATCGTGATTGACCACAGCTCTAGTCTTGATATTTTTAGCTTGGTCTGCATACCTCAAGGTTGAAAGAGTTTCTTCATAATCAGTTGGCGAAATGCAAGCAACCATAGCAGTTTTACTGTTTCCTCCCAAGCTATCCTTTAGCAGCCATGTTAAAACAGAATCACGATATGGAACGACAGCTGCATAGCCTCCAAGATGTTCATTCTTTGTGCCATCATCAGCCAGTGATGCAATAACACGACCAAGTGTTGTCAAGGATTTATTAATATTACCGCCTTCGCGAAGTCTTTGGCCAGTCGCTCCAGTGGCAATTGCTCTTTCAGACCCAGCCAAATCTACTAAACGAATCCGTGCAGTTTTTTCTTCCGTGGCTTCAGTCTCAGGGTCAGTGATGACCTGCTTGACAACTAGGGTGAACACAGCGTGTGATCTGCTGGAAACATCATTCATTTTCGTTGAAGCAACCACTCTGTTTTTGTTGCCCATTTCAATGTACTTTAAAATATCGACCTGCGATTTGACACTAAACTCTGAGAGATCTTCAACGTATGGGCCATCAGTAGGAGATTCGCGGACTTTGAGATTTGTATGAGAACCGTCCTTGGAAGGGGCCACCAACAAGTCCCGTACCTGTTCATTATAGACTTCAAAATAAGAGACACGAACAGTGCACTGGACATTTGCAGTAGTCATGGAATCGATTCGATCAAAGAGATCTCGACAGGTCCTGGGTATTAATCCAGGATTCTTTGAATCCCCCATCATGGTATAAGATTTTCCCGATCCAGTTTGGCCGTAAGCAAAGATACAGGTATGATAGCCTTCCAAATTGTGGTCCAAAAACTCGTGCCCGACATTTTCATAAACGGTATCTTGGTCGGCAAAGTAACTGCAAGTGGGGTCTGCGGAATAAAAGGAATGGTCAAAAGTAAAAGTCTTTGGTTCGTAATTTCTACGTGAACGAGAATTAGAGTGAGAAGTTAAAGTAGGAGTAAGAGGTGGCGGAGAGATTGTTGTGGTATTGTGAACTGGGTCCATTTTGATCAAATTTGGAGCCTTTTTTTCAACTTCTCTTGGAAGAAACGGTCGGACTCTGACCACGACTTTGATGTTTGCTGAGCCAGGAGTTTTTGAAGCATTGGCTATTGGTCGGGGTAAAGAGGGCTTTTGAATAGAGGGTTTGGAGATGCTAGAGTTGGAACGAGATGAAGAGTAATGGCCAAGAGATGATTGAGCTCTTGGAACCAAGCTATCTCTTGTTGTTGGTCTTTTAAAGCCAGGGAGAGGAGTTTGAGATCTAGCCATGGTTAAGTGTTATGGAAATTAGCAGGAGAGGGTTGGAAGAGAAGAAGAAGGAAAAGAAGAAACAAGTTCAACTTGAAATCAAAATCAAAAACACAATTCAAAATGTTTGTTTACTTTTGGATCATGTATGTATGTGTGTTACTTTATTACATAGCCTGGAGTCACGCACAGATCACGTTACATACATACCAACCAGCTAGTTTTCAAAACAACTGTCTCCCTTTCTTTTTACTAACCAAGATCTATTCTAAACCAGAATCTGGAATACTTGCAACATGAAAGTTATGTGAGTCGCAAGTGTTTTCAACCCTGCATTGTATTTCACATCTTGGTTTTAAGACAATGCAACGTTTGGGAAAAGCTGCTGACAAGGTTAATGGCGAAACTTTATGATTTCAAAGGGCATGTATATATATGCTTTTAGTTGATTAAGATAACTTGATGAACATTATTTGGAGTAGAGTAATTTTACTATTAAAAAGAATACCAACAGTACATTTTGTAATAACTTTTTAAAAATAAAAGAACGTATGAGAAATTGTTTTTGCCAAACTTGGGGGTATATAAACCTAATCCCGAAACCTGGTTGTGGGGTGTCTGACCCCCATCGTAGTCTTAGTATCTTCATATATACAAAGATATATATAAATAAATATATATCCAAAAAGCACGGGTCTTTTTTTTGTTAGTACTTTCTGTTCCAATCCCTTTAAGATACCAAACTTTGTTACTGGAGAAGAATTTTCTCTGACAATTTTGAAAGAAAAGACATTGAGAATTAAGCAATCTGCATGCAGATATGCTAAATAATGTTACAGAACTTTTTTAAAACAGATTTTCCATCTCATTAAATCTATAGAGACTTGATAATACAAAATAATAGGGCACTAAAAATACATTGGAAAAAATATATACAATGAAGTAGTCTGGTGTTGTCTTTTTCTTTTTTTTTTTTTTTTTAAATAAGGGGTTTCTGCAATACGTAACATCTCATCTCATGTTTCGTAAATCTTGAGCAGCTTGGTTAAACCATTGTCGAACAACTTCTAATTCCTCTTGTGAATTTGGCGCAGTTGAAAGGAGATGAACTGGTTGTTGCCTTGTACGGAAAAACTCTGTAAGCTGAGACTTGTCGCTAAGTTGAATGTTTGAAATGTGAGTGCGTTCTGGGAATGGAAAAGACCTGGGTCTGGAGTAATCTGGGGTTATTATGACCCGGGCAATTCGATCAGGACCAATGCTCAAACCTATTAGTATTCCAATGTCTAGGGAATCTGTTTGGCTAGTCATTACATATAGGCCTTCGTTGAAATTGCCAAAACTGATATTCGGTTCCAGTCGGATTTTAAAAAGGGGATAAAAAGGCATTGTTTTATGGTGGTGGTTTCTGGTGTCTGATCTATTGGGCATTAGGGCGTCTGTTTGAGTGGTTAAATATCATGAAGGATCAAGCTGGAATAGATCGAATAAACTGGCTAAATTGGGGAGAAGACTAAAACATAAATTTAAAAGGAAATGGCTTGTATTTATAATTTTTGCGAGACATGTGAAATCCATTTCGGTGGGATTGATCAGTTTTGTATTTTGTCGGAACTTTAATAAAAGCAAATATTCCTCTTATGAAATTTTTAATCTGCGTTTGTAAAAAAACTAACAAGAAGAATAAAAAAGCAGTTGACTAGCTGGTTGACTTGAAAACACCGAGATGGAATAGGCTCAGCTGAAACCTTTTAGAATGGAATGTATAAGAATGAAAATACAAAAGGATTTACTCAAATTTTTTTAACTTTTTTACATGAATAACTATAGGTTTGTAGTTGTATTCGTACTTGTACTTGTATTTAGGTAAAAGAAAAGATTATCTGGAATATTATTTTTGCTTCATCTTTTTTTTGGTCAAATATTCTTCTGCTCATGTATCACGTTCCTTTGCATATAAGAATGGCAAGTGTTTGAAATATATCATGTCTATATTTTATCTACATGTTGTAGATATATAACGTTATTATAGTCGCAATAATCAATGTTATAAATACTACAAACATCATTTATTCAAATGGGCATTTATAACTCAAGACGTATAATTAAGGGGTATTTTCCCTGAATTTGGTTAGTATAATAAACGGTATGGTGCAACTAGGGAATTGTCGTGTGCAAAACCCAGTTGATAAAGGGTGAATGTTAAGGAAGAGATGTCTCCAAATCCGTTATTTTCCTCTTTTGCAAGTATCGCTCTCTGAGGCAATATCCAAGTAGTCAAAGCACTTTTTGCAAGGAACCCGGTGAATTTAGAGTGAGCCACTACGACTAGCCATTTGGCAACTATATACTTGTAAATCACATACTAATACAGACCAAACAATGAAAAATGGCAATAGGTCTGGCGTATATGAAACCCCCGGTTGATTTGCTTTCAATTACCCTTTTGTTCAGGCAACCATCATTATCATGTTCCTGGTACTAAAGAAATGTCCAAAGGGGATTCACCTAACCATCGTTTGTTTTGACAGACTGACTGATGACAGCTCGTTTAAACCCAAAAACTTTAACTTTTTTCCGCCAAACAACAGGGCTCTTAAAAAAAAAATAACGTGACGTTTTGACTGAAACTGGTTGCTATTAACTCTGACATATGTCATGGTGTAAATTTGTATTATCGATATTATTGATAGAAGTCCAGTTAGTTATTCAAATTAGCCAAATTATCAAATGTTCATTGCAGACTGTGCAACCAATGTTCCGTGACTCTTTCAAATCATTTCACGTCAAACCTGCAGCCAGCTGGATCCACAACCTTGGAATGTCCGTTTTGAATGCTCTTGCCTAACAGTATTGTCGTATTTTTATAGGACGACTGGCAAACCTACCAATGTGCTTCACGTGAATATTCAGTGCGCATCACGGGAAACAGCCCATGCACGGCTAGAATTGTCCTACTATTCGGTTCCCAAGCTGCAACCCGACTCCCTTTGGACAAAATCAATTTACAAATTGGAGTACCTCGTTTTTTTTTTTTTTCTTTTACCCATCTCCATTCATGATAAGCTATAATCAGTCATCCTAAACTCTACCATTCATTATCAGTTCAAGGATTTATCCAACGAAGCTTTTTCAGTTTCCATCTTCATCAACAAGATTAAGAAATATTATTATTATCCGTTGGATGGGGAGGAAGACAAGTGAGCAACACAGGATGGAAACATTGATATACTTTTTCAGTTCTGTTCATCATGGAGCCTAGGCCAATTCCATTATCAAGCGTCTCTGGTCGGTACTTCTCAGCTCGAGTGTACTGTTTTATAGTACTCGTTTCCAAATTCAATTGCCTCAACTGGCAACTCCCGTCTAGAAAATAGCATTTACAAGGTTTGCTTTGAAACAATTAAATACATCGGCTAGATACAGTCACCAGCATGTTGAGCTTAAGTAAAGCCAGCAGACTCTAGAAGAAATCTGCTTTATGAATGAATGGTTAAAATGCACAAACTATCAAAGGCTCGTCAATAGTGATATCAATAGTGATATTAATCCTTGTGTTGGTTTGTCTGCTAGTGCGTTTCAAACTTCCATGGGTATCATCAAAGCAGTATGAAAGTCAATCCTGATAAACGAATAAAATTCTAAAAGAGGCCATAGCTTTCGACTACCTCCCATTTGTTCAAAAACCTTATGAACGAGACGCAGTAGCAAATAGCCCAAATAATTAATGTGAGACATTTTTGATAATAACCACACGACCAAATAATACATAATAATAGTCTCACGTCTGCAAGAATATTAAAGCGGTACGATTGATCCTAATAACTATCTTGTGATGCGAATGGAGAAATCTGGAAATCGAAAAAGACCTTTTCGTATTTCTTGGAATATTCGACTAGTCAAGCAATCAACATGCCGTGAACATTATTATTTCAAGTCAAGACACACATTAAGCCTCCCTCGCCTATTTTGTCTGGCGCTATTAAATATGATTCATACTGGCAAGCCTACCAAATCACGAGATTGCGTTACCAAAGCAAGCATAGTCTTGTGATTAAAACCATCTCAAAAGAAAAGAATAGCAATGATGAAATGGCATGATTCCAAGAAAGGTGATTATTATAATCTGGATGAGAATGCGTCCTATTCTTGGTATTTTTGGGGATCACTGTCAAAAACTTTAAAGCAGCGCAGCAAAGCAAAGGTTAATATATGAACGAGTGATGAAAATGAAAGGACAAGCTATATTAACAGGTAAATAAGAGACGGCAGGAAGCAACAGCAAATGCAAAAGTAATAAATATAAATAATAAAAAAACAATAAATAAGTATGCAAAAATAAGTAATGAGAACGTCGTGAGGTGAGGCTGGCAGTTGTAATATACAGACAGGGTAACACTTTCAAAAAACGCGATTAAAAAAACTGGATTTCTTGTCCCTTGTATCAAGTTTTCAACACTCCGTGTTTAAGAGCTTGACGAATCATGTCCTGTTTCCAGCGCTTATAGATGGCTCTATCGATTTTAGTATTATCTTTGGTGACGCAAAGGGGCGCGTAGTTGACAATTTCCAAAAAGGGGATTTCGCCAGTGACCATACCAAGGTACTGTCGGCGAACATACTGTTTCGTTTTCATTGGGCAAAAGTTGCTCATGATTTGGAGGTAAATTTCGGGCGTTCCGCTGCCGACAATGTGTAGCAAGCCTCCAACGTCCTGCTCGCGCTTGTCTTTTTCAACCAAAAAAAAGTATTCTTCTTCGCTGGACCGCTCGCTGTCGTTTTCGTCGTGACGCAAGGTGATCAAGTCCAGATACAGGGGTCCTCTTAAAGATGGCTCGTCGCGGGTAGCATTGCTGTATGTTGAACTAGCAGAGGCAGAGCTGCGACGTGATGACATTGTAAAGGTGTTGGTGTGAGTGTGGGTGGTGATTCAAAGTACTTAACAGTGGTAAGGATGAAGAATCAGGCATGAAAAGGGAAGAGAAATAAAAAGGGCGGCTGCCAAAGTTTTGATAGTGCAGGGATTTACATACAGCCTGGTAAATTAGGGGATCGTTACATACAGAGTCGTATGATAATCACATGATGCGTGTTTGTTGTTTGTCTGCTACGCTTTGTATGTAAACAGAAGGTTTCGTGTCAAGTCATGTGCCAGTCACATGAGCTAAAGCAATGTCGCATTTGGCCCGGGGATATCCAACTAGCAACTGTTGTGCTTTCATCAACCACGCTTTTTAACTCTCGGCTAGAAAATTATGTATATATACGGTACCTGTTACCACCTGCTGCCACCATATGCAAACTCATTCTTTAGCATTAGATTCCCAGCTTGCTTATATGCAAGTTCATAAGCGACAAATGTTATTTTGTACTGTTTATCTTTTGATACCAATTTGAATTTAATCATCCGCCCAGTCGTTTGGATTCTGTCTGTTTTGAGTCATTATTGTTGTGATTATTATTACTAGTAGTACTACTGCTACAACTACTACCAATTCGAATACTAGCACTATCCAGTGGCTCTAATAGGCGGTAGTGATATGTACTTCCAATACAAGAGCATTTTCCTTCACAATGTGAAATGTTTCACAAAAAAGGCAGGTGTTTGGTTTTATAAAGAGACAGTGCCAGTTTGAGAAATAATCAGGCTTGTACGACGTTGATCGTCTTGCCATAACTAGTTTATTGTCCTGTTATAAACTCCAATTTAATGTTTAATGTTTACTGTTTAATGGTTCACTGGGTGCTGATAAACATTTCAGGAACAACAAACTGGGAAGAAGGAAAAGGCTTGGTAAGTGGAATCGAACCAAGTATTTTAATGAATATAGATACCACATTATTTATAACATTGGAGTCATTCATAGTCTCCAGTGTCATATTTTTTTAAGGTGAGAAAATCATAGGTTGATAAAGTTATCCAATAAACCATTTGCAACGTTTTTTTTATTCACTTTTTTTTGTTTGTTTGTTTGGTCGTTTATTTTATTTCATACCAACAAGACATGTCTAAACACAGAAACAGCATTTAAACTAGGTTCTCATCTTTTGTCTCTTGGATATAGACTTCATTTTGATATTGTCAACTAGTTGATAAACTGTCAGGCACTCATAGACCAGTACATGAAATGTAATGATCAGAATATGTCTCTGTCTTATTCTTCTTCTTCTTGTTGTTCCTCTTGTTCCTCTTCTTCTTCTTCAATCTTGTCTAGTCATGCTGCTATCTATACACGCCATACTAAATCATGCTCCTGTGCTTGATTATGGAATCCTTTGTATTCTCCTCTTATAAAGCCCATTGTCAGTTGATGCTAGTTCCACAATGACATATATATGATATATAGTATATATATATACCCCAATATTAATATTAGATCCAATATAGATCTGACAAGAACAATAGCATCATCACCAGCTTAAATCATGACCACTAGTACAATCCACCATCTCGTACATTTGCTTTAAATATACACCAAATATACATCTCTTCTAGGTTTGCTCTACCGCTGTAGTTCAAAAACAAGTGGATAACTCACACTGCTAGCTTATACAGCAATCAATCATCTTGCTCGTTCCAACATCACTGATATCACTGATACCACTGATACCACTGATACCACTGATACCACACATATCCCGTCGTCCAAATTTTGTAAACTTGTTATGTAAGATCCTAAATCTTTTTAATGCGGCAACCACTTGCTTATATATAGCATTTATTCAAGTGTAGCATATAATGCTATTGTAATGGTGATATTCTTACTAGTGTATAAATAGATTTACCCCACACCCTACAAAATCCCCCCTCCCTAAACTAGCCAATTGTGCAATGTTCAATTGAATGTAAATATAAATTACTCATTATAAAATTAGAAAATTAGAATATTAATAATAACACAAGATCAGAAGGATAAAGAAATAGTCGTACAAATAAAATAGGAAAAAGAAATATAAACAAAAAAAAAATTGTGTCTGTCCTCTAAAAGGGATCAAATCATATATATATATACAGAAATTCCGTTTAAAATTACCAAGGTTTATCAAAAAAAAAAAATTCCATAATTCGTAAAGTTGCCCTAGTTTTAGTTTTTAAGAATGTTTCTAATGGTAGACATAAAAGTATCCTCGTCTCCCAAACTTTCGGTAATTGGTATTGAAGCATTCCAGCCAATAATTTTAACAACTTCTTCGCTGTTGGCACTATAAAGCTTGTGCTCGAGCTTAGCCAAAACTCCTAGCGCTGCCCGTAAAAGAAACCCGTCTCCCTCAAAAAACATCACGTCCCAAACACGAGAAACACAGTCAATCGATGGCAAATGAAGGGCAAAAAGTGATCGTAAAATAGGCTCCAGGTATGCAGCAGGAGCAATGCGAATAGTCTTAAAATGGGTATAAAGAGAAGGCATTTTATTGTTCAAAACCTTCAAAAATGACTGATAGTAAGATGTAAGCTCGCGCTCATCATGGAGATAAAGCGCTTGACAAAGTGAATGGTTCAACAAGTTGCACATGGCTACAAATGCATCAATAGTGTCCAAATTGAGCAGCAGAGTAGCGGCAACATAGCTCAATCCCTTTTGGTATCCAATAGCAGGTCGGAACAGGGCAAACGCTTGCAACACATTGACCAAAGATTCGTGCATGGGACCGAGTTTAGCATCAAACATTTTAAGGTCAGGATAGGTTGCTTCAATGTCCTCATCCATTTGCATAAACTGAGCCAAAAGTTGAGCCTCCTGTTCCTTTGAAAGACCAAAAGTCTCGTCCAAAGGCTCGCCAGTTTCATAAGCCTTGGTTAATGCCTTTGCGCGTGTCAACGCCTTGTTGTATGTTTCTCTAGTAACTCCAAGGTTATTGCCAGCACGTGCCTTCCAAACAATTGAACGGTATTTTGGTGGAATTCCTCTCCACCAAAGCTCGCGGGTGCGAGGTTCTTCAATTGCTTTTTCAAAGTTGGGTAAGACTCTAGTTTTCCAAGTTTCTTCGTCCTTGCGGCGCTGCAATTTGTGCTCCTCTTCTTGCTGTTTTTTACGCTGCTCAGCAGTTTTTTCCAGTTCAGAGACATATGCCATCATCTTTTGATACTCGTAAATGTGTCGCTTTTCTTCCTCTGCAGATTTAGGGGGTAACCAAGCAGGGCGAGTGCGTGACAAGACTGCCTCCTTTTCTTTGGAAACGGGGATTCCGCCATTAGAAAAGGACGAGTCACGGTTTTTAGGGGGCAGCTTCAAAACACTAGCCTGTTCGGAAACGCGTTGCATGTCTTCATCAAACGTCTTGGCAGAAGGGAGTTCTTGGAAAGCCATTGTCAAATCACGAGCATCTTCAGACAAATTCTCGAGGCCAGCGTTGGAAAAATATAGTGTTGGGCTAGCTTCTTTAATCGAAGTTAAAGGTTTAATGGTATTATGTTGAACATGATTAATGCTACCAGCACGCTTTCTGTTGCGTTTATTAGTAATCTTTTCGGCAGCGGCGGCGGAAGCTGGACAAGAAGACGCGAGGGCATTGTTACGAGCAGGAGGAGGTTGCTTCATTTGCTGAGTTTTGGCATAAAGGGCGGGTGAAAGAGGAACATTCCAAACCAATGAATCACTAGGAATCTCATCGTCGGCATCTTCAGAGTCAAACTGCATTTCAAGCTGTTTCGTAGTGAGACGGTTAGAGGATTTCGAGCGTCTTAAGCGTAAGCGTTGTTGGGCACTGAGAGTTTGTGACTGACTGGCATTGTTCTGGTGATCGTAAAAATTCTTGTTATTTTTAGCAAGCTGGTTGTACAAGGAATTACTGTTGCTGTTAGAGTGTTTTGGGCTAAAAGAAGAAGGTGTTGCGGCGGCTGAGGATTGGAGGTTTGGGTGGCTCTTGTTGCCCGACCTTGAGAGAGCTCTTTGTAGGTTGCGTTTAGAGGAAGGAAGGGGAGCAAAGGCATCGGTTTCGGTTTCGTTGGCACTTTCCGGAAGGACAACAGAGGAAACAGCGCGAGAGTTGGGGGAGGTTGGCCCCTGAATCGTAGATGAAACCGTAGATCGACTAACGCGCAGTCCCTGAGATGCTTGAGATGCCTGTGCTAGCAGAGATGCAGATGGAGGGGCTTTAATGTAGGATCGGCCAAGTCTCTTTGAAGAGAATGTAGGAGAGTATTGAGAAGAGGAGTAGGAGGAAGCGCCAAGGTCCAAGGGAAGAGATGCATTCCGGGTTTGTCTGAGTTTGGGCTCAAAGGCAGCGTTGAGACGCGGTGTAGAAGAAGCTGCAGATGGAGTTGCTGCAGTAGCAGCAGCAATGGCGGATAAAGAAGGAGACGACGACGACGACGACAACTGTCGAGATGCGAGGGACGAGTTATTGAAAAGGGACTCTTTGGCGGATTGAGCCGATTGACGAGATTGAACAGAAGCCTGATTGGGGTTTAAAAGAGAGAGGGAGGACTTTGATTTGAGCGAGTGCAGAAGATAGCCATTGAGTTTGTTTGCTGTGAGAGAGTACTCTGAGGGAGGGAGGGACGTGGAATTGGATTTGTGGTGTTCGTCCGAGTCGTCGTCGTCAGAACTGCCGACAGTAGAGGTGGACAAGACGGTGTTTGTGCTGGAGCGACGAGAGGAGAGTTTTGCAAAGGGAGCAAGAGGGTCTTGGGAAGGGTAGAACTCTTTAGACGACGGAGCGCATGTTGGAGATGTAGTATTGTCGTCCGAGAGGTATTCAAAGTCTTCAGAGCTTGAGTTGGCAGAGTTTGTAGACGACCTTGCGCTGGAGGACCGCGAGCTGGAGGAGGACGAGGATGAGGACGAGTTGGAATAGTCTAGAGGAATTGCGGCTCTGGAGATGATGCCGCCAGGCAGTCTGACAGGGATGCTGTGTTCAGACAGGTCCAGCTGGACGTCCTGAAAGTCCTCGGGCAGGCTGTCGGCGGGGGACTTGGCGCTGATGATGGCGGGCAGGTCGATGCTGCGAAAAACAGGGTTAGAGAGAGGCATGGAGAGATTGTGGGGAAGAGAGGTGAAGTAAGGGTTGAAGAGGAAGAGGAAAGAGAAAGAAAGAGGTGGGAGAAGAAGAGAAAAAAAAAAAAAAAAAAAAAAAAAAACAAGCAGCCGCCAGTCGGCGAAGGGCAGCTTTGCCCAGGGGTAGGCTCCTTGTGCGGCGGGCAGCCCAACCAAAAATGCAGCGGTTAGGTAATCACGCCTTGGGAATGGAGACGAAAGGTAGTTGTAGCGGGAATGGCAGCAAAGGTGGCCGCGACGATAGCAATGATGGGTGGTATCGCAGCAGCTACTATAGTCGCGAATTAGCATGAGCTAGCATGTGAGTTAGCATAGAGTTGTTGGTATAACTATTTATTATTTTATATTTTACTCTTCTGCTATACCTCCCCCCTATTGCTGCTTTCTCCCAAACAAAGCACTTGTCCATGCACCTTTTTCTCCAAGATAGACACCGTTTTAAGCTTTTTGGTAAAAGACTTGTATCTGCCTTTTTCCATTATTAGGCTTCCTCACAAAGAAATCTCTTTTCCAGGACCCAGCCATGTTCCAAACTGTCTCTTGCACAACTAGTCTTGTTGGTTTTCTAATCTCTTTATAATTGATAATGTCCTCATGTTAAAAATCCACTTGGTTATCGCCTGGCTTGATTCTATTTTTATTACTACTACTATTATTATTATTATTATTATTACTGTCGTTTTTTTTTTTTTTTTTTTGTATGCTATCCTAACAGCTCTCCTTTTTGGACGCTTTGCTTACTCTTTCGGAACATTGTCAACCTTTTGCAAACATCCTCTTCCTTGCCTTCAACTTGCTCATGCTAGATTTGGGCTAATTGCAGATCTTCTTCCCAGTTACATCTCTTGCTTAGTTGCATCTATTGCTTCCTGCCGCTTCTGCCTGTCCCAGGATTTCTGCCGTTTCTACCGTTTGTAGACCGGTAGTCTGCTTTACCCAGCTGCAGTTTGGTAGCAGTCTTGTAGCAGCTGTCCATCACATGATTCCCTCGGATAAACTGGACGATTTGCATCTCAATCTTCATTCTTCCCTTGCTTAATGGTCCATGGTCCATGAATCATGATCCATGATCCATGATCCATAATCCATAATCCTTGTTCCATAATCCTCGATCCATGGTTGCCATCGGTTCCGTCCCAAGGAACCGGACCGTCCGTAGCTCTAATCTAACCCGTAGTCATTATTATATCTTTGCTTGCTTTGTCAGTCTTGTAGCAGCTCAAACCTCCATCTTAACGTTTAACCAACTTCCCAAAGTAGAGAGGGTTCTGCTTAAGGTTTCGGACGAAATGGACTAAACCAATGTCGTCTAATTTTTTTTATTTTTTTTATTGTATTTCTTTTCTTTCCTTCTATTCCACCGTTCTCATCTTTTTCTCTTCTTGGCCGCAATTGCTACATACATGGTCCATCCCAAAAGTTAATACTTTAATCATCCTATCTCGCATTTTATTTTAATCGCAACTTTATCACCAACGATATCAATATTGTATCGAGGTCTTGTCCATTTTGGCTCTGTCTGGCCTACACTGTTGTTTGCTCTCTCTCTCTTGTAGACCGCAATAGCAATAGCAATACCACTGCTAGCACCAGGGTTAGGCCCCATACCTTTCTTGCAATTGCAGCAGCACTCTGTAACACATTCTGTAACACCTCTTGTAACTAATCCCACTTTCTTGTAACTAATTGCTATAACTCCATTCCACAGCCCGTTGCGATCCTTGCAATCCTTGCAATCCTTGCGATCTTTCCATTCTCTTCGCCTTGTGCCACGCATTCTTTCTTCTTCTTCAAGAATATTGCCACATTCTTCTTCCTCGTTCCCGCTCTTTGTACATTTCCCCACACCATGTAACCACCATGTAATCGCCGTGTAACCACCTTTGGATTTCCTGGGGTAGTCCTAATTAAACTATATATCGCCCAGTGCAGAAATGCTATTCAAATTAACCTCAGTCTGTCATTCACACTGTGTCTCCATCCTAAATCTTCCCTGAAATATTGTCCGTTTACTATAGTGTGATTGATACCACCCTGTTGGGTTTGAATTCTTGCGTGCAATTCAATGCCAAACACGTTCATATTACCCCATTCCACTCTTGGTCATTCTTGGTCATTCTTGGTCTGAGACTTTGTCGAATTTAATACCCTCATTCCTTGACAGCCCATGCCTACCAAACAATTGTGATGCACATTGTCATGCATGTCTTTCATTTCCAACTTGTGAACCTTTCAATCTAATCACATTACCACTATCACTTCTTTGCTTTGTGCATCCCATTCCTGGACACTATACATATAACCTCTTAATTGTAGAAATTCAATCAAATCAATTTTTATTAACAAAAATTCTAGTAATTCTATAATACATTTATTTATTTACGACTCTTTATTTTTTTATTTTTTTATTTTTTTTTTTTATGCTCATGAACCAATCAATTGACTGGTAAGAGCTTCCAAATCTTGTACAGATGTAGGTGCTTCATCCAACTCCACAACCCTGCTTTTTCTCTTCTTTTCCTTCTTTTGGCGCTTGGATGGTCGTTCATCATCAAAGAAATCGCCTTCGTAATCATCATCATCTTTACCAAACTTGCCTGGCTGTCGGTCTTCCTTATCAAAGCCTTTTTCTTCCGCAAGCTTTCTTCGTCGCTCTCTTCTATTACTCTGCTCTTCCTCGGCTTCTTCATAATCTTCAAAATCTTGACCTTCAACTTCATCTTCACCTCCATCGTCATCATCACCATCATCATTGAATCCTTCATAGTCCAATTCTCGCTCCAAAGCTGCCTTCTCAAACTCCTTTCGTCGGCGCTTCTTGTCTTGTCGCTTAACCTTGTCTGCTTCCTTGTCCTCAACATCTCTCTTGGACATTTCCTTTCGTTCCTTACCCAAGAAACTAGAAATCTGCTCATCAACAGCACCCTGCTTCTTAAAGTCGTCAAGATTCTCCAGCTCGTACAATTCATGTGGATTGCCTTCGTCATCAAACTTGATTTTGGTACTAGTCTTGACTGAACTCTTCACAATCTGCTTCTTGGAAAGTGCTCGCTTCTGTGCTCGTTTAGAAAGAGGATCAATCTTGCTAATTGCAATGCCTTCTCCATCTTCCTCTTTTGCTTCTTTTTCTTCCTCAACCTCTTCCTGCTCTGCTTCATCGCCTGATTCATCTGACAAGTCGTGATTCGTTCGCTTCATCATCATGAAATCCTCTTCGTCTTCTTCTTCTGGCTGAGCACCTCCTGAAAGCTTCTGATAATGTTCTGATAATACATTTTGATTCGTTCGCTTAAACATTCTGTCGTACTTGGTACGTGTCGCCTGTTCTTTCTCGCCTTCCACAAGCTCGCCATCTTCATTCGTCTTTTGTAACATTAAAATTCCATGAGGAACATTCTTCTTTCTTTTCGCATCAGCTGCGGCATTGGCATTAATCTTCAGTTTAGGTGCACCAGGTAATCCCAAGCTTTCTGCAAACTCTTCTAACGGCAAGTCGTCAATTTTAAAAACATTCTTGTCGCTTTGCAAATAAATAGATCGAACATATGTAATAAAGGCCTTTTGTCCAAGATATTTAATCTCAGGATCACTAAAACACATGGCCTGCAACTTGTCCTGAATCGTCTTGCGCTTGGACTCTTTGATATTCATTCTGGTAATTGGGATATTTCGGGCCTCTAAATGAGCAATCATGCCTGGCGCTTCCTTAGGAGTCAAGAACAAAACAGCCTTGCCTTCCTTCTTTGATCGTGCTGTTCTACCAACTCTGTGAATATATGTGGCAACATCGTCTGGTGCGTCAACTTGAACAACCCAGTCCACCGTGGGGAAATCAATGCCTCGTGCTACGATGTCTGTCGCAAAGAGACATGCATGTCGGGTTTTGGAAAACTTGGCGGTTGCATCGATACGTGCTTGTTGTTTCTGTTTGCCATGAAGTTGGATTAATGGAATACCTGGTTGAAGCTTTCGGAATGTTTCATAAACGAATCGGACTTGTTTTGAAGATGCAAAAAAAACAATAATCTTTTTCTGAAGGTTAAACTTTAAGAAACTGTAAAGGATGCCAAGTTTGTCGGGTAACTCTGTGAGAATGTAGGTTTGTTCGAGATTGTCGGGTGTTGCGTTTTGGTCTAATGGGGTAGTATTGATGTATTCTGGCGATGAAAGTGACAAACGAGCCAAGTTAGAGACAGATGTTGTTTGGGTGGCTGAGAAAAGAAGAGTCTGTCTTTCGCCAGGAACATTTTCGACAATAGCGTCAAGGGTTTTTTTAAAGCCAGCATCCAAAATACGATCTGTTTCATCCAAAACAAGGATTTGGAGATTATCCAAAGTAAACTGTGCAGTTTGATCCATGTGATACAAAAGGCGTCCCGGAGTTGCAATAAGGATATTGATTGAATTGATACGCTCAGCCTCGACCTTTGAATCCTTTCCTCCGATTACTAGACCAGCCGAAAACTCGTGGCAACGGCCAATGCGGCCAAGCTCTTTGTAAATTTGCAGAGCGAGCTCACGCGTTGGAGAAATGATCAACGCACCAAGACCATCGTCACGATTCCACTTTTGATAGTGCAAACGTTCCAGGACTGGGATCAAAAACGCAAGGGTTTTTCCTGAGCCTGTTGGAGCCGACCCCAAGATGTCACGCCCTTTGAGCGCTGGAACAATCGCAGCTTTTTGGATATCAGTTAGATCAATGTAATGAGACTGTTGCAGACCTTTCTGGGTCTCCTTTGTCAGAGGCAGATCAGCGAACTTTGAAACTTCAGGAGTCACTTCCTACGATATCAGGTTAGTTTCACGTCTCACTGGAAGGCCAGCTTTGGAATCCAAACACGGTGTGAACGAATCTATCACACTGCGCGTATGTTGTTTGAAAATTTTCTGATTGGACAAGGTAGCCGCTTATATAAGCAGGAAGATAGAGTCGTGGCGAGGCTGAAGAAAAAAGCCGCATCAAAAAAATTTTAAAACACTTTATCAGAAAAGTTTTCATACAACAAAAGATAACAGGGCGAAAAAGCAGTCAAATCCAAGGCACTTACAAAGTCTTTTACTTGTTGTAGCAGGCTGTCAAAGTCCTGGAGCGTCTTGTCGCGAATCTGCCGGCGCTGTTCGCCAGTCTTTTTAGTTCTCTTGACCATCGTTGGAGGTGCTTGCAGTACAAAAAAGGTGTATTAAGAAGGAAACAAACAAAAAATAAAAAAGGAAGGGCTGGGTTTCCAGTGTGCACAACAAAAAAGTGTTTGGTGAAAAGAAAACTAGCAACATGGTGGGTGGCAAGAACAACGTTATCGCTTATGTCATTCTTATGCCCCTTGCTGAGGTTCTGACTCAGCACAGCCGCAAATTGCGCCAGGTGGCAATTGGAGCGCAACCCTTGCCCAATTTTTCCACGAGTATAAATACAACCCCATTCCCCCTGTTTTTTTGATTTTTTTTTTCAGAACCAAGGTAAGGACTCGCCTATTCTGTCAGCTGTCACGACTTTTGTTACCCTCTCTTCCCTCGGTTATCCTCCCGTGATTACATAATATTTATTAATATATTCCTATATATATACTACTCATCTTAATATATCGTGTGTGTTTGTGTGTGTGTGTGTGTGTGTTCCCCCATATATCCCGTCAAAAATGAATGCCCCTACAACCGGTCTCAACCTTCCCTCTACCTCTCTTCCTACCACGGCTGCTCAAGCACAGGCCTTTATGTCCTCGTCCTTTCCTGGGGTCAAGGATGACAACGCTAGTGCTACCATAAAGTCGGAAGCCAACAGTACCATTATTAAAGAGCAAGAGGATGCTGTTAGTAAAGTAGAGGAAGAAACGGCACAGGAAGACGCTGCTTCTGGCATTGTCCCAACCCTTCAAAACATTGTGGCGACTGTCAATCTGGACTGTCGTCTGGATTTAAAGACTATTGCTTTGCATGCTCGAAATGCAGAGTATAACCCAAAGGTTTGTACTTGATTTCTTTCTTTATACTTGCTTTGTCTTATTAATGCCAATCTCTTTCTAGCGTTTTGCTGCCGTTATCATGCGTATTAGAGAGCCAAAGACCACTGCCTTGATCTTTGCATCTGGTAAGATGGTCGTCACTGGTGCCAAGTCGGAAGATGACAGTAAACTTGCTTCCAGAAAGTATGCTCGAATCATTCAGAAACTTGGTTTCAACGCAAAGTTTACCGACTTTAAGATTCAGAACATTGTTGGCTCCTGCGATGTCAAGTTTCCCATCCGTTTGGAGGGTCTTGCATTCTCCCACGGAACTTTCTCGTCCTATGAACCTGAACTTTTCCCCGGTCTTATCTATCGTATGGTTAAGCCCAAGATTGTCCTGTTGATTTTCGTCTCTGGCAAAATCGTCTTGACTGGTGCTAAGCAGCGAGAAGAAATCTATGCAGCTTTTGAAGTGAGTATTTTTCAAATAGAGAAAGAGGTCATAAAGCAACTTACTAACAATGTTTTCAGGCCATTTACCCTGTATTGAGCGAATTCCGAAAAGCTTAAGCTCTAAATCTGGCTGGGTGATGAAGAGGAAGAAAGAAAAAGAAGAAGGAAAGAAAAGGCAGTTTTGAGACAGATTCGGGAGGTTTAAGGTTGGTGCACCATTTTTATTGCATTTTAAACTTTTTACTTTGAACGCACACTCTTTCTTAGACTTGTCATCCCTTGAGTCTGAACATTCTGTCACAGCAACATTTGACCTTTCCCCATTCGGCATGTATGGTCGTGCTTTTTTCTTCATCTAACCCATTAGCCATAATGCCATTCATTCACGACCGTGCAAGAACCTTTATTTTTTTTATATTCACCACTCCCCTCTCCAAGTTACACTTATGCCTGTTTTTACTTACTGTTTTATTATGACTATGACGACTACTATTAAAAAAAAATCTTTAACGTGTATATTATATGATGCTTGTTTTTTTGTTATTATATGTTACGAAATACCCCTGCTGTAGACTTTTATCTCTCTTGTTACTATGTACTTTTCATTCTCTTATGACATGTGAAAATGGTTTACGAAAAAAAATGAATAAAAATTAAAAGAAATATCATGACAATTGGTTTTTTTTAAATTTATCTTTTATCAATTTGGAGTTGATAAATGGGTGTAGTTTTAATGTGAGTAGTTTGAGGTATTTTTTACGAGTGTCTTATCGCAACCGTATTATGTAATGATTATTTTATTATTACTCAGCAAGTGGAATTTTATATGAACACACTAAACAACTCTCTTAACTATCGCATGAAAGGCTAATTTTCTAACCAGAAACTTTAACCGATAGTTTAATCTTGATACGTTGACACCCAGTTTTATTTTTAAACTGAATACATTTTCTGATTTTAAATATTTAAAATATTTAAAATACAAGCAAATTACATGTATAATAAAAAGACAGGGAGACGTAAAATATACATAATCTAGTCATAAACAAACGAATAATAAATAAAAGAAATAAAAATATATGAGACTGTAATTCTTTCCCCCGCTTTTTGTTCATAATCTCTTGTAAAATTTAATTTAATTTTTATTTACTTTTCTTTTGTTTCAATTTCCAAAACAAAAGCAATAATATTTCCAGTCATTTCTTGCCACGTTTATACTACTACGACTATTGGATTTCAGTTAATATGCATACTTGCGCTTCTCCTTTGAAAAGAAAAACGTCTGGGTCGCGTAGATCAAAAAGTAGCCAAAGACTGTGCTTGAACTCGAAGACATGGACACGGCAATGTTGCCAATGTCACACCATCCATGCACCGGCAAACAACTAAGGTATTTACACCAAGTACAGTGGCCGCCTCCACGCTGAAAGTTAATAATCAGGCCAATGTAATACGCAATGACAATAGCAAGACATGCCACGCGTACCGCCATCCATGTGTACCAGGATCTGGGGCGGCTGTTGATCAAGTTACGTGACTGGCTGCTGATGTTGATGCCACGTCCGCCCCTGCTATTCTTGCTTGATGGAGTGCGCTGGTTACCGTTGCGGCTATTGGATCCGTACAATGTTGCGTCGTCATATTCAAATGGCAAAGGCCGTGTCATATTGGCAGATGATTTGCTTCCTGATGGGTTTGTAGTAAATGGATTCATGTTACCTGGAGCAAGAGTTTGATTGCTGCTGTTATCGCTAATGCTATCACTAGATGCTGCACTACTACCTGAGCTTTCTCCGTCATTGCCAGCAACACGGGTGGTAACAACAGTGCCATTCTTCTTAGAGCCCATATCATCTTGGTATTCCTCTACAACTCCAGTACCACCATGGTGAGGTATAGATCGATGTCTAAATGTAGTCAAAGAAACATTTTCGTAGCCATCAACATCTCTACTACCATTATTCAATTCTAGTTCCATCTCTCGTTGAGACTGGTTTTGCACCAGCATGCGTAAATGGTCGCGCTTCTTCTTGCGCAAAGATCGTGGGGATGGAAGAACCGCAGTACCTATAAGAAGTCCCATAACAAAGCCTCCAATATGCGAAAAATTGTCAAGACCAGGCAGCAAGCCAATGACAAACGAAATGATAAATTCAAAAAAATGAATGACCAATGATCTGTAAGGGTTTCGGTAGACTGACCAGTTAAACAACAAGTCCAACAAATCTAGCGAAATAATACCAAACAGTGATCCAGATGCACCAGTAGAAGCAATACCGTCTGGGGTAAAGTTACCACCAAGAAGGAAACCACCAATACCAGAAACAAAGTAGACCAGGAAGAAACGAACGTGACCAATGGTGCGCTCCATCTCAGCTCCTAAGCGGACTTGAAGTAACATGTTGAAACCCAAGTGAAGAATACCGGCATGCAAAAAGATTGGAGTGATGAATCTCCACCATTGAGAAGATCGAAGGGCAGGTGAGTTCGGGTCCGTATCTCCTGCCTCCTTGGCAGCAATGATCTCTTCAGGTGTAAGGACGCCCCAGCCCATACCACAAAGCTCAGCTAGCGTACAAACATCGGTTGATATAGCTGTGGAATTGGCGCACGGAAACAAAAGAGTAGGATCATCCGTAACATTAGCAATACCGTGCATGCATGGCGTGAATCTTGCTCCCATATTAATCAACACATATGAAGAAGGTCCAATCATAGGGTTAAAAATGGGCTTAGTTTGAATAGGCGAGCCTGTTAATATACCCATTCGAATAAACTCTATAAGAAACACAATAGTTTGAATAGTAGTTAAAATGTAAACGAGCCAAGGACGTTCCATCATACGCTGAGCCTTTGTTGGAGGTTTGCGGTGGCGGCCGTGAGGGTTTTGGTAAGGGACTCCATTTGGTGCATTGGATTCGGTTCCCGCAATACCCCCTCCAGCTTCAGGATAGTACACATTAGGGTGAGTAGCAGAATAAGGAGCAACTGGAGGGCCATCGGTGTTGCCGTATACCAAGTCTGGATTGCTGCTCAAGAGCACATTGCGCTTCTGAAGCTCTCTATTGACAAAATCAGAATGGTCAGAAGTGACTCCTCCAGGAGGCAAATCAGGAAGCGGTGGCGATGGCGGTCGATTGTTAGACATTGATTCGGGACGAATGCTATAGTTGTCGTAGTCGAAAGGTGGCATGGATGCAGATAGTTGATTCATGTCAAAGGTTCCTGGTTCATCGATATTGCTATAGTAGGATGATGCAGCAAAAGAGTTTGGATGAGTGTGGGTATTCTGAGTGGGTAGTCTCAAAGGGCCGTTATTATTATAGTTTGCACTATTTCTATAGTCAGGACCAGTGTCAAAGCCGTTACTGTTTCCGTTTTGAGCATTGTTTATTAACAGATTTTTATCGCCGTCTAAACTTGCGTTGGAGAAATTCCAACCTCTTGACAAGTGCTTGGGGTATTTCTTTGTTTGGTATTCTGAAGTATGAGTTTCGCTGGGATAAAGGCTGTCGGATTCATCAGCGTCGAGATCATAGTCGTCGTAAGTTTGGGTGTATGAAACATAATCAGGCTCTTGCCGAGATTCAACTTGGCGCGATACCCTATTACGAGTACTGTTGTTTGTGTGGTTGAAGGGAAAGTACTGAACGCCTTCACCATTGCTGGGGTTGTTGAGAGATGCATTGTCGTTAAAATCGTCCTGGTTAAAGACCAGTGGCTCAACACGGGAGTTTCGTGAAGCAAGATTTTGAAGATGAGGGTCTTTTGGAGGAACTGGCGGAGGAGCCAAAGGAGGAGGGTGCGGAGCATTTGGAGTCAAATTTTTTCCACCTCTACTTGTGGACTTGGTAGGATTTCGCAAAGGGGAGTCATCGAGATCCAAAAGGGAAGAGGAGGTAGACCCAGACATGTTACCGTCGTTGTCTTTTGGCACAGGAGGAAGGGGAACGTTGTGCTCGTAAAAATTTCGAGATTTTGTGAGTTCAAGTCTCCGGATTGGGCTTACTGAAGAGAGGTTAGAAGTTGGCAGGTGAAAAGGTCTAGGGCCAGACTGAGGAGAAAGGGGTGAAGGAACCTTAGTTTGATGAGGGTTTTGGTAGACAGGTGTTTGAGGAGGTAAACCGGCAGAGTTATTGTGCACAAACAGGGACTGAGCAAAAGAAGAAGTCGAAGATGACGAGGGCTTTGGACCTGTGGTATCAGAGATTGGGACATTTTGAGTTCTGTTGCTGTCGTCTTCAGCTGGGTTGGGTTTAGTTTGAGTTTGATCAGAAGAAGCGGAAGAAGTGAGACCTGTTAGAATACCAGTGGATCCATTTGGGAGGGTTATAGGAGATAACAAGTCTGATTGGTCATCAGTGTCTATGAGAGACCCGACATGAGAGTCGTTTTGGGGTAACTCAGAACCCATGATAACAAACTTAAAGTTAAAAGAAGGTTGGGAAAAAACCCAAAGTTAAGAGACGGGTCGAGGTTGAACAGAATTAGCAGAAAAGGGAGGAACACGTCGAGATAAATATAGACAGTGGCAATGACAGCAACAACGACAAAACTAAATGCGAGTAAATGCTTTGCAGGAGTGAAACGCAATCCCGCTAACCAGGCTTTGTGAAATGAATGTATTTATATACTAGATATATACATAGTACAAGGGGAAAGGGAAGGAAAAAAAAAGAGGGAAGGAGCGACCAAAACTGAAACATGGTCAAAGCACCTTTCCAGTGACATTACACAACATGTCATATGCGCTGGCCCACAGGTGATTTCCAAATTGAGCAGCGTTTCCAGAAACGGCAAGACGAGGGTCGCAACGGGTTACCCTGATTTACAGTCACGTGTGTCATGTGAATATCACATGCCAGAAACAAACTTTGCTGCCGTTGCCCTCTCTTATCACTTGCTCACTACAAGCTGTTCAAAGCCAATCCAACGAAACTGGCTATTCACCAGTGTTTATTTAACTAATATACACACCTTCAAACCCAATCTTATCGTCCTGGTTTTTGAATACGGCTCTCGCTGTCAGACTTCATCGCACCTGTCCACCAGCCCTTGACATCTCTACATTCCTTAAGCCACCGGAAGTTTGCTTGTTTAGATATAATTATCGGTTAAGCCTAATACTAAACAGAGACTAGTCAACTAATAATACCAAACAACTCATGTTCGGCATCTTGTTACTCTTTTAAAAATAAATAAATAGACAGGGGCGACCAAATAAATGTTGATAAGAACCATTTTGTTTAAAAAAAAAAGTATATTTCTACTTATAAATAATCATATCTTTTTTGGGGTCTCGTCATAATAAAAAAATAAAAATAAAAATAATAAAAAACCAATTGTTTATCCAGTCCTAAAAAAAACAAATTATGCATGCTTGTTTAATCATATAACACTCCTTCACTTTTAAGCAGGAGTTTCACGAGATTCGCTAAACTTGTTCTCCTGTTCACCGTGGAGCTCATCAATTTCGGGGAGAAGGTTGTTGAGAATCTCAACAGAAGCCTTGTGGTAAGCAAGCTGAGCAGCAATGAGCTCAGAAAGGTTGCGAAGAGGTTCAGGTGTATCAAGAATGTTCTTCATAACAGAAACAGCCTCCTCAGTGGCAGCAACAAATTCGTCTTCAGCCTGCTCAACTTCAACTCGAGCAGTAGCCTGGCGCTCGGGCTTAGCAGTCTTGGCAGCAGCCTTAGCAGCATCAAGGTTCAAGCGAGCCTTGTGAACGTTGGATCTGGCACGTCCAGCAAACTTGAGAGAGGTGTTCAATGTGGTAGCGAATGCACTGTTGAACCGACTAGTGATCAAGGCATCTTGAGCAAGACGAGCATCACCAAGCTTCTGCTCGGCAACAGCGTACTTTTCCAAACCAATAGAGAGGGGTTCAGAAGAATCACCAAGAGATTGAGAACCAGAGAGAGCGGCTCTACTGAGAGCGTGGTGCAAAGTCTTGTGCTCTCTGTTGCTGGAAGGAGCAGTAAGAACGTGACCAGCCTCGGCAGCGGAAGTAACGTTGGAAAGACCTTGAACCTTTTCGGTGATAGTCTTGGAGAGGTCATTGAAAGACTCCTTAAGGTTGGGTGGGTAGTCGTAGCTTTCGTTTTCGTATTGGGATCTAAAATGTTACAAATGACTACAAGTTAGTATTTGCCTAATACCACAGTAAATGGCTCTATATCCTGTAACCTCAACCCTTAATAAATATAGCTGCAAAAGTCGATGGTGGGTGTTTTGACAGCGAGGCACTTGGATGAAAAGCTGTAGTCAATTGAAAGGATTGGAATACATACGTGACAGAAAGAAGCTTCTGGTGGACGGCCTTGAGGGCATCAATTCTGCGTTCTAATTCAAGGTATTCATCAGGAAGTTTAGTCTGGATAAAGTGCGAAAGCCGTTCATAATGTAGTCATTTGGAAGTAAATCCGAATGACAGACACACGAATGACCGATTCAATATGGAAAAAACAATAGTTAGTGGATGCTCAGGGAAAAATAGGATTGCTTGTAGTGGTTCTCAAGTCACAAGTGCGATATATAGATAAGGACACCCAACCACACTGGCGCAACGTGTATTAGCTTCAGGTCAACCAATCAAAGTGCAAGTCGGCATCAAGACTTGACAGCTAAACAGAGCCAAGGTTGACGGTCTTATCAAGTATGGGTAATAGCGGAAAAACAAAAATGAACGACAGCCAGTTCTAGACGATCTGGAAGAGGCTGAAGATATCGTGGCCACAAAAGGGTTTCTTGAAAAGAAAGATATCAAGCAATATATATACATGTATCACCAATAAAAGTAAACTCAAATACAAAAAAGAACACAGCAATCAAAACAAAGAGACAGAGAAATCAACTTACGCTTTCGTCAGCACTACCAATGGTTTCCTGAATCAAACGGGTAGTACGTCTAGTAAGAGGAGCGACCTGAGTGCTAAGACCCTGGAGAGAGTTGGTAAGAGAAGCAAAACCCTTGTTGAAGGTATCCATTGTTAACTGATAGAGAAGAAAAGGATTGATAGAGAGGTTGTAGTAAAAGCAAAAGCCAGGATAGAGTGAGATGTGGGAAGAAGGGAAAGGAAGGGAAGAAGGAAGAAAAAGAAGAGGAAGAAGAAGAAAGGATAATTGAACGTGAATGTAACAATTAAGTAGGTGAGGTTTGTTTACGTGATGCTTGTCTATATTTGGTTACAAATGTTGTAATGACAACCCGGGCTGAGCCTAGGCGTATATTTGAGAATGCCGTGCTTTGCTACTCCTGCAAGAAAAAGGGCTGAAAACTGCGCAGAGGGGCTTTGTCAGTCCAATCGGACCATATTCGATCGTAAGATTGAAGTCGAGAGCAGTGAAGATGTGAGGGTCAGACTGTACAATCTTTCCTTTTTTTTTTTTTTTTTACCTGAGTAAGGTTCCATTCAAAAGTTTAAATTTGAAGCAGTGCACTTTGATCATTAAAAATTCTAATTGGGTTGTTTGTGTATAAATAAAGCAAAAAAAAAAGATATCGACACCAGCAGGACTCGAACCTGCGCGGGAAAATCCCAAAAGATTTCTAATCTTTCGCCTTAACCGCTCGGCCATAGTGCCTTAGTTGAAATTTTAAAATAAATGGCTTATATCAAGAATTCTTTTTTTTTGGAAATTTTATATTAATTCAAATCCGCAACTAATTTGCAATACAATTTGTCACATCTTTAAAAGTTCACCTATTCTATTTAATAAGACATAAATTAATACTGTCACCATTAATTAAAAACAAAACAAAACTATCGGTTACTTATCAATAACAACCTGAATCCAAAAAAACGTAATAAGCTTCCCTCTCCGCATTCCGTCAATTAAAATAAACGTAGCATTGAATACAATCGTTAAAAGCTCTTCCAACATGATTCCACAGGTATATCTAATCCTTGTATTTTTACTCGTCAAGCTTACCGGGTGGTATAAAGCTTGCAAAACTCATTGTAATCAATTCGTCCATCGCCATTGTTGTCAACTTCTTGAATAATGACCTTGATCTCATCAGGCGTCAATTTCTCTCCAATAGACTCCATAACATCAGCAAGCTCTTCAGCAGAAATAAAGCCATCACCGTTGGCATCAAACTCTTTGAATGCACGTCTCAATTCTTCTTCCTCAGAAGTTTGCACCTTGTTTCGGTAACTAGAAGGATACAGCGATGAGTCCTGAGGGGCAAAGCTGTCGTCACCAGTAAGCGCTGGCATCAGACTGATAAACTCGTTGATGTCAATAACACCGTTCTTATCGACATCTGCACTATCTATCATGTCCATGATCTCGGTTTCTGAAGGATTCAGCCCAAGCGATTTCATGACAGATCGCAACTCGTCGCTTGAGATAGTTCCATCCTTGTTCTTGTCAAAGATGTTAAAGGCATCCCGGACCTGTTCAAACTGGGCATCTGACAGATGTGTGTAAGAAGAGTTCATGGTAAAACTGAAGAAACAGTGTAATTTATCAAGTGGCTGCGAGGGGCTGTTTTGTACTAACGACAAAAGAAAGGTATTTGGGATGGATAAAGGCGAATATCACACAGGAGTATGAGACAAAGTAGACGTAACTAAAAGTCCAGGCAGTTAAAGTTCTAAAGGATTGAGCAAGAGAAAGGGGAAAAGGGAAAAATAAAGAGCGATACACACGATCCTTGGGAAAAAACATTCAAGCCCTAAGTTCTCGGTGGTTTTTATTGAAATCTGCAAGGCTGTGACATCAGACCTACTAGAATCATGTGACTTGATCGTGATTTTTAGGCATCTCAATGCGATTTAAAAATAGACAAGTTATAATTTATATGGTACACATGGTTTTGTCATTCCTTTTACTTAGTCTTCATCTTCATCTTCATCTTCGTCTTCATTTTCTCCCTCGTCTTCGTCTTCGTCGTCATCGTCTCCTTCTTCTACTCTCCATTCTGCTGACAGATCCCATCTGCTTCCTGGTGCATTACCACTCACATATTTCACAAACTTGAGAATTCCTTCATCTCTGACTACCAAACTAAGAACATTCCATTCAGCTTGAGTAGTCAATAATACTGAATCTTCTTCTTCTGCTGTCGAACTCTTTCCGTAAGAATCACCTCCATCAGCGCTCACCTTTTCATCCTGTTTACTTCTAGTACCTCTAACAACTGCGGGATCCAAGTCGCCATCTTTTTCATCTTCATCTACTGCCAAGTAAAGCTCATAGCCTCCCAATTCACCATCAACCCATCCCTTTGTAGGTGTTAGTGATAATGTGGCTTCAAGCATCTGAATGCTCTCTTCTTCTTCCTCCCCTTCTTTCTCAGTGTTTTTCTTGGTTTTGTTCAAGCCAGTAGCCAATGTGTAATCAAGACTGGGCCGGAATCTTCGTACAAGAACTCTGGAGGCAATGGGATTAAGTCGGCATACAACTCGTATCCAGTTTCGTAAAGCCTTGCTCTTGAAAAAGTTTGCAAGTTCGTTCAACTTTGTAATAGCTTCTTTTTCGCGCTCATTAGTGACTCCAATCTTTTCTAAATCAGCACTTGTACCAGAGTCTTCAGAAGATTCGGCTGTAACAAATTCACCACCTTGCTCAACCTGCTTGGCTTCAGCGCTGACTTCGCTTTCGTAAGAATCTCGACCATCTAAATACATGTAGCGGAACTTATGAGGTGGGCCAGCAAGTTTCCATGGAAGCTGAATGTCTGTTGATCTGAATGGAACTTTGATACCATTTGTCTCATCATCCATATCAACGCCATTGATGGCGCGCTTCAAAACACCAGCATATTGGGTATTCAAAAAGTCTCTGATCTCGGCTGCGCTTTCAGTAAGAAAGTAAGTGGTCAACTTTCTAAGAGCAGAAGCCCTGAGCAATCCTGGGTTGATGAATTTGGAAAGCTCCGCAATGTCTTCTGAGGAAAGGTATTCAACCAAATTATCACCAGTTTCGGTAGCAGTAACTGTAGCAATATCGTCCTCTTTCTTAGACTCTTGATTTTCCTCTTCTTCCTTTTCAATGCGATCCAACTCTTGTCGCCCATTGTCAACTTCGTTCTCATCAACCTTAACAAATAGCCTCTTAGGGAAATCGTATTCCTGTAATTCGTCACTTTCAAGCTGCTGAAGTGAGCTCTTGGACTGGTTTTCTTCTAATTCACCCTCGATGAATCCCTCTTCGCCCTTTTGAGGAATATGAAACCAGCCAGAGATGGAAAGTCGTGGTTTGTTAACAAATACCTCTTCAACATCGTGGAAACTGAGACCAGGCTGGACAGTAAAAAATGCAAGCTGATTCCAAGCGGGGGGAAGTTCAAGAGTCCAATCCTTTGCAGGAACATTCAATCGTTCGGTGGGGTACAATCTCAAAGCACCTCCGTTTTTAGGCCATTCCCAAGCTTCATCAGGGTCTGGAAGATACAAAATATAAGAAATTCGGCGGCTTCCAATTACATCGTCATGGTTTAGCAAATGACAGCCTTGTTGATAAACGTTGATTGACAAGTCTTGTTTAGTACCGGAAAGGGCACCAGAACCAGTCACGTAAGCAAGATGTTCACGGAAAGGCTTTGAGTACAAAGCCTGGCGAAGCTGATAAAGCGACGAAAGCTTTGACAGTTCAGGTTCGTCAAGACCAGACAAGTTTCGTAAATCTCCCGTTTGGAAGACCTTGTAGATATCGGTTTCTTTTTTGGTGAAATGCAAATTGGCCATGATCTCCTCTCGAACCTTGCGTAAAAGGCCGTCATCCATCAAAGCAGGGATTACACCATGCTTATAAGGGCTGGATTCAGCAATGGAGGTTTTTAAACTATCACGCGTCGAGTCATCGAAAAGGCCTGAAGAAAACTTGGTTTTGACAAATTCCAAGTCATCATAGTCGGAAGAGGTTGCTACCTTTTTGACAGGAACCTCGGACTCGCCTTCAGCCTTGCGCTTAGTGCCGATTGAAACCTCTGAAGTAGTCATTATTGAAAAAGCTTGTGATACGTGAATTTCTTATGAAGAAGAAGGTTGAAGAAAAATTTGTTGTGAAATCGTCTGTTCATTAAAAAAATCAGGTGAAGAATAAAATTTTGAAGGTGGAGAAGCCTCATGTGATTCCCCAAAAGGGAAATGTCTACCAGAATCTAGACTAGTTACTATATTGGGATATGAGGCGCGGGGTGGCTATTCAGTCTTTGAGTTTCTTGGGGTAACCGCGAATATATATTTGATAAATTTAATAAATTGATAAATTAAAAGGTATTATATATTGAATTGAATTTCCACGTAAGGATATATAATTTCAAAAACTTAACTTTGGACTTGGAGCTTTTGCAACTCAGTTGCTAAGTCAACCAACGTTTTTTCCAAAGGAATATACTTGATATCAATTACTTTCTCTGTAGCGTCAGAGTTCCATTTGGAATGGGGGACAAGTTCTCCGGCAGGAATGTTAGGAAGAATTTCAGCCAATTGGGGACTGGCTCTTTTATAAATCTCAAGTGTGTGCAACACATCAGTAACACCGGCAATATGTAGTGTTCTCTTGTTATCGAGCTCTTCAGAAAACAAGGCTTGGATGAGTGCCTCTGCAGCATCTCGAACGTCAATATAAGGAGCAGGAACGTTGGGGACCACGGGAGGAAGTTCAGTCAATTCTTTGGGCAAAGAAAACAAACCAGCCAAAAGCTTGTTTGAAGCATTGAGGTCAAAAAGAGACTTGGGGTGATTGATGGGCGGTCCCCAAACAAAAGGAAAGTGCACCGTAGTAATACTAAAGCTAGGCGATTCAGCCTTGATAAACTTGAAAATTTCCTTTTCAGCAAAAGTCATGGCCGCCAAGTAGGCATATTCCGCGTTCAGATCTTCATAGTCTTTTTCTTCCAAGGGATTCCAAAGCTCTTCAGTAAAAGTGACGTTGGGATTGCCAGCACCAAAAGCAGGAGGTTGCATCATGGAAGAGATAGAGGACGAGAATACAATTTTCTTAACTGAACCATAAACTTTGGCAGCATTGAGAAGGTTGATTGTTCCCTTCACTGAGGGGTCAATAACATCTTTCTGGAAATCATCAGCAGCAAGCACCACAGCCGAAGCCGTGTGGATGACATATTTGATAGCTGGGTAAGCTTTGAAAGCCTCATCATAGGCACCAGGAGCTGTGATATCCTTTGTAACAACAAACTTGAAGTCCCTTCCATATTCAGTAATCAAGAAATTTGCCTTTTCAAATGAGCGTCCGGTACCAATCACAGCATAGCCCTTGGAAATGAGAAGCTTGATAACCCAGGAAGCGATAAAGCCAGTAGCACCAGTAACAAGAACAAGATCAGTAGACATTGTGGAGCTAATGTGAATATATTAAGAAATGGATAAAAGATGGAAAATATAATCAAGATAAAGAGCGTCTCAAGAGGTCTATTTGTACCATTTCAATAAGCCTGGCCCATCTCTGGACGGACTACTAGGTAATCAAGACATGGGGTTGGATTTGAGGAATGAAAAACTGGTTATTCTATCCAAATTAAAACAACAGACTTCTGCTTTCATCGATAACAACGAAAGAACTAATTACTCAAGAATGCCGGCATCAAACCAAGAAAATGCAACACATTCATTACATCGGTGCCAAAGAAGAGGGCTAGGGTAGCTCTTACATGGCTGGATTTCATATTCCAAGAGTGCACAGGCTGGGATTAAGAATGTTGTCATAAGCTATGGTCTAGTTTTCATTTTACCGAGTATATTATACGCATTTAATACTTGATATAATATACAAAAAGCACATGTAACGACAAATTCCACAAAGCACGAGCAGCCCTGGCTGGTTGTGTCCACACCAGCGGTATTTCCCAATTGGGACACAACAATAGACTTCAAACGCACACACCCATATTTCATAACCCATATATTCTTTTGCACCATTCACGACCTCCGATCCAGAAACATAAAACCTCCTTTATGCAGTTACTAAGAAATTAATATTGGCTTATCTAGCCTCTCTGTCTTGCCTTAAATATGCTTCCATCCCCTGATTTTCATTCTTCAAGTCCTCACCAGTTCTCGCCATGTCATACAATAAGCTCCCCATAGAGCCTGGCTCTTCTTTTACCAGCTCTCAGGAATACCTTGATCGCAGATCTTCTTCTGCCTCTTCAAATAGCTCCCTTCTTAATAAAGGTGGCTACCCATATTCGCTCTATGAAATACCGTCAAACACTTCTGTTTCCTCCGATACTGTTCATCAACCATCTTACGGTCTTCTGCATTCAGAGCCTGCCTATGGATCTGATCAAGGCAATGAAGATGGCGATTTGAACGGTAGCTCTGAAGCGTACGATAGAATTGAAAAGCTGGAAAATGACAAGTACATTAGAGAGTATATCCCATCTCTTCCATGGTACAAACGGCCATCAGTGATTTTCATCCTTCCCGTTTATATGGCTGCTGCAATCGAAACGACCATGTAAGTAGTGATTATCTATTGATATATTTCCATATTCTAACAATCTTTTTTAGGCTTCCCGCTGTGAATCTCAAGCTCACCGGCACTATTCTTTGCCAGCAGCTATATGACGACTCGCCTGGTTACGAAAGCCCTCAATGCAAGTCTGTTCTAGTTCAAACCAAGCTTTCGGAACTCATGACGTATGGAAAGATTATTACTGGCCTGTCTTCTCTCTTTATTATTCCGTATCTCTGCAAGCTTTCCGATAGAATAGGCCGCCGACCAGTCTTACTATTTGTACACTACTTTCTTGTTCTTTCTATTATTATCACGATCATCAACTGGAATTTTAAATCTTACCTCAACTACAAATTCCTCCTTATTGGGTCAGTATTCGATGGAGTCGCAAATCCAATTGTGGTAATGAACATTCTCTCAACTTATATCGCAGATTGCATCCCCGAAGAAAAGAGAACAACAGCTCTTGCCAAAGTGTTTTGCGGAACAACCGTTGGCTTCATTCTTGGTCCCATTATTGGAAATGCAGTATATACTTCAACAAACAAAAGCGTTATTGCTCCGTTCTATGCCTGTATCGCTCTGAGTATCACCACAACTTTAATTGTCTGGCTGGTTTTTCCAGAGTCTGTTAGCAAAGCAGCTATTGAGCGTGCTCAGAGCAAGTACTATAAGGAATGTGTGGACTCTCAGGAAGAAGAACAGTCTTGGTTTAGAACAAGGATGGTGAAAACCATCAACACAGCTATCATTCAGCCATACAGAGATATGCTATCTATCCTGTCAGTGATTAAATCTCCAGCAGATCGCACGAACCTGATTAACGTTGTTTCGATTGAAGTCCTGTTCTCTGTCCTTGCATATGGTCTTGATGGAATGATGATAAACTACATCATGTACCAACTAGGTGCATCTGTAGAACAGCTCAACCTCATGATAATGGTCTCAGCTCTTGTTCGAGTCATTTCTCTTGGAGCATCCCCTTACATTGGTGCCGTCCTTGGCTACTTTGCCCGCTTTTCTCGTTCCGGTGGCCCTCTTGATAAAGTCAAAGAATCCAAGCTTCAAGATATATATCTCATGCGTCTGGCAAACTGCCTTGAGACCCTTGCACTCGTCATTATGGGATTTTCAAATGGAAATCCTTATATTGCATTTGTTAGTTTTGGTATGATTGGTTTAGGCTTGCTCTCACGTCCAAGTCTCCTTTCCATGATGATTGGTACATTGCCAGAAGGAGAGGTTGGCAAGTTCATGGGTTCCAAAGGCCCATTTGAAATCTTGGTATCGGTTCTAGGCTCTTCCATTTTGCTTACTATTTATACATTTTTGGTCAAGCTTAGTGAAAGCTCAGATAATGATTATACCGGCTATGCTTTCCTTTTATCTGCAGTATTTTATTCGTCCACCATTTGGATATCTTATAGGTTCAAGGTATGATACTGTTGTAGATTATTTGTTTAGTTAGTGTGTATGGTATCATAGAATAAAATAGAATAAAGAATGTCAGAATGAATGAAAGCAATATAGAAAAATAAAATTTGGGTTGAGTTGGTTTTCAACTTCCTGCTTACATAATACTATCAAAACCAACCGCCATACTCAAAATTTTTCTTACATCTCGTTTACATCTGGGATAATTGCCATTTCAACAATGCCATCTGGGTTCTCTGTTATCAAGGAGTCGTCAATATCTCTAGCTCGCAGGGGAATTTACTCTTTTACCTCTGGAGCCAGAGCTATTGAAACGCCAGCGTTCATTGTACCTTCATCTAGAGGTGTCATTCCCCATCTCACTCCTGACAACGTTGACAAGAGAAGAGAAGATGTCGCAGGATTGTACGTTGCTGCAGAAGATTGTATGTATTAGCAGAGACATGGAAATTGCGTTTATCGACATGTGCACTAATGTTTACATTTTTTAGGGCTAGAAAAACTTCCAGAAGAACCTCCTATCTACAAATACCCTGGCTGTGGTCGCGATCTTTTATGCTTACCATCAGATGTACCTTTATTTATTTCTATCCGCCGTTCCACCCCGGTCCAACTTCCTAGGAGCAATGGTGACAAGTACTACAGCGTAATGACTTCTGAAGGGGCCCTAGAACTTCAACTCTCTGAATACTACAAGTTTGTTGGAAAGATGCAGCCGGATGTTGTCCTTGCAGCTCCAGACTTGCCTTCGTTTAGTCTCCAGCAGAGACAAGAGCAGTATGAGATGAAGAATAAAAGATCTGCGTTGAGAAAGGCTGGAAATTTTAAAGATGACAAGGGAGACAGTGAAACTGAGGAAGACGGGAAGAATTCCCGAGTCAGAACCAAACCTTTTGTTAAAACAGCAACGCCGAAACTTAATGAAGACTTATCCACTGGTCTGATTCCTCAACCAGGAGGCAACCGTGTAAAGAAAATGGTTCAGAGAACACAGAAATGGATGACAGACATGGTATCTCAATCTCACACAGCCCACTCATCTTTATTCGCGCCAATACTACCATATGTAGACCTTCGCACTCAAGATCCATACCTGCAGTATGTTCAGTCGTTACATGTCCAGAATAGGCTTGGTGGAATTTCATTATGGTCATATTTTGGCAACAAACTCGAGAGAGAAAGAGATGAGAATGCTGCAACCAAGTTTGATGATAACCTGTGGGATAATGTGGTCAACAATCTGAAAGAAAGAGGATTAGATCAGCTTATTAGATACCAGAATGCTACAATGGAAACCCCACAAGATATCCTTGACATGATTGCCAAGACTGGAGCAGACCTGTTTAATGGCGACTTGGTGTCACAATACACAGATGCAGGGGTTGTTTTAGATTTTGTATTCCCAGTTCAAGAAGCTGAGTCTGCTGAACAAGAGCCTATTGGAATGAATATGTGGGATGTCAAGTATACTGCTGATATGTCACGCCTGGGCCATTACACGCCCAACGTTACTGGCACTCACAATCGGGCCTACATACACCATCTGCTGAACGCTCACGAGATGACAGCTTGGGTCATTCTCCAGATGCACAACCTACACGTTCTTGATCTCTTTTTCCAGGGCATTCGCAAGACCTTGTCTGAGTCTGCTGGCGAGCCTGGCCTGTTTGAAAAGGAGGTGGAAAAGTTCAAGCACAGGTATGGTGGAAGGGACGAAGCTCTCAAGGTTAAAGAATACGAAGGAAAGATTGGAGTGGCACAGGTTGTAGGCGGCAGATTTAGTAACGACGATGTCAGCGACACGAAAGAGCATGCAGGCGATGACCGAAACAGTGACAAGAAATCCAGATACCCCAAGGCTCGAGCATATGCCATTGACTACGAAGAGCTGAACGAGCGAACAAGAGGCATGAATTTTGGGAAAAAGTTGAATGAGACGCGGTGGTCCAAAGAGTTGGATTGACGGAAGCGATTGATATCTATATCAGGTGTATATATAAAATGTATAATATAAAACGTAACACTATCGTGCGAAATAAAAGAGAGGCGCGTGTGCGAAAAGCCGGCCCATTCCAATAATCGCTCTAACAGTTGGCGCATTTTTGGCGACTGGCCCAAGCAGCGTTAAATCACGTGATCGCAGCCGGGTAACGTAGCCACTGCTTTTTGCTGGTTCCTGCCAAATTGCCTTTTATGGCCCGCCAGCTTTCTCAGTCGTTTGTTTTATACACATTCTACAAATAAAACTCCCAGCATTTTGCAGCTCTTTTGCCGACATTCAATCCAGAATCCACAACAGTTGGAACTTGTTGCTTACTCGGTTATATTTTCCCTTCGATTCAATTGACAGCCTTCTTCCTGCTATAGTTTGAAACACCACAACTCACAATACTCCTAAACATGGTTGTCCTAGTTTCTTCTGATGATGTCAAGTTTACTGTTGACGAAAAGACTGCTTCTCGAAGTATCCTCATTAAGAACATGATGGAAGGTAAGATATCAAGCAATTCTGCGAGATGAGCAAGATACGTCCCATGTGCATGCAAGCTAACACTTATATATATATATATATACAGATCTTGGTGATGATGCTGCTGAGATTCCTCTTCCTAATGCTACTTCCAACGTTCTCAAGAAAGTTATTGAATACTGCGAGCACCACAAAGACGACCCCACTCCATTGAACGAAGACGAGAATGACCGTCTCAAGCGAGCCGCCGACATCACAGAGTGGGACGCCAAGTTTCTCCAGGTTGACCAAGAGATGCTTTTTGAAATCCTTCTTGCTGCCAACTACCTTGACATCCGAAGCCTTCTCGACGTTGGTTCCAAGACAGTTGCCAACATGATCAAAGGAAAGAGTGCTGAGGAAATCCGCAAGACATTCAACATTGCAAACGACTTTACTCCAGAAGAAGAACAGCAGATCCGTAGAGAGAACGAGTGGGCTGAAGACAGATGATAGTGTGTGCTGCAGCACAAGGAGGGGTCTGTGATGGATTGCTGTTGTTACTCTCTGATAGGTATGTGAATATATAGCATAATGAATATGAAGAAACAATATAAAGAACGGGTTTGTAGAATTCCTAGATGCGACAGGATTTGAGCGGCGGTGAGCTTTCTGTTACAGCCTGTTGTGTTACAAATTGCCACACTTTGAGCAGTGTCACGGGGACTGTTTAGCACGATCACGTGGTGTGATTCTGTGCAGACACTGAGCTATTAAAGCATCATTCACAATAAGCTCTTGGACATTGGCAGCTGGAGAAGAAGAGTAACAGTGAGGTGTCGGTGGTGAAATGCACGTAGAATGCCTTTTCATTGCTATCAAGGCGGATATCCAAGTCAATCATAACTGCAACCTAGCGTTGCTGAAGACAATCGTTCCCTATTGTCGTCAATAGCACATATAGTATACATATATATATATATATATATATACGTGTAGCATCCAATATCCGTAGATATTCAATGAAATACTCTCATTCTACTAAATTCATATCAATTCTTTCAAAATCATTGCCAATCCTCAAACTCACTCTTTTGGTTCTGCCATGACCAGCTTTTTAACTACTAGTGCGTCCACATACGGTTTGATTGCTACGCCCAAAGCTTGCGCTTAATACCTCCGCACCACCACTTAACTTCCTTCCCATCTCCATCCTCCACCCTCTTCATAAGAACAACAGAATGGCCTCTGCAAACGTTGCGCACGTAGCCTTCAATTCGGCTCGTGATACGAGACCTTCAAACGAAGAGGCTGTCAGTGATAAAATCTCACGTCAGCTCAGTAGCATAAAGTAAGTTTTTTTTCTTGAAAAGCCTATTTTTCAATCACTAGATGCAAGATATTAACCAACTCAGAAATGCTCACCACATCCGTAAAATTCGCTCTAATGGCAGCGTTTCTCAGGAATACTTTGCTAATTCTCAACCTCAACCTCAACCCCAGCCAAGCATGCCAAAAACTGAACAGTTAGACGACTCACAAGACCACTTTGCTCCCACTTCGTCCCCTGAAACCCATCAACCAACTGCCACTGCTGCTCCTTCAATCCCGGAGCCGGTAACTTCACAAGAACACGGCGGTACTTCGTTCCTGTCGTCAGTGTTTTCTTCTGCTGCAAACGTTCTAAGAGGAAGCTCTCGCCCAGCTGACCATAAACGCTCGTTTTCCGACAACTCCTTTTTTGGGCTAACTAACCGATTAGACGTCGATGGCTCAGACCCAGAACAAAATCTTGGTGACAGCGATACGGAGTTTCAAGAAGGCTCAGCCTCTCCCTTAAAGGAGGTTAAAATTGAGCCAGTCAGACCTCCCGCCATTGATACCATTGGGAAAGGCGAACTCTCCTTGGAATCGTTGGGTCTAGTTCCTGTTAGAAGCTCGCCAGCTCTAGTCACTACGTCCTCGCCTCCTGGAGCAACGGCTGCTGCTGGCTCTTCCATAGCAACCACCTCTCATTCTCGCCACAGTTTCCCAGCTCCTCTCAACTCTGATTTTTATAGGGCTGCAAGCCCCTCTCGCCCAATTTCGTCTTATATCCCTCAGAACAATTCTAGTAAACCCCCTACCACCAATGAATCCCATTTTACTAACGATTTGGTCATTCAACAGCCTGAACGTGCATACACTCCTCAATTTCCCACCTCTCCTAACCTAGACGGAAATCCACCTACCTTGAAACTTACGGATTCTCCTAATCCTCCTGACAGTGCGGATATGAGCAACACCAGACCTTTACAGCTACAAGTGCAAGCTGCGCCTGCAAGAACTCTTTCTCCTGCATTCGGCAGCAATGCTCCTGTACAGCACTATGATACTCTACCAAATTCATATCCCTCTAATACTGCTTCAGGCTTCCTTGCTGCTGCTTCCTCTGCATCTCACGCTGTTGGCGCTCCAATTGTCCACTCTTCTGAAAGACACATTAGCCATGGTTTAGATATCCTTCATCAAGGTATTCGACGCTCTCGAACTTCGTTTAGCGATAGAGACCACTCGCATGTAAGATCCCCCACTGGCTCCGTCCACATCCCCAGACGTAACCGACCATCTCGTAAGAGGTCTGACATATCCGAGCAGCATGCCGATAATAACAGAGCTGATGACGATGATAATGCTAGAAATGCCCGTGATCCACCTACAACTAGGAAATCTGGTGGATACTCACATTTAGTTGGATTTGCATACGCTAACAACAAAAGAAATCATGAGTTCCACCGTCTTTTTAGATCCTTGCCATCTTACGACTATCTTCTTGACGATTTCAGCTGTGCCTTTAGCAAGGATATTCTCATTCAGGGCCGTATGTATGTTTCTGAACACAACATTTGTTTCAATTCCAATATTCTTGGTTGGGTTACCACTCTTGTTATTGGTTTTGATGAAGTTGTCGGGTTGGAAAAGAAAATGACTGCTGGTTTGTTTCCAAATGCTATTACTGTTCAAACGCTTCACAATCGATACTCATTTGCAAGTTTCATTTCCAGAGATACTGTATACGAATTTCTCATGAGTATTTGGAAGCAAGCTTCTCAACGAACGGATGGTGGCGATGGCCCAATAGATACAGATCAGTCTGTCTCTGATTTGGATGACGATGATGATAATGATAGCGACTTTTCTGGTGCTGAAAGTTCTGGGTACGATGAAAGTGAAGAAGAATCGGACTTGGATTCTGATAATTTTTCAATTGCGTCTGATGTGGGATTTGGAGATAGCGTCCGGCCACGTGCTGCTGCTAACGGCAAGTCAGAAGAAAAGGAATCAAAAACTAGCAACAAGGATAGTAACCGTCGAGAGTCCAGTGGAGGTAACGGAGGTAACGAAGGCGAGAAATCCTCTAGTGGTGGAAAGGGAAACGGAAGTAAAGCCAATGGAGGAGGTGGTGAATCTGGCGGTGATGACGGTAATGGTGACAAAAAATGGCCTGTCAGTAATCTTGGGCCTGATTCCCATGGCCCTACCGATCCCAAATTTGATATTGATGCCGCCAAAGAAAAACTATTAATTAAAGATACTATCCATGCTCCATTAGGTGTTGTCGTCAACTTGCTGTTTGGCAATGACGTAACTTGGATTACAAAGTTTAATGAAGACAACCAGAAAAACTTTGATCTTAAGCACTTTGGCGCCTTCAACAATCTGGAAGAGTCTGGATTCAGAAAATACGAATACATCAAGCCTATCAACGGTTCCATTGGCCCTAAACAAACGAAATGTGTGTGTACTGACACTATTGAGAAATGGGATCTTGAAAACTATGTCAGCGTTATTACTGCCACTCAAACTCCTGATGTCCCAAGTGGTAGCTCGTTTACTACTCTTACACGATATACCATCTGGTGGACTAAAGACAATGAAACAACTTTGCAGCTTTCATACAAAATGGAGTGGACCGGTCGAAGTTTGATTAAAGGCGTTATTGAGAAGGGTACACAGGATGGTCAATCTACCTTTGCTCAAGCTCTTGTTCAGGAATTAAATTCTTCAGTCTCAAAAAGCGCATCTACCAAGGCTGTTACTAGTTCCAAGAGCAAGAGTAGTTCTGGAAAGACTAAATCTTCTAAGAAAAAGAAGGGTAGTTCCAAAGAAAAGGGAGATTCTCTTGGTGATTCCAAGGCCAAGGCCAATGCTAGTGCTTCATCTGCGGGAGCATCGAGTTCGGATTCTGGATCTATCTTGAACATAATACTGGACATCCTTTTGTCACCACCTATTGATATTGTTCCTATCCCTCTGGGTGGTCTTATTATTATCGCACTGATTCTATTTTGGTTGGTGCGCCTCATGTTTGGCGGTGGTTCATCTCACTCAGACATTGATGCGTTTACGGACGCGGAGCTCGCACACTTATTTATGAATTCAGTTGGCGGTGGAATTGGACTTGGAGCTAGTGGAGCAGCAGCAGCTGCTGCTGCTGCCCTGGCGAACAACAATGATAAAGGAAATTGGCTCACGGGTGAGGGATCTAGTACAACAACTCGAAATAACAAAAAGAAGGGCAAGCATGTCAATTCAATGTTAAAAGAAGCATATAATCAAAGACTAGCACAGGTTAGGCTTGAAGAGGAATTTATTTTGTGGAGCTGGATTGAAGATAGAACGCGATTTTTGGGTCACGATGGGGTAAAGTATGGCTTGGTCAATGAGAGTGAAAAAGTAAATGAGAAACGAAATACTTCAAAGAATGGACCACCAGAAAATGACTCTAGTGAAGCTGGTGATAATCATGACCTTGAAGGCGAACAAATAGTGTTGGCCGATGGAACTGCACAAGGTGCTTATTATTCTCAGAATCTAAAAGAAGCTGTTCGTCTGACAGAAATGAGAATAGCAGCATTAAAAAAGCGATATAAACTTGATTAAAAGTAACTAGCATTTGAATAAAGGAACATTCAAACTTGATGATGCTTTAATTGCAATGTATTGGTTTTGTCTACATTAACTTATCTTATACTTAAAGTTATATCTTTATTATATAACTGAATAGATTCATGATACCCGATTTTTTTTATATTGGCATTTTAATATATCTCATATTACAGTTTACAGTTTAACAAAATTAGGTACTTTCCATCAGTGGAATGAAAAAGAATTGAATGCTAAGACACTGTGCTGATCAGATTATAACTGAGAAAAGATTGGGGCGCGAAGTGAACGAGCGGCGCTACCATCCAACTCGTTGCTCAATGTTGTTTGGCATTTCTGAAGCATATGTTTATGAAACATGCTTTTTCTCAAGTCTCCTTTACAATTTCCCAAATTGATCTTCTTAACCGTAGAATGCGCATATTTTTGTGATTTTCTCATTAGAGAATTGTGGGAAATCCCTTTATCATTTTGTAGCTTTTTCATTTTTTCAACATGTAAACCCTCAACTTCTTTCTTTTCATCTTCAAAGTTCTCTCTTCTGTAGTTGCTGGTAAGTGTTCTGTTTAAAGTAATGTTACATGTAGCCACAGCTTTTTCATCAGTTATGTCAAGAGATTTAAAATCAATTTTGGGATATGTTCTGAGCTTGTTTTTCTTAACAAACTTGAGCTTTTCATCGAATGTCATCTCAGCAAGCGTGCGTGCACTGGCTTTATTTAGCTTGAGTGACTTTATCCTGCCCAGTTCAATCCTGGAAATAAGACAGGTAATTTGAGAAATATCACACAGCTCTCTTTGATATGCCTTGTCTTTACGTGTTCGTTTAATTTTCTTGCTTTTTTTTTTCTTAGTCGGAGACTGATCAGAATCATCAGATGAGGACGGCTTGTTATCCAAATTTGAAGAGCAATCAGTGTCATTGGTATTTAAGCCTATTAGCAGAGAAATAATCTCATTTGCAAGAGCAATTGTAAAGTTAGTGTCTACTGTGGCTGGCCCAAGTTGAGAAGAAGGTTGAGAAATGGTTTTGCGCATTGTATCTGTTGATGATTATCTGTCAAGTGAGTAAAGTTGTCAACGTTTTGAAGCTGTTATGTGTTAAGAAATTTTGTCGATTCAAGTAATAAGTCGTTAAATTGATGAGATGAATTATAATAGAATACCAGGAAAAGGTTGGGATATTTATATTACGCTCTTGAATTGAGATAAATCCTAGATCAATGCGAAATACATTTGTGAATCTAGCCAACTTGAATAGATTTGGGAAACCGGTAGGGCCAATTCTCTTGCTAGTTACAAAATTAATTATTGATATAAATTGACTAAGTATATTTGGTTGTATTATAGTAAGAAAAGCCAATTGAATCCTAACTAGTTCCAAGTTCATTTTCGTAAATCTAGCCAATTTGAATCAACTGGAGCGCTGGTATCGCTTACGAAAAAGTTTATTGTGCCATATAGATGATGTGTTTTCATTGTATTATAGTAAGAAGCCAGTTGGATTCTATATCAGGCCAAAATCCTTTTTCGCAGGTCTAGCCAACTTGATTAAACTAGGGAGCTGGTTTGTAAACTAGTTGATTCGACTAGTTTGGTGTTACGCTCTTGTAAACAGTATTATTCTATAAACAGCAATAAAAGTATGGAATCATGAAGTGATTAAATCAGTCCTAGTTCAATAATAACCTGCTTACTTGTTTAATTTATATCTCAGACTGAAAATTGAATTGAAACTAAATAAAAGCCATTCAACAGTATTGTGATAAAGGATTGTGGATAGCACGTGATTATGTTTATATTTCCTCAATTGGCTGGTATGCCTAAAATAGCTTTTAAAAATGTATCTTTCGTGCCCTCCAGTCTTTCTTTCTTTCTTCTTCTTACCATCTCATCAAAATCGCAACTTTTTTCTTTGCATTTCCAAAATTCTCTTACCATAATATCTTGTGCTAAAATCGCAATCCTTAATCATGAGCTTGTCATTCTCTCTATTCAAGCTTGCACTTGCTTCATCATGATTCGAATCCATTGAGCTGTCCCATGTTGGCAACACTTGTGCTGTGATGAGTTTCTCTTTACTCATTGATTGGCTTGACACTCTTTTTCTTCAATTAAGATGGCTTTTTTTTTTTCAACTCTTCTTTGAAACCTTTTGATTCCATTACCCAGTGTGTTTCTCCCTAGAAATCCCGATGCTGTCGTCTCCAGTCTCTGCCCTTTTCAATACCACTCTTCTGGCTGTGCTGTGCTATGTTGTTTGTTGAAGCTGTTTAAAATTGTCACCAATATCAATAATTTTTAATGTTTCTTTGTGAGCAGGAAGAGAAGATTACCTTGTTGGTTTTACAGGACTGTTGGAAAGAGTTTACTAAACATGGGTTGCTTGTGGCTAGATAGCTCACCGAGACTGATTCAATGTCTGGCCACCGTGGTTATTGTATTTGAGAGCTCTGGAATCTCATATTGTTTGTTACTAATGGGTCTACGCATATCTTGATTCAGTTACTCTTTTGTTTTGTGAGCCAGCGTCAATTGCCTTGATGGTATATTTTGTTTTGGAGATTGCGTCGTTTTTTGTCACAAAGCTATTGTTGTGCTTCATTTGCACCTATTGATTAGCGAAAAAAGATGGACTTTACATATTACCACTTTATCATCTGCCTTATCAAAGTTTGTTCCTTCTCTACAGAGAAACGAATGAAACCCAGCAGACTTTTGCTGTAACGATAAATTTACATTTCAAATTATTGTCACGTTTTTCTGTGGCCCAGCTTGAGCATACTGTGCTATTGTTGATTCACCAACGTTCAAAGTCAATCGTTGTCATGAAAGGAATAGAATTCAGCATTGATTTAGAGATGTTTTGACTGTAATGGAGATTGTTGAGCTCGCAAGCAACGCTCTCTAATGATGAGAATAACTAGCACTCTGGAGATTTTTGATGTTGGTTCTGCTGTATTCCCCAGCTACAAACGTGCTTAAACAATTGGCAAACCATTGTTTTATTTTGCTATCAGGGGAATTTATACCTTGCTTCTTTTTCTAATTTGCTTTTATATCATTGGTTTGATCTGATGATATTTTTATGTATATATTCGCCACAAGGCGTATGTGATACTTATCCTCGGGATCACCTCTACTATCTGTGGGATTGTTTCACGCTTTGGGAAAACAGTCTTGTTATTGCATACCTTATATTGTTTCAGGTAGTGTAGACGAGCCTGGGGATTACTTGATGTTTATGTATCTGTTTTTCACTCACAAAGCGTATGTGATACTCAACCTCGGGGTCACCTCTACTATCTGTGGGATTCTTCACTTTTTGGTAAAACAGTCTTGCTATTGCAGCCCTCTCTTGCTTGTAGGGCTGTAGGCGAGCCCGAGGATTGGGATCCAGGATCCTGAGGTACTTATATGTACCAAAGGGTTCAGATTCATACAAATGGGGGACCCCATTACGGATCCAGATGGCTATTCCCCTATCTGTATGTATCTTAAAATGGATTCCATATGGGGTTTTTAGAAGGACCCAGTGTCAGGTCCTTTTTTAGATCCATAAAAGGTCAAGGGGACCCCTATGTAGCGTCCTTTTTGACTTTTTGGAAAGAAATTTCCTATAAGGAAAGCTCCTTTGATAGGAAGTTTCTCTATAGGAAGTTTCTATAAAGGAAGTTTCTCTAATAGTAAGTTTCTAACAGTGCTTTTTTAAAATAGATTGAAAAATACAGATTTACATGATTTTTTTGACATGTCCTCTCTTACTTTCTTTTACATTTTCCGAGAAACTTTTGGCAGCATACCCCTCTGCTATTTCTCGGGCCCTTTGAAATGGGTATTATCACCTATATCTTTAAAAATAAAGAGTTAGTAAAAGTTAGTACACAAATGACCCCCAAAACTATAAAAGGAATACTAATATATACTTTCTCAGCTTTAAAATCTTAAATAAAACATTAAAATGTGAATAGCCTAAGTCACCAGTTGTTACATTTACAACCAAAAGAGGTTTAAGGTATCATCGTACTCCATAATACATGTTATAAAAGATCAGGAATAGAAGAGCCGGACCGTAACTAATTCCTCTGTGAGCCTATTAGTTATTCTTGCTTAATGAGCTTGTTCAATGCCTCACTCCTTCAAACCATCAAAGCTATACTAATTATCCAAACAAATACTGTGGGTATGAATTAATAACATGACAACACCCCAACTACCAAGCTGTCTCAACCTAATCAGTGAGTTGCAACATGTAATACTCTAACTTTCCTCTTGTCGTATTGGTCAAGAGAACCAACAAGTAAAATCTTCTCCAAGCCAACTTTCGAGGATAGAAAATGCACCAGTATCAAACGTTGATACATGGAGGATATCTCCAAGGGCTCCAACAGATTTACTCAGGTATGATAGAGCAAGAAAATCTGCATCCAGACGACTTTCCAGTACCAATAGCTAGCACAACACACAAGTATTGTTATTGTAAAGAGACGCGTGATTCTTTAGGAACAGTCTGTTAGTGGCAACAGAAACAACTAAACATTAATATGGCAGCCAATCTAGTCTATATCCAAACCAGAACTCCAACACTACCTTTGATCCCCACAGGATGAGAAGTAAGCAAACAGCAAAAACTGAAAACTGTGCCCAAGCCTTGTAATGTTGCCTAGAGAAGCAACAAGTAAAATGTTATTCAATAAACGCGTAATATTGAAGTACAATGAAGCAACTCTCAAAGTTCATTTCCGAGCCAACAGCTAGCACAACCCGGATGTTGTTGTAAAGAGGCAAGCTATACTCCATGTGTAGGGGTTAGTCGGTGGTATCAATATAATTGAATAAAAACTATCGCAAGATGCTTAAGAAATGATGTTTAAAGAGCGAGACCTTGTTGAATAATAAAGCAACAGATGGGATTGAGGGAAATTAAAAGGATCAAGGTGAATGGTAAGAAGAAAGAAAAGAATGCGGGAAAGGAAACAATTACTGGACCAGCCATGCCATCACTGCTTCATTGTAATTGTCAAAAATCATCTTGCCAAAAGAGGCAACTAAATATGCATGCGTATATACCAGCACGAGTAAATTTCGGAACGTCTAGTTTCAATATAATTTGGATGGCTTCATTTACATTGAGCATCAACAGTCTCATTGATGGATAGGGACTGAGAAAACTCAAACATTTTGATTGAAAACTTCCAATTCTATATACGATTGATTGATATTACTTTGGAAAATTACAAAACCAGACTACTACTTACTTGCTGATTGAAGTACGCCAGGCTTATTTGGCTCAAACTTGTAATATTGATAATGTTCCTTTCCAAAAGTTCCGTTTCTAATCTTCTCACGGCCTCTCTCAATTGACTCTTTTGTAAACACTTTACCAGGATTCAGCAAGTTTAAAGGATCCATTACCTGTTTAATGGTATGCATGAGATCAACTGTATCTGGGCCGAGTTCGTCCACCAAGTAATCCATCTTACTTATACCAATGCCATGCTCTCCGGTACATGTTCCTCCCGCTGCAATGCCCCTATAAGCTACGTTATGGGCCAGCTTCTTTGTTTCCACATACTCGCTATCAATCGAACCGTCGTAAATAATAGCTGCGTGAAGGTTACCGTCGCCAACATGTCCCATTGTGGTTGTAGTGAGTGGCAGATTCTTGGCATCTTCAGAAACCATTTCTACAAACTCTGGAATCTTTGAAATGGGAACACATACATCTGTTGCAAAGTGCTTGGGATTATCACCACCGAGGGCAAGGAAACTCCAAAGTGCTTCCTTTCTAGCACTCCATAACTTGTGTCCTTCTTCGTCATTCTTTGCAAAATGAAAATTTCCAACAGTGTTACTTCCAAAATTGTTGGATATATTACGGGCAATTTCAATCTGTTCCTTGACAAATGTTTCAGTACCACTAAACTTGAACAAAAGAGTAGGTTGCTCAGCCCAGACTATTCCTGGAGTAGATCCAGTCCTGTTAATGACAGACATTTGTACATCGTCCATCAACTCGACGCAGTGGATTGGGATGCCTGCACGAATGATTGCAGATGAAGTGGCAGCTGCATCTTTGACTGTGGGAAATGGGGCAGAGGCAACAATTGTCTTTTTGGGGACAATATCCAACTTGAGAGTAATTTCTGTAACCAAGCCCAAGGTTCCTTCTGATCCACAAAACAAGTGGTTAAGATTGTAGCCAGCGCTAGATTTACGAGGGCGGCCTTCACCTCTAGTTTTGATGATAGTTCCATCTGCTAGAACAACAGTCATTGCAAGAATATGGTTACGCATGGGGCCATATCGAACACAGTTTGTTCCCGAGCAGCAAGTTGCTACCATACCTCCAATCCTAGCAATTGGACCTGGATCAACTGGGAAGAACAAGTCTTTGGTTGCCTCGTCCTTACTTAGACTTTCGTTTAAATCCATCCATCCAATACCGGGCTGGACTGTCACATCCAAGTCATCAGATCGCACGCCAAGTATCTTGTCCATCCGTCCAAAATCTATGCAAACACCACCATATGGCGCACTAAAGTTTCCCTCAAGTGAAGATCCACCTGAATAGCCGATCATAGGAATTCGGTATTTGGTGCAAATCTTGGCGATTTCTGAGACCTCCTCGGTGGTATGAGGGTATGCAATGGCAATCGGGGTGGTATCAATGTTGACAGTAGCCCATTCGCTGTATCCATGGCGTTTCAAATCATCTTCATCAATAGAGACTCTGTCTTCACTAAGCACAGCGCAAAGTTCAGGAAGGGCCTTGTCAAACTCAGCGCGACCACCATATGCTGGGGCAGTCCATTCACTAGTGATTGATTGAGTTCTTATCTCGGGACGCGTGTAATAGTATGTAAGCCCAGAAGCTAGCAGTGCCAATGCACCTGATAACAACAAAGAGGGGGGTGAAAATGATGACGATGATGGTCTGTTGGACTGCTGGTTACGAAGGAGCCGAGTAGAAGACAAGTAGCGTGGAGAGCTGAATTGAGCTGACAAGTTCTTTACAGTTGAGACTCGAACTTTTTGGTAAACCCGAAGAGATTTTTGGGCGGAAGAGAGCATTGTTAAAACGAGAGGTATTGGAAATATTGAATCAAGGGTAAACAAATGTTGGCAATACCTGAGGGGGCCATGAGAGTTATATAGCAACTGTAAAGGAGGAGAGCTTTTTCAAATTGTTTACGACCAACTTTACCGACCCCTCATACAATAAATATCCCAATAGGATGAGAACAGTGGAACACCTTGAAAAAACCCCCCACACATTAACAGCTTTGCTTGGTTAGGCGGTTATACACTTTCGGACTCGCGTTAATGAACGTAGTTTATGATGCAATCTTCAGCCTAGTGACCAGCCTGTTGCGCTTCTAGTTTCCACAAGTGGGGCCTACTTATCGGTTCTGTGGTCGGAACGATAAGGTTCTCATATCCACCACCAGAGCTCAACGCGGCTTAAACGGCTTCATGCTACCAAAATCTGCACGAGTACAGCGTTTGAAATCTTCCGGATTTTAAGGAACCGGACAAATTTGGTGAGTAGACCGGTGTTTATCACTGGTATTGCCTTGGAAGTAATCAGACACTTGGAATTTGGAATTGGGTAACTGACAGCTACAAAAGTCTTCAATTAGAGTCCGCCGTTCTTTGGTAGTCAACTTGGCAGATTGCTGTTTAGATATTTCACCCAGAGCCCAGAGGTACTAGCCAGCATTATTGGGTTTCAAATCGCATCTTTCCAACGAAAGGGTCCACGAGACAGCTATAGCATTTGGCGGTTATCACAAACGGTTAACCGCGGCTAGCAAAAGACTCGACAAGGTTGCTGATTCAGTAGTCAACAATGGGAGATGTGGTGGATCAAGGCTCTCCGCGTAAAATAGGGCAGGGATCCATCGAGAAGGCTCTGAATAATACGTGAGCCAAGAAGGAGCACTGGCAAGAACAGGAGAAGGTGAAGCTGAGAAGGCTTTGGCAAGAAAAAACAAATATATAAAAAGCACACATGGCGGTGAAGAAAGCCCCATGTAAGATGTCGTGATATGTATGTAATTACATAACACGGTTTTCCGGTACTGCTCACCTCTCGCTTTCCCCATATCCAGCCAGCCTTTTCTTCCTTTTCCTTTCTCGCTGATTGAGTTTTCTGCCTTCTGTTCACTCGCATATTCTCTGGAGACTTGGTGATTGCCGGCGTGTTTTCCACATTTTCCAGTCGTATTAGCCAGTTACCTAACATGTCGTACCCCACATACCCTCCTTCTCCTTCAGAGGAAGAGGCATCCTTTATTAATAATACCATTATCGACTGGTCGCTAGGACATGGCTTGACTATGCTTACGCCAGAAGGAAAAGGGACCACTGCAGTGCATGCTCCCGTTGCCGTATACCCTTCTCCTTTCCCCAAGTCTGGCTTTGAAACCGCTCTTGCCGTTCAAAAAACCTTCAACAAGCTATATGCTCATGTTTCGGATGACACTGAGTGGCTCGACAATGCGCTCAAGGAGTATGTGTTTTGGTCATTTTGAAATGTGGCTATAGTTTTCTCTTTCTAATAGTCTGTTATTTAGTGTCGTGAAGCTAGATTCCGATTTCTCTGGAAAGCTTTACGAGTCGTACAAGGCTGCTAAAACCATTGGAATCACCCAACCGCTTTCACTGGGTTTATTCCGATCCGACTACATTGTCCATAAAGATGAGCCGGGGTTCAAAGGAGAGGGATCCGCTGCTATCAAACAAGTTGAATTCAACACTGTTTCTGTTTCTTTTGGCGCTCTTTCTTCAAAGGTCTCGCAACTCCATACTTATCTCGCGGAATCAAACGCCTACGGCCCCTCAGGAAAAAACTTGCAAGGAAAGACTAGCGTTTCGGATTCATTGACCAAACTTGCAGACGGTTTGGCTGTTGCCCAAAAGGAATACTTGAAGGAGAATCCAGCCAAAGGTAAAGTCGTTGTCTTGTTTGTTGTTCAGCCAGGCGAAAGAAACGTTTTTGATCAACGACATGTTGAATATTCCCTGTATGAAAATCATCAAATTACTTCTTACCGAATCACTTTGGATAAAATACGCGCACATACAAAGCTCGTCAAGGAAGGCGACGTTCAAAAGCTCATATACACACCAACTGGTGAAGAAGTGGGTGTTGTGTACTACAGATCGGGTTACGCTCCTACCGACTATCCAACTGAAGAAGAATGGGAAGCTAGAACTTATATTGAAACTTCGCACGCCATCAAGTGCCCAACATTATTGACCCAGCTTTCTGGGGCAAAGAAGATTCAACAGATTTTGACTACCAAAGAACAACTAGCAACCTTCTTACCCGACGAAGCTGCTGACAAGTCGTCTGAAGAACTGGATCTTTTAATCTCCACGTTTGTCAAGCTGTATCCTATGGACACGTCTCCTGAAGGTCTTGTAGCACGAAAGCTAGCGGTCGAAGAGCCTCATAGATTTGTTTTGAAGCCCCAACGTGAGGGTGGAGGTAACAATGTGTACAAGGAAAATATCCCCCAATTTCTCCAGGATTTGCCAGAGGAACAATGGGGTGCCTACATCCTAATGGAATTGATCAGTCCACCCGAGTTTGAGAACAAGATTTTGCGTGCTGGAGAAGTTTATCTAGGTGGTGTCGTGTCTGAGCTCGGCGTCTTTGGAACCATCTTGTGGAATTCGAAAACTTCAGACATCATTTCAAACGAACAGGCTGGTTGGCTTCTTAGATCAAAATTTCAGTCCAGTAATGAGGGCGGTGTTGCTGCTGGCTTTGGTTGTATTGACAGTGTCTACTTGTTTTGATTACTTTTGCTCCGCTATTTTATACAAGCTTTTGATCAATGTTATATTTAAATAGTATTTCGTTTATATAACTAATTTAAGAGAGGCTAGATCAAAACACACATAAATATCCTGTGTATGTTCAAAACAGTCATTTCAACTTTTCTTGGTATACATCACACTTGCAATTGGTTTCAATCGTAGGGGTATTGCTTGCTTGACCACATTTGGAATAACCGGCCTTGTCATTAATGGTATCCAACAATAAATACAACTAGTAAGTGTATCCAGTAACCATTTTGCGTATCTTTTGTCTGCCAGCTGCTCTAAAGCTTCCTAGTCTCTTCTTTTCGTTACGCTCTATTTGTGCCGCCCAAAGGGCTCCTGAAACCGTATTGCTAAAATGAAAAAACGTTCCAATAATGGGTATCATTTCCAAGGCATTTGCAACCAGTCCAAATCTATATATACAAGTGTTAGATAGACACGTTAAAAGCACATGCAATTGATAAACATACCCTGTATATTGGCCTCTTCGAGCCTTTACAAATTGGTCTACTTCTTTTGAGGCCATTCCTTTTAGTTCAAAGTATCTTGAATGCGACTTCTTTCCACGATCAGGAGCAGATATGATGACAACAATAATTGGGCCAACGATAGGTATAAAGTTGAGAATAAAAATGGTAATCCTTCGGATAAGCCAATAGGGGTATAAGATTCTTCGGGGAATACTTCGAATATAAATACGGCATCTGGTAATATAACCTGGACGAACAACACGTCGTGACCGGCCAATAATGACTAAATCATCGCATCCTTCACGAGACATGACCTATACAAACGAGAAAAAAGCGACAGATAGTAATTAGTATACATTCTTCAGGCATTGTACCAGCAAAATGGCAAGTGGTTCTTAGCATGCAGCATCAAAAAGCATCTTGGTAGGCGTAGGCAGAATCAACCATTGTGTGATTTTTCGAGAGAATATAGAAGCTTGTTGGAACACTGCCAAAGCGCCGGTAAATATTCCAGTTGGGCCGTTGAAGAATATGGCAATCATTGCTTGGGGAGGATACAGTACTGCGACCGAAAAGATGTAGACAAAGCACGTTAATATCAGCTCTGGTATCAGAACCGACACAACATAAGGCCACAGGATAGGGTGTGAAAAAAAGTAAAAGAAGCCCTAAGAATAAAAGAAACGTCAGTTTCAACCGAATTGTATACAATGTATAAAGGGCTTGGTGAATCAACACAAACCTGTAGTGGATACAAAAAGGTGCCAGATGACAACATGATAAGCGGAACAACAATTGGTTGTGCTGCCATCCATATAGCCTTTGAGAGCATTGGCCCCAAAAGGGAGCCAGGAAAGAGGGACATTGTTCAAAAGCTGGGTGTTATGTGACAATAGTTGTGAGATGAAAGCAATTGCAAAAACAAAAAAGATTCGTCTGCATGCTAAAGAAGAGGAGAAGAGATGTAAAGAAAAGTAAGTGGCATTTATTTGGGGAAAAGAAGCAGATCATTTGGGACATTTGTTGTGCGAGTGAAAGGAAGAGTGAATGAACAACAGTCGAGTTGTGATAACAGCGAGCGGCTTGGTGTATCTCTTTTTTGCCTACACATCACGAGGGCATCACCACCACCATACACACTCTCTCCACAATGAGAAGCACAGCAACTCTTTTGTCAAACGCTTATAGATTGGCTGGTAAAACATGTTTGATTACTGGTGGATCGCAGGGAATCGGGTTTTCTATTGCCAAGCGCTTTGCTGATGAAGGTGCATCTGTAGTATTACTGGCTCGTAAGAAACAGGCCTTGGAAAGTGCGTCAGAGCTCTTGCCTATTCACACAGGATCCCAAAAACATTCATTTGTTGAATTTGACATTTCAAATCGAAAAGGCTTTGACAAATCTGATATTGGGATTGTGAGTTTTTTGTTGTTGCTGTTATTATTGTTATTATTATTACTATTATAATCTAACCCAGTCACCTAGGACCTTTCATCCATAGACATCCTTGTCAACAGTGCCGGAATTTCTCAGTCGTCGCTGCTTGTGAGAACCCCCAAGAAAGAAGTAGATTCGCTTGTTGATACAAATCTCTTGGGGACTATATACGCATGCCAGTCTCTTATCATGCCCATGATTCGAAGGAGGAGTGGCTGCATTATCAATATATCATCCGTCTTGGGCCTCAAAGGAGTGAAAGGAACATCCGTGTATTCTGCTACAAAAGCTGGAATCATTGGCTTTACAAAATCTCTGGCAGTGGAACTTGCAAGTAGAAACATTAGAGTAAACGCCATATGTCCGGGCCTGGTTGATACTAGCATGGGTAGCGCCGTCTCAAACCCTTTAATAGAAGCTTATGTTGGTATGAGTCCAACAAAGAAATTGATCCCAGCAGAGGAAATTGCCAATGCTGCCTTGTCAATCGTACTACTTGAGAATATGAATGGAGCTGTGTTAACGGTTGATGGTGGGTTTACGGCGTAAATCAAATTTGGTCTTATAAATGCAAAGTATTGTTCATCAAAATTTTAAATGTAAATATCATTCAGATCATAAATAGTCATAAGTTATCTATAAATCTTTCTATCACTTTCAGCTTGGTTTCTTGAAGCCGAGTATAGATTTCTAGGTGTAGGGTGTTTGGGTTGAGAACGCGGCATTCTAGTTGGTTCGGTCTTTCTTTGATTTTGCAGGATGCGTGTTTGTAATGTTATCAAGTCATCAGATTCAGATTCAGATTCAGATTCAAAAAAGCCATGTGCTCCAAATACATCTCGCCGTCTAAGATTACGTGCTTTACGGTTTCCATCACCGGGTGATGAGAAACTATCATGGCTCCGTAGTCTTTTCTGTAAATGTCTTTCGCTACTAGCGGTATCATCTCTTTTTCTCTTGGGTATATATTTAAACAACTTGGGGCGCGAGTAGCCTTCAGAGGAACTTTCCTCAGAGTCACTGGAGATTTCAGAGTCAAGATCACTTTCACTAGTCGCGGAATGGCAAAGTGCGACACTAGTTCTAGGGCGTAGTTTCCGAGAGCCTGGCAATCTAGTTTGGATTTCCCCATAGTATTCATAAGCAGGTTGGGCTTTGTTGTAGTAAAAACAAAATGCTTCATTATCTTTTTTTCGTTTTGGTAGGCGTTTGGCAGACTCGCTATACTGGGAGGTTGAATTGTTTGGAATAAAAGTTGGATCAGCCAAAGGTCTTTGATCAAGTTTGTTCTTTTTATTTTTTTTATGAGAAATTTCAAAGGGCTTTTCCACGTCTTTTAGAAAATCTTGTAATTTGCCTTCTTCCTCTTGTTCCACTTCTGATTCTTCTGATTCAAATTCTGGGTTGGAATCGGCCAAGTCATGTTGATATGTAATATTTGTATCCAGCTTGAAAGGTTTGGCAGAGCCTTGGCCATAGCGTGAAATGTTTAACGCTATTCGAGCAGTATTTCTTTCCCTAGTAGGAGTCTCAGTCCATCCGCCTTGAAGAATAGGCAAAGATGCTTGTGTTTTAACAGAATTCATATGCTGTGACAACATTTTTGAATACTTTCCATCAATTACTTTCTTATCGCATGAGATTGGAGTCGCCGGAGGAATCAGACGTCTCGACGATGGCCGTGTTATAACTTCCTCCTCTTCTTCTCTTTCGCTTGAGATATCAGTCACCTCAGAAACTGTTTCACTATGAATCCATGATTTTGGCCATTGCTGAACATTCCTAGTTTTCATTTTCAAAATCAAAACATCTGCCTTGGTCTCAATCAAATCTTGCCATTGAATTGCAGACAAGTCTCGTGTAGAATGTTGAACATAGTATATGGAAGCTTCGCGGGCAGCTTCAGGAAACTCTGGTAACACAAAATCAACAAGACGTTTAAAATCGTCAAAATCAGGGAAGAATGTGCAAAATAAGTTAGCAGCCAAGTGTTTGTCAATTCCCAACTCTGAAAGAACTCCTTTGCTATCAACCAGAGAGACATTGTCCTTCCAAGCAACATAAACGTTCAAAATAAAGCGAATTTCAGAGTAATGATGGCTGTTTGGAATATAGCGCGATAGCAAGTGAGATACAAACGTTGGGGTAGGGGGCACATTCTTTCCAGATGTAAACCTACATCTAATAATATCAACAATAGCAGCTCGATAGCTATCAACCTTTTTACTATTTCCTTTAAGCATGACGCTGATTTTGCGCAAAAGAATCTGTAGCGTGTACTCCAACGAATCCTCAAATTGTACTACCGAAGTGTTGTCCAAACTCACGGCATCAAAATACTTGACCAAAGACTTCAAGTTGACGTTATCAGAAACCTTCAAATGTGTGGGAATATACTGAATAGCCAAAGCTTTAGTTTGCGAGCTAAATGGTTCCAGGCAGCAATTGACTACATCAACATTCTTCCAAAACTCCTTTTTGTTTAATACCGAAACCAGTTCATGAGCAATCAACTCTCCAATTCCAGTCCATCCTTGCAACACACATTCATGAATAAAAGCAGGAAGCACATGTCGAAGTACATGTGCGTTTTTCAAAACTAGTCCGACGCCGTGTCCAAGACAGACTATTCGTTGGTATCCATATAGCGTATCAGTATAGCAATACCAAGTGTCAGGATCAATGTCGTCCTCAGCAATAGCAATACAATTCCCCACACTGAACGCTGCTTTGTGTGCCAAAGATGTCAGAGGTTGTTGATATGACATTTCCATAAACAGTTGGAAAGCATTGAATATAGACTTTAAGCAGCTGTAGGCATCTGGGCTTCCATTGTCGCGATAATATTCAAACACTCTTGCTGCGTCAATTCCATATTTGGGGTAGTGAGACGACGTTCCGCCAACGGTTTTTGGCAATTTCGACGAGTAGATTCGACGAGGCCGGAGCTGTGGATTTGGACGGCCAGAGTCAGACTCTTCATATGGAAACTGGACAAGGTATGGGTACTTGTTGAGAAGATTGGCATATCTTGACAGTGGGGTTTCTAAAAGGCGAATAACTCTGTGACATTTGCTTATCGTCCAACTTGCATCGGCGGTGACCATTTGCAATCGCTAGTTAATGAATTTTTGCGTTTTGTCAAAGGCTGGAAGTCTGCCGTGATATCATTTAAATGGATTCAGTGTTTTGAAATGAATAGTTGAAGATGAAGTGATAACATAATAAGCATTCCATCTCGCAAGTGGTAACAAAGAGAGAAGAAAGGCATGGTGAGGCTGAATTCAAAACAAACCCTGCCGCATACTAATCATGTGATTTTATCCTGACTTACTTTCATGTGACATTCATGTGACATTAAACACGTGCTTCCAAGCTATGCTGCAAATTTTTCAGCACTGAAAATATTCTCGGGCCAGCCGAAAAGGGTTGATCTGGCCTTATAAAAAAAATTTTACCGGCCTTGTTCCTTTCTTCTTCCCTCTCTGCAGCCTTTTCCTGAGCTCTGAACGTCTCTATTCTTTACTTCTAAACCCGGCATTCAATATGATTATTTTCACTGTAAGTAATTGTTCTGCTTCTTCATGTTGCTTTATGCGGTTATTTTTTATTATCATTGTCAATTCCCTTATCTCAGCTTGAATAAATCAAACCGCAAAGTTGCACTATCAACGAGAATTCCCACTGACCTGGCTGGTTTTTTTTTTTTTTTCTTGTTAATTAGGATATTCTCACCAACGACGAGCTCATTTCTGATGCTTTCGAGCCCAAGCTCGTTGACGACATTGTCTACGAGGCTGATGCTGCTATGATCACTATCAAGCCCGGTGCTGATGTTGATATTGGTGCCAACCCTGCTGAGGGTGAGGAGGAGGAGGCTCTTGAGGAGGGTGCCGAGGTTGTCAACAACATTGTCCACTCTTTCAAGCTCCAGCAGACCTCTTTCGACAAGAAGTCTTACCTTACTACTCTCAAGGGTTACATGAAGGCTGTTAAGGAGAAGCTTAAGGACATTGACCCCGAGGCTGTTCCTGTCTTTGAGAAGAACGCCCAGACTTTTGCTAAGAAGGTTGTTGCCAACTTTAAGGACTACGAGTTCTTCATTGGTGAGTCCATGGACCCCGATGGAATGGTTGTTCTCCTCAACTACCGTGAGGACGGTACTACTCCTTACCTTACTTTCTGGAAGCACGGTCTTAAGGAGGTTAAGGTTTAAATTTCATGAGATTTTGATGATTTTTATTTCCTTGTTTATAATTTTACGGCTTTTTTAATGAAAATATTACTTTGGTTTTGAAACTTTTGTGTATGAATTGTATTGTTTGTATATTTAGTCGGCGCTACATATCAAGGCAACGTTTTCCAAAGAGACGCTACTGTCAACGTATTGTACAAGTCTTGCTTTATATCCGAGACTTTGAAGGAACAAGAGCCGTCCGTAGTCAATGGCACGACGGGCCAAGAGGCCGAAATGTTCACGTTGCTTGGTGGAATATCCAGAGGGATGATGCTGTGCAGATTCTTGCTCAGACGGCATGTTCTCTCGCCTGCCGTTAATGGCCCAAGACGTCATTTTGGTGAGAAGTTTGAACGACTTTGGGGTCGAAACAATGTTGCTGTCAATAAGGAACTGGCGCCCTGGCAAAGGATACGTTTCGTAGGAGCAAATCTGACGGCAGCACAAGGCAATCACCAATCCCTGCAGTTTAGGACGAGGCTGGGCAGAATCATGCTGTAGTGCATTGGCAAGGCATTGCAGTGTCAAATCGGTTGCACATCCACATAAATGCTTTGAGATGGCAGCAATACTGAGTGATGACGGTGATGATGACGATGATGACGATGATGACGACGCATTCTGCTGGTCAACATCAAACATGTGCTCAAGACAGCTATTCAAATTCAAATCCTTGATATCAATTTTGGTTCTTTCGACGTGAGGAAAAGGATGGACTTTTCCTTCTGTTGCCAGTTTCCTCAGTTGTCGTTCTTCCTCGGGTTCCAATTCAGTTTTCTCGCGCTGGTGCTGTTTGTCATTTGTGAAAATTGACGTATGCGCTGTGTCAAGCTCTACGACTTCTTCTTTATAATCCTTTAATATCTTGGTGTCAAACTTCATACGCGGACCACCTCGGTCAATCAGCAAGAATGGGCGCTCGGCCGCATGGCTTTCGGGCAGCAGCTTATTGGTTTGGTATTTAAAGTACTGGGCGCGCGATACGTATCGTGAAAGTTCAGCTCTTCCACAGCCAAACTCAATTGTGGCTAGCAGAGTGTTATCTTTTTCGTAATCCAAAAGGCCAATCTTGTCCATGTGACCGATGAGAGATGACTGTTGGATGGCATGTTTAGGGTTTTCTAGTTGAGATCTGTTGGTTATTGTTAGATTTTTTTAATAATAATAATAAATGAATATATACAAAAAAGGAAACAAGAAAAGAAGAAAACAAGAAGTATCGCTTACAATCTATCATTTACACCTTGATGTTGAAGCTGTTCCAGCTCTGGTGCATGTTTCGAAATGATATCTTTCCATGCCTGCTCCAGCATTGTTCCCATGTGCTGGTACTCTTCTTTTTCAAAGGTGTCTTCGTCACTCTTGTCTACAGACTGTTTTTCCGCCACGTTCATATCCAACTGAAACCACGGTTGCTCGGGCTCTTGGCTAGGATTGGAGTTACATTTCTTGACATGCTGGTTCAGTTTTCGTTTTAAAATGGTATGCTTGGGGTTTATAGGACATGGTACTCTTGCGTCTCTGTCAGTAGCACTGGGATCAGTGTTTTTGTGCAGCGCGCAAAACTTGTCGCCCTTTCGGCGGGTCATTTTACACTGCCGGCCTTGCTTGTGCGGCAAGACAAACATGCAGCAAAGACGGTCGCCATCTTTTTCCACGGGTATCAGGGGCTGGTCTTCAAGCTTTTGTTTTTTAACGGGATGAGGGGAATGGAATAGAGGATCGGGTAATAGAGGATCGGGCAGTTCCTTGGTCATGGTTTTGAAATGTCTATACAGGGTAGTTTAAGAGAGGAATCAAGAAAGTTTTTGACAAATTTAGAGCAAGCCTGGATGAATCCCGTGATTAGAAAAGACTGGGGATAAAAGAAGGTTTGAAATGGGTATTAGAAAGAGAGAAGAAAGAAAAGAAAGAAAAGAAAGAAAAAAAAAAAAAAAAAAAAAAAAGGTTGAAATTGCAACTATTTGAAATTTGAAAGAGTCTGCTTGTAGGTTGAGAGTGTTACAAGGTTGTTACAAGGCTGTGACAGAGTTTTGCCGATTCTCAAAGTGTAACACATGTCTGGAAGATTACAGTTTTACAGTTTTATGTTTGCTATTTACCCAGCGTGCCTAAACACACTTGCGATCACATGAGCGCCTATTTCGCAAGCAATTTGCACACAGATTAACAGTCACAGGGTTTTCAGTTCCTTTGCCGAAGCGGTTGAAATGGACGACGGACAGGACCGCCACGCTGCAGGCAAATCCAAAATAAACGACGGGCCCAATGCGGAATGGCGTGGGTGTTTGCAGAACAGAAGCTGGCATGGACCCAGCGGTAACCCAGGCACAGAGCTGGGAGATAAGGTTCCCCACATTTGCGGTGCTGCTGCTGGATTGGATTGGATTGCGCGCGACTGAGCAGGCCGAAAGGGCGAGGGAAAAAGGTTGGGCCGATTTGGACGCTTGTGTTATTTAAGGGGAAAGACGTGCGATAAAAGAGGAAGCGCTTGTTCCCAGAAAGGAGGTTAAAGGAGGTTAAAGGGTTGGATAATACACGGCAGTAGAAGGTGCGTTTGACCAGTTGGTAGAAGCCTCTCTTGGCTAGTTTTGTGATAATTATTACAATTAATTTTTTTTTTATATATATACAGATACAGCGCATGGCTTGAGAGGGTAGGTATCATAGCAGCGAGACGGTGAAATGAGCAATAGCATTGATTGCGTGGATTGGCATGACAGAGCAATGATCAGAAGATGAATCCAAGACGGATGGATTAAGTTTTGGATATAATCGAAACAATGGCAACCGAGGGCGGTCATTGTCCAGAGGATTGATTGCACTAGAACTGTAAAGAACTGTAAAGAACTGTAAAGAACTGCTAGGAACTATAATATACTAAAACTAAAACTAAAAGTAGACGAAGAGCCAGAGAAACATTTGGAAACGAACAGATTATTGTGTATTTAAGATCTAAATAAAGACGCATTTGATGGATGTAATGAGAAAAGGGGATAAAAGCCAAACTGCGCCTATGAGATTCACACTGGTTTCAAGACATTTAGGGAGTACGAGTGTTTCAGAGGGATAGAGCCAAAGCTAAAGTTGAAAAGGGTTTTATTTTTTTAATTTTTTTAATTTTTTTATATATTTTTTTTATTTCATTTCTATTTTTATTTACAAATGTCTGCAACTGGAAATTGGCTTCACCGCCAGTTTGCTTGCTATTGCACGTTTTGCGCACGGCTAAGCGGGTATGACATGATTTGTGGCGGTCCTAATTAATAATAGTAATGTCATAGTAATGTCATAGTAATGTAACTGGCCATTGCTGGGCTGTAAAGCAACTGTAGCAGACACACACACACACACACACACACATACATACACACACCGGCCTGCTTCCATTCCCTGCTTTTTCCATTACATTCCGCAATCTCTGTTACATTCCGTATTGGAGCCATCTGGGCTTTCGCAATTTCCACGTCCTGGGCGATAAACTCAATTTTTTCAATATAAAAAGACCGGGGCCCCTCGCGTTCCTTCATTTCTCTTCCCTTTCTCTTTTTTCCTCTTCTTCTCTCTCTCTCTCTCTCTACAGACTTGATTTTTCAACTTTTTCAGCAATTGCCTCTCGTTATCTCTCCCCTTATAACCCCCTACTCTCGCTAATTCGTTTCTAATATCAAAAATGGTCAAGGCTATCGTTCTCAGTTCTGTTGCTCTTGCTACTCTTGCTTCAGCCAGCGCCGTCGAGGATCTCCAGAAGAGACAGGTTGTTTCCTCCATTGTCAGTGGTGCCAGCTCCCTTCTCAGTGACGCTTCCAGCGCTGTTCTCGGCTCCTCCACCTCTGCCGAGTCTTCTGCTTCCTCTGCTGCTTCCTCTGAGGCTTCTTCTGCCTCCTCTGCTGCTTCTTCTGAGGCCTCTTCTGCCGCTTCCTCTGGCTCTGCTGCTTCCTCCGCCTCTTCTCACGCTGCCTCTACCTCTGCTGCTACTTCTGGCGCTGTCACCACCACTGGCACCCACGCTACCACCTCTGCCACCGGCACCAGCTCTGGCACCAGCGGTGGCGCTGCCACCACCACCAAGGCCAACGGTGCCACTTACCTCGTTGGCTCTGTCATGGGTCTTGCTGCCTCTTTCGGTGCTGCCCTCCTCCTCTAATTTTCCCCCTGTTTCCCTACACCTACATATACAAACTTTTTAATCTCTTTACGAACACTCATCATGTTATTATCCTAATGTAATTGTAACTGTATAGTTTTTTTTTTAATTTATGTCTTTAAAGATTATACACGAATATAAGTTTTAATTTTCTGCTTAATTTTTTTCTTGTTGCCATTGAGATGTGTGTCTTGTCAACAATCAACTCCTTAAGTCATTGTCGTGCCTAAAAATAAAACCACAGACACCCCCTGTATATATCAGTCATAGCCGTAATCATCTTGGTAATCACAGACGCGTGTGCGTGTGTAATTTGCTGGCTGTAACTGAAATTACGAATTGTATGTCATGTTTTGTAATACGCATATGCATGGGAGCGTGTTTGTATAACGATAACGCAGCAAATTACACAGCAGTTTTCGCCGTCAAAAGGCAATGATCAAGAATATGACAAGAATATAACAAAAACAAAAACAAAAACAAAAACAACACCACGGCCGTAGAATTTTTTTTATACACAAGCGGCAAACTAGTAACAGCGCGGAGTTTAGTTGCTGCTGCTGTGTGGTGGGACACTCCAGTATGACAGTTATCGCTGGTATCGATAAAGGTGTTGTCAGGACGAAGAGCTGCTTCTGCTTCTGCTTCTGCTTCTGCTACCCCCTTGGCCTTTAGCGTGTTATTGCCTTTAGCGTGTCATTGCCTTTAGCGTGTTATTGCCTTTGCCTTGCCTTGGGATTGGCTCGCAGCAACCCAGACTTTAATGTAACACCACTAATCACACACACACACACAATTACACCCCCATCATCATCATCATCATCAATTACACCACCTGTCACACACCCGCACACCTGCCGTTTCTAGCAGCTTCCGCCGGCTACCCTAACCCGCCCTCTCTCGCCCAGCAACGTTCCCTGCCCAGGCTTTGTCGTTGGTGCAACAAAGTGCAAGTCACGCGCTGTCAAGCAATGGGTGTTTGTTCTCCCGGCTTCTCTGGGGCACAATTGTCGTACGCTGTATACGCTATTTGCTATTTGCTATATAGGGTTTGGTTTGCTCAGCTCTCAGCAGTTTATATATACAGGCCATGAAAAATATAGACACTTGAAGCAATTTGGCATGTATTCCATGCTGATTTAGGTACCAAAGTTAAAATAAAATAACAAAAAAAAATATATAAAAAGGATTGGCCTTCTTTTTTTTATTTAAATTTAAATTTAAATTTAAATTTTTTTTTCTTTAACCGATGAATCCTGTATTTCATGGCATTCATCTGATTTCGGTTAGAAATATACCATTCTGACCAAATAACCTTGTATCATCCATCCCAAGTCTATGGTTTATCGCAACTGGGTCAATCTCAAATAGTCTTGTAAGCAAACCGTATAATCTTTTTTTTTTTTTTTTTCAATTTTAATTTTTTCAATCTTAATTTTTTCAATCTTAATTTTAATTTCAATTTTTCAATTTTTTTTAACATACTTGTCATGCTTCTCCTTTCTGTTCGTCCTTAACAAACTCTACTAGTAATCTATTCTAGACTACTGGATAGTTTCCTTCGTAACCCAGCTCTTGGTCTCTTGGTTGTACTACTCGTCTATTCAAATGTTTATCCAAGCTTAACGTTAAACCAGCGGCTTGTTGACTGTCATAGCATGGCTTTTCCACCAAAATGTAGTCTCGTAAAAATAAACAAGTATAAATAAATAAATATAAATAAACCTCAGTATATTATATATATTACATATTATTATAGCCTTATAGATGTAATACTTGGCTGACCGCTGTCAAACTAACGACCTTCCCAAACTGCTTGCGTCCGCTGCAACTAACCGTGCGGTTTGGGTATGGGTTACCTGTAACGAGCTAGTTATTGATCATGTCAAATCTATGACTAGTCATGTGACAACAGTGATAGGTTGATAGGCTTTGATCAATTAACAGAAACGGAATACCCAGATACATTTACGTATTCATTCATACATTATATTAATCTCCATTGCACGCTCCTACCACTCTCAGGTCTTTTTAAATTTCCATTTACTTTAAATTTACCTTTCGCTTAGTCTTTTATTTATCATTCTTCAAAGTTTCTGTTAGTTCACCAAACTTGTAATCCGCTAGTAATCTGCTAGAATATAATCATCTTAGTTCTGACAAGCCCCGTTTGCAAAATGCCACCATTCTTATTAGCTTGCTTTTCACAGTACCAGTAAAAAGCTTCAAATACGATACTACCGTTTTTCCATTCCGTCTCTTGGAATATAAATATCACCGCGCCTGCTATTCCATTCTTTCTTTCCTCTTTCTTCTTCTTCTTCTTCTTCTCTTTTTTGTTCCCGCATTACACATTTTCTCGACTCTCAACATGATTTCCGAAATTATTTTTTCTGTCTCTCTTATTGGCGCTGTCTCGGCTGCCTCTGCCACCAAGACGTTGACCGTCCATCCTGTTCCCTATAACCCACCTTCTCCTCACATTGGACTTTCCCTTGAAACTGGCCTTCTCGATGCTTCTTTCGAGCCCATGGCGGCTTCTGTCACCTCGGACTCTTCTGCTGAACAGTCCACTATCACCTCTTCTGTCGTTGTCGAGGCTACCCCCATTTCCAACTCTACCTTTACCGGAACCGCTTTCAACTCTACTAATGCCTCTAACACCCTCAGCTACAATGCCACTGTGACCAACTCCACCACTACCGGACACAAGACTTCTTCAATCCCAGTTACCACTACTACTTCCTCCAAGGGTGCCCATGCTTCTTCTTCGGCTACTGCCTCTTCCCAGCCATCCAATGCTGCCGAGTCTCTAGTTTACAATTTTAGTGCTGCTGCTCTTGGTGTTGCTGCTTTGCTCTTTTTATAACCTAGTTTAATACCAGTTTAACGAGATTTTAAATTCATTCATTCTCTTATTGTTATTATATGTTGAGCCTCATGTATTAAATAAACACATTTTAATAATCATTAGTAATCATTGTTTATACTCATTTATGACACTTGTATTTTCAACCCATGTGCAGGCCTCGGCATTTCAATATTAAATTTAAATTTCACTCACATTTTCAACTACCAGCTAGTTCAGATCACCAAATCATACAAGACAATTTTATTTCTGATTCATTTCTAACATTATATGTACATGCACAATAAATAAATAAGCTTTACAACAGTTTCGTAAAGACAAGTAGAAGGGCCCATCCAGCAAGCACGACCCAGTACCATCCCATGAGCAAAAGCAACAGGGATGATAAGACAAGCAAAAACATCATTTGTTTCATTGTTTCACACGGTCATACTATTTTCCTTATTTCAACGAGGATATTATTTTAAAATGGTCGGGTATATATCTTGAACCATTTTGTGGAACAGAAAAAAGTCCAACTTTATTCTTGAATATGACAATGATAATAATAATGATAATGATAATAATAACAATGAAATGCCAATATCTGGTGATAAAGAATGTTTGTAGGCTGTAAACACAAACTTGTAACGCAGAAGAATGTCAAGATTCCCAAACTTTCAAAAGGATTATTCAAGTATCGCCTTTTCCCGCCAAGGTTTTTGGAATTTACAGGATTGATTGAAGTCCGAGTAATGAATCAATAGGGTAACCTGGTTCTTAACGAGCGCGGAAATAAATCTATATTCAATCAGGTTACGACCTGGATAAATATGACGGTTTCTAACACCTGAGAAACTGGTTGAAAGAGGTGATGAGTGTGAGGGTGTGTAATAGAATCGATTGTTGGTCAAGTGGAATAATAGACTTGCAAGTATGTGCCTTTTCTTATTCTGGATATTATTATTATTATTATTATTATTGCAATTATTGCAATTATTGTTGTTATCTTTTCTTCAATAGATCAATGAAAGAGGGTCAATCCGAACTAATGGATATGCGACTCAATCAAAAGATGAACTCAAATCCAGGAACATAACGGGGATAGAGTCAAGTATTTATACGAATATAAGATCTCTCTCGAAAAAATACAAAATACAAAAAACAAAAAAACAAAAAAAACAGACCAACAGGTACGCTGCTCGCAAGACTTTTGTCATGAAAGCTGTTTATTTTTATTTTAATTTTCGGAACACGACGCACAAAAGCCTGAAAGGTAGCATTCGCCGGGAATGATTGTTGTAAACTCCAGGTGGACTTGTTCCCAAAAGAACCAAACAGGAAACAAAAGTCAGGCGCAGAAAACCAGCGGTTGTGTCGCTTCCTGTTTGGTTCTTTTGGGAAGCGGTGGATCTTCAAATAGTATGTGTTTTAATATTGATCGTCAAACAGACCTTTATATCTTGAAAAAATGGTCTGACTTTTCGGTCATACATTGACATCTCAACGTCTTTTTGGCAGACCGTGATCTGGTATTTCATGTTAAAGACACTGCCTTCAATTAATGCCATTAAATAACGTATACCACTAAGGCGTATTGCTCGGATATTTGCTCACATTACCACATTTGTTCAATCGGGAATGGTTTAGTCATCGGCCACCTCGCTCCATCTAGTGATGTGCGGCTAGACTTGTGCCCTTAATCTGTAACGACCTTGTTACTGCAGCCCAGGCATAATTCGGTTATTGACCTGTCTATACAAATCCATCACAACTGTTGTTGAGAAATGTGGCCAGGTATTATTCAATATGTTTAATATATTCAATAGATTCAATATTGATTCGACAATGATACATGTTCAATGTAACAATATTTATACCGCAACAAGGAAAAAACACCACAAAACAAAAAAACTATAAAGGCGTGTGTAATTGTGTAATGCAATTACTATTCACTCACATGTAAAAAGCATACACACATTAAAAAAATAAGAAAAAACCACGCAAATGTCACGTGCATATAGGGTTTAACCCTAACGGACTGAACTATACACCGCCGTTCTCAAACATCCACCAACACAGGCAATGTAGTCTTTGTGAGTGGGTTGGGGTCAGCCTCATTACTAAATCTAACCCCTGCCTAAACCCAGTTGATTAGTCACATTTACATAATACTTGGTAGTTAACCTTTCCCTGAGCCTGCCTCGGACTCGCCACTGTCAAAAGTAGCACCAGTCACGCCGTTCTTATAGCAAACACACGTGATAACATGCAAAAAATTTAACCCCTAGGAGCTACAGGCCCAAGTAACCCATCAGATTGATTACATGTACAGCGTAATTTTCAGTGTAGCTCACACACACTAAACCCACTACCAGTCACAGCCACCCATCCACTCACACTTTTTTCCTCTTTCCCTTTTTTTCCCTCTTTTTTCTCCTTCCACTTCTGCTCGTCGTCGACCCAAGTCGTTTTCAGATACACATCTTTGACAACATGCAGATTTTCGTCAAGACCTTGACTGGCAAGAGTATGTACATACATATTATATTATATATATATATATATTCATATATATATAAACTTATACCAATGATGTTTACCCTTTGATTACCCGATTTTATGATGGTCCTGTTCATACACACTTGATTCTAAAGTGAAAAATTTTTCAACATGAAGAACAATAACATTTCACCAGCATTACAACTATTGAACAACAACAACAGCACCATTGATTACTTGAAATTTCTCAACTCGACTGTTTGAACAAATGGCCATTTTTTTAAATATAAAATCACAAATTGAGGTAGACTTTGCTTGATCAAGATTTCTAACCCTTATTTTCTCTTTTTCTTAGCCATCACCCTTGAGGTTGAGTCTTCCGACACTATTGACAATGTCAAGTCCAAGATCCAGGACAAGGAGGGAATTCCCCCAGACCAACAGCGTTTGATTTTTGCTGGTAAGCAGCTTGAGGACGGCCGCACTCTTTCCGACTACAACATCCAGAAGGAGTCCACCCTCCACTTGGTCCTCCGTCTCCGTGGTGGTGTCATTGAGCCTTCTCTTAAGGTCCTTGCTTCCAAGTACAACTGTGACAAGTCCATTTGCCGTAAGTGCTACGCCCGTCTTCCTCCTCGTGCTACCAACTGCAGAAAGAGAAAGTGTGGCCACACCAACCAGCTCAGACCTAAGAAGAAGTTGAAATAAACAAAGGCGCCCCACCTGTACTGTTTCTACTTACATATTCTTTTGTCAATATCATCATTTCTCTCATAATATCCGAAAATCTCTTAATGTCTTGTTTCTTAATTAGAACTTGACGTCGCTTTATTCTCTTGGTGGGTTTTGTGTTTATATATATGTGTATCAAAAAAAAAGAGTTTTCTCACCATGTATATATATATGTATCAAGCTCTCCATTGATGTGTATTACGAATTTATGCTGTAATGTTACGTTAAAAAAATTTCAAAAAAAAATCACCAATACCATGTTTGTAGTTTGAAAAAAATAAAAAGTGTTTTCATCCCTGTTGTAAGAGTTCCAATAGCTTGTTGAGTTGGTCACGTTATTTATAAAAAATCATTATCAGGTGAGTATCACATGATGTACAAGAAATATACTAGTTGTATTTTACACAATACCAATTCCCAATCCATTCAAACTATTATTGATCAAATTAACAACTTTTGTTATTTTTCCCTTTATACAAACGCAGAAAATACTACAAAATAAAAAACTATAATATATATAAACAATAAATAACTGTACAAAAAGGAAAAAAAAAAAAAAAAAAAAAAGCAACAAGTGTAAACAAGTGTAAACAAATACATATAAATAAAATAAAAATAAAATATAAAAAAATGGGTATCATGTCAAAAAAAAAATAATAACAATTCGTCATAATGCAAATAATAATAAAAAATATTCATAACTCTATTAATTGGGCGTAAGTGGATAATCCAACAGCCCTTCAAATTCCATTGAAGTAACCCGGCTGGTGCCATCGGCCTCACTTTCAATGGGGCAATACTGGTGGAGTATTTCTCGCAACTTTTCTCGCCTAATGGGCTTGTCAAGAAAGTCGTCCATTCCGGCTTCATAACACTGGCGAGCATTGTCTTGATCCGCGTATGCTGTGAGTGCTATAATAGGGTATGTATATGATAGCTGGTTACGAATGATTCGGGATGCAGTAAGACCATCCATTCGGGGCATCTGAATATCCAGGAATATAATGTCATAGTTCAATTTATTCCTAATCGCCTCTTCCGTAAGATAAACTGCCTGCTCACCATTCATAGCAATATCAATCTCCTTGATTCCTTCTAGTCTCAGCATGCGCCGAATAACATCTTGGTTAATCAGATTGTCTTCAGCAACAAGAACACGAGATTTGGGCGAAAGTGTTATACTCTTACCACCCGATGAAATTGTAGGGGTGGGAGCTGTGCCAGATGTCGGAGTACCTTTAGACATGGTACTGACTTTAGAAATAGAATGGCTGCCGGCAGTAGGCCCAGTTCCAGGAGTTCCACCACCTCCAGAAATAGTGGAAAGACCCGGAGTATTGACCAAGCTGGTTGTTCCTGTGGTAATAACCGCTGACAGGTTACTGGTAGTTGCAGCACGAATAGTAGCAGACGTGGACCCAGGTGTCAGAGACTTGCCAGTCGTATAAGCACTGGAGGTTGTTGGCATTGGTATCTCAAAAGACGTTACAATGGGGTTAGATCGCAAGTACTCCATAGCACGCTGGTAATCCGGACTGAGAATATCACCGCTGGAAACAGGTTTTGAATTTCCAACAGGTTGATCAAAATATCCGCCTTCTCCAGTTGATGGCGCTTGTTGATTGGTTTGTGTCTGTGTTTGTGCCTGTGCCTGGAGTTCAAGTTGTGGGGAGCCGGGAAGTGGACGGGTATTGTTATCCAAAGACTGGCCATCTTGATTCTTGCGTTTGGGCCATTTGAACTTCAAGTTAAAGCGAGAAAAGGGTCGGGTACTAGTGGTAGGTGAAGGTAACGTGCTGTTTGATCCATTACTATTATGAATGTTGGGCATTGAATAACCAGCTGGCGAACCATTTTGACCTTGAAGCATATGGTGACGGAGTTGCTGCTTACGATACTGAATTTGAAGAAATTGAATCTGTTGCTTTTGTTGTTGTGGAGGAGGGTAATGATGTTCTAAAGCAACAGATGGAGGAATCTCTTGTACAGATGAATCCACAAACTCCAGATCTTCAGCATAATTAATAGGCATCATTGCCAGGGTATTTTCAGGCTTTGGATACTTCTCCATGCCAGAGTCAGATCCAAACACAAAGTCGGGGTTAGGGGCATATCCAAACATTCGAGTAAAGTAGAATGGGATTTCAAAAACAACAGTCAGGCCAATTCCTGGCTTGTTAATAAGATAAATGTGGCCACCAATCAATTCAACCAACTGCTTGCAAATTGATAATCCAAGGCCAGCGCCACCAAAACGTCGAGAAAGGGCTTGATCCTCTTGAACAAATGGTTCAAATACATGATCCACAATCGAAGGATTAATAGCAGGACCTTGATCCGTCACCTCGAACCTCAAGACACAAGTTCTTGGGGAATTAAATGTCATAAGCGTGTTGAGTTTGTTGTTAGAGCTTGTTTGAGAATGTGATCTTTCACGGCCAAGGTTAAGAGATCCAGGCCTATTCTTGGCAAAATTAGAAATACTGTTTGTGATCAGTTTGTTAAAGGCATTTGCAGTAATAGGGTTGACATGATCTGTTTGCTTGTCATGAGAGCCTGAAACCTTGGAAGATATTGAAGCTGAGCGCAAAGGAACGATATCATCTACAGGTGAATGAGGAGTGCAGGGTGAGGAGGAATGAAGAATAGGTGATGATACGGGTGAGTCAGCAGTTTTAGCTTCTCTAGAAAGATTGTTGGATGTCTGAGCATCCAAGCCATCTGAAGAAAACGAGCCCTGACGAGAGTCGGTAAGAAGCGAGGATCCTGAAGTGTTAAGTTGCCAAAGTTTAGGCTTGGTTTCCGTAGTATGGGCGGGAGGTGGTGAAGAAACATTATAATTTCTCCTTGTAGGGTTATTTTTCTCAGTGTCAACAAAATTAGCATACACACCTTCAGCAGATCTAAAATCAACAGGCTTTGAAGAATCCACCAGCTGGTTGTCAATTTGGGCGACGCGTATGCCAATGGTTACTTGGCTGTTTTCGTTAGCAAACTTGACACTGTTGTGGACGATATTCAAAAGCACATGAGAAATTCTACCACAGTCTCCAAGCAAGACTATACTTTCAATATTTTGAGGCTCCAAGTTGAACTTGATTTGAATATTGCGCCGTGATGCCGCTTTTTTCTGGTTGGAATTGGTAATACTGCGAATCACTTCACCAATGACAAACTCACTTTTATCCATTTTGACATTACCAACTTGGTTCTTAGAGAATGTAAGCAAGTCATTAATCAAGTGAAGTAAAACCTCTCCGGATTTGGAAATAACACGCAGTGAGCGCTTTACTTTTGCTGGATCATCCTCTGTCAACGAAACTGCAGTCATACCAAGAATACCGTTAAGAGGGGTGCGCAACTCATGGGTAATATTGGCAATAAATAACGACTTGGCTTGATTGGCATTCAATGCCTGATCTTTTGCTGCTTCCAATTCCTTTGTTCGCTCTCGAACCATATCTTCTAGATGCAAATACTGTTTTTCAAGTTCATCCGCCATTCTATTGAAAGAGTATTGAAGTGATACTAGTTCATCGGTAAAGTACTTGGGTCGTTTGATATTGACATGTGGCGGAACTAGTACTCTGTGTGGTTTTGGTCGTTGAGAGGCAATTGACGCCGTCGTGTTTGCCTCATTCTCAACAGACTTTTCTGAGTCCTCATTTGCAGCAGTATTGTTGTCATCAGATACAATAGGAGCTTCTCTAATGTCTGTTTCAGAGACTGTCGCTGGAATGTTGTTTCTGTTAATTGTGGTATCACTGGACTTGCTAAGAGATTCAGCTTTAGATTTTGCCGACTTTGGAGAAGAAAACTGGCTATCAAAGTTCTTCTTCTCATGGGTATCAGTATGCGTATCAGAGTTGGAAAAATTGGAAAGAGTTGATTCGGAAGCAGCATCCGAGCTGTTATTTTGGTTTCCTTTTCTTTTGACAACTCGCAGGAAAAAATGTTTGACAAGTTTTTTGTTTTCGTTTTTAAGGTTGTTGGTGTTTTCTTTTTTACTAAAATGCAAATGTAACCGATTTCTGATATCGCGATTTTTAAATCCAGATGCTGCTGCTGTAGTGCCGACTTTGGAATCTTCAGGCGAAATTTCGTGAAAGTATTGGGTGGTATCTTCAGCTGCTTGCTTGAGTTTGTATATTGGTTGAACGCCTCTATCAACAAGGAAGATGATAAGGACAGAAAGCACACCCAAAACACCAAAACAGCAAACCATTGTCACATTTCGCATGCGAGTAACCGGTGAGTATATTGAAGAAAGGGGTTCTGAAATAACAACAATCCAACTAACAACGGTATTGTCAACTCTTGAAAAACCAACTGCAAATTTTCGTTGGCCAAAAAGAGATGCTTGAAGTATTGAGCCAGTTTCCTCATGATCAATGTTATCGTAAATTTCTTTAATGTAACTAATTGGCCAGAGGCCTTCTTCGCCACTTGTCAAGTTAAATTCGCCGGTAGCTGGTAGTAGCAAACCAAACTTTGTAGCATTATATGTAGGTACTGGTGATGAGGCTGTGTTGGTTGGTGTTGGACCATCGATTTCAGTATTTAGTGGAGCTTCATCAGGGTTGACAATTTCATACAAGGCTCTCCTTATTTTTCTTTTGGGGGTAGGAGAAGGGGTTATAGTAGGGTTGACAAGGAAGCTTTCAAGGGTATTTGATGAGGTTTCAAAGGGATTTGAGGTTGTTTCTGAGGTTTTTGCAGCCTTTGATGTTTCTGATGTTTCTGATGTGGTTTGTGAGGTTTTCAATGATTCCAAGGTTTTTGAAGCCTCTGAGGTTTCTGATGTAGTTACTGATGTAGCTGCATTATGTGAAGTATTAACTATTGATGTAGTGGCAGCTGCAACAATTTTTGAGGCAGAGGAACTGAAAGAACTTGACATCAAGCCAACGAGATACATTAAGCCACCGTCCTCTAAACCTGTAGTATCTTCAATCACGCTTCTAAACCCGGTTGTGGCAGTGACGAGAGAAATGAAGCCGTATAAGCGAGATGATTCGACAAAGAAGGAAGAGTTTCCCATAATAGGGAAAGAGTAAGTCATGAGATAGGTAGAATAGTTTAATTTTGGGGGTGTAACGTAAGCGCTTAATGCATTGTCGACGGTATTTAAATAAGGTCGTTCAGATGATATTGGAAACAAATCACTGTTGTAGTCTTGGTAAGCAACCGAGTCATTAGATTTGAAATATAAAAGGTTTCCTGAGGTATCGTAAAGAGCAGTAGCAACCACGACGGTAGACGCGCTGAATGTGTAATTGAGATAAGAGTTTACATCAGCCCAATTTGAATCAGAAAGATTACCGGCGCGATATCTTCCAATAGCGGTAGAGAACTGGCTTCGAGTGGAAACGAGGTAAGTTTGGTAGTAAATGTTGGAAAAGATTTGCTGAATTTGAGCAGCCTTGAGAGAGGATACAACCTGGAGTCTTTCAGTTCGAAGATTCAATATGAATTTGCTGCTATAAAGGGACTTTAAAAGGCAAGTTAGTAGGGGGAAAAAAGAAGAAAAAAAAAAAAAAGCAAGAAAGATGGGTATAAAAGAGTAGACATACAGTTGTCAAACTAAGAATGACTAACGATAGCACCATCGTGAGAACCACGAACAGGATGACCTGGGGTCTTATTCCTATTTTCAAGGACCTCATGGTGGGACAATAGCAAAGAACTTGAGAGATTGAGCGGGGTGTTATAGTAACAGTAACATGGATATACTGGATATACGGAAGGGGTAACGGAGGGATTTAAAAGGAAAAAGAAAGAGAAGAAAGAAAAAAAAAAAAGAAGCAAACCGATGGAAAAGTGCCAAACTCTAAAAAAAAAAAAAAAAAAAAAAAAGTAAAGATAGTTTTGACCAAAGTTTGGAGACTTTTGACAGGAAGAGTTTGAGTTGCGATGGAGGAAAGTAGAGAAGGGAAAAAAAAAAAGGGAGTGGAGGAAAGAAAGGGCAAAAGAGGTTAGGTTAAAGCAAGGTTTTGGAGCTAAGCTTGGAAATTACGTAGCCGCAGAAGGGAATCGGATGAAATGGAGAGGGAAACAGAGAAGACTTGAGCAGATGCAAAGAAGAGGAGGAGGAGGAGGAGGAGGAGGAGGAAGGAAGAAGAAGGAAGAAAAAGGGAAAATGGTGATGAGGATGGAAATTATAGGTGGTGAGAGGAAAGGCGACCATGTCACAAAGCGCGTCACAGGAAGGATGTCAAAGAGTGGATCAGTAGGATGGATTAAAAATTAGACAAAGTTTTGGTAATTAATATTATGGTAAATAATAATAATAATAATAATAATAATAATAATAATAATAAATATAATAAATAAGTATATATATATATATAATAACATGAATACAGCATTTGATTCATTTATTCTTTGATTCCAATCTCACTGCACATGCAATGCTCAACCACACAAGATTGACGTGGAAGAGAAACACACATTCTAGTGCATTAAACAAGAGAAAGGAATGGGCAGTGAGAAGATGTCATAGTAACCGCGTGTCCGCGAGGATGTAAAAATAAAAATATAAAAAGCGCCTTTGCCGTATAAATAAATGTCGATGCTGGTATAAATATAAATAGAAATGAAGAATGAGAGGAAAGTGGGAGTATACAAGGGGGGGGAGAAGCATAAAGGGTGTGAAGGCGATGATGTAATATGAAATACACGTGACTTTACATGACAGACGTTGTCACAGATGTGTTACAGTGCATGTATGACATGGTTGATGCACGTGATGTAATACACTGTGCAATACATTGTGTAACGAAGAGTTGTAACAAGCACCGCTTTTGGGGGCCACTTTGTATAACCACCAAAATATCCCATCATATCCTATCATATCCCATATGCACGATACTTTAATTTGTTGGGAATTCTTTGTCGATTACATATAAAAAAAATATAGAAAATATATAAAATAAAGGCTTTTTTTAGGCCTTGTAAAAGACTCGTGAGCCCATCTCGTCTACAAATAGATGGGGCAGGCTCCCCACATCTCGGTATCACGTGAGCGATCTCGGCGTCGGCAATTGAGCCTGAGCCACGCCTTGTGACCTTTGCGTGTTTTCTAGAAGGCGAGGAAGCGGCGGTTTGAGCGCAAGCTGCAGCAACGAAGATAATAAAGATACTGAGGGCCGAGAGAGAGCAAGGCATTGGGTTGAATTGAATTGAATTGAATTGTATCCGGACAGATAGAAAGAATATAATCAGTAATAGTAATAATTTAATAATAATTCAATCAATAATTCAATCAATCCTTATCTGTGTAGATAATGTTATCAACCACTTCCGCCTGGTTGTCAGAAAGGTGTCAAGGTCGAGGTGGCACGGTTATCGCTTATCATTGTGTGACACGGCGTGTAATCGGAGAGCACCGCAAGGCTTGATTTGATACTTGCTAGACCTCGAGAATCAGGGACGTCAAGAGGTAGCAGTAGCAGTAGCAGTAGCAGTAGTAGCAGTAGTAGTTTGTAGCATCAGCAGCAGGAGTAATACAAAACCAGCTTGACCAGATTATGCACGTTTTTTCAAGGGCTGAACAGCCAGCCAGCCAGCCAGCGTGCAATTCGACCGGGATGGCAGGTCAAAAAACCCATCGCGAGGCTGAACTTTTGGAAAAAAAAAAAATAAAAATAAAAAATACATGGCAGAAACAAATAAACAGTGCAGCCACAAGATTTTGTGTGTGTGCATGGTATTTATTATTTGCTGGATATGTCTATATATCGTGTTTGGTGCAATGTTCTCGAGATGCAATCATTCCACCAATGCCAGTAGTGTCAGTTGACGACAGCGTCGTGGTGTATTCACGCGCGCACACGAATGGACTGTTTCCGTTTTGGGAAGGTTTTCAAATGGCGCGCCGACACGAAGACATCCGACAAGAACAAGAACAAGAATATAGTAGAACAATACAGTATGACAATATAGTTTAACAACGGCTGGTAAATAAAGCACTGCACTAACTGGAACATGCCGCTTGTTTTGTTTCACTAGCTTCTTATCAAAGGCGTAGGGCATGTGCGCATCATGTGAGCGTTTGCCATTGCACGTGATTCCATGCGCTGGCATTACCAGGTTGCGAGACCTGTTTAGGCGACACACACACGCACGTGCATACCAGGCGCTGGCCAAACATGGGGCCGTTGCCACCCAACCAAAAGAAGCCATGAGAACGAAAGCCCAACAAGGCAAAAGATAAAGTCACATGCCGGTCACATGCCGCGCTAGAACAAGTGTCATTGTCTTTGTTCTGGCTGACTCTATCGCTTGCTCGCTGCTGCTGCTGTTCTATTTTAAGTCAGTCAGTCAGTCATTCAGTCATTCTTTGATTCAGTCACAGAGAGAGAGAGAGAACGAGAAAGAGAAAGCTGCTGGCTGGCTGAGTCGGTGTTCGGTTCATGGTTCATTCTGGTAGCTTCTACGTTTGACTCGGCGGTTGTTCTACGGGGTTCCTCCAGCACACTGCCAGTATATACTCAATAGTAGTCAATATAATCGTTATTATTTGCAGTATGCAACAGAATTCCCTTGGAATTGCCAAAAACGGTGCAAGAATATAAAAAAATAAAAAATAAAAAATTCAAAAAAAAGCCCAAAGCTCGATAAAGTGTACTACACTACCTTGACAATCCATTGGCTTTCTTTGTGGGGACAACCACCCTCTTGGTGATGTGATCGACTGTTTAGGCCATGCCGCGGCGACATCACATCACATCATGTATTGTTTCATGATGATAATGACGGTGGTGGCAACAGCTACCGTACTAATACTACTGATACTACACACAGACTGACTATTATCATCATTACTGCTACTTCTTCCTGCTACTACTAGTATCACCTCCAAATGACTCAATCGTAACGCTAATCCTCCTCCTCCTCCTCCTCCTCTCCTGCTGCTGGAACCGGATCCCGCCCAGTGCGGAACCTCCACTGTATCACTGTATCAGTGAATGCGAAAATGCCGCCATAGAAGGTGGTGGAACCTTGACTCAGCCATTACGCGCTCCTTACGTAACCCCAGCCGGCGCAGGATAGCCTCCGCCACTATATATAAACACGCCTAGTCGCCGCCTTCCCTTTCCCTTCCTCTCCCCCCCCTCCTCTTTTTCCTCCTTTTCCTCCTTTTCCTTCTTTTCTCTCCTTGATCTTTCTTTCCCTCCACATCATTCACGACCTGTACATTATATTCCCGACCTCTCCTTAGAAGCCCTTTTTTTAGACGTTCTGTTCTTCTTGTTCTTTTACTTTGTTTTCTTTCCACACATTACCATTCTTTCTCTCTCTCTCTTCGTTTCCTTAGAATCTTGTCTCTCAATCCTTTTCCCCAAAAAGGCTTAAAAATCTCATCCTCTTCTACTACTACCACCACTACTATTCCCGTCTCTCCTCCTTTCAACCTCTCTCTCACAGTGTTATCTCCCTACTCGTAACATAAACCTGTTCTCTCCTGAACTTGTTTCTCCACTTTCTTCATCTCTCATCTCCATCTGACTGTCTCTCTATCGTCAGTAAGAGCTTAGGCTCTCTGTTTTTGTCTGATTTTTCCCAACGTTATCGTTTCTCTCTGCATACTCTTCAACCGCCTACGCTTTTGACAAGCTTTCGCACTTTTTGACGCATTCAACAAACCCTTTTTGCATATTCACAGCTTACTACCTACCACTACACTACTACAATGGCTACCATCGCAAACTTGAAGCCTAATCAGTTTATTAACGACCGCTATAAAGTCGTCGCCGCTATTAACCACGGTTCCTTTGGCTCAGTCTTCCTTGCTAAAGACACTTGGGCTAGAAACTCCTTGGTTGCCATCAAATGCATCAACAAACAAAAGGGTGACCCACAGGCTCTCCAAGAAGCCAGAGACGAAATTACCATCCACAAGCGCCTCGGTAATCACAAGTACATTTGCTCTCTTATCGACAACTTTGAAGACGACGAAGCTACCTACCTCGTCATGGAGTATTGCTCTGAAGGCGACCTTTACGAAGCTATTCGCGCCGGCAAGGGTCCAGGCCCTTCAGAAGTTTTTGACTTTATGCTCCAGCTCATTGAAGCTGTCGGATACGCTCACTCACGAGGTGTGTACCACAGAGACATTAAACCTGAAAACATTTTGATTTCTAGCGACGGCTCTGTTCGTCTTGCCGACTGGGGCTTGGCTACCACCCACCGCATTAACACTGAGTTTGGTGTTGGCTCTGAACGCTACATGGCCCCTGAGCTTTTCGACCAAAACAATATCGACTCTTACGACGCTGAAAAGGTGGACATTTGGTCAATTGGCATTTGCCTTTTGAACGTTTTGTTTGCTCGCAACCCCTTTACTTCGGCCTGCCAAAAGGACAAGCTTTTTCTTGACTTTGCCTCCTCCCGTGAGGCGCTTTTTGACATTTTCCCTTCGCTTTCTGACGACACCTTTACCGCTCTCCGCCACTCGTTGACCCTCGACCCCGACAATCGTTCTTTGGAAGAGTTCCGCGAAGCTCTCTTTGACGTTGAAATGTGGACCACCGATGAAGAAGACGATTATTATGACGACGAGGATGAATACGTTTCCAGAAACGTTTCCCTTTCTGACGTTTCTTCTCCCATTACTATTGAGGACAAGGCCGAACCTGAACTTGTTGCTCCCATCACCATTGCCTCTGATTCTGCTACCGATGCCCCTGTAACCGTTCCTTCTCAAGACTTGCCCGCCTTGGCTACTACTGCTCCTCCCAAGCCCACTGTTGTTCGACCTCTTTACAATACTCCCACGACCCCATCCATGCTTTCTGTCAACCTTCTTTCTACCAGCACGTCTAGCTTCCCACTCAAGCCTCACAATATTGTCCCTACTTCCAACAATCGTGAGCCCCTTCGCACTCCCTCTGCTTTGTCTCAGCAGATTATTAGCGAAAGCATGCTTTCAACAACTTGGAACAGAACTATGCAGTTCACTCCCCCCAACCCATCTTACTTTTCCGATGCCCGCAACAGTGCCGCAAACTCTGGCGGCAATAGCAAGCGCGGAATGGACTATATTAAAAGTCCCACCAACTACAACAGACCAGCAAATGCTTCCCGTCTTATGGAGTCTGTTACCGAAGAAGACTTTGGCGATCATGACGAAGTCTTTGCCATGGATGAGATTGACTCTGCTTTGAATGATTTGGCCTCTCGCAACATTCACGACGATACTTCGTCTATGTATAGTGTTCCTTCTTTGGTTCCTTCGCAAGATTGTGACGATGCCAGTAGTGATGCTTTGAGTAGCGTCAACAGCAGTCGTCGCAGTGCAATGATTGGCACGACAAATTCTAGTTTGTTGCGCAAGGTTTCAGTTTCAGGTCCAGCCACGCAAAAGCAAGTTCTCTCCTCCTCCTCCTCCACCATGGCGGACAAATTGGGCAACGCATCTGTGTTTGAAAAGACGTCGTTGCCCATGGCTATCCCCAAGATTGATGATAGCTTTCGTGACGCTGGCAGCCTAGACTTTGGCAAGTCCTGGGCCGATCTTGCCGGCGACGACGACGACGATGATGACGATGATGATTTTGACATTTATAAGGTGATTCATGCGTTGGAGACTACGCCAATGTATGTTGGGTCGCCAACAAACCCGATGATGCGTGTCCCTGTTTCTGACTGGCGTTCCTCCAGGGACGTTGACGACCCCCACTCTGATTCTCTTGATGATGCTGATGATGTCCAGCAAGAGCACTTGAGCTCTATTGATATGATTGCATCGGACACTCCTACCGATGCGGGTACCTTGTCACCTCACAAGAAGTCTTCAACACGACTTGTGGACTCTTTTGGAAAGGCTGTATCTACTTTAGTTCCGGCCCCCAGAAGACAATGGGTATCTACTTGGAGTTGATGACTATTAACGACTTTTTTTTTTTTTTTTTTCCTCTTATTCTTTCCCACTCTCTGCTTATTAATTATATTATCGCCATGATTTTGATGAAATTTATTATTTTATTTTTGTTTTATATATTTATTTCAGCAACCAACATTTTGCATACCAGTCGTACGACTTATGCGACAGCATTTCCGACCACAACAACAACAACAATAACAATAACACGCAATTAATGATTTATGCTTTTTGTATAAATTGTGACAAAACTCATAGAACCGCATTCACATTGTTAAATATTTGCATTCTTGACACAATTAAATATGATATTTGTACTTGTTTATATATTTCCCCTACTATACTTTTGATGACTGATTTTTTTTTTTATAAAAATACAAGCCACTTGTGTTGTAAACAGACTTGAGCCGATTGCCAGTTGGCAGTTGCCAAATGCCAAATGCCAAATGCCAATATTGCCAATGTAAAGAAAAAAAGGGTCATGAGGCCATTAGTTGGGGGAAAATGCTGTTGAGTTGCTGTAGATCCACTTGAAGGTTTTTGGCATAGTTAGTGGCAGCGGGAATTACAGGGCGTGTAACAGGCCTTGCGAGTGGTAACAAGCGAATATTGATAAGGACGTCCGGAGACTTTTGTTTGTTACAAGCAGACAAGGAGACGAATATAATGATGTGGTGACGATGGTTTCCTGAAAGGAATGGGCAGGTTATCCTGGAGCTAGCCAGGCATATGACCGAGCAATGGCCATATGAGAAGATCGAGACCGAGGCCATATAAAAAAAAAAAAAAAAAAGAGAAAAGAGTTACTAGCAAGGACTTGTCAAACGAAATCAATCAAAATCAATCAAAACCAATCAAAACATGGGGACATTCTTATTAAATAAAGCAGAAGAGGAAGAGGAAATAAATTTAATTTAATACAAATGTATATGTAGTATCAATAAGATGATAACAATAATGATAATAATAATAATACCAATACCAATACCAATGGTATCACCATGTACAAAGCTGATAACAATAGGGCTTTTTCTTAGTGTTCCTCGTGCAAGATAAGCGCCGGAGAGAAGCCTACACAGTGCAGTACACAGTCTCCTTTGTCGCTTCTAGTCCTGTAGTAGTCCTATAGATTTCTATAGGCTCTATAGGCTCTATAGTTTCTATAGTTTGCACCGTTCGGCAGAGCCAGAAGGAGCCAGAAGGAGCCAGAAGGAGCCAGAGAAACCCTTGCGGTTCCGGCGTTGGAGGCAAGTACGAGAGAGAGCCATGTCACTAACCACGCGCTAAGCCTTGTTTTTTATTATTATTACTTTTATTATTATTTTTATTTATTTTACTTTCACTTTATTTTACTTTTCTTTTTGTTCTTTTGCGTTTCTGTGCTTCATGTTTCTTTGCGTTTTCATGTGACTTGCCCGTGCCGGTATTACATTACACCTTTCTCCCACGCTGTTACACGCCGTTACACACTATGTCACACATGGCTCCCTCCAATCGGCCCGTTTTATTGTGATATGTGGCTATGCGATATGCAAACTGCTATTGTGTGTATGGCCCTCCTCTCTCTTTCTCTCTTTCTCTCTTTCTTTCGCTCGGTGGGGAATTCATACGTTTCATCTCTCCATGTCTTTTGCAAAATAATAAACTGTAAATCATAAAAAAATTATATATAATAATAATCCTGGGGTTGTAGACCTTTCAACACTTGCTACAACCCATTTTACCCGTATCATCGTCATCGTCATCGTTATCATCATCATTATTATTATCATTATCTTCATTATTCTGGTTATTAGATTCATATATACATATATACATCATCATCATCATCATCATCATCTTCTTCTTCTCCTCATCTAAAAATTAAATGCTGCCAAATCCCCTTCCCCCGGCTCCGCTTGCACCTCTGGCGTCTTCACATGCTCTACATCCTGGATCGTGTGAATCGCTATTTGCGAACATTCGTAATTGAACTCAAACTCAAAGATCCCTACCAAATACGCCCCGCCACTACTACTACCTCCTCCTCCCCCTGATAATGACCCTCCATTGCTCCCACTTCTTGGCCTAAACCGCGAAATCTGCCGCCTTTGCTGCTCTCGCGTCTGTAGATTCTGCTTTTGTTTCTGCTCCTGCCCTTGCCAGGCTTCTGGCCTTGGTCTTGGTCCTGGTCCTGGTCCTGCTGCCATTGCGTCAATGCTTGTGTACTTTGTAACTTGTCCCTCCTCTTCTTCTTCGTTACAACAAATGCTGCCCGTCGAGGCCAGGCTCACTCCCGAAACTTTGCCAACACAAACCCCTCCCCCAGGTCCAGCCAACACCAACTCTGTATCATTTGCTTTTTCCAACTTTAGCTCTTTCTCACCAACTTTAAAATTAACCATATCCGACTTGGATCCCAAAGAAGAAGAAGAAGAAGAAGAAGAAGAAGAAGAACATGTTTCTAAATCGTTACAATACTCTTCGGAACATGTCCTCCACTTGACCACATACTTTTTAGGAACAACTGCTCGTTGCTGCCCTGTCCCCAAGTCCAATGGCCCCTTTCCTCCTCCCACTTGATGACTTCCGACTCCCAAAATCTCCCCATTCGGCCCTTCAAAATGCGAACCTGTAACATGGATCTTTGTCTTTGGCGACACGTACAGCGCCGTAGCAACAACTTGTAACCCTTTGATCGCTGTGCTGTATGCCACCCGGCCCTTGATCATCGGTGGAATGGGCACACTCAAATACACGCGCTTGCGTACCTCGTCTTCATACTGCTCGCGCCAAAGCTTGGGGAACCGCGAGCCTCCATGAAACGTTGCGCCCGAGAAAAACGAGTACCACGAATTGCCTCCACCACTGCCGCCGCCATCACCACCCGCGCCTTTTTTGAACAATCCAGCAAGGTATGCTACCGGGTTATAATTGAAGCCCGGTATTGTAATCTTCAAATGCAACTGCCGTTTCCTCTTGCCACTCTTTTCCTTGGACTCGTTCTTGTTCTCATCAACCGTTTCGTAGAACCGCCTGCTGTCTGGAAAAAGTCGCAAAACAACATCCGTAGTCAACTTTTGCTTCGAACTGACCGGCAGCGATTGGCTCATGGACTGTAGCATGTACGGGATCCGCGAATTGATCTCCTCAACCAAATCCCCAAGATTGGCCAACCGCTCCGTCGTGTCAAGCTCCCAATGAGGTCGGCGGGGGTGATGGTGGTTGCGGCCATACTGTGATTCAGCAAACCGTACTGCTGCTGATGCTGATGCTGATGCTGCTGGTGCTGCTGCCGGCCCATTGATCACTCCTGTCTTGACCTCGACCGGCTCAGTTTTAAATGCCGTCGCACTAGAACTGGGCTCAAACTTGCTGTTTGTAGATGCTAAAAGGTATTCTCTTCTCTGGTAAACAAACCCTTGTGTGCCTGCTTGCCTCTTGGTCGGTCCCGTTACATGTTGTACAAGCGCTTGCTGTCTTTTTATAAACGTCCCACATCTTGGTTGCTTCCCTGTGGCCGCTGATTTATATGCCCTGTATATACAATCTGATTCAAATCCTTGGACCCGCGTCCGTATCATGATGACCCTGGAGTACGTACAACCAGCCAATTAATCAAGTTGTCAAGTTGTCAATCACGTATTAATAAAATAACGCTAGGTATATTCAAGCAACAAAACAAAGCCAAAACCAAAATAACCCAAATTGCTTTGCTAGGATATCAAAAAATAAAACGTAAAACGTAAAAAGTAAAAACAAAAATTCGATTTCGACTGTCTTTACAAACAAAGAAAACAAAATCAAGACAAGTCAATTCCTTTAAATAAAAAGTGGACAAGTTGACTTTTGTTTAAAACCAAAAAAAACCAAAAAAAAAAACTCGACAAAATCAGGTCAAAACCACATTACGTAAGAGTCACGCTTACACCACGTGATTCTAACCCCACGCCACATCACGTGTATATTTTTAACCTACACATTGGCTTCTTGTAGTATCATTCAAAATATATATTGGATGATTCTACATTTGTTCCTCCATGTGTTCTTGTGCCTGTCCAGCAGGACCGTTGCTACACATTACTTTTTTATTTTACTGCATTGACATTTATATTAATCCAATTAATACTTTTTTCAAACTAAATCACATCAGTATAACTAAACCGTCTTGTATATTCATAACCTCGCCAACAAAACACATTTAGTACTCGGCCCACTTCTTAAACTGGTTGATGAGACCTTGGGTAGAGCCGTCGTGGGTAGAAACAGGAGCAGAGGTGTCCAGTTCCTTGCCAATAACCTTTGCAAGAACCTTGCCAAGCTCAACACCCCACTGGTCGTAAGAGTTAATGTTCCAAATAGCACCCTCCACAAAAGTAAGGTGCTCATAGTAAACAATAAGTGCTCCAAGAGTGGCAGGCGTAATCTTTTGAGCAAGAATAGATGTAGTGGGTCTGTTACCACTGAAAATCTTGTGGTTAACAAGGTCCTCCTTGGTTCCTTCAGCCTCAACAACAGCCTTGGGCTTGCCAACCATAAGTGCCTCGGCTTGGGCAAAAAAGTTGGATGCAAGCATGCGCTGGTGCTTGTTGTGCTCAATGGGGTTGTGAGACTCGGCCGCCAAAATAAAATCGGCAGGAATCAACTTGGTACCTTGGTGAACAAGCTGGAAGAAAGAGTGCTGGGCATTGGTGGCGGGCTCACCAAAGAGAATGGTACCAGTCTCGTACTTGACAAACTCATTGGCGCGGTTAACGCTCTTACCATTGGATTCCATCGAAAGTTGCTGAAGATAAGCTGGGAATCTGTGGAGGTACTGGTCAAATGGAGCAACCAAGTGGGTTTGTGCGCCAAAAAAGTTATTGTACCAAACACTCAACAAACCACCAATGGCAGGAATGTTCTCTTCTAATGGAGTCTCGACAAAGTGTCGGTCAACAGCTTCACCACCCTTCAAAAAGTCCTCAAAGTTTTCAAAGCCAATGTACAAAGCAACAGACAAACCAATGGCAGACCAGACAGAGTATCTGCCACCAACCCAGTCTTCAAATCCAAACATGTTCTTGGTATCAATACCAAAAGCAGCAACCTCCTTAGCGTTGGTGGAGAGGGCGACAAAGTGCTTGGCAATGTGGGACTGTTCTTTAGCAGTCTCAAGGAACCAAGCCTTTGCAGTATTGGCATTAGTGACGGTTTCAGCAGTAGTAAACGTCTTGGAAGCGACAAGGAACAAGGTGGTTTCGGGATCACAGATTCTCAAAATCTCAGCAATGTGAGTACCGTCAATGTTTGAAACAAAGTGGGTGTGAAGGTCTCTTCTAGAGTAGTGCTTGAGCGCCTCCGTCACCATGACAGGGCCCAAATCGGAACCACCAATACCAATGTTGACAATGTCAGTAATCTTCTTGCCAGAGTAACCGGCCCATTCACCAGAACGGACGGCGTCTGAGAACTCCTTCATGTGCTTGAGCACAGACTTGACTTCGTGAGTGGTATCCACACCGCCAACCTTCATGGGGCGGCCAGCAACGTTACGAAGGGCCATGTGGTAAACCGCACGGTCTTCGGTAAAGTTAATGTGGTCGCCAGCAAAAAGAGCGGAGCGAAGCTCTTCAATCTTAGCATCCTTAGCAAGTTGAATCAAAGCCTTGAAAACCTCTTCGTCAACAATGTTCTTGCTAAAGTCAAAGAGAATCTCGCTGCCATCGTGGTTCTTGAAAGTGCGAGAAAACTCCTGGAATCTCTTGGGGTCAGACTTGAACTGTTCAGCAATGTTGAGGTTCTTTTTGGACTCGTGAAGAGCCTCAAGCTTCTTCCAGGTAGGAAGATCAGTAGCTTGATTAAAGGTCGTGTAGTTGTTGGTCATTATTATAGATTATTATGGCAAATAAAACAAAAAAAAAAACAGGTAATAAGAAGCTCAATTGGTATAACAGAAAGTTCAGAAGATGATGGCAGCAAGAAACGATTGGGGAAAGGAGCAGCTTTGTCCGTACTTATATATCATGAGTGGGTTGACAAGTTATCGCTTAGTAAGACAAGCAATCCGGTTGTGTTACATGGATTCCGTGTGTTACATTGTGTGTAATATATCCGGTATTAATCATCGCCAGGGACCAAAAACGGTAAATAGCTCAATTATTAATAGATGTTTAATAGAAACACAGGGTTACAGTTTGAAATATATCTATTCAGTTGATATTAGAACTGTGATTAAAGTTTAGAATTATGAATCAATGCTATTCGAGTTGAGCTATTAAATCAAGCTGCTATCTGTTTCATAGTTTATGTGTGTATTTCTTTTTTATTTTTTTATTTTTTTTTAAAATTTAACAAATGAAGATCCTATAAACACAAGAGCAAAAACCGCCAGTATCGTGGCTCCAGGTCCAGTCACTCCTCGCGAGCTTTTTGCAACCTGCTCTTCTTCCATGTCACGGCCTGGTGTGTGCCGCGCCTGGTCAACAGATTCCTCGTTCACTTGTGCCGATGGCTCCTGATCAACGCCTTGTGTCTTGTCTCCCAGTTTGCTCGCAATATCTTCTGAAACTTTGAGATATTTGAGAATATTGTTGGACAATTGGTTGCTGGGATCGCTGGCATTGCCGTCAACTTCGGCATTTTGAACACTTCCAAAAAAATCAGTGACCAACACGTCCTTGGGATTTCGTCTAAACAAGTCTGTTCTGATCCCTGGGTCAGAGTGAATGTCGTCTGGATTGTAGGATTCAAACAAGTCGGCAATGGTAGTCTTGGATTGTCTGTCAACCTTTTCCAAAAACTCTAGATTGTAATAAGTAAACCGATCAATCACCGCAACACCCACGTCAACGTCAGCGTGGTGGGAGTAACTGTTCTGGTCAAGCTTGGAGGATCCCACTGCCAGAATATTTGGGGAATAAAATCTCGAATACATGGTATTGGCTTGACAGGTATCAATCATAAACAAAATCTCATTGTATCGCTTCTTTTCCCACATTTGCCCAAACGCATCAGCAATGTCTTGAGCCCCAATTTCCTCAGCGTCTTGGAACTTGAGAAACTCATTTCCACCATGACCAGTCATGTAGATGAAAATATTCGAACGGTCGTCGGTTAGTAAACGCTTAGACCTAGGCTGCTTATCACCATCCCATCGGTCAGTTAATAGTCTAATAAAGTTCTCCACTGTTACCTCGTATCCTCGATAGTCCACCTCAATGTTGTCACCGTATAGATCGAGCCCCCTGTCTGCATTGTTGTATACCGTACCAGGGAAGGCGTTGCGGGGGTTGCACGACACATCGTCACTTAGCATTAGAATGATCTGGGAATCTGGGATACCCAAGCGCTTGACAGTACGATACATGCTCAGCACATTTGCCATGTGTCTATAATTGAACCAAAACCGGGATGTGGAAACAAGCACAGCCCAGTTGTTGGTATGCTGAGAGCCATCAGCTGTGACGACAGTAGCAAATGCTGCTATTAAAGCAAACGCTAGAAGCTTGGTCAAGCTGTGTATTACCGACATTTATGGCTGTGTTCGTTGGGATGAAAAAGATGATGGGAAAAAAGATAATCAAACACATTCCAAGATATCATCACCCTTGTAAAAAACAAAAACAAAAAAAGTATTAACATTAGAAACAGGGTAAACATGTGACAGTCACATGATACTAATCAGACCAAATTATACGCTTAGTCTGCGTATATACTAGCATCGAATACAGTTACAGTACTGGAGCCAAGCCTCTTAAACTCCAGCATGAAGACTTTTATTTTTCTTTAAATATACAAACAAGATTTTCATTTTTCAGACTTATAAACAATTGTCTGATTGCACTCCTCTCTAAATGCCTTGATGCCTGACCACCGTGATGCTTTCCATATGCTGCGATTTCAACGGTTGTGAGCCTTTGTTGGATGCACGTGGTATAGTTGACTTGCGTCATGTTTGGCAATATGCTCAGGTTGACAAGTAATATTAGCTATAGTTGCTAACAAAAGCTATTCAAGCCCAAGTCTCTCCTTTTGTAAAGAACCACTAACTTGTTCCGTGTTTTACTAGAAATATCACATTTCTGGGGTCTGGTCTAAACCAATCCTGGCTTTATCAATATCAAAAAGTTAGGGGTGGGCTGCTAGCTGCTTAGTTGTGCCTAAAATTTTTATTTTACCCATATATATCAAAACTTCCATGTCAAAGTACATTCTTTTCCTTTAACACCATCCTGAACAAAAAAACAAATAAGTGACTGCTTTCTTATCTTAATATTCCAAATTGACTACCTCTATTATTCAGTATTTCCCGGGATATGCAAAATGGAAATGCCTGTTCTTCAACCTTGATACACCAACAATAAGCACATGTTTCAGAAGCCACCATGACTCCTACAAGCAGAACCTTTATCTTTGACTCTGCCGAAAACGATTTGTTTGACAGTTACAACGATGTCGAGGCAACCTTCTTTAGTACAACTGACAGCGATTCAGCTCTTTCTGATTCCTCTACTGATACCTTGTCTGACTCCTCTTCAGACTCTCACTCATCAAGAGAAGACTCCAACGACAGAAGGCGCCAGTCCCGTCAAGGATCAAGCTTCCATGGTCGCGGAAACCCAGATACAACCCAAAATACAAGCAGCGCTGGAAACAATTCTAACAAAAAGTCTCAGCGACATCATACCCAAGACGTTCAGCAACAAGTTTTTCATACAGAAACTACCGAAAGGACAGCCGACCGCAAATATATAGACAATGACGATGACTTGTATGAAGACCCGCCCCCGGAAAACAAAATCAATAACTCGGGCCAAACTATATCTCCTATCGGAGCTTCTGGGCTGTCTTCCTCACACCATTCAACTCAACCCCACAATAGGGCTACAAGTTTCAACAGTTATTATAGCGCTTACAGCATGCACACTATAAGCAGCCACAAGACTGATCAAAGTGCAAAAAGTTCCAAAAGTTCCAAGAGTGACTACAGCAGCAAAAGCCATCGAAGGGCTGATCCTCTTTACCGTCTTAAGAATTTGGTCCGCCGTAGACAAAATGAATCGGATTGGTCTGACGATTCTGAAGCTTTAGAGTCCGACTCTGATGATGAAAGGCCTTTTAGTGCCCCTGTCAATGAACACTCTGAACGTTTATCAGTCCTCTCAGAGGTTAGTTCCAGTGATCAGATTGAGGAAGACATTGAAGGTGATGCTGACGACGATGAAAACTATGATCACAACGACTATGAGGATGAAGATGCTGATATAGAGATTCAAGTTGGAAATAAAAACGAAAATGGTCCGCCCGGTATTATGATGCCTTTTGGTTTACGCCAATCCCAAACACAGCAAGCAAAAATTTCCAAAGACTCTTCAAAAAAAACCAATACCAGCAGTCAAAACTCAAGCGGAAAAGTTCCAGATGGTAACTCGCAAACAACAGACCAAACAACTAATGCATACAAACCTGTTGTCATTGAAGAGCCTTCTGAACCTGAAATGAGAAGAAGGAAACGAAAAGGTGAAGAACAAGGTGGACATCGCAGAAAGGATGGCAGCTCAATTCGAAAAAACATTTCACACCGTGAATATTCCACTGGTATGGCATCTGCTTCTGCTGCAAGACGCCGTGCTGGATGGGACCCCGGTATTGATCTCAAAACTACCCAAGTCATTCTTGAAAGTGTTGGCTCTACTGTTACTATTGTTGACTATAATGCCACGCGCTTCCGTGTTGTTCAAACCGAAGTCTTGCCAGAACATCAGGGATCTGATGATGACAGTTCTGATGATAAATCAAACAGTGATCGTATGAGAACCGCAGCTAGGTTGCGTAAGATCAACAAGGACTTTTACTATCATTTGGATAACAGGCCTTCGTGGTCTTCCGTTCGATGGATTTCCGTTAATGGACTTTCTTGGGAGGCAATTTCAGCAATTTCTCAGCAGTTCCAATTGCATCGTTTGGCTATTGAAGATATGATTGAAATCCCACAACGAACCAAAGTTGACAACTACCCAACGCATATATTTTGTGTTTTGCCAATGCACAAACTTATGTATTATAGACCAGAAAAGATGTCAAAGGCTGCTAAGGAGAATGGTGAGGATAATGAGCCAGAGGCATTTGTTTCTAAAGCTAAATCGCTAGTCACATTTGCTATGCCTGAATGGATGTCGGAAGGGTTTGAAAAAGGATTCCACTCTATTGCTTCAGCTTGGCATTCCATTTTTCCACTTGAAGAGTCTGATTCGGAGCTTGAAAGCTCAAACGTTGATGGAGAAAACAAAAATAAAAGAAATTCCGTTAGCGGCGATGGTTCTGAGCAAAAGACCCGTTCAGTTACTAAACACAAAAGGCCACATCGGCAGTCTCTTGCACCATTTACCAGTATTTCACAGCTGGGCCATAAAGTCAATACCAATGCTAATAAACTTTTGAGACTTTATGATAGTGATGCTTCTTCGTCATCATCGTCTTCAGATTCTTCTTCAGACTCTGATACTGATCGTCAGTCAGTCTCGAGGCTTTTGTCCAAGCAGAAGGACAAGATTATTTATGATTGGAGTAACTCATATACCCGTAACTCGCAGCATCAAACCCCTCGTTTCATTGAAGAGAAATTTCCATTAGCTGCATATCGTCGAGCGGTTGGTGTTGAGCAAGTATCGTTGTTTTTGACCAACAAGCAAACAGTCATTTCATTTTTCGAGCGATCTGGCCCTGATATTGAACGTCCTTTACTTGCTCGCTTAGCTTCGGAGTCAACCATTTTGAGGGAGTCTTGCGACCCTTCAATGCTTCTCCAAGCCATTATTGACATTATCGTTGACCAAGTTCAACCAGCCATTACAGCTTACAAACGCCGGTTCACAGAATTAGAAGTTTCAGCAATGACTCAGCCGACCATGGCACATACCCAAGAATTGCATTTCATGACTGGTGAGCTGTCTTTGCTACGAAACACTATTTTCCCCATTTCCACCTTGGTCCAATCTTTGCGAGATCATAAAGATCCTACCGTTGCTGCACAAAATTCTGGGTTTAAAAAACAGTCGCCTTTAGATGATCCAAACAATGTAGGCCAGTTTTCCGAAATGCCTTCAAAGTCAGCCTCTAGATACTCGATTTATGAAGGGCCAGATCAAATGGCAACGGTTCGTGACTTTACAAAGGTTAGTTTACCAGCAGCAGGAACAGTGTTTGTCCCATTTCCAGCTCGTGAGTCTATTTCCAATATTGCCAAGCTATATCTTGGAGACATTGGAGATCACTTGTTTACATATACACAGGATATTGATATGATGCGGGAGAATACCCAGAACATGGTCGAAGTGATTTTCAACACCATTTTCTACCAAAGCGGCGACAGTGTAAGCAACCTTTCGTTTTTGCACATTATCTTTTTGCCTCTCACGTTCTGGACCAACTATTATGGTATGAATTTTATCACCTTTGGCAACCTGGATTCAGGGGTCAAACTATTTTGGAAGATCGCCGTTCCATTTACATTTGGCGTTTTTGTTATTATCATGGTTCTTCAGCTGTATGACGTAGCTCTCAGAACCTTGAGACGCTGGAGAAGACGCTGGAACAGACGGCAGTACGAGTTGGAAAAGAAGAAGAAGAAAGAAGAAGAAAAAGAAAAAGAAAAACAACGAAGATTGAAGTAATATAGAATTGATATATATATATAGAGTTGCAAAAATACACTTGAGTAAAACAGCGCTACGATAGAGTTCCACAACAGTGCTGATGTGATGGTAAGCTCCAGTTTTATCCAATCAGCCTCGCACATGCATGCAGCACAAATTACCCGATTAGGCAGTTCTTTTGCCGCCGGGGGAAATACAAAGCCAAGCCTGGTGCCAAGTTTGGGCAAAGCCGCACGAATTACGTGGGTTACACACCAGCGTTGCATGTGACTGGGAATGGGAGGATTCCATAGGCTGGCCGACGATTGTATCCGCATAAAGCAGCGCTTTGACAGGAGCCGGCGCATTTCTCGTATTGGCTAGTGTGCCAGTGTTGCTATTGAGCTCATTCCAAGCGTTAGGCTTGCTAATGGCAATGAATTGTGATTAATTAGAAGGAGGTGAGTTGAGTTTAGAGAATTTGTTTAATTCCAGAGAGAGCAGGTGTATATGGTATAGATAGTATATATACGGTATAAACGGTATAAACGCACCGGTACTTTAAAAACCATGTCAAATATCACATCGGTTAGGCTAGCTGCTACAAGGTTACCCGGTCTCAGCAATATATCTACTTTTTAACACACACACACACACAGCCGGGTTGGCCACCCACTGAAAATTTTTAGTCTGTTTTTTTTTTTTTTTTTTTTGACATGTTGCCAAACACTTTCTCTTCTTATTCCTCTTTCACTCCCTTCCAACTCCCAGTTCTACCCAATATTATTCTTCAATTTTATTTGAGTTCTAATGTAAACTACTCGCTTTTTTTTTTTTTCTCTCCTGAAAAGTCTCCTAAGCTCAGAGCTCCTTTATCCTCAATACCTGTCAAGAGCTAACAGCCTCCCCCCCCCGCCCGTTTCCATCTGATATAAACACACGCCAAATTGCCACGCTTGAATCCCTTCCTTTCCTTTCTTTCAGCAGGAAACAGCAATCATGTCTTCCAGCAGAACCTTTGTCTTTGATTCCGCAGATCTTGATCTGCCCTATGAAGAGGTTGAGGCTGCGTTCTACAGTACCGATGAAAGCGACTCTAACCTGTCCTCTTCAACCTCTTCTTCTGCTGACAGCGACAGCAGCGACAACTCTGACGACAGCGATGCTCCTAACACTTATGGCCGTGAACACACTGTTAATGACATTCTTCAGCAAATCTCAGAAACAAACGAGTCTAGTGAACGCCCCAGCCGGTTTGGCCGCCGCCAACGCTTGAATGAAGCTGCCGCTTCGGCTAACCGACCCAGAAGCTCTTCTAAAAGACAGCGTCGTGCTTCTTCTTCTAAAAACGACTCAGATTCTGAAGATGGAATCAAATCCATTCCAATCGTACGCGCTATTTCAAAGGTTATTCCTGGCTCTTCCCACCGTCACCATGACGACTCTCCTCGCTCCCCTACGTCTGGCCCCAGACACAGCCACGAGTTTGCTCGTTCGCCTACTGGAATTGGTCGTAATAAAAGCCACAGAAGCACTCATAGTAACTCTAGCAACCCTGGAAGAAGATCTCACAACAGCAAGTATACCAAAGACAAAACTGATAGGGACGAATTGGATGAAGATGAAGATGAAGATGAAGATGAAGATGATGACGATGATAGTATGGGTGCCGTTGTGCGCGTTACGCCCGCCAACGGACAAGAACCCCCTGGTATTATGATTAGAGGTTCTACAGAAATTGCTCGAAATGACTCTTCTTCTTCTCAGGCTAACCACATGTCAGATGATACTATTGCTGAAAATTTTGAACCAGATTATAACCTTCGAGGATCCACTTTGCTCAACCTTGAGTCCAACCCTGTTTCTCCAATGACTTCTGAGCCTCCTCATCTTAATCTCATTGTTCCTTCTCCTCAAGGAGGCTCCAGTCCATTGGCTCATTCTTCTGATTCCGGATATTTCAAAGAACACACTAGCCTCTATGGAATTCAGGGTGTTGGCACTGAGCACTTTAGCTCTACTCACGCCTTTCCTACCCTTTCCCCATCAGCTAATAATAGTTCTTCTGGAAATCCTCGTAGCCAGTCACCTGCCAAGTCTGATGGTGGTGATGTGGTTATTGAAGAGCCTGTTCGTAGACGTAAAGGACGCAGTGGTGGAGCTGGTGGGGATCCTGGAAATGGCGATGATTCTGACGGTAATGGCGGCCGCAAGAACAACAAGAAGAGTAATGGTCGCAAGAGTCACAAGAAGAAGAAATCCCGCCGTCGCTACTCTAACAGCATTTTTTCTGCTACTGCTGCCCGACGCCGTGCTGGTTGGGAACCTGGTGTAGACATTAAGACTACGGATGTTATTCTGCATAGCATTGGTTCTTCTGTTACTATTGTTGACTACAATGAAACTAGATACCGTGTAGTGCAGACTGAGGTATACCCCGAAAAACGTCCAGAGGCTGAAGAAGAAGAGGAGGAAAACACTTCGGCAGAGACCCAGCAGCCTCAACAACCAGCTGAGCCTTTACCTACAGCCAAGTGGTGGCAAAAGAGTTCTCAATCAGCGCATGTAGATGGTGTTCAATCCCAAGAGGCAGCTCCAGCTCCAACTACAGATTCTAAGCCTCAAGTTCCCCCCACTTTTGCTCAGTTTCCTTCTAGCGCTCCAGACCATAACCAAAACAAGGACTTTTATCATCACCTTGATCATCGTCCAGAATGGTCGTCTGTTCGATGGATCTCTGTCAATGGATTGTCCTGGGAAACAATTTCAGCCATTTCTCAAAAGTACAATTTGCACCGTTTGTCTATTGAAGATATGATTGATATTCCGCAAAGAACCAAGGTTGATATTTACCCAAACCATACATTCTGTGTCTTGCCCATGCATAAACTTATGTATTACAAGCCTGAAAATGAACAACAAAAGAAGGAAAAAAAGCTTTTCAAGGCTGATTCGGATGACGAAGAGTTGAAAAGTGTTAAATCGCTGAATATAAACACCAAGTCGGACTTCAACCATCCATCTAGAAACCAGTTTGTTCCAGCTAATCATACCAAAACTGGTGGAATGCCAGTACACAGTCGTGGAGATGTTGGTGGAGCCTCGCTCCACCGTGTCAAGTCTAATGCATCTGCTTCTTCAAAAAAGTCTAAAAAGCATAGCACCATGTCTGGCTTTGAAAATGCTCGTCGCCGTGCACTTTCAATTATAAGTGATGGCGATTCTACTGATTCTGAGGCAAGTGAGAATGAATCTGCCAAACCTTTATCCGCACGACTTGCAGAACTACCAAACAACACTATTTATGACTGGAATAACTCTTATGTTGCAAACCTTGCTAAACCCCTTTTCATTGAGAAGAAGCGCCCGCTTGCCCAATATCGAAGAGCTGTCGGTGTTGAGCAAGTGTCGCTTTTTTTGACGGACCAAAAGACTGTTATCACATTTTTTGAGCATTCGGCTGCTGACATTGAACGACCTTTACTTGCTCGTCTTGCGACAAAGTCAACAATGCTTCGAGAATCTTGTGATCCATCGATGCTCCTTCAAGCCGTTATGGATATTATTGTTGACCAAGTGCAGCCCATAATTACTGCTTATAGAAGAAGACTGACTGAGCTTGAAGTCAATGTCATGGTTACCCCAACTTTGTCTCATACCCAGGATTTGCATTTTATGGCTGCTGAATTGTCTTTACTAAGAAACAACATTGCTCCTATAACTTCTCTTATCCAGTCTTTGAGAGATCACGGTAGCAAAACCCCAACTGTTCCTGTTAGTACTCATATTTTGGCACCTATTACAGGCTTTCACCATTCTGGTGAAAACACAGTCATCACAGCCACCCATATACCAGCATCTGCTAGCAATGGCTATGGAGATGAGTCGAACAAGTTTAGTAATAACCGCATCTCTGCTGTCACAAAAGTCTATCTTGCCGATGTAGCTGATCATCTTCTTTCTTATACTCTGGACTTGGATGTTATGCGTGGTAATACCAAGAACATGATTGATATGATTTTCAATGTTATTTCTATCAAGAGCAGTGATAGTGTTAACCAGTTGTCTATGGTTTCCGTCATCTTTTTGCCCTTGTCTTTTTGGACTGGTTATTTTGGTATGAATTTTCATGATTTTGCAATTCTCAACAATAGTGCGTCAATGTTTTGGACAATTTCAATTCCATTCTCAGTTGTTGTTCTTTTCCTGGTCATGATTGGTCCTATTGTCAATTGGTACAACCAGACAATACGTATTATTAGAAAGAGATGGATTCGCCACCAAAGAAGAACTGAGAAAAAGGCGTTGAAGAAGGCAAAGAAGAGAGATTGATTTAATTTATTAGTAATGTTTTGGAACTTTGTATTTAAACAGTCGTTTAATTTATAAATACTATTATAATATAATGTGAAATTAAAACGTATTTTTATGATTTGCTTGTAAGACTTTTATTGTCCAACTTTTGATGAAAGAGAATATAAAGGTTGAAACAAAAGTAGCAAAATTTGCATAAAATATGTTAGCTTGATAAAACCACGGAACAAGATCTATTATGTTTTAAAAGACAATTACAGAATTTAATTAGAATGATAATATGATTATAATTATTATTATAAACGTACAGAATTGTTGTGATTTATTCTACATACTTTAAACATAATCTGTTTGATAAACTTTACTGTATTACCTCAATAATGTAAACCAATTTTTAATCAACTAATCACTATACGTAAGATATACATTAAACGTACAACATCTGTCAAGTTAATATCTTTAAATAAAAAAGTAATTATTAAAAAGATATCTATTTCAATGATTTTTATAAACCGAAATATTCAAATATCCATTTCAAACAAACCTTTAAGTGAGTTGTAATAGACATATTATGTGTAATAAAATTAATAATATTAATTTAAAATGTCAAAAACATTTAATTGTAGCGCAAAATAAACCTTGATTTTGAAAAGAAGTTAACAATATATGTAAAGTCTACATCACCCCATATGTAAATTCTTTACAATCTTTACTTTTCTTCTTTAATTACGATTACCAAAAAGAAACTTAACCAACAAAGGCTCAATTTGTTTCAAACGTTTCATATCATATTGTAACACATTAACCTCTTTAAGTCCTACTAGTCCATTTTCAACTTGAGAAAAATCTAAACCTACAAGTTGATTCAGTAGTTCTCGAATATCTAGATAAATACCCACCAATTATTCTGTTGAACATGCTAATTTAGTGTTCACTGATTATTCACTATATTCGGGTTGGCAACTGTCTTATACAGATTTAGATAATAATTTGTTCAACAAACCCTATCGAAAAAGAATCAAAGCGTTATATTACTGAATCTAATAGGTCTGGAAAAATGTGTTGCACAACAACGGGGAAAAAAACTTGTAATAGGATGAGTGCTGTTAAGAAAGCGGTTGACTACGTTGTAGTCAGTAGAAAAGTTCACATATTAAAATTGAACAAGGATAAATGCGGTCTTACAATTCCTGGTATTTTCAAAATCCTTTACCAGACTAAGATGATCTGTTTGGTGTTGAACCATAGTGATGATAGAAACGTATACAATATACTGATTTGATGCATAAAATGCTTCAGAAGAAGAGATAAAATAAGTGAAACTAGTTGAAAGCAATTGCATACATGTTTGGGCAGTGCATGTGATATTGTGAGAAATATACTTAGCTAGGAGGTGTGCTCCAGAATAAAATTACTGTTTATGACGATTACATGTGGTGCAGGTTGCCACCAACCGTGAAAAAACAAAAACAAAATTTTGAACAAAATGTTACTATTTGGGACCAAGTTTACTTTCATTTTTTAAACTGATTGATTATGAAGCAACAATAAGATTTAAAATGTAGCAGGGGTCATACCCTCCTCAAAAAATTATCTATGGCATTGCAAGATGTTACATGCCATATCTCTTACTTGTTCGGCAAGATCCCCTAACTGAAAGAACCAGAATGAAATATAATCAATCAACCAATTACCTTGAGGTTTACGCAGTATACATAAAAATATTTTTTAAAAAAAAAATAAAGCTGTTTTGCAGATTGTTTGGTCTTTACGCTCAGATTAACAAAATCTAATTGAAAAAATTAGTGCCTCGAGCCGGATTCGAACCGACGATCTCGTCATTACTAGTGACGCGCCTTACCAACTTGGCCATCAAGGCGAGTGTTGTTATGGTGTTGTGAAACGGATGCGGGCAGAGAAAGACTTGAATGAAAACTAGGAAGGCAGATGGATGTCAATCAACCAGCGGCCAGTAAGGAACAAAAGGATAGAAACGGGAAGAAGTAACTAAAGAAGGTTTTCTCTTGATATCTAATATATTCTAACTAGCTAAGAATTGCCTGCTGAGGAATTTCCTGAGTTCAGGAATTGGACGTCCTTTTATAGTCGTCCAGTCCTCTTGTCTACTTTTACATAACAGCTAAGATATCCTTAATATAACATAAGTAAGGAGCGGGGAATCTTCATGAGAACGGGGAACTTGAGAATTGAAGAGCAATTACCATAATGATTACGGAACAGAAAAGCTTAATCAATAAAGGAGGAGATGATCATAATCAATAAAGGGGGAGATGATCTTAATCAATAAAGGGGAAGATGAGCTTAATCTTAAAAGGGGAATTATGATTGTTGTCGAGGACTTCTCAGTTCTGTTCTGTATCTCTCGGGTGTATGAGGATTTGCTGGATCTGGGGGCGTTCTGTTACACTTTTCCTTGGTCTGTGCACTCTAGTCTCCGTCTACCCTCATAGTTTTCACTCAAGCCTTTCTTTCCTCCATCTGTTTTTAAATTTTGTAACAGAACGCCCCCAGATCCAGCAAACCTTCTTACACCCAAGAGATACAGAACAGAACGGAGAAGCCCTCGACAACAATCATACCTTCCCCTGAAAAGATTACGCTTACCTTCCCCTCTAGATGATCACGCTTACCTTCCCCTCTAGATGATTACGCTTACCTTCCCCTCTAGATGATTACGCATATCTTCCCCTGAATGATTATACTTCTCTGTCCCGCAATCATGATGTTATCTGTTCTTCAATTATCAGGTTCCCCGCTCTCAAAGCAGATCCCCCGCCCTCCACTTATGTTATATTAATGATATCTTAGCTGTTATGTAAAAGTAGACAAGAGGAACTGGACGACTATAAAAAGACGTCCAATTCCTGAACTCAGGAAATTGCTGAGCAGGCAATTCTTAGCTAGTTAGAATATATTAGATATCAAGAGAAAACCGTCTTTAGTTACTTCTTTCCATTCCTATCCTACTGTCCCTTACTGGCCGCTGGTTTGATTGATTGATTGATTAATTAAAGGGTTATACATAATATAACTAATAGGCTCTTCGCCAACCTTGTACAATTCAAATTTATATATATGTTCGTGTGGCAACTTTGCATTGCATGACTTCACCGTGCTCGCAAGCACTTGTCCGGACTTGGGATCAGCCCGACCTAGACCCCGATTCTCGGTCCATGTCGTGATGCATACGACACTTCGTGTGAAGTAAAACCTTATAGGAAAAAACCTCCACCAGCCTAGGCCACTGATCTTGCAGGGTTTATCTTTTTGAGAGAGAGATGCGTAAATCCGTGTTAATAATTCCAAGTGTTAGATTCGAACCCGTGACAAGGGCGAGGAAGCATAACTGGCCGCTGGTTGATTGACATCCATCTGCCTTCATAGTTTTCATTCAAGTCTTCCTCTGCCCCCATCCGTTACAAATTTCGACATATTGGCCCGATGGTTTAGTGGTATAATTCTCGCTTAGGGTATCTAAGCAATTTGCGAGAGGTCCCGGGTTCAATTCCCGGTTGGGCCCATTTCTTTTTCTTTCTGATTCTCAAACCATCGCTTCACTATGTTGAGCTAACTCAATTATAGAAACCATAATAGTGAATGAAATAACATTAACAATAAATACGAAGTACGAATGATGAAACAAAAGAAGAGTTGTTTTTAAAAAGAGAAAAATAAAAAGAAGATTTAAAATAAAAAGGGCGAAAACCTCCTTTTTATAATCTGTTATTTTCTTATCTCATCAATAATGTTGGAGATGGAACAATTAGGTAAATGTAATTGTTCCATCTCCAACAATATTTGTGATTCTGCTAATAGTTGCCAAGCTGAACATTGTAAGAAATTAGATGAGATCAAATTACCTTGTTAAACAGACTACACTTTTTGTGAGACAAATAAAACCTTGTGGGAAAAACGTCTGTTAGTTTGATTTTTATTAAAGACCTAACCCCATCTTAGAAACCAGAGCAAAAAAAATAATGTCAGAAATAAATTTGATTTAAATAAATATGTTATTTTATTATGAATGATTAAGCAAAGAAGTAATTCACTTGTATAAAAAGCAGACAGAAGAGAGTGTCATGAAAAAGCAGAAAGTTCTTCGTTATATAATACTTTTGCTTTCCTTTGAAATGTAAAATTTTTATATGCAGCTAGTTATTAGCTTTTAAATACTCCTGAATACCAGAGTATCCAATCAACTAGCATAGCATCTTTTATTTTAGATTTGTGCTAATAGTTAGTTGACACCATACTCTTGACTCTGGTAATAGCTGCAAAGTAGATAATTATGGGAAGTTATAGAACAATATCATACCAGCTTTTTCAACAGATAATTCCTCATTACTCAAGCCACACTTCAAGTTCATTTGACTTTAACCCTCCTCTATTCTTAATGTAGATTTAATATGTTTAGACTCTTCCCTCTTTGTTTTATAAAGCAGAAAGTTGGTGAATTGTGAGTCATGATCAGTGATGATCAGTTGATACTATGAACCACAATGATATTCAGAAAACGCTCCTGCAAGGTTAGCATCTAAGCACTTGAGAGAATTAGCTTATTCGGAAGTGGAAGGGAAATTAAAACTTATGACTAAGAACATGAATCACAGTCATTTTTAGAGATAAGCTGACTAAATTGATTAGGATTCAGTGGCCTTGCGCTGCAAATTAAAAATTCACTGTTAACGCGGTCATCAATAGAAAATTTGTTGAACAAGCTAATTTAGTGTTCACTGAGTATAAAAAGAAAGCTTTTGGTCCTTTTCATTTAATTTTCTTTTTCTTTTCTCTTTTTACAATTACTCTTTCTTACAATTAATAAGTCTCAATAAAGTTTCACATATATTTTTCACCACTTCTATCTTATTTATAAAACCCAATTTTATGCATTATGGTTTCCAAGATTGAGTCAATTTAACAAAATTTAGCAGTTTTACTGATTGACGCATGAACAACTTTGTCATGAAAGCTAAAGCTCACCCCAAGATCTCTTGCAATGATTCAATCTTAGAAGTTATAATGAAAAGTAAGTAATGAACAAGTAATAAAGTAAGAAATAGATTAAATGCATCATACTTATTTATTATTTAAAGAGAGTGATTACTAGAAAATACCATTAAGCTCTATTTTCAACTACCTGTCCATTAGGCCACGGGCATACAGTAAAAAAATATTAAAACTGGGTGGCAGCAGACCGGTATATTTCCCAAGAAAACATTTCAATTTCTATTAATTGTTTTATAACCCAAATGAATTTAGTTCAGGATTTCATTTAAGATTCCAAAGAAATTTCACACACTTTCTTTATACAGGTGAACTTCAAGGTAGTTACAACTTTTGTTTACAAAGGAAACATTTAGATTACGATCAGGGCAACCTCCAGGCTTTATGCCTAATGTCTGTTATTTATGACAATATAAATGTTCTACATTCTCAACGTCTTTTCAATAATCAATCCACCACCATTAATGCTCTATATCCTCAAATCAAAAATATATTATTTCTCCTGACCCGGGGAGGTCGAAGAGATCGTCGCACAGCATCTCGTCCAATACTTATAGTTATGTTGTACGGGGGGATTTACAATCGCGGTATCAGTTTTACCCTATAAATATTCTCAAATTTACAGCGTGGCGGCATTGAACTTCTGTTTTATACATCTTATTTAACTGCCTTATTTTAAGGCCTGAGGCCTTTTCATCACAGAGAGACTCTTTCCCACACGTTATGCTTAAATTATAAGCTTTTTATTCTTCTAATCATTAGAGAAGAACTACTCGGAGTTCTGTCAGAGATAACTTTACAGTAGGAGAAACTATCTCAAAAGTATATACTTTCCTTGTCCTATTACCCTTCTTCAACTCAAGACCAGTGGGCAAAACTGGAGCGGGGTTTCAAGTAATTACTTGTGATTTCTTCTCCCCAAAAACGGCTGGGAACTGGGGTTTTGCTCGGGCTGGTTGGAGTACACATAATGATGCCAAACGTCATTACGAAAATTGCAATGAGAAAAAGTTGCCATATGGGAACAGAATATGTATGTACTATCAAGACTCGAATCTTGATAGTTTGATATGTCAAAAAGGTTGGTGAAGAGCCTACTAGTTATATTATGTATAACCCTTTAATTAAAAAAAAAAAAAAAAAAAAAAAACCTTCTTCAACTCTCAAGTTTATCAAGGCCAAAGACCTTTTAGTAGCAGAGCGACTCTTCTCCCCACTTTATGCTTAAATCAAAACTTTCTTTTATTAATAGAGAAGATTTTGGAGATCCAGGAATTAGGTAATGTAATTGAGAAGATGGAATATACATACGAAGTAGTTTGCATGTTAGATGTTACAGATGTAAATTTTATATAGGATTCTTGGTGCATTACTACGGAGAATCAACCAACAACACAACTTTCAACAGTTATACAGATTTAGATAATGATAATAATTTTCAACAAACCCTATCGAAGAAGAATCAAAGCGTTATATTACTGAATCTAACAGAAGAACTACTTCGATTACCGTATTTTCTTGTGTTACGGTCAGGATAATTTCCTTTTTTCTATTAGACTTAGAAAAACTATTTCGTTTAGTTTTATTTCCGAACTCTGAAGTTTGTTAAGGCTGGAGACCTTTTAGTCGCGTAAAGACTCTTCTACATACACTTTCTCATTACAAATAAACTACTTAGATTTCTGTATCTCCTTTACGGTCGTAGTATATTACTACTCAGGATTATGATCATGATAAATTCTACAGTTAGTCTAATCTTTTTTATTTATTACCAAATTTCAGATCAGCGTTAGATGTTGAGCTAACTCAATCTTAGAAACCATAGTGAATAAAATAAGATTGATTTATTGTGACTAAAAAGGGGCGAAAGCCTCCTTTTCATAACCAGTTACTTTTCTTTATAACATATGTTATGACCCTCTTATGACAATCCCCAAATTTGAGTCAGAGTCTGTCTTTAGATGATTCTACGAGTAATTAAGTAAAAGGTTATGTAGCGGAAAAGTGAATCTATTAGTCTATCTATGGGATACCTAAGTGATTCTTCTGTCTCCACGCCTCAAACTTCTCGCGATAGGTGTCAGCAATTTGTGCGATAAACAATTAAGAGAAACTTGAGGAGAGGGGAAGAAGAAGAACTATTCTCATGGATTGGATTGGGTATTTATTGTAGGCAGGCTAAGGCCGGGTAAACATATGACTAAGTATAGGCATATGTTTAGTAAGAGTTTGTGATGTCACAGATTTAAGATTCCAGTTGTGTTTGGATCACAACAATACCCCCTTTCTTCAGGAGAGAAACTACTGTTTAAACCTTTTCGCCCAGTTCTCTGGTGTCTCTAAGGTTATGAAGTGGCCTTTTCTCTTTGTTTCAGGTAGGCTCGTTTCATAAGCTTCCAGTAGTTCTCGACAGGATGATGGAATCGCGTCATTCTTGATGACAACCTGGGAATCTCTTCTCGGCAATTCAAAAATCGTTGCGTCTCTCACCTTGCCTGTTACCTTGTGTACAATAACCCTGCTATCGCCCATCTGAACAGTCGGTTGTTCTGGCAATATTAAATCTTTGCCATGCTTGAACGGTATCAAGTTATCAGAACTAAAAACATTCTTCAGATGCTTGGAATATTGAACCCAAATTGGAAGTAATGTGAGCGTGTAGGTTTTATCGTTAATAACGCTCTCAACACGAAACGGACCAAGATGAGAGGGTAGCACCATGCTTCCGGCTCCTACTCTCTGAGAGAATTCAGTAGCCTTTAAATCCAGTAACACCGGGTCGCCGACTTTAAAGGATTTCTCACTTTGTCTTTTAGCGTCATGCTGTGCCTTGGCTCTAAGTTGACTTGCTTTAATCTTCTCTTCCATGATCCGATATAACTCTTCAATTCTATCCACTCCATGTAAGGACAACATTTCACCAGGGGCATCTTCTCCAAAAACCGCTAAGTGTGGTACCACACCAGTAACTGAGGATTGTGTTCTATTCATAGCTTCAACAACATTAGGAATGGCTTCGTGCCACTTGTCTCTTGGCATCTCATTTTCAGAGAGAAATAGTTTTAGTTTGGTTTTGAAGCTGCTATTGAATCTTTCAACTTGTCCGTTACTCTGTGGGTGGTATCCAATTGTATAATGTAGTTTAATATCATGTTTCAATGCCCATTCTTTGAATGCTTTACTTGAGAACCATCTATGATTGTCAAGAGTTATTTCTTGAGGGTAGCCAATGTTTTCTAACGAGAAGAACTCGTCAAGTTGCATGCAAACATTCTCGGCCAAACCCTTCTTGTAACCCGGTATGCACTGCATGTATTTGGTGAATCTGCATATCACTACCAATCCTGTTTGGAACTCCCCAGTCATAATAATGTGATCAATGTGAACCTGTGCAAAAGGCTTGGGTATGATTGGTACGGCTTGTAATCCACCAAACTTTTGTAAATTAGAAGCTTTGTACATTTGACATCTGATGCAGTTCGTAGCGTAATCATAAGACATTTTTCTCACCCCCTTCCAATAGAAAGCGACCGATACTGCTCCATACAAAGCTAGACCACCAGGGTGTATGAGAGGGCCCTCATGATAAAAGGAAAAAATGCGGCGTTGCAAGGCTGAATCGACATTTGGTACCAAAGTTTTTCCTTTAGCATCCACCCAAATGCCTTCCACGGCCTTCCATTCTTTTCCAATCTTGATAAAGCTTCGCTGTGACTCCCGGATCAGCACCAACAACTCGTTATCTACCTTTGCAAATGCACTCACGCCATAGCTAGACGGCACTGGAACAGTATTCTCATTTAGCTCTTCGATAGTCAAAGCATAGACCCTCACTTCTTCAAAAGGCTCGCTGGAAAGACGGCTGGGTGACAGAACTGTTGACACTCCATCACCCCGCTCAGCAACGTCCGGGTCATTGTCAAACACCCGGGACAGCGCATCAGCTGCCCCATTCTGCTTTCCCGGACGATACCTGATCTCATATTCGAATCTTTCAAGGATACTTCTCCATTTCAGCAACCTCGAGGTATCTACCACCTTTTTAGAAAATGCTCGGAGAGCATCATGGTCTGTGAGGATAGTAATGTATATGCCAGTCAAATAGTACGACCAATGCATGAGCGACTCCACTATCGATAGCAACTCCCTTTCGTAAGTTGAGTAATTTCTTTGATGTGCATCCAGTTTCTTACTGAAAAACGCAATAGGGTGATAACGACCATCATTTTGCATTTGCGACAGGACCGCTCCTATACCAAAACCCGAGGCATCAGTTTCTAAGAGAGTCTTTTTGGTAATAACGAAATGGCATAAGAAAGGGTAATTCGAGAGTGAATTTTTAATCCAGGCGAAAGCTGCTTCGCAGCTCGGAGTCCAAACGAACGCATTATTGCTAACAATTTCCTGAATCGGGGCAACGTTTTCAGTGAAGTTCGAAGAAACCTTCTGTAAAACTCGCCATCCCCAATAAGGATCTTACCGAGGAAATGTCAACTGGTACAGGCCATTTCAAGATAGCCTCCACCTTGGAACTCTGCAGAGTTATACCCGTAGACGTTAGATGGAAACCTAGGAATGGAATCTCCACCTGGAAAAACAGGCATTTCTCCATTTTCAGAAATAGGTTGTTCTTTGACAACACTTCAAGTATGTTCTTTACATCTTCGATGTTCTTACTCCTAGTAGGGGAAAACACAACTATGCCATCCAAATAACAATAAGCCGTTATTCCAATAAAAGAGTCAAGCAGGGATTGAATAAAATGTTGGAACGAAGTGGCTGCATTCTTTAGGCTAAATGGCATCGTAACCCATTCGAATAATCCTTTTGAGCATATAAAAGCAGTCTTGTAAATATCTTCCTTCCTGACAGGAATCTGATGGAATGCTGATCTTAGATCTAGTTTAGTAAACCAGCTCCCTTCAGGTATTGAAGCTAGAAGCTCGGTAATGATAGGCAGAAGAAAAGGGTATGATTTGGTTATTTCGTTCAGTTTGCGATAATCGATAACTAAACGTCTTGAAGAACCTCCGTCTTTGGAGACAAAGAATACTGGAGATGCAGTGGCAGCCTGGGACGGGTGGATCTTTCCTTCAGCCAGAAGTTCATCAATTTCTTTTCTCAGGAGTTCATTGTCCGAAAGTGACATGGGATAAATTTTTCCCACCCTGAAAGGTAGCCTCTCATCACCAGTGTCAATCACATGTTCATAACCACTTGTAGTCACCATTTTTCCTTTACCAATGGGTTTAGAGAAAACTCGAGCAAACTTTTCTAGCTCTCTTGGTAACACCTCAATTTCAACAGTAAATTTATCCACTTCAATATAACCATCCCCCACATCTGCATATGACTTAGAAAACCAAGGCAATTCTTCCATAAGCTCTTCTTCGATTTCAAGACTTGCCACTAGTAGGTCTTCTTCTGCAGCTCTTGTTTTGGCCAATGGGGTGCGCTGATATAATCCATCTGCGTTACCAAACCCCATCAGTATGTCATTCTCTACCATCCATGGCTTTCCGAGAATAAAATCTTTGGACAGTGAAGCAACAATGAAAGTGACCAAATAAGTAATCTGGTTTATTTTTATTTCACACAAAACCTTCTCAGTTGCTGCTAATCTTCGGCCGTGAGTAGCACCTCGAATCACGTAAGGCATTTCTAACATTTTTGGCTTGAGGCCTAAAAGTCTTAGTTGTTTGGGGTGTATCACATTAACGTCCGATCCACTGTCGAAGAATACTTCTACCTTGACATTTCTGTCAGCCAAAAGTATAGTTGCCTCAATATCATTAGTTTTATAACAATCTTTGTTTATTATTTTCTAATAATTACACAAATTTAGAACAATTTTCGTAAGTAATTATTTATTTTCTATTTTGAAAGCCCTTTTTTTATTAGGTTCATCAAAGGATCCACCAGATCTTTTGCGCCCATATTTAGCATGTTTGGCGCCAGGAACAAAGTTTTCAGATTTGTACCTATATCGTTCATCAAAGGCCCTCAGGTAGGCACCAAGCGCACCGTACTATTTTATCATGTAATTGAGCACGTCATTCTTCATTTCCACGCGTGGTATGACTCCATCAAAGAACTTTTCATGGCTAAGAAATTCGTGATGCCCAAACAAAATTCGGTAGTGAACTAGAGCATGGCACATCTGATGATCAATATACGTTTGTAAAATCTCTTCATCAGTTCCTTTACCCAACTTCTCTATTAGGCCTGGCGCTTCATGAGAAGCCTTGATGATTTGTTCAAAGCAGAATCTTTGTTTCTCCAAAAGTCTTTTGTAAGCTTCGTCGTAATCTGTAGCCAAGGTATTCCCGGTCTTTATGATGGGCAATTCTGCCTTGTAAGCCCACATCAAGAGGCCAGCTCCTTGGTAGTCTTCAGAGACTTCCAAAAGTTTTGACAGGTAGGTATCCAAGTTGGAATTATCATCAATGTTGGGTAAATCTCTCTCGCCTTTGTACAATTTAGAATAAGCTCCTCTCACGCATCTCGCAAAGTCTTTATCGCTAAGCTCGGAGAATTTTTTATGTAGTCTCTTGATAAAGTGATGAGCGCTGGTAAGGTCTTTCCAGTTAACCTCTTCCAATCTAGAATCTAGGGATTTGCTAATCTTTAAGATTTTCTCGGTGGGCAGATCAAGATGTTTGTCACTTACTTTGTTCTGCTGTTCTTGCAGAGAAACGACCTTTTCCTTTAACTCAGAAACCTCTTTGTCGTGCTGTTCTCTCTGTTTATCGAGCTGTTCACTTTGTTTCTCGACCTTGTCTTTCAGCTGGGTCAACACTTCTAAAATCGCATCAAGATCGGCCATTGTAGCTGTAAATTCGGTGTGTAGTACCAGACAAGAATTTTAAAGTGAAATTTTTGGAAAGAAGGAGGAAAAAGGAAGGAAGTAAGTAAGGATAATTCGGTGTCGTTCCTATGTAAAAAGGCAAACAAGAGCCTTTTATAATATTCACCCCTCATTATCCTGTGCACAATTTTTGTGTTTAAATATTTCTTTTAGTCATTGAGAAGCGGTCATCCGAACAAAGTGGCTTAGCAAGTCAAGCAGTTTGAAACATGTGTAAATCTCTCAAATGATGCCATTTATGCACATGAGGAGTTAATCATGGTGCAAATACACACACATGCTGCTCCTTAGTTTTTCAAAAGTCCAAAATGTAAGTAACTTTGTCAAATTCTTCTTTTCAATGCCATGGTTGGGATCCTTTCATCTCGCAAAAATGAAGTAGGTTCCAATGGTGTTGTTCTACGATGCCCCAGCCACGCATTTCGTAAGGTATCACCATAATTTAGTACGACGTCTTATGTTTTAGAGGTGCAGACATTTTTCCGTCCTGGTAATTTGTCCTAGGATCCATAGGTCTGCACGGACTGGTCAGTTGAGTGTCTCGTTGGATATTCTTCCAAACTTAGGAGGAGACAGGATACTTTTTAAGTATTTTTAGGACTCAAATTTGGTTAGAAGTTTCTCTTAATTTGTTATGACCCTGTTATGACAATCCCCAAATTTGAGTCAGAGTCTGTCTTTAGATGATTCTACGAGTAATTAAGTAAAAGGTTATGTAGCGGAAAAGTGAATCTATTAGTCTATCTATGGGATACCTAAGTGATTCTTCTGTCTCCACGCCTCAAACTTCTCGCGATAGGTGTCAGCAATTTGTGCAATAAACAATTAAGAGAAACTTGAGGAGAGGGGAAGAAGAAGAACTATTTTCATGGATTGGATTGGGTATTTATTGTAGGCAGGCTAAGGCCGGGTAAACATATGACTAAGTATAGGCATATGTTTAGTAAGAGTTTGTGATGTCACAGATTTAAGATTCCAGTTGTGTTTGGATCACAACAACATAAATAATAACTTAAAACAATTAGAAAAATAACAGCAAGTAGAATGATAACTTTCATTCATGAAGGTCGGAGTCCGTCATCACTTCCCATTCTGAAACAGATATCGTTATTAAAGATGAACCATCATTCTGTTTCATTGATGAAGCAGATCCTCAGATTCGGGATTCCTCTAACAATAGCCAACCCGAATATGATGAATAATGTTGAATTGACTCAACCTTAGAAACCATAGTGCACAAAGTTACTGAAGAAAATATAAGTGGTGTAAATAGAAATAGAACTTTATTGTGAATGATTAGATATAAGAAAGAGTCATTTATAAAAAGAGGAAAAGAAAAAGAAGAATAAATAAAAAGGAGCAAAAGCCGCCTTTTTATAAACTTTTTACTTTTCCTTATCACACAAATAGTAATCACAAGACAATTATAAAAATAACAATAAGTATAATAAAAATAGATATTGTTATTAAAAATAAAACAGATATCATTATTAAGGATAAAGTAGATATCGATATTAAGTGTAAGACAGATATCTATATTAATCATAACAGATATCGATATTAAGATTAAGACGGATATCGACATAAGTGATGACATATCACTTCTAAGCCATATGATCAAATAGATTCTCAAATTCGAGATTCAGCTAACAGTTGCCAAGCCGAATATCGTGAATAATCAGTGAACACTAAATTAGCATGTTCAACAAATAATCAGTGAAAATTAAATTAGCATGTTCAACAGTTCGATACGTGCATTAAAGTAGTGCTATTATTAATCTTTTTAATTAACATCTTTGATTAGAATTGACTATTAGAAATTGCTCTTTTCAGTCATGGCACAAATATCATAGATGAATCATGACTTACAACTTTATAATTCCTGTCACAAGGAGGCCGAAGAGATCGTTACAATAGTATCTAGTTCAACTTTACATAATTTAGTGTGCTAACTTTTAATTGTATGATTTCATCATACTTGCAAGAGCTTGTCCAGATTCGGGACCAGCCCATGTCCGTTATGCATACGATATTTTGTGTTAAGTAAAACCTGATGGCAAAATCCCCACCAGCCCAGAAAGGACACTGTTTTTGCAGAATGTATTATTGAGAAAGAAATGATTGATAATCACAAGTATTAAATTCAAACACATGAGAACAAGGACGAAGAAACGTTTTTGCTTCGGTATTAGTGAATTACCGTTATCTTCTCTCAAGTCTTTTGTTGTCTTATCTGTAGCAATCTTTTGTAACAGAACGTTTCTAGATCCTTCTCTATTTCTTGCTAGGTCTTTCGTTACAGATGGATCGGTACCTTAATCCAGATCTTCTAGGACGGCATATCTATTGTATATCCTGACTAGCGCAACCGAGGATGAAATTAAACTTGGTGTGATGAATTGAAACTGTTGAACATGCTAATTTAGTGTTCACTGATTATTCACTATATTCGGGTTGGCAACTGTTAGCCGAATCCAGAATTTGAATATCTGTTTTATCCTTAAAATATCATTATACTATTTTTATTTTTAATAATGATATCTATTTTTATTATACTTATTGTTATTTTTATAACTGTTTTGTGATTACTATTTGTGTGATAAGGAAAAGTAACTGATTATAAAAAGGAGGCTTTCGCCCCTTTTTATTTACTTTTCTTTTTCTTTTCCTCCTTTTATAAATCACTCTTTCTTATATCTAATCATTCACAATAAAGTTCTATTTGTATTTACACCACTTATATTTTCTTCAGTAACTTTGTGCACTATGGTTTCTAAGGTTGAGTCAATTCAACAGAAACTCATCCAAGCTTTCATAGGGCCGGTTCCTTGCCGATCTGATTCGGATTCGATGAAACTTTCTCTGTTCAAAGAAATGTTGAACTTAGCTAATTTTTCCAAATGATTAAAGGTAGTGATCTGTGGTGTCTTTGTTTTGCGTATATTGGAAAGTATATTCTTTCCCTAATTGTAACGTTGGGTGTGATCTAGATTAGACTATGAAATCTGAATTGAAAGTAAAGGTGTTTGCATAATCAGCAAAAGAGAGATACCAATATTTATAGCTATGACTATGATTGTCGTCGTAATCAGTAGAATTTATAGGATTTTTGTCGTTTCGTTTTGTTTAAAGGGGTATTCATAATATAACTAGTAGGCTCTTTATTAACCTTGTATAATATACAATACACACCACTCTCAGTGTTAGTGGAGGTATAGCAGATTCCTTCTGTATTTTAAAAATTGGGTAGTCTTAAAAGCATCAATAATTCTTCTCAATGCAGAATTTTGGATCACCTCTAATTTGTGTGCCTGTCTTTTCTGTAGCTTGTGATACAACACTTTGCACCATATTCAATAATCGCCCTGACACACATCAAATATAGAGATCTGACAGCCACCCCAGATATACCGCTAGTTCAGCCACCCAGATTCCAAAACATTCTTCCATTGACTCTTCTTACAGAGGCCATCTTCTTTAAGATGTGCTCCTTGAATTCGAGTTTTTCATCTAGTGTTATGCCTAAGAGTTTGACCATTTTTTCTGATGTTTTCACCGAGTTATTCGGGAGCGTTAGAACAGCGGTGTGTCTTTCATTCTCTGTAATACTTTTTTTAAAAAATAGATAAACCAAAGCTTCGAGCCAAGATCTATCTTTGTCTTTCTAGACTTTGCCCATTCAGAAATCTTCTTCAAAATGTGACTAAGCTTGACAGAATTGTCAGCTATAGGGCCCTAGACCATCACTTCTCCTCTGTTCTGTATTTTCTGGAGTGTATGTTGATTTGCTGGATCTCGAGGCGTTCTGTTACAAATTTTTGAAACGGATGGGGGCAGAGGAAGACTTGAGTGAAAGGTTGGAGGGCAGAGGAAGGCTGGAGGTTAAAGACCAAGAAAGGAAGAGTAACTAATAACGACTTGATTAACTAATTAATTGAGCTTTTCTTTAATATCTAGGTGTTAGCTCTAGACTATAATTCTTTGATTCTTCTTTAATAGGGTAATATGTTTATCCGCTCTTCAATTCTCATGTTCTCCGCTTCCCCATGAGGATTCTCCAATTCTTAAATTAGAATCATGATCGGACGATATGATTCCTCGCTTCTTACTTATATTATATTAGTGATATCTTAGCTGTGATGTAAATGTACACAAGAGGACTGCACGACTATAAAAGGACGTCCAATTCCTGAACTTAGGAAATCCTCAGCAGGCAATTCTTAGCTAGTTAGAATATACTTAGATATTAAAAGCAAACCTTTGTTAACCTTTTCCTTCCGTATTATTCTGTCCCTCCTGTACACCACTTATATTTTCTTCAGTAACTTTGTGGACTATGGTTTCTAAGGTTGAGTCAATTCAACAGTGATTTTTAATAGTCAATCCTAAGTAAATGAGTAAATTTCCCTGACAACAAAAAAAGACAGGGGTCATAACCTTACTAAATAATCTGAGTCTCAAGAAGATACAGCCAATTGCTCTAAATGAAGTATATGTTGAACATGCTAATTTAGTGTTCACTGATTATTCACGATATTCGGCTTGGCAACTGTTAGCTGAATCTCGAATTTGAGAATCTATTTGATCATATGGCTTAGAAGTGATATGTCATCACTTATGTCGATATCCGTCTTATGATTAATATCGATATCTGTCTTATTCTTAATATCGATATCTGTCTTATGATTAATATCGATATCTGTCTTATGACTAATATTGATATCTGTCTTATGACTAATATTGATATTTGTCTTATGATTAATATCGATCTGTCTTACACTTAATATCGATATCTACTTTGTCCTTAATAACGATATCAATTTTTATTTTACTTATTGTTATTTTTATAACTATTTTGTGATTACTATTTGTGTGATAAGGAAAAGTAACTGATTATAAAAAGGAGGCTTTCGCCCCTTTTTATTTACTCTTCTTTTTTTTCTTTTCCTCTTTTTCATAAACCACTCTTTCTTATATCTAATCATTCACAATAAAGTTCTATTTGTATTTACACCACTTATGTTTTCTTCAGTAACTTTGTGCACTATGGTTTCTAAGGTTGAGTCAATTCAACAGTATATACCAAAGAAACTACTGCATAGGAAGAGAAATAAATTGTAGTACCTAAGGAAAGAAGGGACACTAATTGTATATACTTACTCTGAACGTAATATACAATCTGATACTACTACGTTGAAAAAAGAGTTAGCAAGAGAGCAAGTCATTGCAACCTGAGTAGTAACTGAAAGCTCAGCTGATCGTAAGGAAAAATAATTGGATAACTCTGCGAATTGTGTTGAAGTAGTTTTTAATACTGATTTGGGATCTGAAAATAGCACAACATTTTTCTTCTTCTTCTTTACGGAAAAACAATATTTTGCTACTCAGGATGATGATCATGATAAATTCTTCACTTAATCTATATTATTATGATTAAATAAAGAAAGAGTCGTTTTATGAAAAGAGAAAAGGAAAAAAGAAGATTAAGTAAAAAGAGCGAAAAGCGTCCTTATTGTAATCAGTTACTTTTTCTTATCTCATGAATAATAACATGAAACAAATAAGATAAATAAATAACACACAACAATTAGCAATTGGTAAACAGCAATTAGCAACTAGCAACAATAGTCAGTTAGCATCATATTCATGATTGTGCTAATAGTTGCGAACCTAAACATTGTGAGAAAGAAAATGGTTGGTTTCACTAGGGAAGAACTAAAGTTACACTGTTTGAAGAGGAATGGAAAATGTGAGCTGGGCCTTAAGCTTAAATTATGGAGAAGTCCCTGTTTTTTCAAGTGAGATTGTCATTCGTAGGATTCCATCTAACTTCTACAGGTATAACTCTGCAGAGTTTCAAGTTTGAGGCCATCTTGAAATGGCTAGTGCTTGTTGAAAATTTTTGGTAAGATCCTTATTGACAGTTAGTGAGATTTAACAGAATGTTCCTCAGAAGCATTACTGAAAAAATATCCTGATTCAGCAAATAGCCAGCAAAACCAAATTTTTTTGGACTCAGAGCTGTGAAGCCGCTTTTGCCTGGATCAAGGATTCACTCTCAGTTCATCATTTTTGAGCTATTTAGGCATTTCGCTATTACCACGAAGAGATTTCTGTTGAATTGACTCAACCTTAGAAACCATAATGCACAAAGTTACTGAAGAAAATATAAGTGGTGTAAATACAAATAGAACTTTATTGTGAATGATTAGATATAAGAAAGAGTGATTTATAAAAAGAGGAAAAGAAAAAGAAGAATAAATAAAAAGGGGCGAAAGCCGCCTTTTTATAAACTTTTTACTTTTCTTTATCACGCAAATAGTAATCACAAAACAATTATAAAAATAACAATAAGTAGAATAAAAATAGATATCGTTATTAAAAATAAAACAGATATCGTTATTAAGGATAAAGTAGATATCGATATTAAGTGTAAGACAGATATCGATATTAATCATAAGACAGATATCGACATAAGTGATGACATATCACTTCTAAGCCATATGATCAAATAGATTCTCAAATTCGAGATTCAGCTAACAGTTGCCAAGCGGAATATCGTGAATAATCAGTGAACACTAAATTAGCATGTTCAACAATTTCTTAAAACTGATCCTTGGGATTTAGGTATAGGAGCGGTCATTTCACAGATGAAAATTGATGATCTTTATCATTCTATCACGTTTTTCAGCAAGACGCTGGATGAACATTAGAGAAATTATTCCACATATGAAAGGGAATTGCTATCCATAGTGGAAGCACTTTTGCATTGTTCATACTATTTGATTGGCACATACGTTACTATCCTTACAGATCATAATACTCTCCTCTTTTTTACTGAGCAGCTGACAGATACTTCCCGGTTGCAAAAGTGATTCAAATATGGGATTAGCAGTCGTCCTGAAAACAAAAATGGTGCTGCTGATTCTCTTGCCCGAAAATCTGAGAATGACCCGGTTGTTGATTATTTCTCCCTTAATCTTTACTTTTCTTCATGCTTTTTAAATGTTTTAGGTGCGAGAATTATAAACATGTTAGGTTTTATATGGCCAGAAATGAAAATGACTTCAATAGAGTCTGTTCTGACTGTTTGGGCAACCCCCTTTGGACTTGACTGATAAACAATGTTCCAGATGTAATGATATCTTACCTATTTATGAGTTTGTCAATTTCAATAATAAAAGAATTGGCGCAAAATGCAATGATTGTCGATCTGCTGAGAAATGCTCGAATTGCAAGTTGTTTTTATCTAATATGGGATTTTGTGTTTATTGAATCTAATTTACAACAATCCTCCGCTGAATACCAACATAAACACAATCATACCACCTGCTCATATTGCAAATTATCTTTACTATGGCACTGCTTTTTTCCAAATGGTATTTCTTGTCAAAGAATGTGATAATTGCAGAGCAAGTAATAATAATCAAAGCTCTTTTTAGACCTTTTGTTATTATTTTTTAGTTAATATAAATTTAAAACTTAGGTTGAATGAGCTCCTATTGCTAATGTTAAAGGTGCTGGCTATTTTCAACAGAAAACTCTGATTGCTAAAACTTGTGCAAACATTCTGGTTTATGATCCTGCTGCTGAACTTACAGCGTGTAATAACAATGTTGGGTTTATTACGGGGATTGAAAAATGTACGACAAGCCTATAACGTCCAACAATCCTGCTTATTTACCATTAAGATATGTTATTCTTTTTCATGAAGGTAATGTAGGTTGGCATGATAATATTATATTCAGATGAATAATAAAATTTGAACAACTTGGTCATAATGAACCTCAAAACCCTCTAAAGACCACCAACATCAGCACTAAACGTTTCTGAAGTAGTCGCCAAGATACTCACATCAATTAACAAATACGAGATGCTATGCGACGATCCTTTCGGCCTCCCTGTGACAGGAAATATAAAGGTGTAAGTCATAATAAAATACATAAATCATACAGGAGATTATCATTAACATTAGCAGTTGTGGATTGATAGTTGTCATAAAGAATATTATGTTGAATTGACTCAACCTTAAAAACCATAGTGCACAAAGTTACTGAAGAAAATATAAGTGGTGTAAATACAAATAGAACCTTATTGTAAATGATTAGATATAAGAGAGAGAGATTTATAAAAAGAGGAAAAAGAAAAAGAAAAGTAAATAAAAAGGGGCGAAAGCCTCCTTTTTATAACCAGTTACTTTTCCTTAACACAAAAATAGTAATCACAAAGCAATTATAAAAATAACTCTATAAGTAGAATAAAAGTAGATATCGGTATTAAAAATAAAACAGATATTGTTATTAAAGATAAAGTAGATATCGATATTAAGTGTAAGACAGATATCGAAGTAAGTGATGACATATCACTTCTAAGCCATATGATCAAATAGATTCTCAAATTCAAGATTCGGCTAACAATTGCCAAGCCGAATATAGGGAATAATCAGTGAACACTAAACCAGCATGTTCAACACTTCCCCTTGTTCTCAGATTACCAACTAGTTTCACTCCAAGCAGTTCTCTGAGTTCTTCCAGTTTGACTCTTCCAAGGTTTTTGGTAAATATATCAGCAATCATGAGTTGTGTGTTCATATATTCCAACGTAATGATTTTTCATTTAAGGAAATCTCTAATGACATGATATCTCACATCAATATGCTTGGTTCGTTAGTGAAACACGGGGGTTCAGCAATGGTTATCCTCATAAATAGTGACTGGAAGAGGAATATGTGTAGTACCAAGTTGTTTAAGTACTTGGGTCAACCAGAAGCATTCTTTTGCTGCATCAGCAAGCGTCATGTACTCAGATTCAGTGGATGAAGATGCTGGAACTTTCTGCTTTCGGCAAGCCCAAGAGACAGGATCACCGCTAAGATTAAAAACATAGCCAGAAAACGAGTGACGATCTTTCTTGTCTTGAGCATAATCTGCATCACACAAACCAGTGAGCTTTAGTTTGAGCAAGTCTGAGCATATATCATCTTTGAAGCTATTTCATAAAGCTAAGTGGTCAACAACAGATTCGACGAGAGCCTCTACAAACAAAGCACGAAGCTGGTTACCAGAGGCAAAGGAATAGGCATGATTAAAGCAATAGATCCATTCTTTGTAGTCATCGACCAAGCCACGGGTCTTAGCACAGCCTAAGAAGGTATCATGGATGGTACCTTCTAAAGTTCTAAGGTCTTAGTAAGAAGTTGCGCCAGGGACATGGCAAAGTAGAAAGCGAAGATAAAAACGGTCAGAATCTCTTTGATTGACAAAGGGCATTCTTCCAAAAGCTACGCCTTTCTGACGTGGCTGCCACTTCTGGACATACTTGTTGGAGATAAAAGTAAAGGTTTTGGAAATTGTTCATAAGTATAAGAAAGGCCATCTGTATTTTCCTTATTGTACTTAAACCAAGCTTGTAAAGAGGAAAATTTTAGACTATCAAGAGAAGTCTGAGAGACTTCAGTGGAGTTGAAAGAAACGTATTGTTGGTCTTCCAAGTGAACAGCCAAATGGATGACAGCAGGATAGGTAAGATGGTTTCCAAAGGATAAGATACGACTGACAGATTCATGAGAGCCAATCTATCTATAGTCGAGATAGTTTGCAATTTCGTCAACTTGGTTGTTTTCATCAGTAACGCAGACAGTAGCGGCATCGGCTACTTTATAAACATATTTGAAAATATATTTGATAGAATTGACGGTGTTACAAAACTCGACGTTAATATGAGCACGACGGTAAGTAGGATAACTATCACCGTTTGAAATAGTTTCTTCCTGATAAGGTTTTAGAAAACGTTTGCTGCAGGAATGGTTTGAATTAGCACAACACGGAGCAGATGGATTAAAAGAAGGGCCGCACGGGCCATGTATCATAGAACTTGTGACAACCTTATAAACCATTTCATAGGATTCCTGATAATAATAATCAGCAAGGTTAGGAATTTCAGTGCAGACGATTTGATCAATATTATCAGGGTGAATGGATTTCTCTTTTGAATCTGTGTCAAGATATACCAATAGATGGATATGAGGTAAGCCACGCTTTTGATATTCTTTTGTCCAAGAATATCCAATGCAGTTACCAAAAGTTTTATTTTTAGTAATATCTTTCAAAAGTTCTTGTTTTTTTACTTCAAAGATTCGGGAGACAATATCAGCGCGCAGGCTAGGATCTTGAATTTTAGTATTTGTAGAAGCACTTAGACGATTCAACTCAGCGGTGATTTTGGGCCATTGTGGGTCAGCGGTGAGAGTAATAAAAAGGGCAGGATGACCAAGAGCACGACAATCGGCCATTGCATCTTGATATTCACGCTGAAGATATCTAGGGCTATTAGTCATAGAAGAATGAAGAACTACTCTGTGGCTGACAGTGGACATATCAGCATTGGAAAGAAGGGCATCCTGAACAGCTTGGTAAGAATCACTTCTAATTTCGTCCTGGTTGAATTTAAAGTAGTCAAGTCTTGATTGATTGACTAAGGCAAAGCCAGTAGTGAAGGCCATTAGAGCAACATTAAGATTTTTTTGCCAGGATATCTAAGAGCAGAACAATGGAGGCATTCTTAAGGAGGGGGGAACGACATGTTATTTGATAGCAGAGACATTAACAATAGGAGCGACGCGTTAAATCTTACAATGTTAATAATTTAATAATATAATATAACAAAAAGGGGCGGGACTTACTCTGCAATTATCGCATTTTTTATAAGAAAGACCATTCGAAAAGAAACAGTACCATGGTGAGGATCTTTTGCAATGTGAAAAGTAGGCATAATTAGGTTTATTTCGGCATTCGACACAGGGTTGTTGGAAATTAGATTCAGTAAACACGAAATTGTATATTGGACGAAACAACCGGCAACCTAAACATTTTTTAGCAGATCGGCAAGCAGTGCATTTTGCAAAAATTCTGCTATTATTGACATTGACAAAGTCTTAAATAGGTAAAATTTTAGACTATCAAGAGAAGTCTGAGAGACTACAGTTGGGTTAAAAGAAGCAAATTGCTGGTTTTCCAAGTGATCAGCTAAATGGATAACAACGGGATAGGCAACATAGTTTAGAAAGAATAATATTGATAGCCTTGGTTATAATTATGAAGAATTTTCAAAATACTTTACTTTTATCAATACTCAGTCTGGTGGCCAGAAATGGCAACGAAGTTAGAAAGGCGTAGCTATTGGAAAAATGCTTTATATCAATCAAAAAGATTCTGAGTTTTTATCTTTGCTTACTACCCTGCAATTTCACTGGCGTAACTTTTTTTAATGACCCTAGAACTTTTCAAAGTACTACCTACAATACCTTTTTGACATGTGCTAAGGTCCGTAGTTCGGTCAATAACGATAAAGAATGGATCTATTGCTTTAATCACACCTTTGCTTTTTCCTTCAGTAATCGGTTTTGTGCTTTGTTCTTAGGAACTCATGCCTAATCTGTTGTTGACCCTTTAGCTTTATGGAATGGGTTCAAAGATCATACCCGCTTAGACTTGCTCCGCCGTATTGTTAAACAAATAAACCATTCTTTTCCTCACACGAATGATTATCCTTTTGAATAGCATCTTGATCTCTATCTCATCTCTAAAATATTGATCATGCCACTTCTTAGTCCTTATTTGATAATAATCTTCCTGAGCCTTACTTTTCTTGATCCATCTACCTTTCAAATCTTCCTCAAAAGCCAAATCGTTTGATGGCTCAAGAACTGACTTATAATCCTCAAGAACAATCTGCCATTGCTGAACAAAATCATGCTCAGTTCAACCCTGGTCAAACCAGTGTCTTCAATGGCGTTATACCTGCCCATTGAAAGTCAATGTCAAAATCCCCTCTCAAAATATGTCTTTTTGTTCAAGATCCTACTGAAGATGGAAAAACTCTGCTCCTATATGAGAGGTAAAGGCAATATTGTGTTGAGCTAACTCAATCTTTGAAACCATAGTGAATAAAATAATAATAAGAAATAAGAAGTGTAAGTAAGATATTGATTTATTGTGAATGATTAAACAAAAAAGAGTTTTTTTATTAAAAAGAGAAAAAGGAAAAAAGGATTGACGAAAGCCTCCTTTTTATAATCAGTTAATTTTCTTATCACCTAAATAATAACACAAAACAATTTGAAAAATAACACAAAGTATAATAAAACAGATATTATTATTGAGGATAAAACAGATATCGTCATAAGTGATGACACATCACTTCTAAGCCATATGGATATAATGAAACACATTTCAAATTCGGGATTCGGCTAACAATTGCCAAACCAAATATAGTTAATAATGAGCGAACACTAAATTAACATGTTCAACAGATCGTATTATGTGTTGCCTCTACTGACATTGTTTTTCTTTTTCTTCCTGGAGGTAAAACAGCTCGTTCAAATTTTAGAATCTCTATCACTGGTGATGCTCTTCAGTGTTCTTTTACTCCTTCAAGTGAAATTAGTCACTTGGTAAAGCCCCCGCACTGATCTCATCATTAAGGTCCACATTCTAAATCGCTGCTGTTTTGAGGCTTTTGATAAAAGCATCTGTGACCTCAAAGATCCGATCTTGATAGTGGACCTCCATTTGCTGGTATTCCTGTAGTTATGAGTGGTGATTGGACTCAAACTCTTCCTGTAGTCAAATATGGTCAAACGTGGAAATTGTCCCAATATTGTCCAAGCCTACCTCAAAACCTCCTTTCTTTGGCACCACACCATTTATCTCTTTTCAAAAACAAATATGCATTTAAGTCCCATAATGTCAATAAGAAATATTAATTCAAAGGTTAGTCTTTAGAATGGTACCCGTCTTTTCGTCATCACTCACTCTACCTTTCTTATTCAAGCTAAAGTTCTTAATGGTGATTTCGCTGGCACCATTCAGTGCATACCAAGCATAAGGCTCCACACTGATGAGTTTGACTTTAATATGACTAGAAAGCAATTCCGCATTTGCTTGGCTTTTGCAATGACCATTAATAAGTTTCAAGGTCGGTCTCTAGAAACCGTTGGCTTAAACTTGGGAACTCCTCCTTTCATTCATAGCCAGTTGTATATATCAGCCTATCCAGAGTCACGAATATCTATAAGCTTACTGTTTGTTATGAGAACAGTTAGTTTAACACTGTTAATGCTGTATATATTTTAAGCTCTTTCTCCATTACTCCTCTTTGCATACACAATTATATTATAATTCCTACTTCTATATATTTTTTATTACAAAAAGTAATAAATTATTTTTACTAAAATGATATTGTTCGTAATATCAAATTGATATCATTTCATTACTACCAAACATATTGACATTTTCAACAGAATATGATATTGCCATTCTGCTGCAATACTTTGATCAAAATTGACAGGATAGCATATAGCTGAACATGAGACTCCTCAATGCTCTTAAAAATTCAGTTGCTAATTTATCGTTATCAATATCGAAAGCAGTTGTGAAAATGGTATTGTAGGCAAAAAGAAATAATGAAGGCTCCGTGGCAATTAAGTAACGATGAACTAATTGTTATTTTTTCACTACTCCCGAGTTTCATTTTTAAAAATAATTTCCCTAAAGCAATAGCAGTGATAGAGAGCTCTGGAATATAAAAAAGTAAGAAGCGCATACTTACCGCTTAGATCGAAGATTTTCAATCTCTAATATCAATGGTTTTCTTAATGATGTAGCCTCACCAGCATCGAAATAACAGCAACCTTTATAACTTTGTATTATCATATCTACTAAGATTATCAAATAAAATTGAGAAAGAAAGTGTTGAAATACATATTGTTTCAGCTTTTTATGATTCTTATGAAAGGTTGAGTCTCTCAGACTTTCTTCGTAAAATGACAATATATAGTTGGATTAGTATTTAAGTTGTAACCAAGCGGTCTTCTAAAAGATGGCAAGGTGGTAGATGGATAAAAAGCTCAAAAGTACAACAAATCCTTCTTACCAAAACTCTTTTGATATAGTCTCTTAAGCATGTTGGGGAGGGCTTCAGTAAGATGCGTATTGATCACGCAGTATATTTTTGCTCTATTATTCCGAGTAACTGACTGTATCTTTTTAAGACTCATATTATTTACAAAGCTTATGAAAGCCCTTTTTCTCTACCGTCATGGAACTTTACTCATTTTCTTAGAATTGAATATTATCAGAAGTCCTATCTATTAGTGCAGTGCTATTATTAACGTTTTTAATCTTCCACTATTATTGGTAATTGCTCCATTCAATCATGGCCCGAATGTAATACAGGAATCACTATACTATCTTTGCCTGACTGTAGTAGTGTAAACCCGAAATCATATTTGCATCGTATATCGTTAAATACTTTAGGATATATGCCACATCTACGCCGTTCTCATATCTACGGTGAAATATCTTTTCTTTTGTTTGAAACATTTTATTTAACCCCTCCCTATATAATTATAACCAGCGATTTCTTTTATTGCTCTGTTCATATTCTTACCTGATCTCATCTTCTTCTCTTTTATTTACTGGTAATATATCTCTTTTTCCGATTCTGCACTTCTCTCGATTTATTTTTATTTTTACGTTTTCCACTGTTCAAACAACTTTCAAATGAGACAAGTATAACCTGTTTTTATCAGCAAAGATTTAGTGTGTTTCTTGCAAATCCTTATCACAGGATTTATTCAAGTCAATTTTATTTTCTAGCCACATAAAAAATATTTTAAAAATAGTACATATTTAACAATGTCTTACCTAATTAGGAGGTTTTTGATGTAAGAAATATTTAAGTTGTTGTGTATTCCGAGCAATATTCCGATTTAATGTTTATTATACCCAATTTCCATGATCATATAGATTTGACAAGAGCTAGGAGTATAACACCTTTTTTTTAGGCAGATATCTCTCTCTCCACCAGATTTCTTTATAAGCCTAATTTTATTTCGTACGGTTTCTAAAATTGAGTGAATCCAATCCAACTTGCATATCCTGAACAAAACTCTTTTAACAAAACATCATATATTGTTTATCTATTATATACAAGCATTTTAATTTAATGGTCTTGGTACTGCAAGAAATTGTAAGGTTATACCATAGTGTATGATGATCAGTTTACTTAAAATCCTATTTCTTATTTACTATATTATATTAATCTTACTAGAATTGTAAAGCAAGAAGTGCGCTTTCCATAGCTTCCCGTCGTGTGGATTATTTTAGTGGTTTGAGGTTTCAACTCAGTCATGACTTTTAGTAATTTTAAATTAAGAATAAAAGCAGTAAAATATTTTCAGATTTATTGCTGATGAGGTAGGTAATAAAGGAAGGGATGGTTAAACGTTGCAATTGTTTTCAAATTATCATTATCTATCGCTCCAAGTTTTTCCTTTTACTGATTCCAATCTTTTGAATTAATTCTATAATAATTCTATTGTGATATTATATCTTTTGAGCCGCCAAGTATATACATCTTGCGGGAAAAATATCCTGATTAGTTTTCACCTGAGCTACGCTGCAGTTATGGTGGTTAAGTTCATTCCGCTAGATTCATCTAACAGGTAAACATAAATTACTTTGGTATATGAACGCTGTATTTGAGCTCATTTAATGTTTCTTAGTCATAAATCGTGTTTGGTATCATATTTATTAGCCTAAAGATGAATTAAAACGTAATATATATTAGTCATGCTAGAACCCAATAATGATTTATAACTAACTAGTCTTGAGTTTCAAGTGTTTCCACTATAATGTTAACAAATTAAGACGTATAAATAGGTCTCCCATTTTAACAAATTCTTCGTTTGGCTAGTATCGTCTTATATAAATCACTCCTGACTTAGTTTTGCTTAATAACATTAAATATAAATGAAAATAACAAGATAATCTCACTATAACAACGTTCTTACCTTTGTAAAAGCAATCTGTTATTTGGATAGATTTATTTCTAGCTTTCGTATATCTTCCACTAAGTAATACAAGTTCGATAAATATCACATAACTAAACTTTTGCGTTCAACTCACAAAATAAATTGTAAACTCTCAAATAACAAATTTCCTTTAGAAAAGAATATCCATTTTTGAATTTTATTTCTATTTAGTATAGATCAATTTAATAATTTATATCCATCACGCGGTAGTTAGACTAATAAGAAGTCGAAATGAGATAAATTGTTAGATGATGACACTTTTGTAGATCAGAAGATAATTTGCATGCTAACTTTATCTCAAAACATAATTTGCAGCTTTATGAAGAAAGGTATGAATTCGTGGATTTTGGAGCTCCAGTCCTGGTTATTGTTAAAATGTAATGTTCTGGAGAAAAAGCGGCTATTAACATGTAGTCAGAAAGCTATTCCTAAACTGAAGTAGTGTTTCGATATTGCTCATAAGAAATATGATTGTATCGTTAGATAAATTATATTAGCATTTTCATAGTTTTAAATACTGTTAAACATCGAGTTTGAAGATTTCATGCGAGAATTGGAATATCATTTTGTAATCCTTTAATATCTGTAATAATAATTAATCAGCTTGAATAATAATTTAAAATTCATTTTTAAAAGATTGTAATAACGCATAATATATCTGAACATAATATGAATCAATTGTTCTCACTATATTAAGAAATATATACCACATACCATTACTAGTGATTGTTTTATTACTTATAAATAAAAGTGAATAGCTCTCATCATTAAGCAATGATCAATATTGTTAATAATTTATAATGGACTGGTGCTGGAAGGGGGCTAATACCTTCTATCTGCTATTGCCTTATTTCGTAATTAAAGCTGATTAAAAAATAACTATTATATAGCATCCATTCTATTTCTCATCATCAAGTTAATTTTAATTTAGTTAATTTAATACAAAAGATATGTTTGATTAACGTCCTGTTTTAGTATTATAAAACTACTGAATTAAAATCGATGCTTAAATTAAAATACGTTCAAGCTGAATAGCCATTTCCATTAAAAAAAAAACTTAGCATTTCAATTTTTCAAATGTATAACGTGAGGGTTCTGGAAGTTGTACAGACGACCCTATTCATTAAGACCGCAATATATTTTGAAACTTTGTATATCTGCCTTTTTTATTATTTTAATACACATGATTGGATTAAACATTTAAAATATACTCTAGAAACAAATCAGAAAGTTTTCAAAAAATCTTAATAATTCAATTAGAATATTTGAGCTGACAATATATGTTTTGTGGAATATCATGATGTCAACTATTATAATAATTTTTTTGGTGAGTATATTCAAAACCTGAAATATATCTTATGGCTGGCTAACATGCTTTTGACTGTAATTCTTCAATAAAGTATATTAGTTTTAAGGCATTTCTATTGCTATAATTATTGCTACAATTTTTGACAAATATTTAATTATTGCAAAAACATTTCTAGAAGATCGCGAATTTATTATAGTGTTTATGATTGACATTTTACCATTTAGACATTGATTGATTTAATGTTTGGTGTTAATATTCATGAATTTCCCAATTGTTCATGTGTTTTGTATTATGTTCCATTTTTGTATTAATAGATAGGAGTTTAATTTTTACACACTGACAAAAATTATTAAAATATTTAATGAAGCTTGCATTCTATACAGTAAACCTTTTAAAGTTGAATTCCAAGTCATTTCAATTATTAAAAGTATTTTTGAAATACTATATATCATTAATAACACGATTTATATGAAGAAATCAATTTTTATATATCTGGATATGGATTATTCACTTTAAGTAATATTAAATGGAAAAGTAATCGTTACTTCTAAACATATTACAGATCACTGAAATTGTCTTACTGTTTAAAAAGTATTAATCGTAGCATTAAAATATCTAGTTCTAACACGCAAACTAGTCATATTTATACTTAAACTAACATAAATAAAGTTGAGAATAAATTTTGAGAAGATAAAAATGCTGGTGAAGATTCTGGTAGTTATATTATGTATAACCCTTTAATTAAAAACAAAATAGTTGAACATAAATTTTGAACCCGGAAAAAGTACTAGTTGTCAATGGAACACAGACTACTCTTGGTAATTCAGAATTAGCACAGCAACTACGTACGACTTGCTCATGAATTCATAGTAAATCTGGTTAAAATTTGGAATCAAACACTTAAACAATTACTTCAATAATTACTATACTAATTGTATTTTTTGGGTAATACATGAATAGACTCATTTGTTTGAGTAATTTCTTAACGGTACTAAACGTGGTATTTAAAAGTAGCTAAAAAATATACTGAGATTACTTGGATAATTCTGCAGTACTAACAACAGGTTAACAAGTAGAATTTAGCATTCCCTATTGTATATTTGATATTAAATAGTATTACATATAACATGGATGGCAATCCAATGTAAACTAGTAACATCTATAAAAACGGTTCACAGTCCGGAAAAGTGTTTTATTTATATATAAACTTTATAAATTCCCAAATTTGTTATAGTGCGTAAGACCGAACATCGTAGTAACTATTTTTGAAAGCGTTTTGATTAATTGATCCTATTCCCAAATTCATTTTAACATGAAATATCAAGCCAGTTAGTTCATGATTACTTGGAATTTGTAATCTTATGACTTATTTCATGCAGAAATGTTGAGATAAATATTTCTTAATAATAGTAGCTAATGACTGCATGATATATTTTACATATGTCAAAGCACATAACCTGCAGTTAAATCTATCTTGACTCAATACAACAAAAGTATTAGCATTCATCTTTGAAAATGAATATTAGAATACTCCTATATTCTATATGAATGAAACTTTAATACAATGTAAACCCTTTTGCTATTTAAAAAATTGGACAATCTAAATTGTAGTACATAGATTTCAGGTATTTAAATATCTCTGCACGTAAACAATATTATTTGAGAAGTCATTAAATGTGGGTCTTTGTAAAATGTGTTTTCCGTTAACAGCTCTTAAACTGTTTGCAGCTGACAGGCTTTAGTTAGTATTACTAATTCAATTTATTTACTTAGCATTTCTAATTTATGAAGAATTCCAATATGGACAAGAAAAACAAAAAACAATATAAGTAGCGTATTTTTCATATGCATGATTTAACTTTCATAGTCAATAACCTAACTGCTAATTGAGTGAGATAAAATAATAAAAGCTCATATTGGAACAGAGAATCGTTTGGTCTCTTCAAAGGATTCTTTCAGCATTAATTAGATATTGACAATATACAGCTACTCATAGTTCTCTGGCTTCGTTCAACGGTTCCAAAGGCTATTCATTCTTTACAATTGTTTTATTTGATTTAATTTTATAAACAACTTGATCCTTTTGAATAAACCCATCGTTATATAATTGTGCACATCCTTTAAACTTTTAAGTTAGGGAATATTCATGTTAAATATTCCGGTTGAGTGATAATCGAACCAAATACTACTTCTTTACTACGGAAAGTTACTTGTTAATTTTCGATCTATCTCAATCCTACCAGCAGTAGAAAATGAAATAATTATAATAAATAAGAATCATAATTAGGATATTGATTGGTGATTTATTATACAAAGAAAGATTACTTATAAAAAGATAAAATAAGAACGAAGAAAATCGTTTGATTTATGATTAGTTATTTTTTCTAGTATCATTAATAATAATGCAAATAGCAACATACAACAACTAGCAATCAAGAAACAGTAAGAATAGTTAGTGAACACCATATTCGTGTTTCTGCTAATAGTTGCCAGCTGAACATGGCAAAACATGAGATAATGTAAAATAGCCTTTTTATCCGTAAAGCATTTAGTAAGCCTTTGATTTTATTTTCACATTTTTTGTTTCAAAGGAACGTCAGCTATCAAGAATAATTGTTTTTACAATTTAACAAAATATCTAATAGTTAAGCGTTTTGTATATAATCCAACCTATAATTATTATGATAAATGAAATCAATATTTTGTTATTCAAGATGTTATGCTATTAGTATAAAGGTAAATATATTTTACCGCAAAAGTAATTCTACTGGACAATTATCGTTTCATAGCGTTGATGTACAAATAGAATAATTACATTAAAAGCTGTTCACTGCATCATTCCATAGTCGCAATAATTGTTAGAATATAACGAGTTCAGATTTATATGAGCCATATACGAGAATGGAAAAGAATGTGCCTTATCCGTAATTAGGTATTAGTGTAAGAAAAATATTTTAAATGTTTTATAGAAAGCGTCTAAATATTTCCATGTATTTAACAATGTCAGCTTTATGCCAGTTAGACTAACATATATATATATCTTTATTTAAAGTAATAATACAAGTAAACACTCTATGATAGCCTTAGCAGAAAAGATAAAATAGAATTAAAAGTGATAAGTTAGTCAAGGTGGGTTTAGAGGTAGCTAATGCGTACACAGCAAGTTCGTTACTATATTATAAATTATTGTTAAATTTCTATGTATGTTTAAGTGCTGAATATGACAATACCTATTTGAATTTACAATTATGGTATTTTCAATCTCCTAATATTACAAATTCTGCATATATTTAAAAATAATATATTACATGTTTTGGTTGGAATATTTAAAATGTCATTAGAATACAGCAATAAACCTTTATTGATTGAATACTTTGAATTCTTAAAATTATATTTTCAAAATTACTCAATTCACATTTCAAGAACACATTGTCGAACCCAACTGTTTACAAATCAATGTGAATTATTAAAATTAGAAGTAAAGCCTTCATGTTACATGTGGTTCTGCAAATTAATCCAAAGTTACTATTTCTTAATACTAGCATACGAGGTTTTTTTACACATTCTTTAATCGAACTGATAATGATAACTCATAAATAAACATATATATATATTGTATAAAGTAAAAAACAATATGAGTATAATATGATCTGTTACGATTCTAGTCTTGGGAAACTAACACATTGAGATGAGATATCGCAAATTTGCATTTTGGAACAACCTTTTATCATATTCCTTTTATATCTATTGTAATTGCATTCAAAAACTATATATTGTAATTTTTGTTTTTCTTAAAGAAATGGACAGACACTAATACGATTTTAATATATCAATTTAGATTGTTCACCAACTTCGTAGCGTCTTAAGTTAGATCTAGATAAAATAGTGCGTTTCAATCAACATCTTTTTTATAAATCGCATGAATCAGATATAATTCTTTCAAGCTAATATATTAAACTTAATAATAAGAGCACATAAATTAACATGCAACATATAGGCCAAATTCTAGGTTCGTATTTTCTACAAAATTTACAATTTAACGGCACTTCTGAAATGTATCAACATTAAAGAAATATATATATTTAATCTGGGCATCTTCTGTTTGTGGTTTTCAGGCAGTTGCACGTATGATGCGTACTTGTACTATATTTGATTAAGATTGAAATCAGGAAAACCAATTCATATTTAGTTTTAAACAGGAATGAAATATCTATTATTCTTAACTACTGTAAACATTTACTCTTTTAGAAATATATTATATTGCCAGAAATTTATTAAAAGAAATAAAAAATTGGTAAATAATTCACAACGTTTATAAAACGTGCTAATTAAATTTGATATTCTACATCCTCCTACATGTTATTAGATATTTAAAATACTTCTCAGAATATATACTTTTTATAACTTACAAAACCTTCAAATAGCCAAAAGGACGTACATACAGCTAATCTCAAATTTATTTTACAAACCTATGGTATCTATGAAACATAGACTTTAAAGTAAGAATTGGATGGGATCACTTTAGTTAAACTGAAATAAATGTCTAACGCAATATTTTACAAAAGTTGTTGTGTGTTGTTATACTAGGATTTTTTTAGTTTTATAAAAGGCCGTTAGACAAGCATATGCCTCCTAATTGTAATGGTATTTCTACATAACGAGTGGAACGACGCTTCAATTCTTTTTTAATAAGGTTTATTGAAAAATTTATTTATTAGTATTACCTAGATCCGCATAACTTAAAAATTTTGTTCTAGGTTTCATACCCCAAGCATACTTTACATCTATAACATTTCATATGCAAATTACTCCGTATGTAAAGTACATCTTTATATTACATGATTGAATTATACTATATCGAATAACACTTCATTAGTCAAAAGTTTTAATCATCGGTATCATCATAACAGCCTGTCTTCTTTATTTCAAATTAACTTTTCATCAGTTTAATCTCATTTTCTGTATTATATATTCAGAAATAACGAGGTAACCATCAATTGCTAGTTATTCTTCAAATTTAATATTAAATATTCATTTCATATAAACTGCAACTGGTGTCGGTCAGTTTTGTATAAGGTGAGACAAAACTCACTATAATAATTTTTGCTAAAGTACTTCTTAATTCCTTTTGCACCATAATTGTAACCAAACCACTTTTTGTTTTATACATGAATAATATACATTAAGATTACATCTTTTTTAATTATTGGTATATTCACACTACCTAATCGTAAGTTGTAAATACCAAATTAATGAACCTTTAGTAAAAAGGAACAAACATTAACCATCTGAAAACGAAAAAATCATTTTTGATTAGAATATTAAATATTATATGTTAGAAGTTAAAAAATGATCCGTTTACTAAATAAAGTAAGCTTCAATTCATGATGACCCTTTCTTATAATAAACTATAAAGACTAAGCTACGTCCATAATACACATCTCTGTTATTTAGTAATAAAATATTAGAAGTAAATTAATGAATAAATTTAGAGCTAATATAACTTTGTGTTAATGACTTAAGCTCCTATTTTTGACCAAGTATGAAGAAAGTTTAGTTCATTATAACCAGTAACAAGAACTTTTTAAAAGTTTCTCACATTTATTAGTAATTTATACTGAAGTTCCATATCATTAGTTAGTTGTAATATCATATGTATTTAAAATAATATAATAATAAATCAAAAAATATTGTCATCTTCTTAATATTTGGGTGCAGTATGATTAGAGTTTCACATTTATTAGAATATTAAGGGTCCAGCTATGGTATAGACAGCACTCCACAATACTTATGCCATATTTAATTGTTGAATTTGGGACAATCTGTTTTTAAATAATATTAGTGATATGCGTGACATCCAAAAGCTTTAGGCAAGCCTTGAAATATTTTATTAATTAGTTTAGTAACCGTTTGCAGATGCTTTGTTGTAAATTTAGGTCTAGTTATTCAAAATCTAAATCTCTGCCATTAGAATCTTTTATCATACTTTTTATACATTTTCTCAAGGTCAGAAAAATGACAAAAAGATCATGCCAGATCATTTAAAAAGTGAAATCATTCTTTTCACATATTCTAATATCCCCAGCTTTAAAATATTCATGCATACTGTGAAAACATAAGTTGAATCGGAGAACGCACAGAGCACCTTTTTAAAAAGTTTTCCATAAATTTAGAATCTTGGACAAATAATTCCTTCAGATAATCCAAAACTTAGGCAGTAAAATTCCATTTATGTATCAATGTTATTTTCAGATTTGTTATTGCATTTTTTGAGTTGTTCAATACTTTCAAATTGATTCATATTATTGCGCTTTTGTAAGCATTCTAGATCCAGATTACAGTAAATGAATTGGAAATTTTACTTTTCAGATTATCTTTACTAATTAGCCTTTCCAAAATCTCTAGACAGACTGTTTTAGTATACGAAAAGCGTTTTATACTTCACCACCTAGGACTTCATATAGACCAGTCCGAATATCCCCCATATAACTGCCAAGAATCCTGCTTCTCCCATATTCCCAGTATTGTATATGCCAAACTCCTCTATCGATCGGTTCAGCTACCAAAACAAAACTATCAGAACCATGCATAAGTAGAGAAAGCCATGGATGACCTGATCAGGAAGTATTACAGTTATTTGCATCAAAGCATTGTATTTCTCATTGTGATATTGATTGGCTCATTATAGTCAGTAGTTCTACTAAAGTTAGTGAAAAGCTGGTGGTTTAAAACATAATCCACTGGAAAAGGCAATGTCACCCTCAAGATTGAATCTTTCTACCTGATATGTATCGAGCCATAATTGAGCGAAACAGAGAACGCTGTCACGCCTAAGGCACCCAACTTCAGATCGATTAGTTCCCTTAGTTGATTTTACTCTGTGAAGTTACCATTAACAGTTATGGTGAACGACTAGGTGAGAGACTTTCTTGGAGACGAGTTACCTGTTGCCTTTCAAAATCACAGAAAATTATCTAATTCATAACCTCCCATATTGATGGTTAAATCTACTGCAAAATATAAAATAAAGGTATTAAGAGAGAAGTATATCGGAGATCTGCTGCACAACAAATGTTTCTTGATGAATGTCGTCTAGAAATAGAGCCCCGTGCACATATCATGGCAGCAATCGTTTTAGTGACCAAACATTTCAGGCAGGTACCTCTCAATCAAGTATGAAATATCAATTAAGGGCTGCTCATTTTGCTGCTGATGAACATTAACATCGTTATTAAACCTAGTAACATTATTATCTTCAGTTGTGGTTCGATAGATGCATAGCAATTTCTTGCCCGTGCACCATGCCTAGAAAAATTCAAATGATCATCTACAAGCTGTTAAAGGTTTATAAGCTAACAATAGTAAAAACAACCTAATATATGATTTTATAGCTCAGAAGAACTTAATGTAATAAGTTATCTATTTTACTAGTTTTGCATTGTGTTTCTTTATTTCTGTCTGTCACGGTGAGAATGAAGTAATAGTTTCTGATCTGAGACTAACTAATACTAAAGTATATAGTTTTAGTAAAACTTTCTAACATACTACCTACAATAATACTCTAATAGTCCCTTTACATGCAAAAATAGTTGCGTTTCAATATTGACTAAACAGTTTGCCAATGATGATATTATCACTTGTGAAGTATTATTCCAAAGTTTTAAACAATATTTATTCTAGAAAACTATTATTAAACTTAATGCAATATTTATAGTTGTATCGCATGGCCTTTTTTTTGAAGTCGCCCACTTAAGCTCATATCTCCCACGTAGCGGCTAGATTTTCTTGTTTTGTGTATATTATTTACATTACCCTACAGATAGATAGAATTAGCCACTTCTTTTTTACTTTCTTTATTTTTCCACCCCACCACCTGCTTTAATATTTCAATTTAAATGTCTCTTTTTTTCTTCTTCTTCCTCTTCAAATCATTTCTTTTTATTTTATGTCATTCCCCCAATACAATCCAAACTACTTTTAAATTTTCCACAATTAAAAACTTTAAAGACTACAGGTTTTATGTGACCGGAAATAAAATTGACATTAATAAAGTCTGTGCTGATTGTTTCTTTTTAAATGGTCTTTCTTGTAAAAATATCTGATAATTGCAGGGTAAGTCCTTCCCCTTTTTGTTAAATTTGTTAAATTAAATTATCAACATTTGAAAAATTAGATTGAACGCACCGCTCCTATTGTTAATATCTTTGCTATCAAAGAACATGTCGTTTCCACTATTAAAAAATGCCCCAATTGTTCTGCTTTCAGATATCCTGGAAAAAAGTTTGAATGTAGTTCTGATGGCCTCTACTCATTGCCGACCCCTTTATCAACAAATGATGTTATCACTTCTTTACTTATGGATGATACTACAAAAGTCCAAGATTTTAAAATGTTTATCTGCGCTTTCAATAATGATCCTGCCGCTGAACTTGTACTCTCTAATACCAATATTGATTTGGGTTTATTACTGAGATTGAAAAATGTACGGCAAGCCTGTAACCCGTTGGTTAAACTTTATCAATTTGCCCTTCAATTCTATTCCGATGAACCTCATACTAATGACACTCTACTAATACAATACAATTTTAATTTGGTTGTGGGAAATGGAACTGATCAAGGCAGATGCAACCTACTAACTAGTTCAGAAATTGGTATTTACTACAGTTCGCTGCCGGAGAGGGATACGGTACATCTGGAGAAATAGCTTTAAAGCCTAGACATGCTGAGAACGAATCCACATCTTGGGAGATGATACCCATCACTCACCCCGCTTATTTACAGTTAAAACATATTCTCATTTTTCCTGAAGGTGATATGTGATATAGGCTGGCACGATAATACAAAATGGGTGCGTTGAAATGAGCAATATTTAAATAAATAGAAACGAGATGCTATGCGACGATCCCTTCGGCCTGCCTGTGACCAGAAATATAAAGGTGTAAGTGATAATTAACATTAACAGTGGTGGATTGATCGTTGTCATAAAGAACAGTGAGCTTAGAAACATTAGTGACTCATAAGAAAGGTTGAGTAGATAATAATGGAAAGACTAACCTTTGGATTAAGATGATCCTTCAACTTGAAATGATATTGCAACGATCTCTTCTGCCTCCCTGTGACAGGAAATATAAAGTTGTAAGTTAATAATAGCACTACTTCAATACATGTAACGAACGATTACTTGAAGCAACAGTTCTGATAATATTCAATTGTCAGCAAATGACCTTGGTAAATAGTCTGAGTGTTAAGAAGAAATACTCAATTACTCTGAATGAAGTATATAATATTACTACCTAGGGAAAGAAGGGACAGTATTTGTATCTACTTACTCTGAACGTAATATGAAATCTGAAAGTAACTACTACGTTGAAAGAAAGTTAGCAAGAGAGGACGTCATTCCGAGCATAATCATAACTCTGCTAATTGAGGTAGTCTCTAGACTAACTGTAGAATATAATACGACCGTGAAGGAAATACAGAAATCTAAGTAGTTCACCTGTAATGAGAAAGTATATGGGGAAGAGTCCCTACGCGAGTAAATTGTTCGATTGACTCAACCTTAGAAACCATAGTGCACTAAGTTACTGAAGAAAATATAAGTGGTGTAAATGCAAATAGAACTTTATTGTCAATGATTAGATATAAGAAAGAGTAATTTATAAAAAGAGGAAAAGAAAAAGAAGAGTAAATAAAAAGGGGTGAAAGCCTCCTTCTTATAACCAGTTACTTTTCCTTATCACAAAAATAGTAACACAAAACGATTATAAAAATAACAATAAGTACAATAAAAATAGATATCGTTATTAAAAATAAAACAGATATTCAAATTCTGGATTCGGCTAACAGTTGCCAACCCGAATATAATGAATAATCAGTGAACACTAAATTAGCATGTTCAACATAAATGGCCTCCGGCCTTGATAAACTTGAGAGTTGGAAAATAACACTAACTGAGATACTCTCTTCTACTTTAATAGAAAGAAAGAAAGTTATCCCTGACAGAAATCCAGGTAGTTCTTCTGTAATGATTAGAAGAATGATAAAGTTGTAATTTAAGCATAATATGTGGAGAAGAGTAACTACATTGAAGTTCCCCTTTAAAAAAAGAGTTGTAACTTCCTTGAAATTCACCTGTAAAGAGAAAGTGTAAATAGAAAGAGGAAGTAGTTCACCTGTAATGAGAAAGTGTGTGAATTTGTAATTCTACTAAGAAAGTATCTGATGTTTATCCGCCTGAATCAATTGGAATTGAACAATTTGAATGACCTCAAAATCCTGTGAAGGCCACCATTGAAACCGAAATTTTTATTTAACCTCAACCGCAACCACAATCCGATCGACATGGTCGCCAAGATAACCATGTTACCCAACAAATGTATTACCATTATCTTCTATTTCTCCATGTTAATGGTTTCAATAATAATCTTTTCCTTGCCGGCAAATTGTTCCAGGAGTTCTTTACTACTGGCTTTGCCCTGGTTGATTAATCAAGACTCGATTGCTTTAAATTCCACCAGGACGAAATTAGAAGTGATTCTTACCAAGATGTCCAGGATGCCCTTCTTTCCGATGATGAAATGTCCATTGTCTGCGGCAGAATAATTTTTTCTGCATCCATGGCTAATAGCCCTAGATATCTTCATTGTGAATACCAAGATGCAATGGGTGTTTGGTCATCCTACCCATTTTATTATTCTCATCGCTAATTCACAATGACCTGAAATAACCGCTGAGTTTAATTGTTTAAGTGCTTCTACAAATGCTAAAACTCAAAACCCTGGCCTGCTCGCTGACATTGTCTCCAAAACCTTTGAAGTAAAAAAAACAAGAACTTTTGAAAGATATTACTAAAAATAAAATTTTTGGTAACCTCATTGGATATTCTTAAACAAAAGAATATCAAAAGCGTGGCTCACTTCATATCCATCTATTGGTATATCTTGACATAGATTCAAAAGAGAAATTCCTTCACCCTGATAATATTGATCAAATCGTCTGCACTGAAATTCCTAACCTTGCTGATTATTATCATCAGGAATGCTATGAAATGGTTTATAAGGTTGTCACGTCACAACTGTTATGCTACATGGCCTGTGCGGCCATTCTTTTAACCTATCCGCTTCATGTTGTGCTAATTCAAACCATTCCTGCAGCAAACGTTTTCCAAAATTTTATTAGGAGAAACTATATCAAACGGTAACAACTATCCTACTTACTGTCGTTGTGAAAATTTTCGAAAATTTAGAAAATTCCTTGATACTGCCAAAAGTCGATTCATTGATGTCGAGGCGTGATGGGTCGTTCTTTATAGCCCTGGCTTCTGCTGCAAAAAGTATAATGCTCATATTAACGTCGAGTTTTGTAACACTGTCAGTTTTATCAAAAATATTTTGAAATATGTTTACAAAGGAACTGAAGCCGATCTGTGTTACTGATGAAAACAACCTAGTTGACGAAATTGCAAATTATCTCGACTGTAGATGTTGAACATGCTAAATTGTTGATCATATTCGGTTTGGCAATTTTTAGCCGAATCCCAAATTTGAGGATCCGTTTCGTCATGAAACTGAGTGATGTTTCATGACTCAGAAGTAATGTGCCATCACTTATAACGATATCTGCTTTAGAATGGCAAGTAATGGCGCATTCCAACCTTCATGAATGAAATGTATCATTCTACCTATTGTTATTTTTCTGATTGTTTTGTGTTGTTATTTATGTTATAAAAAAAGTAACTGATTACAAAAAGGAGGCTTTCGCCCCTTTTTATTTAATCTTTTTTTTTTTTCTCTTTTTATAAAATAACTCTTTCTTTGTTTAATCATTCACAATATATCAATATTTTATTTACACTTCTTATTTATTATTATTATTTTATTCACTATTGTTTCTAAGATTGAGTTAGCACAACATATAGAATAGGTTCAAAGATGATATGTGTTCAGACTTGTCCCACCGTATTGAAAAAATGAACACTTCTTTTTCTCACATGAACGATTATCCTCTTAAATACGATCTCGGTCTCTATCTCATCTCCGAAAGTATCTACTATATGACTTTTTACTCCATATCTCATTACAGACTTTGTGAGCTTCACTTCCCTTGGTCCATCTATCTTTCAAATCATCACCAAAGCCCAAATCTTTTGATAGTTCAAGAACTAGTTTATAATCCTGAAGAACAATCTCCGCTGCCGCTGCTGAAAACCCCCGTGACCAGTTTAACACCGATTAGGCCCATGTCTTCAATGAAATTATATCCGCCATTGAAAATTAAAACAATTTTTCAAAATGACTCTATTTTGTCCACAGTCCTACTGGAACTGAAAAAGCCGCTTTTAGGAAAACACTCTGCACTTACATGAGAGCTAAATTCAAGATTGTATTGTTTGTCGCATCTACTGACATTGCTCCTCTTCTTCTTCCTGGATGTAGCACCACTCATTCAACCTTTCGCATTCCTATTACTGGTAACGTTCTCCAGTGTTTTTTATCCCTTCAAGTGATATTGGTCACTTGGTAGCCCACGTTAATATTATCAGTTGGGATGAAGTCCCCATGCAAAATAACCGCTGTTTTGAAGCTGTTTATAGAACCTTCTATGACCTCAAAAGGTTCGACCCTGATACCAGCCACCCCCATATGCCGTGATGTGTCATCAATTATAACAATATCTACTTTATCCTTAATAACGGGTTGAGAAGCCCTATATCTCTCCTTGAATACATCCCATCCACAAATGATAAATCCGCGTTTCTGGAAAAAACCCATCAATTTCACCTCTTAAACTCTTTGCAAACTTCCTTTTATTATACTGCATCATAGTTTCCTTCAAGGGCTATTCTAACTATTAGAAAAGATGCAGTCGCTCTTTTAAATTCTTCCATTCTTAATATGATATGTTGAATTGACTCAACCTTAGAAACCATAGTGCACAAAGTTACTGAAGAAAATATAAGTGGTGTGAATACAAATAGAACTTTATTGTGAATGATTAGATATAAGAAAGAGTGATTTATAAAAAGAGGAAAAGAAAAAGAAGAGTAAATAAAAAGGGGCGAAAGCCTCCTTTTTATAATCAATTACTTTTCCTTATCACACAAATAGTAATCACAAAACAGTTATAAAAATAACAATAAGTAGAATAAAAATAGATATCGTTATTATAAATAAAACAGATATCGTTATTAATGATAAAAATAGTATAAGGATATTTTAAGGATAAAACAGATATCGTTATCAAGGATAAAAATAGATAACGATATTTAAGGATATTTTAAAAATATCTTAAGGATAAAACAGATATTCAAATTCTGGATTCGGCTAACAGTTGCCAACCCGAATATAGTGAATAATCAGTGAACACTAAATTAGCATGTTCAACATGATAGATGGCCCTTCTGGAACCTACTGCTCTGCCGACATCCCTACTGATGATATTGGCCAAGAGTGTACTATGACTTACCAGTTTAATGCTTCTTTAAACTCTAAATCTATCCTTTGGCCAGACTCAAGTTGAAAAGTGGCATTCCCATCATGCTAATAAGAAACTTTAGTTCAAAGGCTGGTCTTTGCAATAGTCCGCGCCTTTCTTTTATCAGTCACTAAACTTTTCTTATCGAAGATGACGTTTTTACTGGTGATTTCGCTGATACCTTCCAGTGCATACCTCTCATAAGATTTCACACTGATGGGTTTGGCTTTAATATGACTAGAAAGCAATTCCCCATTTGCTTGGCTTTTGCAATGACCATTAACAAGTCTCAAGGCCAGTTATATGACGGCCTATCCAGAGTCACTGATTTTTCTAAGCTTACTGTTCTTTATGACAACGATCAATGCACTGGTGTTATTGTTGTATATTCTGAAGCTCTTTTAGAAGAAAAAGAAATACAACATCCTGTATGAATGTATGATAACTTATGAATTTATGAATTTATCACTTGTTTACTATATTAACACTTTCTAACTGGGGGGCGCAAATGTATCGTTGCAATAGCATCTCGTCTAATACTTCTAGTTATATTGCACGGGGTTTTTTTATAGTTACGATATTTATTTTATGCCTACAGGTGCTTATATCTACCGCGTAGTGGCCTTTTAGTCGTAGAGCGACTCTTCTCCATACTTTACACTTAAAGCCCAACCCACATTTTCAAATCTTCAACCAACATTGTAAGTTTTGATCCTCTTTTCTCAAGTGTATCAAGGCAGAAAAATGCCTTTTAACCGCAGAGCAACTTTTCCACACTTTATGCTTAAATCAAAACCTTTTTTTTATTAATTAGAAAATAACTTCTTCAACTACTGTATTTCCTTCGTATTACGTTCAGAATACTTCGTTTTTCTTCCACACTCAGAAAGACCATCTCAGTCAGTGTTATTTCCCAACTCTCAAGTTTACTAAGGCCAGAAGGCCATTCAATCGCAGAGCGCAGCGACTCTTCTCCAGGCTGTATGCACAAATCACAACTTTTTTTATCCCTTTTCTTTACAGGAGAACTACTTAGATTACTATGTTGAATTGACTCAATCTTAGAAACCATAGTGCACAAAGTTACTGAAGAAAATATAAGTGGGGTAAATACAAATAGAACTTTATTGTGAATGATTAGATATAAGAAAGAGTGATTTATAAAAAGAGGAAAAGAAAAAGAAGAGTAAATAAAAAGGGGCGAAAGCCTCCTTTTTATAATCAGTTACTTTTGCTTATCACACAAATAGTAATCACAAAATAGTTATAAAAATAACAATAAGTAAAATAAAATTAGATATCGTTATTAAGGATAAAGTAGATATCGATATTAAGTGTAAGACAGATATCGATATTAATCATAAGACGGATATCGACATAAGTGATGACATATCACTTCTAAGCCATATGATCAAATAGATTCTCAAATTCGAGATTCAGCTAACAGTTGCCAAGCCGAATATCGTGAATAATCAGTGAACACTAAATTAGCATGTTCAACAAGGTGGTCCCAAATGCAACAGATGCTCAGGAGCCAGATGTACCATCACTTCCCACCTTCAATTTTAGGAAATCGCCCACCACTTTTCGAATGATATGGGACGAGTATAAATACCCTTGTCGTGGAGCTCCTTCCATAGAACAGCTGGATCGTCAATATTCCAATAGATAGAGAGCAGCTAATGGTATTGCTAAGAAATACTGTCGAAGAAAAATTATTTACAACGCGGTTACAAAGGGTATTTCAAAAGCGTTTACAGAGTCTCAATGTCTCAAGATGTTGGAAGATGCACGTGCTGAAAAGAGGGTCTCTTTGACTCATTTTATGGATAAGAAGCTGGTTCCACATGAACTGAAGTAAATTGAATGTTATTTATTATTTTTATTATTTTTATTTTATTAGTTGTGTTGTGTTGTGTTTTAATTAATTAAATTGAATATTTATTAATGTTTCTGGTGCAAGTTTGGTTTAAAGAATTACTGGTTAGATTTAATGTACATTATGTGGTAGCTATTTAAAGTGTTGGTGTAAATATGTATATATGGTCGTCTACTCTCGAAAACGACATCTGACTTTGGGTGATTGTTAAATAGAATTCGAATTTGCCGCATGTACGGACGCTAGCAAAATTTTAAGCTGTGGACTAATACACAACGATATTTAAGGATATTTTAGAAATATCTTAAGGATAAAACAGATATTCAAATTCTGGATTCGGCTAACAGTTGCCAACCCAAATATAGTGAATAATCAGTGAACACTAAATTAGCATGTTCAACATACTACATCTGATTCACGGACATAGTATATTGCTACTCATGATTTTGGTCATGATAAATTCTTCACTTAATCCAACTTCCTTTTTTATTTACAGATCCCAGATCAGTATTAGAAACTACCTCCACTAACAGAGTTATTCAATTACCTTTCTTTATTATTAGCCAAGCTTCTCTGTTACTACTCAGGTTTATGCTCGGAATGACTTCCTCTCTTGCCTATTTATTTTTTAACATAGTAGTTAGTCTCAGATTGTATATCACGTTTAGAGTAAGTAGATACAATTAGTGCCCCTTCTTTCCTTAGGTATTACTATTTAGTTCTATTCTAATGGAGTATATACTTCATTGAGAGTAATTGACTCTATCTTCTTAAGACTCAGATTATTTATTAAGGTTGACACCCGTCTTTTTTTACTGTCAGTGAAATTTACTCATTTACTTAGATTTGACTATTAGAAATTACTCTTTTAAGTCATGTGCGGTTGGTGGAAACAGAAAAACAACTAAGTTACAAGAATTAGTTAAGAATAATATGTTAATTTGTATTTTTGAAATTGATATATATAATTAGGAGATAGGAAATGTTCATCTTGTAAAATAATATTTCTGCTCATTCTCACTCTTTTTCGACATTTTGTGTTTTTGACAGTCCCCTTTTCAAAAGAATTTTTAGATGGAAGAGAATCCAGATTCTTTTTGAACTCAGAAAGGTTTGACTTTATTACTTCTCACAACATTGACCACTACGTGAAGTCACACCTAGCTATATTAAACAATATAATAACAGCACTGGACTTGGTCGAAGAACTTCTGAAGATATACCTTTCTACCGTGAAGGAGGAACAATGTTTTTTTCACTATCGAACATGTCCAAAAGTTACACAATTCAACCCTTGATGTAACAATTTCTATTCCCTCGGTAGGTGAATACAAAGGCTTTCATCTTCTTCGTATGGACAAACTTTGAGCTTCAAAAACCATGGAAGAACATGAGTATATTTTTTTGAAAAAGGACAAGCTAGGCAATGTATAATACGTTGCTTGCGTCTGACAGTGAGTGCACTACAGTTACTCATTGGATTGGTAAGATTGAAACATTCAACAGATGCTATGGAGTCACCAGAGCTGAACTTTTCTATATGCTCCAGATAGACCATGTGAAAGCTTTTCACACAGTTTATACTTCCAGCTACAGTGTTCTTAAATTGAGTCTTTTCAATATTCTTAAAAAGTTCACTGGCCTTAGTTGTTGACTTGACTGAACCTTAGAAACCATAGTGCACAAAGTTACTGAAGAAAATATAAGTGGTGTAAATACAAATAGAACTTTATTGTGAATGATTAGATATAAGAGAGAGTGGTTTTATAAAAAGAGAAAAAGAAAAAGAAGAGTAAATAAAAAGGGGCGAAAGCCTCCTTTTTATAATCAGTTACTTTTCCTTATCACAAAAATAGTAATCACAGAACAATTATAAAAATAACTATAAGTAGAATAAAAATAGATATCGTTATTAAAAATAAAGTAGATATCGATATTAAGTGTTAGACGAAATGGCACAAAAAGGGATAATTCGAGAGTGAATCTTTAATCCAGGCGAATGCGAAAGCTGCTTCACAGCTCGGAGTCCAAACGAACGCATTTTTGCTAACAATTTCCTGATTCGGGGCAACGTTCTCGGTGAAATTCCGAAGAAACCTTCTGTGAAAACTCGCCATGCCCAACAAGGACCTTACCGAGGAAATGTCAACAGGTACAGGCCATTTCAAGATAATCTCTACTTTGGAACTCTGTAACGTTATGCCCGTAGAAGTTAGATGGAAACCTAGAAATGAAATCTCCACCTGGAAAAACAGGCATTCTCCATTTTCAAAAGTAGGTTGTTTTTCAACAACACTTCAAGTATGTTCTTTACATCTTTGATGTTCTTACTTCTAGTAGGGGAAACGAAAACTATGTCATCCAAATAACAGTATGCCGATATGCCAATAAAAGGGTCAAGCAGAGATTGAATAAAATGTTGGAACCTAAGTGGCTGCATTCTTTAGGCCAATTAGCATAGTTACCCATTCTCACCTAAAAGTCTTAACTGTTTGGGGTGCATCACATTAACGTCCGATCCACTGTCGGGGAATACTTCTACCTTGACCTTTCTGTCAGCCAAAAGTATAGTTGCCTCAATATCATTCGTTTTATAACAATCTTTGTTTATTATTTTCTAATAATTACACAATTTTAGAACAATTTTTGTTAGTAATTATTTCTTTTCTTTATTGAAAGCCCTTTTTTTATTAGGTTTATCTAAGGCTCCGCTAGATCTTCTGCACCCATATTTAGCATGTCTGGCGCCAGGAACAAAATTATCAGACTTGTACCTATATTGGTTATTTCGACACATGGCATGTAACCTTCAAAGAACTTTGCGTAGCTATGAAATTCTTGCTGCCCAAACATGATTCGATAGTGGGATAGAGTCATGCACTTCTGATGTTCAATGTACGTTTGTCTAATCTCATCATTAGGTCCTTTACCCAACTTTTCTCTTAGGCCTAGCTTTTCGTGGGAAGCCTTGATGCATTGGTCAAAGCAGAATCTTTGTTTTTCCAAAAGCCTTTTAAAAGCTTCATCATAGTTTGCAGCCGAGGTATTCTTGTTCTTCATGATGGGTAGTTCTGCTTTGTATGTACGCATGAAGAAGCCAGCCCCTTGGTAGTCTTCAGAGACCTCCAAAAGCTTTGACAGGTAGGTATCAATGTTCGGATTTTCATCTATGATCATCGGTGGAGTCTTGACGTCCTTATTCATTTTAACATAAGCGGCTCTCATGCAGAAAAAGTCTTTAATACTCAGCTCAGAAAATTCCTTACTCAGTTCCTTGATGAAATGATGAGCGCTGGTAGCGTCTTTCCAGTTAACCTCTTCCAACTTAGTTTCTAGGGTTTTGCTAATCTTCGAGATTTTTTCTGAGGGCAGATCAACGTGTTTGTCACTTACTTTGTGATGCTCTTCTCGAAGAACAACGACCATTCCCTTTAACCCGGAAACCTCTTTCTCGTGGTTTTCTTTTAGTTCCCTTATTTCTTCTCTTATGTCTTTAGTTAATTCTTCCTTCATCTGGTTAAACATTTCTTTAATCGCAGCAAGATCGGCCATTGTAGTTGTAAATTCGATGAGTGGTACAAGACAAGAGTTTTAAAGTGAGGTTTTTAGGGGAAAAAAAAGAAGAAAGGATAATTTTGGACTTGTGCCTATGTGAAAAGGCAAACATGAGCCTTTTATAATATTCACGCCTCATTATCCTCTGCACTATTTTAGAGTTTAATTATTTCATTTCGTCATTGAGAAGCGATCATTCGGTCAAAGTGGCTTAGCAAGTCAAGCAATTTGAAACATGTGTAAATCTCTCAAATGATGCCATTTATTCACATGAGGAGTTAATCCTGGTGCAAATACACACGCACACTGCTCCTTAGTTTTTCAAAAGTCAAAAATGTAAGTAACCTTGTCAAATTCTTCTTTTCAATACGGTAGTTGGGATCCTTTCATCTCGCGAAAATGAAGTAAATTATCACCATACTTTAGTACGACGTCTTATGTTTTTGAGGTGCAGACATTTTCCGTCCTGGAAATTTGTCCTAGGATCCATAGGTGTGCACGAGTTGGTCAGTGAGTATCTCGTTGGATATTTTTCCAGAGATAGGGGGATACACGATACCTTTTAAGTATTTTTAGTACTCAAATTTGGTTAGAAGTTGCTCTTAATTTGTTATGACCCTTTTATGACAATCCCCAAATTTTGAGTCAGAGTCTGTCTTCAGATGATTCTACGAGAAATTAAGTAAAAGGTTATGTAGCAGAAAAGTGAATCTATTAGTCTATATATGATATACCTCAGTGATTCTTCTGGTTCCACTCCTCAACCTCTCCTTATAGGTGTAAGCACTTTGTGCAATAAACGATTAAGAGCAACTTGAGGAGAGGGGAAGAAGAACAACTATTCTCATGGATCGGATTGGGTATTTAATTGTAGGCAGGCTAATGCCGTGTAAACATATGACTACGTATAGGCATGTGTTTAGTAAGAGCTTGTAATGTCACCGATTTAAGATTCCCGTTGTGTTTGGTTCACAACACATGCTATCTATTAGCTCTAGACCATAATACTTTGATTCTTCTTTGATAGTGTTTGTTGAAAAAAATGTTATTATTATCTAAATCTGTATAACTGTTGAAAGTTGTGTTGTGTGTTGATTCTTGGTTGTAATGCACCAAGAATCCTATATAAAATTTACATCTGTAACATCTTACATACAAACTATTTTGTATGTATATTCCATATTCTCAATTACATTACCTAATTGTTCCATCTCCAACACTATCGAAATCTTTTTTGCACCATCAAATTTTCCTTCCGCTAGGATGGTCCTTTGTGACCTAATAGCTCCTACAGCACCTTTATTTACTCTCAACAAGTCCATTTCAATTCAGTATGCAGTTTTGAAAAGGCTTTTTATTTTTTCACTTTCCCAATTAAATGGTACGACAAAAGTCATTTTATTGCGCAACATAGGAGTACGGTTAAACATTATTTGACTATTTGTTAGATTAAAACTTAAAAATATACATGGCTATGACTGGCAAAATTAGCCAAGCTGAATACTTAACTGAGACTTCACAGACTTACTCTAATCGTATTGAGAATACTGAGTTCCTTAACAGATACAAAAATCTTGCTGATCCCAGAAATCTATTGATTTTTTACTGTTTCAAAGATAGGTTTTCACTAAAAAAACTGTTATCCCAAGAATGCCCCAAACAAATGCGATATTTCCTTATTTTTCAAAACCTTTGTTGAACAATTCAAGGAGTGTTATAACATCTATTCTCCGACACAGCTCAACTCAAATTCAACAAGCAGTTTCATTCTTGGGTTAACAGAAGTGGAATTTGTTCTGTTTGCAATTGTCAGAAAACTTAATTCGAAACACCTCTGTGTCTACAATAAAAAGCTCAATCGTGCAAATTACTAAAAGTCTTTTGATGCAGTTTCTTGAAGATATTGAACAGGACTTCAGTATGATGCGTATTGATTATGCAGTAGCCGCTGTGGAAGAGCTGGTCCCGATCATCGCTCGACTTGGATAGAGAAACAGTAGATGGATCATACCAGAACATATTATAGAAATTATGCAACAGATGATGGAGACCCTTGAGAATGGAGAAAAAATCAGCCTTTTCTCTTTAAACCCTGAAATGCCAGTGAGAAATACTGAAAAGCCTTATGGCGATATGTTGACTAAATGAGAAAAGAGTTGTTTTAACATGCTTAGAGAGACCGCTACTGGGTATACTTGAGATTGTACCTCCAAAATAGAAAAGACTGAATTAATCTTAACTCCATGTTTTAAGAGTGCTATTAGCTTTGAAGAGAGTTCCTCAGTAAGAAAGAGTGAAAAGACATTATTACAGTTGCTTTTTGTGCCAATGCTGATGGAATCATAGGTTGGGCTAAGAAACCTAACACATTTGGATTCAATAAAAAATATGGCACTAAAAAAGCAGCCGAAATTTTCTATCTGTCATGGAGCTTCTTGGAAATACAACAGATTTGCTAGGATAACCGCTTATTTGATGGTAAAATGATTAAAGAGGTTTTTATTCACGTGGGCAACAAAAATGTTCTTCTTCTTATGGATAACTTCGCTAGACATTTTACAGCTGTTTCTGAACTCAAGAACCCTTCCCAAATTCCTAGAAAGATCAAAATATATTTTATTTATCTGCAAACTACCTTTAAGTATCAAGCCATGGACATGTGTATTGCACAGACTAATTTGATATCCTCTAGTCTCTCGCAATGTTTGTTGAACATTCTAATTTAGTGTTCACTGATTATTCACTATATTCGGGCTGGCAACTGTTAGCCGAATCCAGAATTTGAATATCTGTTTTATCCTTAAAATATCCATACACTATTTTTATCATTAATAATGATATCTGCTTTATTTTTAATAACGATATCTATTTTTATTATACTTATTGTTATTTTTATAACTGTTTTGTGATTACTATTTGTGTGATAAGGAAAAGTAACTGATTATAAAAAGGAGGCTTTCGCCCTTTTTATTTACTCTTCTTTTTCTTTTCCTCTTTTAATAAATCACGCTTTCTTATATCTAATCATTCACAATAAAGTTCTATTTGTATTTACCCCACTTAAATTTTCTTCAGTAACTTTGTGCACTATGGTTTCTAAGATTGAGTCAATTCAACACCTCGCTCTATTGCAAAGTCTCGATAAATGAATTTCCAAAGATGAGTGACTCCTCTGAAAATTGGAATGGCTAATCTAAGTAGAAAACCGAATCATGGCTTTGTTACGAGGAAAATGGTTCTCATACTGATAATTTTAATACTTTTATTGAACACACACAACAGCTTCTAAAGCATCAAATGCTTCCAGCACACTTGTTCATGCTGATGATACCCCTGCGGTTGAAGCATCTCTCGTCTCCCAACAAGAGATTGATTGGATTGATACCAACTACGTTGAGGCTACTTTAGCCACCATTTCTGGTACAACAGCTAGACCCCCTGGCAAAGCACACATTGCTTCCAATACTAGCACATGTGTTAAAAACTATCACACAACTTCAATTGAGAAAACTAAGAACTCGAAAGTTATATCTATTGTTCTGGATTCCGGTGCCACACGCCATGTTTTTAATGATCTATCCGTGTTTCAAACAACAACAGCATGCAACATTCGCCTTGGCAGTGTTGGATTTTCAGTTGCATTGGCCCGTGGCACTGTTCCCCTATCCATAGTAGACACAAAGAACAAACTTCTAGCAAACATTACCCTTCAAGATGCCCTGCCCTATACGTTCCGACTATAAGTCGGAACCTTCTTTCTCAAATAAGAGTTACGGATCAGGGTATGAACTTTAGCTCTCATAATAATATTATGTATGCGTCAAGCAGTAAAACCGCCAAATTCCTCATGGCCAATCGCACGAGCAGCGATTTTTTGATTTGCAGAGATGCTTCCCCCATCAGATATTTCTGGCAACGAACAATGAAGCCACAGTCTGGCACAAAAGTCTCAGACATCCAGGACCAAGCAGACTACAACTGTTGTCAAAACAGTTAAATATGGATCCAAAACAAGTTAGGGGTCTTGTGTCAACAGATGAATGTGACTCATGCTCTCTGGCCAAGGCCATAATATCCCCATTCAAATCGTCCACTACGGAATCATCTCATCCTCTCGAGCACCTAGATGCTGATCTGGCAGGTCCCTTTCCTGGTTCAAAATATTTACTGGTTATCACTGACCACTATTCACGATCCGCTCACTCAGTACCTCTCAAAGCAAAAAGCGAAGCATGTGAGCATATCAAATCTTATATTATTACCACTGAAAAGCAATTTTCCGACAAAGGAGATTACAAGGTTAAAATAATCCACACTGCTAATGGAGGAGAGTTCAAATCAATTGAATTTGAAATGTGGCTCAAAGAACGAGGAATCATTCATACTACTACTACGGCCTATACCCACAAAAAAATTGTCGAGCTGAAAGAATGAACAGAACCTTGAACACCAAAGCTGGCTCAGCGAAACTAGATTCTAGTTTACCTGAGAATTTGTGAACTTATTTTTGTGAACTTATTTTTCCTTTCAAAACGTCAAATTATGACTCCACGCCAACACACAAAATATCTGCTGGCTCAATTGGATACACTTCTTATTATCCAACTCCATTAATTCAACTACAGACAAGTACAACAGATATTCACAGCAATACCGATCAACATCAACAGAATTCTACTGGCATTCCACAGCAAGGGGAAGCATCTACCTTTAATGATAATGACTCTTTTGAACATGCTAATTTAGTGTTTACTGATTATTCACTATATTCGGGTTGCCAACTGTTAGCCGAATCCAGAATTTGAATATCTGTTTTATCATTAGATATCCGTAAATGCCCTTATCTATTTTTTATCCTTAATAACGATATCTATTTTTATTCTACTTATTGTTATTTTTGTAATTGTTTTGTGTTACTATTTATGTGATAAGGAAAAGTAACTGATTGTAAAAAGGAGACTTTCGCCCCTTTTTATTTACTATTTTTTTTTCTTTTCCTCATTTTATAAAAAGCTCTTTCTTTGTTTAATCATTCACAATAAATCAATATCTTATTCATACTTCTTATTTATTATTATTATTATTTTATTCACTATGGTTTCTAAGATTAAGTCAGCACAACAGAACTCACTTAAATACTCCCCCTTTATGAAATTTTTTTTTCAATGAACAGAGATTCAAACTTGTAAAAAAGTAGCAAATTTAGATCAACGTTATGATTTGTCTTTCTAGAACTGTTGCTCAAAATTCAGGCTGAATTTAGAAAGTCATCCACTTCAATAACCAGTAAATAAGTTTTCAAAGAGATTTAATTGCCAGTTATGGCCATCTGTATTTTCAAGTTTTACTCTAACATACCCAGACTCTTGATTATGGTAAAATGAACTTGTTTACACTCCAATTTAGCCAATTTATGGTGCCTATATGGCATTAAATTATCAGAAACAAGACCACAATTATAGTGTGCTAGCTTTGTCCTTGTTTTCAAAATGTCGTCAAACTTTCCCAATGGTTTTCGGGGTGCAGGATTCATTCATGTGAGTTGGATGAGGATTTTGGCCTTTAGTTAAAAATATCGTTGCATCATTTAAAGCTTTTTGCTTCAAGTAGTACAAGCTATTTGTTGAAGATGAGATATCATTATTCAATGTTGGGATAGTTGTATTGCTACTCAATTCTTGAAGTTCTTGGTAATCTTTGTCCCGCTCTTCATTTTCGCTTTTTCATGTCCCTCAACGCTCTCTTCTTCATTCATAATGAGTGAGAACTATATAATTCATAATAAGTTAATACTTTACAGTTGCAAATTAAACGTTATCTCAAAAGTAAATTTCAGTCTCTTCTCGATCACTATCAATCATTATTATAGCTGAATTGTCCACTCTAAAACCAAAATTTATTGCAATTTGCTTTTGCCGATCTGGCAAAACAATTATTTCAGCATAATTTTTAAAACAATTAGTAATAAGTTTAATATATGTGAAATTACTATACTTACTGAAAATAGAACTGTCCAAAGTAGATGGATGAAGAATTTCGAGCTCTTTACTTGCCACTTAACCGTTATGTAATCTCTTTTCAGCTTCTTCACCCGCTACCTCATCGATACGCAATCTCATTTCAAGGATAGGTCGAATACTAATTAGAGTGACACTCTTATTCATCATGATTTTAAATGTAGCTGCTTTCACCTTTTCTAAAAAGGTTTTAATTGTAAGGTATCCGTTATATTTGTTACCTGGTTTCGCTTTGCACTTCATTTGATTATTCAGAAGCGTACTTAAGCCTCTATCTGCGTCTGGTATAGCACTTCTGAACTGATTTATTAAGAGTTTGGTAGCATATCCAATCTTTGTATAACTAATTGCAAACCTTAACCAAGCTTTGACACTTTTTTCTTTTTCAATTTAATGCTTTCAGGATCCCTAGGAAATATCAAACCTTCATTTTTATGTTTTGGAAGGTCGACTAAATTAAACGATCTGTTTGGAGCCCTCCGGTTTATTGCATAATCCATGATTGGTTATAGTGTCCAATCTATCAGCCCCGATTAGCGTTGTGTAAAAGCTTTTACATTTCAAATTTTTACCTTTAGGCTTCATACCATGAAAATAAGTATTTATTTATAAGAATCCAATTGCGTTTTTCTTCAAGATTCTCAAGTGTCAAAATAGCATATTTATTCATTACCTCAGAGCAGCATTCCTTTAAATGTTCTGCTACTAAGTCTGGTAACGTAAAAAAAAGTTCAATACACCATATGGGAATTTATATAGCCCTCAAACCTGTGTGAAGTAATAAACCCATGCTCTTCTGAGCTTAAAATATTGCCAGGGATCTCTTGCATCAAATAGCTATTTTAAAAAAGATGGGTTTTTTGAAAAATGTGATGAAGGATGAGTGAGAATCAATTCAATACTAAGGTGTTTGTAAACAAAGTGAATGTATTTTCAACTTTATCAAATAATAAACCTTGAGGTGATGCATGGAATACTTTCAACGTTCTATCTACATGTACATCTATCCATTTCTTTTACCTACACTTAAGTGAAGCTTCACTTGTAATCACCTGTCATCACTCACAATCTAATGTTTATTTTTCTTCTCCTTCCATGATAATGATATTAATTTCATGCAGCTTACCACATACCTGCCAGATTCCCTTGATGGGATGAAAGAAAATACTACTGATAATGATAGAAAATTTTGCATATTTCTACGATATTTTCAGCAATCCATGAGCCATTTTAATCATGAATTGCAGAGAATCCAAAAAAGGTTCCCTTTTATGTGTTGAGGTTGTAATTGACTCTTACCAATATTCTAATCCAGAACATGTATACTGACTAAGTTACCTGAATGCCACTCTTATTTTATTTTTACTATACGTTAACCTTTTTCAAAGCAAAGCTGCAGTAAACAAAATTACGAAGGATGTTGCATATTTACAAAAGTACTTTGTTAAAGAGTTCCTAGAACGATCATATCTGATAGCTCTGGTTGATAATATAATCCAACAATATGAAAGTTGCTCTTGTTTAGATGCTGATAGAACTGATCATTACGGAGGTTTTTGACATCATAGATGGAAAGTGATTTACATTTCTGGTAAGTATGCTATTATCATTTTAGTATTTCAAAGCTATCTAACAGCATTTTTAGGAAAGAAATTATTGATAGAGAATCTTAGATTATCTTCAGTATGTTGAAAGCTAGTTACTTTTTTCTCACTCTTTATTTCATTGAATAGATGACTAACTAAGAAAATTGTTTCCTTTTTTCATAGACCATTTACATAACAGAATTGGTCCACCAAGACTCCTGAGATTGTTAACGGCAACAAGGAATCAATCTTAGATAGTCCCATCATTATCTAGAGTTTTCATCTTTAGCTAGAGCTTTGGCTTGGCAATTTGACATCAAGGTGGAAGTACTATATTCGATTGATGATTGGAACATAGCTATTTAATTATTAATAAATAATATAAATTTGAATATCAAACATTTATGTAATTTTGAATATCAATTCCAATTGGTAAAATGTGAATCTGATCATTAAGTAACTATGTAGGTACTGCCACAAATATTTTACATGCACTCTTAGTTTAGTTTCTGTGTAAACTATATAGTTAATGACCCATGACTAACTTTATTAATAACAGTGGGTGACTATATAAATGGTTTTCATCGTGAGATTGAGGAGATTCCAATACTTTCTAGACGAAACCCAATTTGCATGGTCTATTTCCAGTAGATCCATAGTTACCACAAGCTAGCTTTATAGCAGAGCACATACCCACAATACACGAAGTCATAGGCCGTAATAATATTGCCAATGCCACATTCCATCTCCTTTTCTTGAAATTTGAGGATTGACAGTTGCTGTGCTTCAACATCTGAATAAAAGACTGTTGAACATGCCAATTTAGTGTTCACTGATTATTCACTATATTCAGTTTGGCAATTGTTAGCGGAATCTCGAATTTGAGAATCTATTTGATCATATGGCTTAGAAGTGATAAGTCATCAGTTGTGTCGATATCGGTTTCATACCTAATATGGATATCTATCTTATACCAAATATCGATATCTGTTTTATTCTTAATATCAATATCTGTCTTACACTTAATATCGATATCTGTTTTATTCTATTTATTGTTACTTTTCTAAATTGTTTTTGTGTTGTCACTTATGTGATAGGGAAAAGCAACTGGTTTTAAAAAGGAGTCTTTTGCCCCGTTTTATTTACTCTTTTTTTTCTTTTCCTCTTTGTATAAATCACTCTCTCTTATATCTAATCATTCACAATAAAGTTCTATTTGTATTTACACCACTTATATTTTCTTCAGTAAATTTGTGCACTATGGTTTCTAAGGTCAAGTCAGTTCAAGAAAGACCATATTGGCTTCCAAAATCACATACGCTCTATGTCGGCTCTTGTATTGAGGTACATGATTTGAAACAAGAAAAAACCTATGGCGTGCCAGCTCCTTTCTTCTTTTAAAAATGCCAACATATTCTTCCATGGTCTTCAAGCTACACAATGCATCTTAATGAATGGGCGAGAATTTGGATCTCCAGTTAACAAAGGTATTATAGTTATTGCATTTTTTAAAATCTTTTTCTTCAAGTGGAATAGTATATTTATTGCTGATGAAGAGATATCATTATTCAGTGCTTGGATAACTATAAAGTTACTGAATTGTTGAATTCATTTGTCCTTTTTCCTGTTCATTGTTGCACAAACACATTTAGTGCTGATAACTTAGCCAGAATATCCGTTTGGAAATATATTCCTGGATGCTGAATTTAACCTAATTGATATTATGGAACATGGTTTTTGTCTGCAATTTGTTTGTAGACTCATAAATATATTTTGGAAATATAGATTAGTTTATTGATTGTTTACTATAGCTTGTTTTTCATTATGACTCCCAAAAATAAGTCAACACTGAAGACCGTGATATAGAGAACTCAGTCAGAGTAAGTTAATTTTTGTAACACGAGCTGATTAATTAAATAACACAAGTTGCAATTTTTGTTTTATTTAAATGGTTAAGATTTAAACAGTTAAAAGAATTATATTGATATTAAAAATTAACTTGTTAAAATTGCTTACATGTTTGACCTTTTACTTTGCTGAATATGTCTACATTTTGTTAATTTTATAAATATAATAGACATATTATGTACTAAAAGATTATTATATTTTAAAAAAATAAGCATTATATGAAATATATAGTTATTTTAACATAATATATATGAATCAATACTTATATACAAACAAATGAAAAAATAATTAAACTTGACCAAATATACTTAACTAATTTACTGCGGTAAATTTGTAGTAACAAATTATAGTCTACTAACTGATTTTCAGAGTTAGGGGTTGCTTTGGAAAACAAGGTATTCTGAATTCAGGAGCCCATTTAAAAAAAAAAAGTTATATAGGAAGCGACTCGTTTATCTACTTGCTAAAGGAATGTCACTGTCAAAGGCTTTTTTTACCAATGAAATATATATTACGTCAGACGCATATAAGAAAAAGATTTATAAATTTAGATGACTAAGAAATTTTATACTCTTAGGGGCGTTTCATTTGCTGTTAATCACTTTAGATATTCTAGAACACAAACAAATACTTGAAGAATAATACCAATCCGATAAGTTTCGGTTTAACTATAACAATGATTTTACACTCAGCAGTAATGGCCCTTCACTAATGACGTTGTTCTGGTGAATTTGGATGAAAAAATTTGACACGCTAAGTAATCTTGAAATCTCTAACCTAGTAGTGTTTGCAGCAGTGTGTACGTAAAAAGTAAATAATACAATTTTAACATAATAGAATCTCAATAGTTTTGATTGTAGAAACTCTGATAAACATCATATAAATGCCAAAGGTTTGTTTATGTACAATTGTACTCTGAAGAAAAATATTTCAATCACAGTTCCATCTCAACCACTCAAACAGAAGATACTTCTTCAGCTTTTTAACTTTAGAGAGCAAGAAATACAAAAATTTATGAAACTACATAACTAAATAATACATAATAAATATAAAATATAATGGGTAATAAAAAGCAAGCATTAAACTGTATATCTTCCGCCTCGGTGATCAGTATTCATAGCTTGGCCAATACCTGTTTTCAAAAGATTCACAAGATCTTTGTATGCATTTGCTACAGATGCTTCAGATTGACCTTCAATAAGAATATATAACTTGGGCTCTTCTCCTTCTCCTGAAGGCTTTCCAGGAGGATAAAACCTTCCTTTGGTGGTTATCGACGTTGAGTTGGCCTCGATAATTTTGGTAATATTCATATTGTTGGTCACGGCCCATCTAGCTTGCTGTGGATAGTCATTTATTTCCAGGGTAGAATGATACGCACTAGTATCTGGGCCATGGTTGTCTGGAGCTGCACCAACACGCAAGATTTGTTGACGTTTAGATTTATCATCTGTGCTATCATGGTGCCCCTTATTGACAACTGCCGGACCAAAGTTGTATTTCTGATCACCAACAGTAATTTGGGATTGTCCGTTGGTGTTTTGAACTGCAGGTATAGATGGAAGAGCAGGTAGTTCTCCATCACCATTATTATCGTTATCAGGTTCAGCATCATCTTCTCCGTATGCCTTCCGTTCTCTAATTCTTGCTGAGTCGCGCGCCTCATCAAGCTTTTCCAGTCCTTTTCCTTTGAATCCGGACCCAAACTTGGCCTGTCCTGCCTTTACCTTTGCCAAGAACTCATCCGTAAGCTTTTGTATATCAGCAGGAACTTCAGTATGCGAAAGTTTCAATGCCTTTGCAATATTCGCAGCAGCTCGATCTTGATCTGGGGTAATAAATGTAACTGCTGTACCTGTATTTCCGGCACGCCCTGTTCGACCAACTCGGTGAACATAATCTTCCATATGATTAGGGGCATCATAGTTAATGACAAGATTGAGCTGTTTGACGTCCAACCCACGAGCCGCAACTGATGTTGCAATTAAAAGATTAACAACACCTTTGCGAAAATCGGATAAAGCTGAGTCTCTGTCAATTTGCTCTTTACCGCCATGAATAGTCAAACAAACATATCCTCTAGACATTAAGTTTTTCCACAAGTTGTCAGCAGCTTCTTGACGGTCGACAAAAATGATAGCTCTAGCATCTTCAGAAGATGTGTTGTAAAAATCTCCAAGAAGTTCAAGTAATCTAGCAAACTTAGAGCCATCATCTCTAATTTCCACAATTTGCCTAATCTCAGGTGCAACCACACTTCTGGCACCAACAATAATTTCAATAGCATGTTTAAGTGTTTTGCGAGCAAGATTTTCCATTTGCCTGGGAAATGTGGCACTAAAAAGCACGGTTTGGCGATCAGGTCGTATGTTTTTTATTATTTTCATAATCTGCGGCTCAAATCCCATATCAAACATTCTGTCCGCTTCGTCAAGCACGAGGTATGTTACTCGTTGCAGATTAGTAACTCTACCAGAATTAGCTGCCAGTAAATCAATCATTCGCCCTGGTGTACAAACTATAATTTCAGCACCACGCTTCAGATCGGCAATCTGATCCTTAATTGGAGATCCACCGTATGCACAAACTGCTCTAAGACCAAGAGAACGTAAAAATGGTTTACATTCGCGAAATATTTGGACCGCAAGTTCACGTGTAGGGGTCATTACCAGTGCCATGGGACCCTCTAGCTTTTCTAATGGTCGCTGATCCTTGATATGTCTGAACAATGGAAGCAAAAATGCCATGGTTTTACCACTACCAGTCTTTGCAACACCAATGACATCACGACCGGACATTATAGCTGGAAGAGCTTGAGACTGAATAGAAGTGGGTTTTTCAAATCCTAAGTTATTAATGACTTCCATAACAGGAACAGGCAGGCCAAATTGAGACCACTTCATGACAGGTGCTGGACAATTATTTCCACGAACTTTGATGCCATCCAACTCCAGACGCATCATATCAATATCCTCTGCTGAAAGATTAGCAAGTTCTGCTGGCTGGAAATAAAATTCTTTTCGAAATGGTTCGTAATTGAATTGAGAGTGATCAACAACTGGGATATCTTTACGCTTTTTCCTTTCCAATTCTGCCATATATGCTTCAGGGTTCAGCATCTCATCATCATTTTCTGCCGCGGCGGCAGATTCATCTTCACCTTTCTGTGAATCAGCACCGTCCTCATTCATGACTAGAGCGGGAAGTGATTCCAGTTGACCAACCGCTTTATCCCCTTCATCCTTTTGTTCCTTTATTGTACTCATAAAAGCATCTAAAGGATCTTCATCTTCATCAACTTTGTTACCGCCTACATCTTTCATACTTATGTCTGTAGATTTTAGTTGGTGATCCTCATCAAACACCACAAATTTCTTGATGGCAGGCTTCGGTTTATTCCTAGCAAATACTTTTAACTGGTTAGTAAAGTTTGGAGAAACAAAAAAAAATTTTTTTACTTACAAGAAAGTGCATTCATGCCACTAGATTTCGAAGGCTTGTTAATGTCAGAAATATTAAACATTTTAGAAATACTCGAGGTAGCAGTAGGGGTCGCCTGTCTGGACAAAGGAGATTCAGATATACTTTCCTTTTTCAATTGTGCAGTTACAGGATATTGCCGTTGGGAAAGAGATGTTGTACTTGAAACGTTTGCGTTAGATACTGATTCAGAATTGACAACATCAGAAGCAGGTACTGGAGAACTTTGCATTGAAACAGATTCTGAAGAATTATTACTTCCCTTTAATTTTTGTTCTTGTGCTTTCTGAGCTTTCCATTTCGCCAGCCTTTCCATTCGCTGACGACGCTTTTCTTCAGCCGACAAAGGTTGACTATCGGTCGAGGAAGAAGAAGGAAGACTGGTCACAGATGTTTGAATTTTTGAAATGTTATTATCACTGGCCGTTTCATGTGTCTCGTTGATACTTACAGTCAAGGACATAGAATCAGATGTTGCCTCACCACTGGAGCCATTGCTTGTACTGGTGTGTGGTTGCAATAAGCCTAAACTGGAGTCTTTTGATATTTGTGGCGATGATGAAGACGCTATTGATACGGAACTATCGACCAAAGATTGCGGATCTGAAGAATCATCAGTGCTGTGTTTGGGTGACATGGGAGGCGGGCTCATATTATACCCATCCCGATTGCCTCGGCTATGTCTATCAAATGAAGATTTGGGATCTCGGGTTCTGTTCCTATGATTCAAATTGCGATCAAATTCTTTCTCTCGGTATTTATCTCTGTCGCGATTGCTCTTAGAATCCCTATCTCTATCATATCTTTCTCTGTCTCGATATCGCAAATCTCTAGAGTCTCGAGAGTCTGCGTAATCACGTTCGCGATCACGATAATAGCGGTCGCTGGAATAGTCATCCCTGTAGCGAGAATGAGAAGTTCTCGGAGGTGACCTAGATCGAGGCATTGTTCTTTTTGTTGGTTGTATTATTCTAAAGTAAGTATGAACGATGGCCGGAGTTGAAACTACACTCGTGTTTGTGTTTGTGTGGGTGTGGTTATGCCGCTTTGTAAAAAATTAGCACATACATACAGATGTAGTCATGTGAATGTCACGTTTATAATAATTAATGTAACATATCATGTGATGTAACTTGTTACAGTTTCCGTTTGTTTATGCTATTCTCAAAAGGGAAATGGCCCTTGTTCGTAAACAAAAGTAAACAAAGAGAAACATAAACAAACAAACCTATACGCAAAACACCAAAAAAACGGTTGTTGAAAGCTTTGCAACAAAGTCTTGTGTTTTTAACTTGTATTTCTTTTTCTTTTTCTTTCTTTCCTCCCTCTTTTTTTCTTCTCCACAACATACCATTTTGTTATACCTCCAAATATTTCTCCATAATTCATGGCATCCCCACGACGGCTCCCTATGACTGCAAGGTCACCTCATCAGGCTAATACGCCAATTGTGACCCCTCGGAAACTGAAGAGCTCCAGCTCCAATCTTGAAAATGAAATTCCTTTTCATGACTCCAAAGATGCCCTTTCTTCTCCTACAAAGTCAAAAGAACATTCTAAACGCCATGCTTTACCAGCAACACCCACTACACCAATTGACCCTGAAATGTATCCTTTCTTATCTCATGCTCCTGTGGATACTACGCCTCAACGACAGACACTGTCTTACCACGAGTCAACTGAAGACTCTTTTTCTTCTTTGCAGAAATCTCCTACACGAAACCACTTCAATTTTTCTCCCCAGCAGTTGCTCGACGAAGAGGATGTCAACCTACTTCGCAAATCGACTACAACACATTTCCGAAACTTAGCTTATAACGTTGACAAATCTAAAGATTCTCATCTTCACTTACCTGGTGTAACTGAAGACCGTGAAGATGTTACCGGCATGATGGGTCGATTAAGGCTTCAAAAGACACAAGATTCCAAATCACATATTGCTAGTCGAAATTGGATGGACAACCAACGTAAATATCTTCAAGCTTATGAGTATCTCTGCCATATTGGTGAAGCTAAGGAATGGATTGAAGAGTGTATTGACGAAGAAATTCCATCAATCATTAAGCTGGAAGAAGATTTAAGAAACGGTGTTATTCTCGCAAAATTGACAAAGCGATTTGCTCCCAATCTGGTTCCAAAAATATTTATGTCTCCCAAGCTGCAGTACAGACATACTGACAACATTAACTATTTTTTCAATTTTCTTAGTGAAGTTGGCATGCCAAATGTGAGTTTCCAATTTATTATCAGTTTACGTGTAATCTAGATGACTAACATTTAATTTTTTTTATTTAGCTTTTCTCATTTGAACTCACAGATCTTTATGATAAGAAAAATATACCTAAAGTGATTTATTGTGTTCATGCTTTAGGTTATATGCTTTCAAATGAAGGTCTTGCACCTCCAATTGGAAATCTGGTGGGTAAACTAGAGTTTACAGAAGCTGAAATTCATAATACCCAGAGAGGTCTTGATGCATCTGGTTTAAAACTTCCTAATTTCAGTTTAATGGGCGATCATTTCGGAGTTGAATCTGAGCCTGAGCCTGAACCTGAAATGTCTGAAGAGGAGATACTTCTATATGAACTTACTCAATGTGAACCCGAGATTATCAACCTCCAGTCTGTTTCCCGTGGAGCACTTCTTAGATTGTCGTTATACACAAACAAGTATGTTTTGGAGAGATCTCTTGGTCAAATTGTTCAACTGCAGTCAATCATCAGGTCCAGGAAAGCTCGAAAAATAGTTAGCAGACGCCTGAAACGAATTGCAAAGGTTTCACCTTTTGTTAATAATATTCAATCAGCAATTCGTGGAACACTTCTTCGTCAGGAAATCTACACCAAACAGCATATTTTTTCAAATTTTGAAGAAGAAACTGCGCAGCTTCAGGCCCTTATTCGAGGTAGTGGAGTACGACGTGTCGTTAAAGGACATTTCCATAGCATCAATTCCGTCACTCCCTATATCACTGGAATTCAGTCAACTATCCGCGGTCTTCGTGTAAGAGAGAATGTGTACACTGACAAGTATATCCTTGCAAGATCGGCTGACCGAATTTCCAAACTCCAAGGTATCATCCGTGGCAACAACGCTCGCCATGCTGCTTCTAATCGTGTAAACTCTGTTGGAGAGACAACCTCTAAAGTTGCTACTCTCCAGTCGGTTATTCGTGGTAAAATTGGCCGTCGCAATCTGGCTGGCTTTAAAAATGCAGTTCTTGCATATAATAAGCCTACAGTGGTCGGCTTACAATCAATTATTCGTGCTATGCCTGCCCGTCAGTTTGTTCAGCGTACTACTATTGGTATGAAGTCGTCACCTGCAACAGTTGCTCCAATAATCGTACTACAAGCAGCCATTAGATCCAGTCAAGTTCGAAATCAAATCCAAACAACTAAAAGAGTTCTTAAGGTTTCCGACAATTCTAGCAGCATTGTTGAATTACAATCGTTAATTCGAGCAAGAGATTTGCGTCAAGCTTATACTGCTCACAGAATGGAGCTCAGAAGAGGTGTCCCTGATGTAATTGATCTTCAGGCTATTATTCGAGGAAATAATGCGCGAAAGGATGTGGTAGATCGCTTTTCTATGATTCGGGATTGTTCCTCTTGGGTTCCATTCTTACAGGCTAGTATTCGAGGATTTATGCTTCGTCAAGACTACTTTGAGCATATTGACTCAATTCAGTCTTCTTCGACTACTAATTTGGCAACTAAGCTTCAAAGTGGTGCAAGAGGGCTTCTTGCCCGAAAAATGATTGAAGATAGGAAACTGGAATTAATTAGGTACAGAAATGATATTATCCTTAATCAGTCATTTGCTAGAGGGCTTTTGGAGCGCCGCAGAATCAAGCACCTTCATCAGCGTGCTTGTGGACTTAGACAGATTGAAAATATTAACCGAGTTCAAGCTGCAGTTCGAGGTGCCATTCAACGAAAGGATATGGACAAGTTTTTGACTAAACTTGGCTTAATGAACCTTGAGATTGTAGAGTTACAATCAGCCCTTCGTGCTCGTACTGTTCGCAATCTATTTCACGATACCCTCATCTCCATTCATGAGTCTGCTTTTGAAGCAGTTGAGATGCAGTCGATTATTCGTGCCAATTTTATCCGTGAGGATGTTAGTGCTATTAGAAACGCTGTTGTCAATGAAGAGCCTCTAATTCTTGACATTCAATCAACTATTCGTGGTGGCCAAGCTCGTCAGGATTATGATATGTTTATGCGACAAATAGATATACATGAGCCAGCTATCATTCGATTGCAATCAGCATTTCGTGGAGTTACTGCGCGCTTTCAGTACTATTCACTTATGGAAGAATTTTATGAGGTGGAGCCTTCTGTGTTACCTTTGCAAGCTATCATCCGAAGCTTCCTTGTTCGAAATGCTCATAATGAAAGAATGAAATATTTCAAGTCAAATATGGACAAAATCATTAAAATTCAAAGTTTTGTTCGAGCAAAGAAACAAGGTGATTCTTACAAGTCGTTGATTACATCACCAAATCCACCATTAGAGACAGTCAAGACGTTTGTTCATTTACTGAACGACTCCGATTTGGATTTTGAACAAGAAGTTCATTTAGAGCAAAGCCGAAAACAAGTTATTGACGAAATCCAACACAACGAACAACTTGAACAATTCATTTCCCAATTAGATGTCAAGATTGCTTTACTTTTGAAAAACAAGATTACTATTGATGAAGTCATCAGACACCGTAACAAAGCATTCAACAATTCTAGCAATTATAACAACACTGCTAATCTGGCTCTTACCACTCCAGCTGATATGTTTGATTTGAAGGCTCTAAACAAATCGTCCAGACGTCGATTAGAATTGTACCAAGGATTATTTTACATCTTACAAACTCAGCCTGTTTACTTTGCCCGCCTGTTTAAGAAGTTGCAGAGATCTGTTGTATCAGAGAAGGAAGCTAAGGAAATCGAGCGACTCGCTATTTGTCTCTTTGATGGGCCACTGCCCAAAAAGCGACGAGAAGAATATTTCATTCTAAAGTTGATTAGTCGCAGTATTGAGGAAGAATCTACAGCTTCACACAATCTCAAATCTGTTTTGCGAGGCAACTTTATGTGGTGGAAACTGCTTGCTGCCATGAACAGATCTAGCCGAGAACGCCAAACTCTTCGTACTCTTTTATATTCACCAGTTATGACTGTTATTACTCGACCCGATCTTGACCTAGAAAGTGACCCTCTTGTAATCTACCGCAAGTCTATCAGCGATGAAGAGATTCGAACTGGTCAGTTGTCAAACAGAAATCCACATATTTCGGTTAATGAAGCAATTCGTGACCCTGATACTCGTTCAACATACATTTCCAACATGCAACGGTTACGTGAGCTCACAACTGAATTCCTCAACACTCTTTCAGATAACGTGGAGATGGTTCCATATCATATCAGATTTGCTGCTCGTCAAGTGTATAGTACTTGTAAAACATTGTTTGGTGAAGAGGGAATCAAACGTCCTTCCGCTACCACTAGCGCCAGTTCTGCCTCGTTACTTACCTCCACCTTGAATTCATCTCGTATAGTTGGTAGTGGAGTAAGTGATGATCGTCTGTTAACTCTTGTTGGTCATGTTGTGTTTAACTTGTATTTGAATCCAGCAATTATTGCTGCTGACAATTACGGAATTCTCAGCAGTGCACTGACACCACAGCAAACTCGAAACTTGACTGAGGTCACCAAGATGTTAACTCAGATATCTCTTTTAAAACCTTTTTCAAAGGAAGATGTCTATCTTCAACCATTAAACGATTATATCAAATCTTCCGTTTCTCGCATGAAGGATGTGTTTAGAAAGATTATCAATATTCCAGATGTTAACCAGCAATTCCAGATGACTGTATATGATGATTTGACTAGTCATGACCGTCCAAGTTTGCATATAAAGACTGCTGATATATTTGCAATTCATTCGCTGGTTAGTGCGGAGCTCGATACCATGGCTCCTCTTAATGAAGATGAAGATGAATCCATGAAGAATTCGCGCCGTGGAACTAGCGCTACAATCGGAAATCGACGATCTGCCGCAATAACATCTTCTGGTGATAAAAATGGTAATGCACTTCGTTCTGTTATTAACGAACTTGGAACTCTTCCTAACGATGCTTCAGAATTGTTGAATATTGCAAAATTCAGCGAAATCAAGCTTGATCTTAACGCGTCATTGTGCCCTATTGAAGACCCAGATGCTGATATTAATGCATTGTTAGTATCGACAAAGAGATGCCTGATATATGTGTTACGCGTCCAGTCTGGAAGCAACTTGCTGGAAATCTTAGTTTCTCCTGTTGAAGACTATCATGAAAAGAAGTTTCGACAGCTTCTGGAAGAGGAGCGAGATGCTCGTGAACGAAAACGTCGAGCCAAAGTTGAACAAAAGAAGGCTAAGCAGGAACGTAAAATTCGTGCCCAAGAAGAAAAGTTGCAAAGAGCTGAAGAAAAGCGGCTTGCTAGATTACAAAAGAAGGAACAACGTCTTCTTGAACGACAAAATGCAAAGGTTGAGAGAAGACAGATTCTCATTGAGCAAAAGATGAAAGAAAGAGAAGAGGATATTCAGCGACTTACAGATATTGCTCAGACTAAGGTTGAGATTGTCAAGAACCTTGAACATCAACGCGACGAGTTCTCAAAGTTACCTGAGGAAGGTAAAGAATACAACCCATACTTGCCAGAATCTGAAGATAATGTTCCTCCAGCAAAGAAAGAAGAGCGAGTCAAGGAGCTGGAGCACGAGGTTGAGCAGGCTAAAAACGAAGCGAGAATGGCTTTCGATGAGGTTGAGAAGGTGAAAAATCAAGCCCTAGAGGAAGTCGAAGAGATGGAAGCTGAAGAACCAGAAGAAGAGGAGGAGGATGAAGAAGAAGAAGATATTGAGGAGGATCAAATTGATAAAGAAGATGCTGAACCTGAAGATGAGGAATCTGATGGAGATTCTGACGACTCAGAGGCTGAAAGAGAAAAGCTGGGATTGACTCAAAAGACACCATCACGTCCAGATGCATCACGTAATCGACGAAATCGCCGCGTTTCTCATGCAAATGGTCCACATGCTGAACACCATTTGATTGGCAGTACTCTTCCAAGTTCTGATCACGAAGGCCTTGGTGACCTAAGTATGATGAGTTACAGAGATTTGAAACGTATTTCACTTGAAAAAATCCTAGAACTAGAGTCTCTTGGTAAGGTTTCACGATCAGATTTTTACCAGACTTTACTCAATAGTATTGCGTTCGATATCCGCAGTAAGCGTGACCGTCGACTTGAGCGCGCCAAAGAGATGGGATCTGTCCAGCAGACTCTTATGTCACTTCACGAAAAGGAACAATACCTGGAGCAGAAGCTGAAAACCTACAATTCATATATCGAGCAAGCTATGGTAACGCTCCAGACTAAGAAAGCCAATTCTCGACAACGAAAACCTTTACTTCCTTTTTCCAAGCAATACTTTCATATGCGAGATTTACAAAAGTCTGGCAATATGCCTCAGTTTGGTTCATACAAGTATAGTGCTGCAAATATGTCTGAGCGAGGTATTCTTGTTGAACTGCGTGGAATTCATGGCTCTTTGGCAACGCTATCAACTGGTCCGAATGGATTGTCAGTTGGAAACCCGGATAAGCAGTTTGAAAAGGTATCATTGACTTGGTCTTCGGATAAGGTTGGTGTATTTAAGATTGAAGCTTCATTCGGTAATGTTTCACTGCCTGGGGCAGTGGCAGAATTGACACTGGATGAGTTACTATCCCAACAATACAACAACAGGCAGTATATTACTCTTTTTGATAATATGGTGACCCTCAATACCAACCTCACTTTACACTTCATTTTCAAAAAGTTTTATGGCCAAGGAATGTGATTTTTTGTGTAATGTTTTATTTTAATTTCTCTTTAATTATTCTTGTTGTGTTTTTAGATATCTTTGATTTATATTTATGTTTTAAAGGATTGAATGAAATTCGGGTTTAAATATATTTTTCTATAATATTATGTCTTTAGTAAATATCGTAATGGCTTTATCATGCCGATGCATTGATTTAAAAAGTTAGATTCCAAACAGATTAAAGCTGGCTTACTCCTCGTCAGATTCTGGGTCACCATATTCCCAAACGCCAATTCGGTCTTCTTGAGCTCTCCTCTGCAAATCCTTCAAAGTAGAGAGCGTAGGCTTCCAGACTTCACTTGCCTCCCAGCCCTTAAGCTTGGTCTTTAGGAAAGCATAGCCTTCATCAATCAAATAACTATTAACGGAATCGTGAGCTCCCTTTGACTTGGCCGTAAAAATGGTTACTGATGGTGGGGTAACGGTTGATGGTGAATCGACATTAGCAACAACACGCTGGCCTTCAACCTGGCTCTTGAGGGCATCCACATATTCAGCCAAGTAGTTAGTAGGTGATGATGGAGGAAGCTTGATAAATGATAATGAAACTGTCTTTGCAAGCTCAGGAATAGCGACTGTAGAAAACTGGGAAGGCAAACTTCTCAAACTTGAAAGTCCGTATTTAGATACAACACCGGTATCGATTTGATGAACAGTATAGTTATTTGCAAGCTTGTCAAAAATGACAACCCGACCTCTGAAGAAGTTACCACCAGAAGCAATGGCAACTAGATCACCCTTACGAGGTGATCTGTCAAGTTTGGTTTTAGATGCATTTGCTGCAGCCGTGTTGAAACTAAGAAGATCAGAAGAAAGCTTCTTGAACTGCTCTTCTTTGGAGTTCAAGCGATAAGACACTTCGCCAGAGCGTGATACATTAGTAACCTTGATGTCAATATAGCTCATAGGAGCAACAGTCTTTCCAGAAGAGCTAGCTTTAACGGCTTGGGCTTGCTTTTTGATTTCTTCTTCCTCCTTTTTAGCAAGCTCCTGCTGTGTCTTGTAGTCCTTCCAAATGCCAATGCCACTTTCCTGTGCCTCCTTCTCTGCATGCAAAAGTTCTTGGGAAAGACCAGATTGATTAACTGATGGCTCGTGAAGCTCAGCATAACCCTTAGCAACAAGTTCAACAGAAAGAGCCTTGTTTGGTTCACCAGGGAAGAAAAGGTTACCGATAAAAGCACCAGTCTTGTCAACTGAAGAAACAGTGAAAGAAACGTCACGTTGATTAAAATTAGAGGTAACTAACTTTAAGGCATCCTGTCCAAAAGGATCTGTCAAGCGAGGAGATCGGAGACCAGCGTGGACCAAAGTAAGAATAATATTTGACTTGGGAACACTGATTCTAATTCTTCCAGCAGAAATAACATGATCAACCACACCATAGATTGGTTTCTGTCGTGATAAAGTGTTGAGGTAGGTTTTGGCACGTGATGCATTTTCAGAAGCATCCAGAGTACGATCAACAGGAGGAGTAGACTTGCCGTGAATTCCCTTGTTGGCTTCAATTGATTTCTTTTCCTTCTCAAGAAGCTCATCCCATTGGGGAGATCTGGTGTCAGTATCATCCTTTCGATGACGGGTGACAGTGGCATAGCCTGCCTCAACAATAGCAGAGGACACATCAACATTTTGACCAACAATTGAAGCAGTGACAAGAGGACGAGAATCGAATTGTGCGGATTCAGGACGAATGGCATCAACGGTAACCTGAACACTCTTGCCGATTAAGAGATTACGAGTAAACTCTTTAGCAATTGGGACGTAAGGAGCAATTGCGGGGGGATCGGTTTTTCTAGGGGCTCGAAGTGATGACAACTGGAGGGTTTCCTCAGTTCCGTCGGCTTTAGTGACAACAAAAGTGTCAGATGAAACAACACGGGTAACTGTGGCTGTAAACTTTTGGGAAGCCTTTGTGGCAGCACTTGTTGAAGCTGCTGGTGCAAGACCTTTCCAAAGTTTGAGGCGTGAATCTTTACCCTTTTTCTCAGCAGCACGTAGCTCAGACATTTTTGAAGGGCCAAGGAGAGAACTATGCCAGTCAGAGATAGTAGCAAGACCGCCCTGGAGCAAAAAGACTGCAATATTACCATTAGGATGGATAAGCTCAACAATTGGAAGGCCGTTGGTAGCGGTACCAAAAAAGCGGGCCTTGACAGAACGCTGTAAAAGTCTTGATTCGGTAAATGCCTTTGCTTCATCACCAAATGGTTCACCGTCATTAGCTTCAGGCGAGCTAGAAGATCTAGGAGATCTAATGCCGGCAACAAGCGCGTTTGCAAGAATATGGGTTTCAGGGTTAAGGATGACTCTGACTTGAACTCTGTCACCAGAAATGACTCGCTCAACGATCGCATCGTATACTTTGTTCGATTTGAGAACGTCATCAGTGACAGAATTAAGGGTATTAATATAGGATGATTCAACCTCTGGAGCCCAGAGACCAACTTGTTCTGATTCAGCCTTTTCTTGAGCGGCATGGAACTTTTCGTACAACTCAGGGAACTCGACTCGTGACTGAGCGCCATCACGGAGCTTAGTAGTGCCATGAGCCAGAGTGTGTTCAATTAAAGATGTAAAAATAGGAGCAAGAGCATCACCATAGTCTCGGTTGTTGATAGAATAGAAAACTCTGTATTTGATGGTCTTTCCGACAAGCAATTGGCGTAAGAACTCTCTGGACTGGTACCCATAAGGCTCGGATTGTAAGCGGGGAGCAGAAATATAAGCTAACGAAAGCTGTTTGCCGTTGTCAAAAGCGATGGTGTCGCCAGAAACAACGGACTTAACTTTAACGGTTTGTAAAGGAGCAGCCATGGGAAAAAAAGAAAAAGACAGGAAGAAAATAGGAAACTAGGCACGATTGATCGGTGGCGATGGCAAGAACAGGAAGGATGAAGTGCTAAAACAAGAGGGAAAAAAAGGGCCAATGTTGAAAAGCACATCATCACATCACCCAGTTTTAGAGAACAGCATGTCGTTTTTCAGCACGGCTGAAATGACTAATGATTACCTGTTGCTGAGCTAATCGGTGGCATCGGTGGAGTCCGGTGACGGGTGACGGGTAACGGGTGAAGGATGGAGATGAAGACCAAATGGGGAAAAAATTTTAGTAAAATTTAAAATAAAAAAATTAAGCTTTTTAAATGGAACAACTGTCGAGAAATATAGAATAGAAATCCGTAATTTGAACAATAGAAAAAGAATATATTTCCAAAGAGAAGTAGCCCTTATTGTCCCTTTGTGGAATAATATACGCTGAAACCCAGCGGGAAAGCCAATCATCACGCGCACTGATTCTTATCTAGTTAGTGCGTCTTTTCCAAACATCCTTCTTATCTGGCTGCCTCAGTGCTGGGGAAAAAAAAAACTATAAAAGGCTTCTTACATGCTCTCTTTTTATCACTCCCTCTCTTTATATCGCATATATATACACACACACATAAAAATACATCTCTCTTTCACATTGAAATCATGATCGACAGAAATTCTGTATCGAAACCCATTCGCATTGCCCAGTGCGCCTGTGCCATCCTTTGGTGTTTGCTAGTCGCTGGCACCTCTTTTGGTTTTGCTGCTCTTAAACCAGTCCTCGTGTCCGAGGGCGTATACCGGGAAAAGTGCACACCTAGTGAAATTGAAGATGATGTTCATATCTGTAGGGATCAGGAGCTTTCCCTTAACATGATGTTTACCGTTGCTGCCGTTGTTACAAATGTCTCTGCTCTTATTGTTGGATCTTGTCTTGATACTTATGGCCCAAAGTTTTGTGGTGTTCTTGGTTCTTTTCTGATTGCTGCAGCCTGTTTTGTCCTCCGTTCCGCAGTTTCCATCACATTGTTTGATGGCTATATCATTGGTTACGCCATGCTTGCTCTTGCTGGTCCATTTACCTTTATCTCATCTTTCCATCTTTCAAACGCTTTCCCTGCAGCTTCAGGGCTCATTCTAGCCTTGCTGACTGGCGCCTTTGATTCCTCTTCTGCAGTTTTCCTCTTTTACCGCTTGGCTTACCAGTCCTCTGATGGTGAGTTCTCATTACACAAGTTCTTTACCCTATTCTTGATCGTCCCGGTCTTTATTTTGGTTATCCAACTTACCATCATGCCCTCTGAATCTTATGCCTCGCCTTCATCACCTAGTCCCGAAAAGATTAGACGAATGTCTTTTGCTGCTATCCCCGACTCTGTCACTCAGCCCGACTCTTTCAGATCTCGTCATGCTTCGTTCATCGATGGTACAGTTGCCTCAAGCTTGTTGAATGACTCGGCTATTGAAGACGAACCCACTGAAACCAGCCCCTTGGTCAACCACAACAGCAGTACTGACTTGCTCAACCACTCAGAGACCATTGAAGAAGCTGTTGTTGCAAGTAAGATTGATCACAATGAGATCTCACACAAAAAGGCTGGTATTGGTAAACACGCAGGTGTCTGGGGTGTTCTTCACGGTAGAACTGCCAGCGCCCAGCTCAAAACTCCTTGGTTCTGGTTTATGGCTCTTTTCACCACTATTCAGATGCTCCGTATCAACTACTTTGTTGCTACAGTTCTTTCTCAATACACTTACCTTCTTGGCGGTTACGAAGAAGCAGTCCATCTTAACAAGTTCTTCGACATTGCCCTTCCTCTTGGTGGTGTGATTTCTATTCCTTTTATTGGCCTTGCTCTTGATAACCTCTCCACTTTTGGCGTTCTTTCTGTTTTACTTTTTGTTTCCAGCACATTTGGTGTTCTTGGTTTCATTCCCAACTCTTTCCTCGCTGGTGCTCTCAACATTTCCCTTCTTGTGGTGTACAGACCTTTCTATTACACTTCAGTTTCTGACTATGCTGCAAAGGTTTTTGGATTTGAGACTTTTGGACGAGTGTACGGTGTTATTATCTGCATATCTGGCGTTCTCAATGTTCTTCAGGCCCAGCTCGACAGAGCCACTCACAACATCTTTAACGGAAACCCTACTCCCATCAATATTGGCCTTGTTTCTGTCACTGCTCTCGTAGGTGTGTCTTTCTTGATTTACGTCAAGACTCAAGTCAGTGCAATTGAACGCAAAGCTCTTGAACACGAGGCAGAGTCTGCCCCCGTTGAATCTGTCAATTGAGAAAGGAGCAAGATATACTCCGTTTGAAGAAACTCACAATTAGAAATAACCATTTAGAGCTCGGTTAACTTTGGTGGATCGTGTATTATAAACATTAAGCCTTCAACAAATTGAAGATGCAAATACCCTCTTTACTAATGACTTTACGAAATTACACATTATGCCGGCATTTTAAAGGTGTGTATATATATATATATATTTTTTGACTATTTTTACTGTTGATTTGATCCTTTTGTTAGAACATTTTTGTAGATATTTTTTAAATAAAATTGAACTCAATCCAGGATAATATGAATTTGATCCCTCTCTCTCTAATTAATAGTGCAGCCAGTACCAGCTGGTACGTGCAATGAGCAGCAGCCATGCCGCGTGCTGATTAATAGCACGGCTGAGTGATTTGACAGACTAGGTCCGAGTTGGCCAGAGAGGACCAAATAATTAAATAATACCCTGGCCATGGTCGTAAATGTAAACTGTGTATTATTAATAATAATGCTTTTGTTATCATAAAAAAATCTATATATTCTGTCAGCTTTCGTTCACATATTTTTCAGGAATATTAAACACCTAAAATCATGTTTCTTCCACATACGCGCAGTCATGACCTTGGGAGAAGGCCGATATTTTTCTTGTCGAAACGTGCTGTTTTCAATCAATTTTGATTACTATATTGCAAAGGCTGGAATCTATGATTAGCCTATCTCAATATGTAGCTGTTATCTATCTTAAACCAAAATCTTTGTGCTTTAACTCCGTTTTGGATGGTTGAAACTATTTGACGGAATTCTCCGACTGGCAGGTACCTTTTTATTCCGCACGTCAAGTTTGAGCCATCCCCGGGTCATTGCGGTCAAAAGCGATCGAAAATCAACCTTTGATTTAATTTCACGAGCAGAGCCATTCCTACCTGTCTCTTGTGCAAAAATGTGCCGTAGAATGGTTTTCAGCCAGGAGAGTAGGCAGAGATGTCCCCGAGATATTCAAGATCCCTATTGATTTACAAAAGCTCTAATTGCCTGAAAATCTTGAAATAATATCTCCTCGAGATATTTGGAATTTCGGCTCTGGTTTTAATCACAAACAGGTATTACATATTACCTGTGTTTGGTGAAAAGTATACGAGTATTCTTGGAATTGGACCCCCAATTCCATTTTGCAGGTATTCAAGTTGCACACATGGATTAGTTGTATGTCAGCTGATCCAACATGGCTCGCTGTTAATGCAATGCGGTTTCCACGGTAGAAAAGTTTCAAAGATTCATTCATACCTTTTGTTGAATAGAATTAGGAAATTTAGCCTGATGAATAGACGATAACTTATAAATGTTACTTCTTAGTCTTTGTATGTACATTTAGTTGATGGCAATAATAATTTCAGAAAGCAAATGACAAGGTATTGCATGACCTGGAATACAGAATCACAACTTTTGATTCTTATTGTATGAAATGTCTCACCGCTTGGAAACAGGTGCCCATTCCACAGGTTTAAACTCCTGGGAAGGATTAGATCTCTGTTTAGCCAACTTCTCCACAGTCGCTTGAGGAGTTTCGGTCTGCACACTCCCATCCTGTTCTTTTAAATTTTTGGCGTTGAGCTGATTAATATCAATGTTACGCTTATCCTCATCCAAAATCCTATTTCCCTCTTCAACCTTTTGTCGATGATTTGCCAACATCTGTTCCAAGCTCGCTGTTTGCTGAGCAGCACTTCCAACAACTGCATCACTGCCGGTTTTTAGGGGTATGCTTTGCCATCGGGTCTCTGCTTCCCTGACTCTAGCCTTTAAGACCTCTTGTCGAACCTGATCAGCATGAAGCTCTTCTAAAGTTGGGTGATGTGGGCGAGCGTAACGAAGCCATTGCATCCATTGGGCTATGGTTCATCAATGTTAGCAATCTGAGAATGTATCTACCAAATGAGAAAATGGTAACTTACGTGGCATCTTATAATCTACCCAGTTTTTGTTTGGTTCTCTGTAGTCCACAATTCTTCGTGCCCGTAAAGGATTGTTGTCATTACGAAATTCCCAATATGTGTTTCCATCAAGGTCGTATCCAATAAAAAATTTGCGACGAAATGGAACCGTACGCAGCGCCTTCCAGCGATGGATCATCTGCTTGAACGGGGTAACTTTGTCTCTGATAAGATCCATTATGTTTTTAGATTGTTGCGAAGTGTTATGGTTGGTATCTACTTGCTTGGGTAATACATGTCATAACGGTGATTTTTTGCTCTGGACTAACTGAAGCGCTGGAAATCATATGCGGTGATCTAGGGTTAGGCCAAACTTAAGCACTTGAGGGTCACCTGGCGCATCTGTTATTTTCACGTGATATTTTGCGTTCTCATCTGGCTCAATACAATACAATACGGCGTCAGTTGCATTACACCCCGCTTTCACCGGTCATACCCTAATTGTTGCAAAACTCAAACAATCTCTCTCTCTCTTTTTGCTCCTTGCTCCTTGCTCTTTGCCATCTTTGCTTTTAAACCATCGGATTTTTCAGAGTTTCGATTTTCTTTTATAAACTTGGTTCATTCCTGGCCATCTCTGAGAATTTTCATACTAGTCCAGTACTAATGTTTCTGTGACGGCAAACTCTTCTTTACCAACTACCACAGCTAAGCAATCCAAATCTTTTAGCAATCTTACAGTGATTAGCAATACTAATCCAGAAAACTCATCAGTTAAAAGCCTTGGTAACATTGATCGTAGTACCAAACAATTACCAATGACATCCCGAGTGTTATCCAGTTCAACAACCGCATCGCCCATTACGCGTACAACTTCTCAGCCATCATCCAATAAGTCTAATGGAAGATCAGACTCGATAGATGGGCCTTCTAATGGGAAAAAGGGCCAGAAGCTTACAATTGACAGCAAGCTCCCAAATGTAAACGCACAGGATTCTTCACGGACTGAAATTTATTCGCCATACCCTGGTTCAATAGACGAAAGATATACAGAAGACTTAAACTATGCAGCACCGATGCCGATTACTCTGGAAGATAGGACTGGCGATACCAATACTGTGACAATACCCGGTGGATCTCATACTTGGAATGTTAATGTATTAAGAGGCGTTGGTTATGACACTATTCCAGCTAGCAGGGACAGAGATGAAAGAGTTGAAAGGCCCAACACTGCAAGAGTTAATGGGCAAACTGGCCAAACTGAGGTTAGCTCATTGTCCAAAACTCAACTATGGGCAAAGGATGTCCATGTGGGAAATTACACTATCATTCAGGGAAATACTGGAAAGACGTCCAAGATTGGTGCATATGTTGTTTGGACAATTGAAATAGAGGTTATGGGTCGAGAAGAGTTGGAGGATGATGGCAACAATTATGATATGAATAAGATCACTCAAAATGAAGAATATACAAGCGATGGCGAATTATCCGCTGATTTTGACCAGAATGATATTCATAGCCATCAGAGTGTAGATCATGTCCATTCAAATTATAACCCTTATGAGTCAGTTGACCACCGTCACTGCCAGCCTTCTGCATCCACTCGAGGCGCCATAATCACAATTCATAAACGGTATAGCGATGTGTTTAATTTACGGCAACATCTCTGGCATGCTTTCCCTCTTCAGCGCCATTCAATCCCAGAGCTCCCGCCCAAAAGCCTAATATCCAAATTTAGAGAAACGTTTTTAGAAAACAGAAGAAAAGGGCTTGAGTACTTTTTGCTGAATATTCTTCTCAATCCCGTATTTTGTAACTCTAAGTTTGTCAAAGAGTTTGTTCAGAGAAAGTAGTACTGTTTTCTAATGACTTTGTTGAACTGTTGAATGTTTATATTTATTGTCTGTTTGTTTTTTTTTTAGTTATTATTCTTATTTTCTTGTTTCCGTTTTATTTGTTTTATTTACGTCTGTTTGTTTGTTTTTTACGCTCACTTAATTAATAATATATTATTGATATTAATGTAATTGATTGATAGGTATTCTTGGAATAATATATAAAAATTGTAAACATATCACTGATGGAATGCCATTTCAATACGGGAGTTTGATCTAGCTCACTTAAATCAGAAATCAAAACCCTAACCTGGAAAGTCGTAACAATGTCGCGGTAAAAAAAGTATAGAGTTATTCTTCTTCACATCACCGTGGAGAACTTGGCACATATCCACTCATGGCGCTAGTACAATCCACTCAGCTATCAAAATATCGCTATCCAGCTTTTTACTGCTGCTATCTTCTTCAATCATCTAAATCACCGCGTTCTTTTTACATTGGCTCTACACCTGATCCAATTCGCAGGCTTCGACAACATAACGGGGTGCTCAAACGGGGAGGTGCATATCGTACAAAATCTGACAAAAAGAGAATATGGCGGGCTGTTGTTATAGTCAGTGGATTCCAAAGTAAAGTCGCTGCTTTACAATTTGAACATGCATGGCAGCATTCAAATACCACCCGACATATTGCTACCAATCCGTCGGCTGCTACATCGGCTATGAACAACCTTTCTATCTTTGATAACGAGGAGACTACTGGTGGAGATGCGAGCAAACCTACAATACGCAAAAAAAGGAGATCTACCCCTCAATCCTTGTCACCGCTTCTCATTTCTATGACCAAGTTGATGAATGCTCCTTTTTTTTCTAAAATGCCATTAGAACTACACTTGCTGGAAAAAAGTTCATATGAAGCTTGGAACAAGGTATTGAAAAGCAACGAAGCGCCTTCAATTCGAAGTGATTTGGCTATAAACTGTGATTTTGATCCGAATAAGCAGATTACTGCGTACTCGGATTGCAGCCCAGCTGATTTAGATGACATGAGCATTTCACGTGGCCTTATAGAAACGCATGAAAGTGATGATATTTCAGAATCGGAAGATGATGCGGTTCCAGAAGGAGAAATTCAGTATTCTGATTCAACTAAACCAAAAATACCTATTCTTGGGGGACCAAATCATGTATTAATGTCTAGACTAAGATCTTTAAAAGTAGAAGAGAAAGACGCTCTAAAGCGATGTTTGGCAGCGGGTCAGCTAGAAATAAAGCATATTTGTGATAAACCTTTGGAATCTAGATTTGAAGATGAGGAAGAGCCCTCGACAAGTAATTTGTACATGTCTCAACCAAACCTACTGAAATGTTTACTCTCAGATACCCCAATAAACATCCTAGTTGACCCAATATCTGTGTGTGAAAAGTGCGGAGCAACTTGCCACTTGAGCCGACTTGCACAGCATGCTCTTAAGCGAGAAGGAAATGCTTCTGTTGGTGAGTCTCAATTATTCCTTTTGCCGGTAATTCCAACATTTGTTACATGTGTAGCATGCAGTGACAAGAGACCATGGCATGAGGTAGCACGTTTATCCCATCTTCTTTTGAATCATTTTCAAGAAAATAAAGCCTATTATGGGTCTAATACCCGTTTAGAATCCGCTTCTAGACCATCATTGAAAAGAAAAACAGCATCTTTCTCATCAGCTCCAAATTAAACAGGCCAGTTTCAGTTGGTCAAAGAAAGAAGTCTTTGCGATTCTTGAATATATATTACTATACCAGTCTAAATTTTGAACCCGGTCTGACAATGTTTTGACAAAAAAGAAGTAAATCTTTATTAAAAATACAGGTTGTTTTAAAATACACATTTTTGAGTAACAGGATTAGTTAATTTAATGAGAGGTAGGAAAATGTCAACATAGCTAAACCTCCAGTGTCAAGATGCCCCAATCAATTTTCTCAACCTATGTTTTCATACCCTTTTTACCCTTTTTACCCATCTTCTTCAACGAACCACTTTCCATTTTGGATTTTGCTGCCAGCTTTGGAGCTTTATTACTACAAACAGGATTTATTTCCAAAAGCTCAGATGGCCAGTGAGATGTTGAGGTTAAACCCATTTGTGGTTTAACTTTTTTGATTGCTTCTAACAGCAATGATGGGTATTGAAGGGCAGCTTCAGAAGCAGCATCCATGGCTTCATCCATTGATGGGCCTTCTCCTGCAGAGATAGCATCTTGTCCAACGAAACAGACAGCAGCTTTTGTTTTTAAGTTTTCTCCCAAACCACCATTCTTATTGCAGATGGGTTTGAAAGAAATTGGGAGTTTGCAATTCTGCTCCGGGTTAAGGGCTCTACCAAAAGCAGCTAAAAGAAGGGACCTGCTGTACCTGAAAGAGTCTTTCTTACATGTGGATAATATGGGAATACCGTTGTATAACTTGCTGATATGATCTCTTAAAGTCGTTACGTGACTGCTAGAGTTGACATTGTTGGCGTTGGAAGGAGGAACAGGTGATTTGTCAACCGGTGGTTTGACATGCTGGTGTTGGGATGTTTCCGGAATTGAAGCTAATGTAAAAAAGGGACTCAAAATAGCTGAATTGTCCAACTTTTGGAATGATACCGTACCTGCGAGATTGTCATCAACCTCCATTTCGTATTCAATCGGCAATTTAGAGTAGTTACACAACTCAGTATATTCCAAACGTTCCATTCTAGAAGAGCTCTGCGATTTACCAATTTTTTCAATAAGGTTGAATACAGTCTTACAAGCCTTCATGTGCCCTAATGCGTTTACAGTCTCAGGACCCTTTGAACAAGAAATTACCCAGTTCAGTAAAGCAGGAGATTGCAATGCAGCATCTGCAGCATGGTTCTCTGCAATTTCAACTTCTTTTCCAATTCCAATGCCAATAGTAATTCCTCGAATAGTGCATGCCACTGTAAATAAAGATGAAGAGCCTTGACTTAGTAGTTTATAACTTGGAAAATGTAGACCGTTCAACTCGTTCTTAACATAGTCTACCAGTTTTATTTTCGAAATGAGAGAGCCAGTTGTTTTAAAGCTTTTCTTTACTGGTATGGAGCATTGCGGCTTCGAAGGGTGATTAGAAGATATGATATCTCGTTCTTGTAGTCTCTTGTTGTGATATCGGTTTAAGAAATTTAATGTAAAGTCTGCCATTTGAGAATTTCCAGGTATATGCTCTTTTAAAGCTTTAATTAAAAATCGTTGACTCGTAATAGCAGCCTCTGCAGAAAGAAGTTTTGCATCATCCAAGTTTCGAGCGGTTCCACGTCCCACTTCCACATTGCCAATTTTACATTCAACTGTAAACTCTTGATTTTCTGTCCTATTTTGAACCAAATACTCTGGTTCTATATCTTTGAGTACTTCTTTGCAAACGAATAGCAGTTGATCACAGCTTAGTGGATATGGATCAATACCAGTTACATTTCGATTCAAGAAAGGTGGTGTTTGATATTTTTCTTCTTCCTCCATTTTCTCTTGCTCCAGCTCTGAAAGCACATCTTGGACATTTCCTTTTTGTAACTGCACGATCATATTATCAAGCCATATTTGGCTTTTGAGGCCATCCTTAGGAAAATCTAATGGGTCTAAAGAATGCTCAGGGCCGGAAAAATTGGCCATATATTTCCTGTAGACTTTTTTTGCTCCATTCCACCTAGATGTATCATTTTCTTTGGGAGTCTTAATAAAAGCAAGCTGTTTATTATCATCAGATTTTTGAAACAGAAATCTCTCTGTTTCCTGAAGTGCAAAGGCAACCCCAGTTTTTTCCTTTTCTGAGATATATAATGTGGCCAGATAACTTTTGAATAATGCTCCCCAATACACTGAGGGAACAGATTCCTTCCAAATATCGATAGATTTAAACATGTATAAAGGAAGATCCACCTTAATACTTTCTAAAATCATCATTAAATCTGGAAAATAACTCTTTTCGACATCAGGTATATTGGATATACTACTCATAACGCCTTGCGAAAGTCTTTCAACACTCATAGTAGGGTATTTGTTATAATAGAACCTAACTAAGAGGAACTTCAACAAGCTTCGTCCAAAAAAAAGAAGATAATCGTTATGAAAGTTTAATATGAACTTTCTTAAAATAATAACCTTTTCTTTTCCTCCACGACTACTCACTCCTTTAATAAATATCTTATTTAGTTCATCTGGTAATAACATAGCTGCTTGTTTAGGAAACAGAAGCATTCTAGTATTCAGGGATTGGCTATCAATTTGTGGGAAATATATCCCTTTTTTACTGTACTTTTCAGGCAAATACTGGAAGGAGTCATTAATGGTTTTTGATGCATATTCAAACTTTGAAGAAAACTCTTTGATGTCCTCATTTGTTATATAATTGGCGACTGATATGAGGTTTTCTTCATTGAGCTTACCAATATTGTATTCCTCAAGAATTGGAGCGGATAACTCAGATAACCATTCTCGCAAATAATTCATAGCAGTTTCCCAGTTGGATGTCTTAACAATGTCAAGAAAGAGACCGCCCACATAAGCTTCAAACAGATCAGCATCTATTGCACCAGGCTTTTTGTGATAAGAGTCGTATAACTTTGAGTAAGGGGTATCTTTGGAAAGTACTCTGTCAACATCGACGCCAGAAGAAGCCGCAAAATCAAGGCTATCTCGGAGGTTGTAAATATAAAATGAAATTTTTTTAAAGTGTTCATTTCTCACAAGTAAGCTTCGGATTTTTATTAATTCCTCGATAGGAATACAATCATATTTTGTGATCAAATCCTCGGTGATAATCATCTCAATTAAAGCATCACCCAACATTTCCAATCGCCTATTATTATATGGCGCCGTAAGTGATTCAATCATAGATTCCGGTACTTCAATGTTCTGTTTTTCATCTGATTTCGGACCAAACGCAATGTTAGTCGGATAAAGGTTGGGGTACTTTTTCTTTAGAGACGGAGGTAACAAAATAATATTTCCATTTCGAATTCGTTCTTCTGCAAATGCTTGGCAGAGTTGATATTTGGATCTAGTTTCAGTGGTGAACACCTGTCGTCGTAATTGTGGATCCTCAATTCTGCGAAGCCTTGAAAAGTCACGGCATTGTCGTGTGACCGATTTGGATAATAGTCGTTCAGATCTAGTTGCAAGGTTAATCATATGAAATCTAACATCCCATTGATGAGGAAGATCAATAGAAGAAAAGGCATTTCTAGTTAGGCGATGAGGTAACCGGGTTGAAGATATCAGCATATAGGAATTGAAGGGAGTGAGATTTGCGAGCAGTATGTATTTTGACGATAACCGGAAAGCCAGGCATTAATGGGGTATAAAGACATAGAGATTTTCTGTCTATTTAGAAGCAGGGGAACTCGGATAGTAGAGAGTACTTGGATATAAACAAGTTTAATATTTGAAATTCTGGCTAAAAAAAAAAACAAGAAGAAAAAAAGGTAGCTTTAACCAGTAATATCTTAGGTCACATGACATGTTCTTACTACAGACATTTTCTTTTGCTTTTAAAGATCTAATAAAAACAGTTATATATGGGATTATATTACAGTTCGATACATAATAAAAGGTCATATAACATGGTAACAACCAAATATTGATAATATACGTTCAATCAAAAGGATTGATTTATAAAATTCATAGAGTCAAAAAAGTTTTGTATAATAATTAAACGTAACATAAAATAATTTAGTAGATGTACTCATTTGGACTCACTTTTGGCTAATGCATCTTGGAGAGTATCATAATGTCGCAATAGAGCACCAAGCGATGCCCGTTTTTTTGATGTTTTCTTGGTAGATCCAACTCCCTCCACAATTTTAGCACCCTGTATGGAGAACTCACAAACCCACTGACTATCTTCATTCTTGTTAAACTCAAAGTTAATTTTGTTTTGAATAGGTTTCATCATTTCCTTTAAAGATTTAATAGGATCCTCAGTGTATTTCTTAACAACTTCTGGTTTGAAAACAGGTGATTTACTTCTTTTTTCACTTAAACTGCTAGTATTAGAGCTAGGAAAAGACTCGTCAACTTCAACTGTACTTGAATCATTTGTTTGTTTAGCAGGATATGTAACAGCATTGGGTACTATTTTGTTAGCGCTGGATTGCGTTAAAGTAGGTTCGTACTCATATTCTGACTCCGTGTCATCATACATGGAAGATCCTAATGAAACTGAAGAGCCTGACTGTCCGCTTACAGAACTAATAACCTTAGGTTGATTTTGTGAGTCCTGTAGATCCCGCACTTGTAAACCAATTGCGTTATCAGAAGATGCATTGTTCTGGTCGGCATTATTATTTAAATTTGGCTGTGATAAGCCACCAGGACAATTAAGTGTCCTACGGATTGCAGCAAACTTTGAAACCAGCTCTACATTCTCTAAAACCTTCATGGCAGCACGGTTGCCTGCTATTTTAATGTTCCTACCCGTAGCAAGAGCCAAAACGTCATTGTTTATCTTGCAAGCAACAGTGAAATATCCATTTGGCTCTGTTTTAACAACTTCATAAGTTGGGCGCATGGTTGCCTTTCCAATCTTATTGTACAGTTCAGACTTGGCTTGTAAATTAACACTTGAGTTATCATATGACTTGACAAAATCAGAGTTGTCGCTACTCAACGGTGCAGCAGGCTCCTTAGATAGGGTAATCAATGCAGGTTTTAAAGACAAGGTATTGGCAAGTCTAGGACCTATAGGGGTGTTGGTAAGTGTCGAATTTGGGTTATTATTACTCTTGGGCTCAGCTCTGGGTTCAATTTCAACTGAGTCATGATTGTTTTGGGTATATTGGGTTTCAGATGCAGGCTTATCAAGCGTGGTAGACTTTGGAGGAGGGGGGTTACATTTTCCAGATGAATAGATAGCCTTGAAGAAAGGCTCTGAGAGCTGCTCAAGCCAAGGCTTGATGACATCAAAAGCTTTAGCTGAGCCTTCAGAATTCGAATAGTGCTCCCATAGTCCTCCAACATAGGCCTCAAATACATCTGCAATATATTTTGGGGTATTTGCGCTGCCATTTGTTCCACCGACAAAATATTTATTTACACTGGTAAATTTCTTATCAATCCGTAACTCTGTATCCATACCATACATTTTAGCCCACTCTGAAAGAGTATTATTTGAAATCAACTGGCGACGGCAGGCAGTAAGATCTCCCTCTTCAACTGTTGGTAGCTTTTCATATGAAATGAGTGCAAACATAGTATTTACAACAGAATCGCCTATGAATTCTAGTCGTTCATTATTAACTTCGATTTCCTCCTCTGGCTTTTCTGCAATGTATCGCTTGCCAATAGACTTGTGAGTATAAACTTTGTAACGTAAGAGATGGTCATTAATAGGCGGTAATGGTGGAGGCCAAGACCCATTGTTGGGAAAGCTTTGAGCAATTGGAACTACTGTTCTCTGTGTTTCCAAGTAGTTGTCGACTTTTTGTTTGCAAAAATCATCAAATGAAATCGGCGCCACATTATCTTGAGTGGGCTGAGGAGATAGCACAGAAGACGGAATTTGTAAACCCAGAAGGGATTCTATATTGTCGAAAATTCCGAGACGATTGTTAGCCTTTTCTTGAACTAGATATTTGGCAAACAGAATGACTTTTGAATGAAGCTTGTGATTAAGGGTAGCATTTAGTTCGTAACTGTCTATAACTGGGGTATGGGCAAAAATCTTTTGCAGACTTCGTCTTAAACCCTCAACAGCATATTCTACCGTCTCAATATCGGTGTGAAGACGCTCTACTTGCTCGTCTATGACAGCATGTTTCTGTCTCTTGGTACTGACAGTCGCAGTTCTATCACTGGGTGCTCGTGGTCGCTTCCTAATATCAAGTTAGTTAAAGAGCATTAATATTGAGTAAACTAAATCATACCTATTATTATTACGAAAATCCATGAAGACGGAATTAAAAAAAATTAGTTGATATTCAATGTTTTTGTTAATATGAACAAAAAATGTAGAAAGATCAAAGGCAAAGTTGAACAATTCTTTTGGAGCTAAAAAAAATTGTTTCCGAAGAAATAATGCTTGAGCATGATCTTGTTATGTAATCATTAGTAATCATTAGTTGTGCGAGTCGGTGGTAATACTCGCTGTATGCCGTCTTAAACCTTCCCTGCCTTTTAGTAGATACGCACAAATACGTTCAACGCCTGCTATTCCATCAACCTTATCTTCTCAATGCTTAAGATGTTTTTAAACATAGGCGCAATTCTTTTTCTTCTTGTTCATTTGTGTTCAGGATACGTCATCAAAGGATACCTTGATGAATCCGTGTTACCACTGTCACCTAAAGAGCTGTCAGCGACTACTATTCAATTGATCAGTGACTCGAAAAAGGGAGAGCTTCCTTTTCAAGAGACAAGTGTTAGAGCACATGATGGATACTTTGTTTTTTCAAATGTTACTAGAGGTGATTACCAACTCATTTTGGACTCGGTGTTTTTGGATACGAGAGAAAATAATTATAAAGTATCTATCAACAGGGACAAGGTGAATGTTAACAAGGTCTTTACTGGACATGACTACAGGAAAGATCTTGGTCCTGCAGTTGAATACCCAATTGTCATTTCCCCTCTTTACAGACAACAATATGTTGTACCGAGAGAAGCGTTTGGCTTTTCTGGAATGCTCCAAAACCCAATGATGCTCATGTCAATTGCCTCAATTGTGATGGTATTCGTTCTTCCAAAGATGATGGCGACTATTGGTATGTTTTTTTTTTTTCTTTCTTATTTTATTTATTAATTATCTAGCTATCAGGTTACTAACTAAAACTTATCGTGATTAAATAGATCCTGAAGAGTTGAAGCAAGTTCAAGAAAAGGTTCATAGTGTTACACAGCCAAAGACAGCCGCCGAAAAGCTCGTCACCGCATCTACCGAACAAGGCTCCAAAGCATCTGGTAGGTCTGCAACTGGAAACTCGGCAAAGAAAAGACGTGTGTAGTCAAAGATTTAAAAAATACCAATGAATGATATTATCTATATCTATAATAATAATAAAAGTAAATACAATTTGTACCAAATCTAGCCATTCTTCCTAAACATCTAGTTTATCTTCTACGCTTTTTATTATTGCGTTCTTGATCTCGTAGCTCTCGCTTCCTAGATTCAGATTCAATCTATAGAAAAAGGTTAGCACACCATGTCTTTTTGATAAAATGAAATTGAAACACTTACTAAATCGGATAAATCTGCTTGCATTTTTTGCTGATTTATTTTTTCTTGTTCAATATGCTCCCCGTATCTTCGAGATGCCTCTTCTTGAGTCACTTCTCCGTGCTCTTCTAAAGCTTCAGGGTCGATAGAAATGTCATACTCTTTGGGATCAGTCTAAAAATAAAAATAATAAAAAATGTTAGATTATAAAAACCCCATTATGATAAATAAACCAGCCAACTTACCTTGGATTTCGACTCAAAGTCATATGATTTTTGATGTCCCATGAACCCAGAAGATGATGATGTCTTCTCTTTCAATACTTGGAAAAGTTGTTTTGGCTTTGCAAAAGGCTCGGGCTCTTTCTTTCCAGTCTTGCGCAGCTCAATTTCTGGTACATCTTCATAATTCTCGCGTTTTACTGCAGTTTCCTCATCAACATAGCCAGCACCCTCACTATCATATTCAATATTCTCATTGTCAGCTTCTTCTCCTTCTTCCTCCTCTTCTTCTTCCGACTCGTACTCCTCATCTGGTTCGTCTTGGAAAAACTTTCCCCATGGTGTTCTCTCCACAGGGTTTCCTAAAGTGATTCGTTCTGCTGGCTGTGTGATTCCATATACATCTCCATATAACGGCTTTCCGTTTTCGTCAAGAGGGGGACGGCCATATCCTCCCGGTTGATATCCCCACTGGGCACCCGGAGGAATTGGCGCATTCAGTCCTGGTATTTTGAGTCCAGCATAACTAGGAGGCGGGCCATATCGCTGCATGTTAAGAAGCCATGGCGGTGGAGCATTAGCAGGTATATTTAAAGCTTCTGTCAATCTTTGTGAGAGTTTACCAGGTCTAAAATGATCCAACTTGAGTTCAGTTTCTTTTCCTTCATAATATACTTCTCCAAATCTGTAAAGTCTAGGCTTGTCTTGAAATCTGAAGAACGCATTGTAAAGTTTGGCGTAGTCAATATCAAGCTTTCCCATTTTTGGTTGTACTCTTTCTCTGGCCTTTTGTCGTAGCGTTTGTTCATCGTCTTTTGTATTGTTTCTCATTTCCATAATACCGGTGTCTTTGATGTAGTTTGGTAAATCAAAAGGCGCTTTTTTTATACCACGCTTGGACGACAAGTATTCACGTTTAAACTGCCAATGTTCTGGAACCGGAACAACGCCATTTCGTGATTTTATTTCAACTAATAGCAGTGGATCAGGAGCATCTGCGTCAAACCACTCAACTACCTCAGGCTTTGGAGCTAAGGCTTTAAGTTCGGCCAAGGGTAGTTTAGAGAGCTGTTTTTGCTTCTTTTTTCCCAATGAATCAGCGGCTCCAGAGTTTCCAGAATTCTCATCATCACTACCATTTGCACTCCCCTCATCATCGCTATAAAATATATCTCCACCATTTGTTTGCGCTGACTCTGTCGGCTCGTCTGTGTGAAATTTGTCCAGGATTGCTTTGTACTGTGCAAACTGTGGGTCTTTGAGAACAATGTCAAGATCGGATTCGAATAGTTTGGTTCCTTGAGGTAACGATCTGTCTTCCTCGCGTGGGTGTACGGACGTGTCATTTTCTGTTGTTTCTGTAGAATCATATTGCTGACCTGATGGAGTTGGTTTTGATTCAGAAGCTACTTCTTGTTGTTGGTGCTTTTTTTGCTTGGATTTTTGGCGTCTCCATTGATTTTTGGAAAGCTTTTTCCTTGGAACATTTTCAGTTGCAGGATGTTTACTGTCATTCCCGTTAACAGCTACTGTTGCCATTGTCGCAGGTAAATCGCGTTGATATCAAATACGGTATATTTTCTTGGTATTACACAAAAGTACCAGGTTGATTGATATTTTTGTAGGATATAACCGTATATCCAGGTATTGTGTTAAATAATATCTATAACGTGATCCAATGACAATATTTCTTAAAGATGCCCAACTGTCAAAGGTTTGGCAAGAATTGTCTGGAAAGCTTTAAATTTGAAAGTTTGGCTGTAGTACCATACTGAAAAATACGCACATTGTTCTCCAAATTACGTTGGATGAGAATCAATACGACATCTTACATCTGTTAGGAAATAATCAAGTGTATTAAAATAAATAGTGTACAAATACAAATTGTCTGGAATTCAGTGTCGTGTCGTGTCGTCGTAAATAAATCTATAAGGAATGAAAATAGATGGGTCTTTCTAGGATTTATCTTCAGGCTTTGGAGAGAGAGGATCAACAGCTCCTTCATACGCTTCTTCTTCTTTTAACAGAGCAGAAGTAGCAGCAGCTTCCCGAGCTTCAGTCTCTAAAATGGATTGCTCCAACTTGTCCATTCCAACCGAAACATTGTCAACTGTATTGCACGTTGTGTTAGAATCAAACATCACCCAGGTGTTGTAAACGTCATTGGATAAACTACATACTTGACTTTAGGATACTTTTTTCTAAATTATCGAGTTTAGAAAGCTTTAATAAAAGGTTAGAATTCATTTATTGTCAAAGAATTGCGGAAGGAAAGGTTGGCATACCAATGCATTCATATTGGTTTCAATGTTTCTTCCAAGCTCGGTGCTTGTGATAAACTCTTCAGGTTGAGGCTCTTGAGGCAATGCAAGCGTCATTCTGCTAGTTGTAGTTGAATCTGGTTACGATGACAGAAAAAGATGGGGCTGCTGTGAAGGTTAAGAAATGGTTGATGGAAGATATGTGGTAAGAAAGTCGAGGGTTTTGAATACGCCGCCAAAAGCACTGGGTCACGTGGCATCATCAAACTACTCTAGAAGGACTTGGTTGGCAATATGTACGTATTACAAGGCACAGGGTGTTATTTCGTTCTCATTGCTGTTGAAGATAAACTCGGGTTATTAATTTAACAAACTATTAAGAGAGCTTTTGTATCATTTCTGTATTGTGACTGACCATAATCTTACTATAATCGTTATCATATGGGATTTACTACGAATTCATTTGGATGGTAGTTTGGAAAACCTCGTTTTTAAAAAAATTCATACTATCTACGACTTTATTACCAGGTTTTCTTATCAAAGACGATTGATATTTGATTCAAACTAGCTAACAATTGAATGGCTCGGTAGCCGTATAAAAACCCACGTTTAGTGCGCGTCACGTTCAAAAAGTTTTCCCACCAAACTTTAGTTTTCCGCCACCAAATCACCAAATCACCAACTCGACTATTTAAAACAATTTATGAATATCCCAGCAGCTCATAGCATATCCCTATAAAGGTAGGATATTATTTTAAATTTTCTTATTATTTTGATAATACTGATTTTACTTACTTTGAGATATGGCTGGTGAAGATGTTGTTGAATTGTCCCTTGAAGAGACAAACAAGCTTAGAATTCAACTTGGCCTAAGTCCAATCCCCAACCCTTCCTCGAGTGAAAGCCCTGAGAAAAAGATTGTCGACAAGTCTACTGCGAATAATGAGAAGGGCGATTCAGGTAATTCCACCACTGGAAAAGATGAAATTTCTCTTGAAGAAACGAATCGAATTCGAATATCACTAGGGCTAAAGCCAATACCTCCGCCGTCAAACAATTCACCTACATCAGACAATGTTACGAGCGCATCATATGAGGATCAAGAGAATCAGGCTTATCAAAACTGGGTGGACAAACAACGAGTGGAAGACACTAAGAAACGACAAGGTGATATTCAAGAAAAGATTAAGCAAAAGCAACAAGAGGCTGTTAGACGTCGTGCAATGGCCTCGGCTAAAACCCTAGTCGAGGATGGAAATGAAGAATCCGCCTTGGACTGGTTGAAGAAGATGCAAAATGCTCAGAAGAATAGTGTTACTGGCGGGTTGAAGGCTAGCAACGCGTCTAGTCGTACAAAAGTCCGATCCAAGCCAGGTTACTCTTCAGGGGACCTCACCGGTGTTAAAGTTGCTCATGATCTTGGAGATATTGAAATGGGCCAGGATGTTGTGCTTACGCTTAAGGATGGCTCAGTTTTGGACGATGATGAGGATATCCTAGAATCTTCAGATCTTGTTGCAAGGGAAAAGCTAAAAGAAAAGCTTGAAGCCAAAAAGGGTTTGAACAGATTAAATTATGATGACGGCGAGGAAGATGGTGGCCTGTTATCAAAATACGATGATATTATTGGTGAAAAGAAAACGCCAGTCTTTGCCTTGGACGGTGCTTCATCAGTAATTATAGGTTCCAAGAAGCCCAAACCAGTGGTCAAAAAATTACAAGTCAAAAAGAAAGCGACAGATACTACTGACTCGGAATTCAGCGATATAATCAACACATTCAATGGGCCTTCATCAGATTATCAAGAAGCTGTTTCAGGAGGGAAGCCACCCAAGATTAAAAAGAAAAAGAAAAAAGCTAAATTGGAAGCTTCTACAGACATTGCAGTTTCTATGGGTAGAAAACGGCAACGCAACGATGATGAGGAGATTAATTTTCCGGCCGAAGAGGATGATGAGCAGCTTCAATCAATATTAGCAGCCAGTCGTCGAAAGGTTCAACGAGAAACGAAAAAGAAGCGAATTGAAACGCCCCAAGAGATTGCTGAGAAGCTGAAACAAGATCAGGAAAATAACCAAATTACAAATGAAAATAACCAAGATGTTGATGATGACAGCAGTGGAATAATTACAATAAGCAATACTACGGATTTTTTGGCGGTATTGAGGAAAGCAAGTGAAGAAGAGGATGAGCAGGAACGTAAACAAAAGGAAAACCGAGTACATTTCTCTTTAAATCCATCTGTTGATGACAATGAAACCCCTGTGCAAGTAGAGGGTGATGTTGAAGACACTATTGAAGATACTAAGCAAAAGCCAGTGTCATTAAAATTTGATGCCTCTATGGTTGCACCAGAAACACGCACTTCTCTTGGTCTTGCCTCTACACTCAAACTACTCAAATCCCGCGGTTTTATCAAAGAAAAGACGGCAGAGGAGCTTGCCGAAGAGGAAAACCGAAAGAATCAACGAAACTGGGCCCGCGATACTGCTCGTGAACGGATTGTGAGAGATATTGAACTTAGCAAGAAGCGCGAAAAGGTTCGTACGGCAAGTGGATATGATAGATTATCAAATAAAGAGCGGGAAGCTCTTGCTCAGAAGGAAAACCGAGAAAAAGAGCTGCTGGAAGCAAAGATGGCACAAAAACGATTTGAGAATTATAAGCCGGATATCAAGCTTGAATATCGTGATGATGATGGCCGACTTCTTTCAACTAAAGACGCTTATCGTCACATGTCACACCAGTTTCATGGAAAAGGGCCTGGTAAAGGTAAGATTGAAAAGAAACTTAAACGTGATGAGGAAGAAAGAAAGAAAATGTCCAAAAGCATATTTGGCAATGACGATGACAAAAACTCCGGTCCTGTTCACGGTGTTCGTCTTCAATAATATGTTAGAATTAAAGAGATATATAATATATATAAAAATACAAAGTTTTAGAATCAAACATGAACAATACCAAAAAGATAAATGGAAAATGCAAATGCAAAGGTTTGAAGGGCGTAAGTGTAAAGGAATCCAAACAGTAGTGCAAATACTGAGGTATAAGCTAAAATGAAATATCCAAAATAAAAAAGGGTTGAGCCTGGTCTAGGCAGTGAAGGTAAAGAGGAAATTGACTGGGGGCTCTTTTTGTTAATAGTTGAGCTTTGAATAATCTGAGCAAGTCGCTTAACAGTAGCAATGGCTAGAAATATCGGGACAAGATAAAGAATATTGTGGTGTGAAGAAAAGGGAGTGAAAAAAGAGTTTTCAATGCCTTTGTGGATCCAGGCAATGAAGATCGGCACACCAACTGGAATAATCGAGAGTAAGAGGAAAATTAAAAGCGACTCAATGAGATGTAATGAGGTGAATGTTTGGGACCTAACTAGTGCAGCATCATCGTCTTCTGTTTTCTGTTTTCGCGGTGGAACTTCCAATTGATCGTGCTTCAAATAGGTGTAGTATGCTGCTTTATGGTAGTAGAACAAAATGTATACCAATCCAACAAACAGAAACAATGTATATGGTAATATTGTTATTGTTAAAGTAGCAGCAAGAACACCAAATACTATTGAAATGTATTCTCTTTTTTCTTCAGCTGTGGGTTGCTCACCTTCATTGGCGTATTGCTTACTCTTGATTGCAAAAAACTGTGAAATCTTCAAAATTGGATATAAAACCAAGAAATACACAATGGAAACAAACCCAATTGATAAAACATAGGCTATAGGGCCAACAAACCAAAATCCGAGTTGAGATGTTCCAATAAATGTGTCATTCTGTTTAAATGATTCAAGATAGTTTAAAGACTTGGATCTAGTGAGAGCCATAAATGGGTATAAAATAAAAGCATGTGCCAATGTTCTAATTGACTCAAAAGCAAGTAAAATGTGAATCACAACTAGAGCTGGTACAACCAAAACTAGAGACTTGGTTGCCAAATATCCTAGACCCGTAGCAAAGGAAGGAAATTCACCTGTGTTTGAATACTGAAGAAATTGAACAAGCACAATTGCGCTAACAATGGACATTGAAAACGAAATCAAAAGTGTGCGGTAGCGAATGACATAATTTGCAAGCGATCCCCAAACGTCGACTGTAATTGAAATAGTTACAGGTTTGCACTCACTGTCTTCCTTAAACATTGGTGAAAATACTTGGAGATGCAAATTGCTATCAACAGCACCATTCACGGGGATGTATGGAGAGGCAGCACCGTGAAAAAAAACATGCAAAGGCTTGGACTCTCCAATGTTTACAAACCATTTGGACTCAAAGGGATCATTAATGTACTGGCGCATAAAATAAGTCAATTCTGCTGTGGATGATTCACAAGCACGCTTGGAATTGACATGAACTTTGTATGAAATAAGGCCAGATGTAGCACTTTTGATAGAAATATCAACATACTCTAAAGGTCTCAAACGAACCTTTGCCCCACGAAACAAAAGAGCAAAATTGGAAGCAGAGATTTCAACATCAGTAGATGTAAAGTCACTATTAATAGCAATAAGTGGTTCTTTGGTGGATGTTGATTCTGGAGTGAGAGCTGCAATGTATGAGTAAGCGTCAAGATCTCTTGTTGCGTTGAACAAGTAATAATTTGCCGACTTTAACCCAATATTTGGAACATATCCACTTTCAAACGGTTCATTGGTATCAAATCTAGAGTATGGAACTGAAACGGAGGAATCAGGAGAGATTTCAGAGCAATTGTAATATATTTCTTTTGATCCTTGTGAAGAAATGTCTAGAGCAAATTGCAGTCCATTTGAATTGTAGTGTTCGGTAGAAATGGGATTACACAAAAGGTATGAAACTTGAGATTCGGCATCTCCATAAATATGAGCCAATGAATTCTTAGAGCCCTTTTTAATAGGAGCTAGGTATAGTCTCTTGGATGGGGTATAATAGTTAAGTTTTGATGTAGGAGATATGTGCTGTGTAGCTTCGTCGGTTTTTAAAATGACATTGTTTGATTTGGACAGTTTTTGAAAATTATTGTACTGGTATGGTTCAAAGCCGCTGAGCAAATATTTGGCAAAAATGGACATTCTTTCGTTCAGTGGTCTTGTTTTTGAAGGAGATTGAGGATTGATAATTTCAAAAAGAGAATTAACAAGAGCAGCTCGGCATTGATGGCACCAAACAATAGCTAAATGGTCAATTGATGTCCATACACCAGGAATAGATGTAGATAAGGTAGAGAAGGAATTGGATGGGGATGCTACTGGTGAAATCATGGTATAGTCTGATTGGATCATGTTATCACTTTTTCCTCCAGCGATTGAAATGAGAGCAACCGAAGAAAGGGGGTTTCTGTCAATGTTTGATTGAGAAAAGGAGCGAGCCCAGTAGTTGTTTACTTTGGCATAAATGTCGGTCATTTCAGAATCAAATGTAAGCGGGGGTATAATGTGAGGGGTTGCCAAAGTGACAATTGTATTGATAGACTCGGGAACGTAATTGTCCAGAACAACTAGAGACCGAGCAATAAACCCACCCATGGAATGGCCAATAACAATCACAGACTTTGGATGAGGAGTATCAGGAGACTCCTTGTCGTACAATTGAAGAATGTACTTGATTGCATCATTGACATATTCGGCCTGGTCTAGTAGAGTTTTTCCATGAAAAGCGCTGAAATCCTCTTGAAAGTCCATTGTGTAAAAGTCAAGGTGGGTATGGTTATTCTCGGGAGAAGCTGAGATTTCAGAAGCCAAGGAAGCAATTGATCTAACTTGGCGATACGAGCCAGCATTTCCTGGGATGAAGATGACTGGAGTTCCATCAGGCTTAAAGTGCTCAGAAGGAATTCCGTCATATTTTGCGTCGCGATAGAGGTAGAGAGAATACTGGTTGTTTAGACGGGTATACCTTGTATCAAAAGAAGACAATTTTGCGTAGTATTGGTACATGTAAGACATTGCACACCCGGATTTGTCGGGATGGTATAAGATGAGGGAATGGTAGCATGATGCCGCGATGAAGAAGAATAGAAGAACAATCGACAATAAGGCCTTTAAGGCTGAAGAGGATGACTTGAGAATAGGTTGCCGTGAATAGACGGCCACCATTGTGAAGAGGATTTATATAATAAATAAAGAGCAGAAATGGATTGGAGATGTTTGAAATATGACGAGGAACGAGAGTTGGGAGTAAGTAGCTGCTAAATAGCATGCATAGGGGGAGATCATGTGACTCTCATGTGACCTGTTACAAGATGAAAATTTTTAGTTTTTTTTTAGTCTACGGGTTGTAACAAGTGGCGTATTAGAGCCCGAAACAAGCTTAATGGCAATAGACAAAGCTTCAACAAGCTTGGAGCCTGCAAACGGCAAGTTGCAAGTTGCAAAGAGAATAAACAGTAAATGTTGAAACGGTGTTTTATGACGTTATATTACATGCTACATTGAACATCGGAATGCGGCTACAAGTAAGACACGTTTTTATCAGTGTTGACAGCAAACGCATTATAAGAATTGTTACAAGCCTACGCCGATTCTGCAAGCTGTAACAAGTTAATCATGAACTTTTAATTGCCTTGTTTATTTATATATACAAGTGAAAATATATATCTAATTTTTTTTTTTTTTTTTTTTCTTTCTTTCCTTTCCTTCTTCCTTTCTCTTTTAACTTTTAGTTTGAAAAATAAAACTACAGATCCAAGTCATTCGTTATTTTTATTTTATTTTGTTCATCTGTTCGTTTCTTTGTTTTTCAATCTCTTATCTATCACCACTCGTTTGATTTTGTTGATTTTTCCCGCTTCTTCGACATGGCCACGGCTACTGCGACCACGTATCCAACATCTTATCACAATGATGTTGGGCACGCTCACATTCCGATTCAAACCTCTTCTTTGCCATCAAATCAAGGCTCATACTCAGAATCACCAACAACGGCCTCTAAACCATTTGAAATGGTAAACGAGACGCAAAACAGACTGCAAAATGTCCAAAAGACTAGTGAGCAAGCCGCAACCGATAACAGTTCAATCCACTCGGACGGGAGTGTGAAAAGCTCTAGTCGGCCAAGCTCTCCTTTTTTGGGAGCCGACCGAAGGTCATTGTTTGGCCAGCCTACTAGTCGTTCCGGAAGCCCGTTGGTGCAAGAGTCTTATCACAGGGGGCAATTTTTGGAAAAGTCGGATTCAGACACATTGTCGAGACTGCGACCAAGAAGTCGCTCCTTTACAGAAAAAGCAGTTGATACCCTTGCAGCTCCAATATCCCTTCCTCTCGTTCTGACTTGTGGAGCTTGGTACATGTCTTCAGTTGTTTCCAATACATTGAACAAGACTATCTTGACAGTATTTCCATACCCAGTTACCTTGACCATGATTCAGTTTCTAATGGCAGTTAGTCTCGGTTTAAGCACGATTCAGCTTTCCATGTCGTCGCACTCTTTTTACAAGCTTCTTCCGGCTGGAACCGTTTCTCATTCAGGTTTTAGATATCCTACTAGAGAAATCATCATGTCTACGCTACCAATGGGCATTTTCCAACTTTTTGGGCACATTTTCTCGCATATGGCCACTTCTCTTATTCCAGTTTCACTTGTTCATACCATTAAAGCGCTTTCACCCCTTTTTACTGTTGGAGCATACAGGTTTGTCTTTGGCGTTAAATACCCTCTTCGCACGTATTTGACACTTATTCCTTTGACATCTGGAGTCATTCTGACATGTTCGACGCAATTTTCATCTCAAATGCGTGGTATTATATATGCCTTGATAGGATCGTTGATTTTTGTTTCTCAAAATATTTATTCGAAAAAGCTCTTGACGTACCGGCCGGAGAATAGTGCAATTTCCGACGATAACACGCCTCGCATTGACAAGTTGAACATTTTGTGTTATTGCTCATCGTTGGCCTTTATTTTTACATCGCCATTGTGGTTGTTTTCAGAAGGATTTCGGTTTATTTTGGATTATTTTCATGGAACGGGGCCATTATTTGGACCTGTTGCTAGTGGTACTGAAGCGGCTGCTCAGGTTTCGTTGAGTTTTATTGCAATTGCATTTTTCATGAATGGTATTTCTCATTTTCTGCAGAACATTCTTGCGTTTCAAATTCTTGGGATGGTATCACCGGTGACATATTCAGTAGCAAGCTTGATTAAGCGTATTTCAGTTGTTACTGTTTCGATTATCTGGTTTGGTCAGAAAGTTTCTGGGATGCAGCAGTTTGGAATTGTAATGACGTTTGGAGGGCTTTATATATATGACAGAATGGGTGGAGACAAGACTAAACAAAAGAAGTATGCGAATATTTCGCTTAATCAAGGATCGACACTTCCAAAGTAAGAATGTATTATTATGAAGAGTTTATTTATTTTATAAATAAATGTAATATCAGTATTTATTATTATTACTATTATATTACTAGTTTATTTGTAAGCTGAAATTTCACATGACAAACGAGTGACTTTATGTACTGCCAACTGTACAACATTGGCATAGTGGTGGTAATTTGGAAAGGAAGAAAGCGTGAATGTTTTTATGTATTTTGCACGCTAGAAAGAATAGTAAGAAATAAATACATGAGTATACGAGTAACCGAACAAGAGTCTACATGAAGACAGCTTTGCTTTGTTGTAACAAAAGTATCAATTGGTGTGTATATATAATTAGAAAAGAAGGGAGAATATTATATTATTATTTTTCTTCTTCTTCTCCATATATTCTTCTTTATGTTCTATTGCTTCTCCTGAGACAATTTCACAACGGTTAGAAGTCAGGCAGGCAAGAAATATGGAATTAGGGCCAAAAACTGGAGCATGTACATGTGTTTAAGGATTATATATATTAATGAAAAAGAGCAATTATTGATTAAACGGCGAGAGACTGGGAGAGCGAATTGTTTGTACTTTTGAAAACAAAACAACATTAACCGGGCATTGGATCTGAAGATGGTATAGAAGGGAGTATGAAATAAAGGAAGAAACAAAACCGGATTTTATCCTAAATTGCAAAAAGGGGATTTTTCCCGGAATTGACACCAAATATGAATTTAGCAGGCAGAGATGAGGGCTAACGTAATAAATCAGGGATGAACCCTAATGTAATACAAGCGTGTGTATATAAAAGAGTAAAGTAGCGAGAGTTTTAGAAATGTAGGTTCTTGGTAATCGATTTGGGAGTTTTTCAGCCGACGATATTGAATAAGCCGAGCAAAAACGGTTGGGATTTGGCACCAAGGGTTTGTAGGATTGTATTGGAAAATGCAAAAAATGATGAAACCGAATTCTCCAGCTGTCCTTGTATTACATGTCAATGTGTGCGATGGCATGTACTGGCAAGCAAATGGAGGAGAAATGAATGTTACATGATTGAAAGAAGTTTAACAAGGATATTATCTAGAAGCCAATAACAGGAATAGGAATAGAGCCAGCCAAGACAGTAGTAATATAGTAATAATATAGTAATAGTATAGTAATAGTATAGTAGTAACAATAGCAGCAGCAATAGCAGTAGCAATAACGGTAACAATAATGACAATAGAAATGTAACATCCCTATTATGTGTTGTTGCTGATCAGAACAAGACAGCCATCTATAATAATCAGTATATCAGTATATGTAATGGCCATTATACAAGTCCATTATTACATGAAATATATACCTTATATTATCATCAGCCATCGCCTCCGCCTTGGATATTCATATACTCTTCTAGATATAAGAATGATGGGCTCAGTTCTCGATCGATCTAGTAAAATGGCGGGAGGTAGTTTTGTTCCTTCCCAGCAAAGTAACAAGAGTGGGTCCGCCTAGTATTAGCAGATGTACGACCGAGATGAATGAAATAATAATAATAATAATAATAATAATAATCCAAAAAAAAGGTTTTGAATCCAATTTATAAAAATGGAAAAATAAAATAAAAAATAAAAAAATAATCCCAAAATGAAAAAGTAATAGTGATAATATTATTAATCATGTGACGGCCACTGTTACCGTTGCACTTACATTACATGACGCTATATACATACACTGCCTTAACCCAGTTGAAGCCTTTCAACTCTGGTAACAATATCCAAATGCCTGGTCGATTCCTGTCTGGACGAGTACAGCTTCCATTTGCTGGCTCTGGCCATGAGATATGCAGCCTTTCCATAGAAATATCTGTTTCCAAACTCGTGCGTCTCGGCTCCGTCTCCATCTTCATGCTCATCTTCGGTAGTAAGATAACGAGAGGCAAAAAGAATGGCCCGTATAGCCTTGTGCAAATGGCATTCGTAAGGATACTTGCGCTCGCGTTCGTCCTCAGGAACCTCGTGCACACTTGGATCAAACAGCAATTCGTGCACCCGGTTCCAAATGTCGTCTTTGCCTGGGAGCTTGTCGCCTAGTGCTGTAGCCCCAATCTCTATTCTCTTAGCATCAATGTGAGGTCGGAGCTGTTCAAAGTACAAGACAACAAATTGCACCCAGTAGTTTTTGATAACAGCAAGAATATACTCCTTAGGTAGTATGACCTGTTTCTCGGGAATGTTGCGATACAGCTTCTTGTCCTTCTCGCTGGTTACCTCGTTGCTCTTATCGTTATAAATATCCGTTGCCAAGGTGGTGATTTCGATAATCTCGTGGAGACTAGTAAGCAAGTGGATCAAAAAGAAGCTATATCCTTGAGTATTGTTTCTTGCGTCTTTATCGGGATGGCTAGCGACAACTGTAAGAACAGCAGCGTAAAGGAGCTTCTTCAGTACACTGTCAACGTTCACTTCTGTCAACTCTAGAGCGTCGATATACTCTGCCAGGACTGAAAGATAAGGCACCGCAAACGAACCGTCAGTTTGCGGTTGGGTTTCTCCAGTGTCTAGCCGCGTGTCCTTGTTGATCAAATCCAACAGTTTCAACGGGTCGCTTGGGTGCTTTGATTTGGTGGAAGGCGGCTTGTACGGATATGGACTGGAAACTTGTTCTAGATCACCTGTGTCGAAGCCGGTCGCGCCCAACGCAAGCGTTTCGGCGCCAATTTCCCAGCTGTTGACTTCGGTGGCATAGCCTAGATGAATGACCACATGGGTCAGGCCACCAAATATGCCATCCAGTAACGTTTGCTGCTTTCCGTTCCGCTCATAGTGCTGCAGCAAGTACTTGTGCAAAACTGGTTTCCAATGTTGGGTTGCTTGAGACTCGTCGCCAGCATCGACGAGAATTCTTGATCTAAAAAAGTCGTAGTAACCTCGAATAAAGCTTTTGTCGTCAAGATGGTCAAACCACGTATGGGTGTTGATTTCCTTTGGTTCGTCGTCTTCAAAGTTGACGAGCGAGGTGCTGGATTGCTCGTAGACTGTTTGGATGGCCTCGGGCGACGCACCTAGGTAATAAGCAGAAACCAGTGCGTGAACATTATGGTTATGGAATTGACGGTGCTCAGGAAACAAAAGCCCGTATTTGTGGTCATTTTCGTGGAGCAATTGCTCAAGTTTTTGTAAAGACTGGGGCGTAGGTTTGGGAAGATCTTTAGGTCTCGCAAGGCCAATGCCGTCAAAGTTCTGTAGCGGAATGTTTAATTTCGTCATGATGGAAGAAAGAGATGATAATATAATAAATAATAAATAATAAATAATATAAATAAATAAAAATTGATATAATACTGATAATACAAAAGTAAAATACAAGTAAAATAAAACGAGAAAAGGCTGTATTTGAGTAGCTTCGATAACGGTCAATCACGTGAAGTACGTTGCTCACAAGTTCAACCCCACCATTTTTAACTCTAACCAAATGCATTGAACATGACGAAAATGAAGAAAACCAACCGTTCTGATCTACTCCACCCCGATTTATCAGCATTGCTTCTTGATTATGGTGCCACTCTCCACCATTATATCGTTGAGGATCAGGAGACGGCTACTAAAGGCGCTAGGCGTGGCTCGAAGCCAGAGTCAAAGTTGTATTATGACTTTGGAAAAGGGCCCGCTGCCGACTGTGCTTTGGCCACAGCATTGGCTCATAAGCATTTTGGCATTACACTTCAATTGGACTCCAGTTACCTGTGCCCTCGTATAGCCAGTCGTTATTTATATGTTGAGTGGCTTGAGCAGTTGCTGAAAGACACTCAACAGACATTGTCGCTTGTGAATCATATGAGCCATATGAACCACGAAAACGAGGATCAGCACAAGTCGTTAACCATATTAGACATTGGAGTTGGGTCTTCTTGTATTTACCCATTGCTGATTGCTTCTGTGGAGCCGCAATGGCAAGTTGTTGGTACAGATATCAGCTCGCTGTCATTGTCACTGGCCCAACGTCAGCTTGAACTTAACCCCCAATTAAGTGACAGAATTGAGTTGGTGAACGTATCCAGCTGGCAGGACGTAGATGGAAAGGAAAACGAACAAGTGTCAATCTTTTTTTCTGGTAACGATTCAACAGTAAAACTGCCCCATTTTGATGCGTGTTTGTGTAATCCGCCATTTTATGACAGCTTGGAATCCATAACTACATCACGGGACGCAAAGCAAACAAAACCATCAGCATCTGCCAGGGTTTTCCAGGCCAAGACGCATGAGTTGGTGACAAAAGGAGGCGAATACTCGTTTGTGTTACAAATGATCAAGGAGAGCGAGCATCGGCAAGCTTTGCCATCCACAAAGACACTGTGGTACACCTCAATGGTTGGGCATAAGAGCTCATTGATTCAGCTGGTGGGGGAGTTAAAAAGTCGAGGCATTGACAATTATGTTGTACACGAATTGACTACAAGCCAATCCAAGGAAGAAGCATATGAAACGCATGAAAAATATGAAAAGTATGAAAAGTATTCGACACGAAGATGGGTAATTGGGTGGTCGTTTGGGGATTGCCGGCCACCGCGGTCATTGTCATGTGCCATTTCTTCGGCGTTGGAAAAGTACAACCCAGAGTCGTTTACGATGCAAGTCAGAGCGCAAGGCAATGAGCAAGGAGATCTTGGTCAGAAGCTTGACCGGGTGATGACGTCGAGTCTTGATTTCGAAAACAACCCGCAGTGTGTCTGGAAGTTTAACGGGGAAACAAGAGTAGGGATGCTGTGGGTGGACAGAGACATATGGTCACGAGCATATCGCCGAGGCCAGTCGAGGGCAAAACGGCCGAAACTTAGTTTGGAGAATACGGATAAGGGCCGTGGAGGCTGCGAGATGTACGAAATAACAGCGAACGAGCAAGAAAACAAGGTTCAGGCCAGAGTGCGATTTGGCAACAACTTGAACCTGCTACAAAGCTTAGTTGGCCTGTTGCAGCGGAATATGAATGTGAGAGAGACTGGCATGTGACCTGCTGGCTGTGCTCATGTGACTGGTTGGCATGTGGCAGTATACGCCCTGTTTCCCAAACTGGCAAAAACGCGGGAAAAATGGTGCCTAGAGGTTGTGTTTTGCCAGCTGCTACTAGTTATTACCAAGGGATATATAGTATTTGTACACAAAAAGGAAGATGGATTTATCCTAAATTGAAGCATGGGTATGTACATATTTTTTCAACGGTTCAGGAGGCTTTTATTTATTTATTTAATTTTTTTTTTTTTTTTTTTTTTTCTTTCTTTTTGGTATCAAAAGAAAAATTGGAGGCACTGGCACTAGAAGGAGGGACAATTGTGACTGGATGACGAGTAGCAGCCTAAAATAGCAGATGAGCAAGAATTGTATTTGTTCCACCTGTTTGTCTCCAGAGGCTGAACGAGGTATTATATAGTTGTTATAGATGCTCTTTCCAAATCGCTGGTCAAGATGTTTCATGTAATGGCTGAATAGCTTTCCATTGGCTGTGTACATGTGTGATTACGGCCGAGGTGAAGAAGCAGTGTGTTTAATGAAGAATATATATGATTTTTATACCATTATTTGTATTTGTATGTATATATATATATATATATGATTGTAATATATATGTGCTACTGTTGGCAATATCATTACATCATTAGCCTGACGGTAGTTGAAAGCGGAATAATATTCGAGTTATTGTAATGGAGGAGCATTAGTGTGGCAATAGGACATGTGGAATTAAGGACACAAACTGTGAAACTGGGATATTTCAACCCGAAAAGCATAACAAGAAATTAATGGAGAGAAAGGAGAGAAATGTTGAGACGACAAGATCCTTTTGGAAATGTTGAGATCTTTGTGTTTTTTTTGCAATTTTTCAATTTTTCAATTTTTCATCAGCGTTGGTCTTACAGAACACTTGGCATTGGTTTGGCACCAGTTTGTGAGAGTGCTGTAGAACGACATTAACAAAGGAGAAGGGGACATGAACTGTTTAAACGAAAGCAAGTGATGAAATGGTGCTAAAAATATAGAAATACGTTGGTGAAAAGAAATGTTGATGAGTTGAATAAATGAAAAAAAAAGAATTATTATTATTATTATTATTATTATTATATTACTATTATAATAAAGGTCGTGTGGTGGTAGGAATAGTAGCTGGTGCTCAAGTAATAATACAAATCTGCTCAATTAATAACCTTGTAAATTATCACATCACTTTCATTATTATTATTGTTGGTTTATTTTGATTCCTCTGATTTGTTTTGTTCATTTTCAATGAAGCAACACATTTCATGAACAACCAGTGTAGCTAGACTTTCCCTTGTAATAAAGCCGCATCAGGCAGTTTTTGTGATTTGTTTTTGTTTTTGTTTTTGTTTTTGTTTTTATGGCTGTCACTCTCTCTCGTTATATTTCTGCTTTGTCCGCTTGATATTAGCCAGCTGCAAATAATCCAAAGGATATTACGAACCAGACTAGAGGTCTTTAAATGTCTGAAAATCTAAATAGAGACACGCTTGTGAAATGGCAATAATTTATAGTAGTCTGTTACTGTTTCGTCGTCTTGGAACATTCCATAGTCTATAATTGCTTCTATGAAGACGTGTTTGTTGATTCAATGAATAGTTGTTATGTGTATATGATGAGCATTTGATATACATTTTAGACACCTTTTGTCTATTAGTATAGTATATTTGTCTATTTGTCTATTTGTCTTTTATACTTTGACAGATTCCCCATCTTGTCCATGCAACTATCCTTGAAATAAATCTTGATAACGAGGTTATTCAGAGATCTCAATTGCTTGTCTTTCTATTTGTATGATTTATTGATTATTGATTATGAATCGACAGATGCCTTTTTCATTGTTGTTTACTGTCCGTCCTGTATCACTTTGTGTACTAAAAAACACTAAGCCAAATAAAAATATGTTGTCGGCTTTTGATTTCTTTTTTTCACCAGCTTTTTCATGGGTTCGGTGTAAACAATATAACCACTTTCAAATTGAATGTGGGTCGGACTGTATTTGGCCACGTCAAAGTTCTTTATCTTGAAAGTTTGTCTGTACTTTTTGTGTATATTTTTTTATCAGTGCCTTAATTTGTTGCATTGTTTTTTTTTTTTTTTTAATGTTTATTTTAATATTTTAATATTTTTACTTTTTACTTTTTGCGGAATTTCAGTATTGGAAACCTCCAACAGCTATTGGTGCAAGTAACCAGGACTGAAAATTGTTCAGACATGATGAAGGATAAGCGCACGATTTTTCACTGCTGCTGGTTAATAGTCAAACAGCCAGTGCCCTTTTTAGTCTCGAATGGAGTCCCCAGATGTGCAGTCCATCTTTGTCATTCGGCGATCAGTTAGATGGTGCACGTCTAGAGAATCTATTGTTTGGTAATACAGACGTGTTACACCACTGTTTTGGTAATGTCATACACCGTTGAAATCTGGAGTCTGTTGCAAGTGCAATTACAGTTACAGTTACAACCAGAGCCGCTGTTACAGACTGTGTTACAGCCCCTATTGCTGCTATTGCTGCTATTACTATTGCCTAGTGTTAATTTAGAATGGCTCTTGTGCAACCATGAACTGATTCTTTACTGACGGTCACCATGGGACACGCTCAAGTTTATCCAAAGCAGCCACTAGCAAACATGAATGTGTACTCACAGGCGTGGCTTTTTGCCTGCCTGCATTTGTTGGATTATATTAGAGTCATGATAGTATGATTCAATTAAATTAATTAATGGGTTAATTCGGTTCCAAACATTGTGTTAAACTTTTCGGATCTCGTTTTAATACCTGCACAAAGAACAGAACCCGGTTTCATGAAAGGAAAAAATAATAGTAAGAATACTAATAATTTTAAATTTTAAATTTTAAATTTTAATCAAATCAAACTTTTGGTATTGATAGTTTCAAAAAATAAAAAAATAAAAAATAAAAAATAAAAAATTTGATAATAAAAAAAAAGGTTTTTTGGTAGTTTCACGTCACATGGTGCTTACTAACACTTGGTCATGTGCCTCTCTGTGTCTTTGGGAACACGGTTTGGCCTGTCCAGAAACCATGATGCCCGAAGAAGGAATTTTAAATACGCCGTGGTGCCATTACAGCGAATATATTATCAGGTATTGTTCAACTGTTCAAATGCTGTGTTTTAAAGATCTTTGACAGATTAAAATTAATATGAAAATTAATACATGCCTAGGTCAGTAGATTTGTTTAAAACAGGCGTTTTGTTCGGACAAAAAAGAAATGCACTGGAAAAAAGTATAAAGGAAAAAGGTTGAAAGTGAATAATTTTTTCGGTATTCCGTGATATAATACATATAATATAACTGGGAATGAAAAGTAATATAAAAGCGATATAAAGGTAATATAAAAGCGATAGTATGAATCTTATTTTATTTCCACAGCTATCGTTGTGTTACCACCAATATGTCTAGCATCCAATCACATGACCAAACTAGTTTAAACGGGTCATGTGACTACCTGGTGTTACACCTTTCCATACTACCTTTGCACACATATTACCAGCGAGCACTGCCAAATAAGCTAGTTTCCGGAAATGGAGCTTTGCTATCAGAGCTCTGGCAAACACGCGCCAGAAGATGCTTGGATCCATCTATATCGGGCATGGCATAAAGAAAAAGAAAATAGAAGCGGAATTTTTCGCAAAAATATGCTGCACAAAGATGGAATGTGTTCATTTAGATTCTTTTGAGATTTTTTACCAATGAATTTTGTGTGCAAGCGCGATATTATTATATGTATTATTAGATATTAGATCATACCAAAGAATCTTATAAAGAATATTTAAAAAGGTTCTGGAACATAAAGTCCAGAAGAAATGAAAAGAAGACTAAGAAGAAGAAGAGAAGAAAAAAAAAAGTACTACATTGCCTTGTATAGGCATAGACTCTTTTAGACTCCAATTGATAAACAGGTTTACAATGGATGCAAGAGGTGAAAGATGCGGCAAGGGAAATAAAGGATTGAATCGAATAGAACACAGGCAGAAGAAGAATCTGAGAAAAAATCTAAGAAAAAATGAAAATGAAAATGAAAAAGAGGAAATTCAGGTACGAATGTAACATTTTGTTCAAAAAGGATCAACAAGAAATGTCTATTAATCAAAGACATTGACAAGCGATTCAGTCGAGTACGACGGAATTTATGCTTGTTAAAGGATATAGATATGGATATAGATATAGATATATATATACAGTTGGAACCAAAGGACAGCTTGAGACTGTTTGCACGCACCAAAACCTTAACAAGGTCCAAGTCCTTGATCATGATCCGACAGACACATACAACAATGCACGGACTACCACGCACAATGCAGCAAATCTCTGGTGGTGGTGAACGGCGAGGTTCGAGGTGAAGAATAAATGTCGCTGTACTTTATATTTTCATAATCTGTGTGTACAGACATGAAAACGAAAGAAACATTCCAACGAGCAAAAGGCTGATTCGTTACGACCTGGGAATCAAGGGATGGTATTTATATAATTTATATAATTCATGTGTTTATGTATTTATGTATTCACATATCTATATAGATGTGTAGTTAATAGTTAATAGTTAATATTGGATTTAATGGTACTCAGCAGCAGGTATTTTGTATTTGATCTAGATCCAGGCGAGTTGTACATGTATGACTCAATGAAAGAAACAGAAGTATGTGTATAAATAACTAGATTGGACTAGATTAGACTATATTGGACTATATTAGACTAATATTAGACTAGATGATAGAAGAATAAATTGGTGATATTGGTGATATTGGTGATTGGTCTCGGTCTCAGTCTCGGTCTTGGTCTGGCCGGTGGTTGGGTAGCATCGCTCAGCCGTGCATGACTTGTTCCAGGGTTTGTAATAGCTTTTCACGTGACACCAAAGATGACAATGACACTATGAAGCGTTTTGGATTATAGGCTTGTGCTGTTGGCGGGAAATGATAATGTGGATATTGAATTTCCATTGTGCTGAGCAGGCGTATTTTTGAGCAGTTTTTGAATGGCTTTGAATGGTTGTCTAAAAGACTTTTAATGTTTATTAGTATTTTTGTACCTTGTGCCTGACCCACACAGGTAGTTTTTTTCAATTCTCGACGTTGAGCGCCTGGTTACCTTTTTATTTTGTTTTATTTTGTTTTATTTTCTTCTCGAGGGCTAGCCAAAGATTTGTAGACGAGCATTTGTAATCAAATGGTGTGTATATACGATGGTATGAATAATGGTATGAATAATGTGTATACAATACATTTTGGGCTAGAGAAAAGCTACGATCATGTATAGCCATTAATTTGATTGACGGCAGTGACCAAGGACCACTAATGAGAGTATATAATGGCCAAATAATGAGAAACGCATGGGCTAGTGGGTTGGTTTATTTTGCTTCGTGTTATTATAAATCCTAGCAGCTACTTGTCGTCCAATCTGGGGTAAAGAAACAGCCTGTTGTAATTTGCAGCAGCAACTCAAAGACCAGACTCGGCTCGTATATGGAGACGTTACCCTTGGCAAAAGAAGCGAGCACTGCACTAAAAAAGAAATAGGATGACACGAGTATATATATATATAGCAGTAATGGCAAATCTACTACGAGCATAACGACTACAAATCTTAAAACCACAGGAACGCACACAACGACTAGCTCTTTTGGGTCACGTGCCGGCCGTTGTTCCTGGTGCTATAATTAACTGGAATTAAAATTAGCACTGGAAAAGCAGCTGCTACGCCCTTGCTACCACGGGTCTGTCGGGTATTACATCATACATATCCCATATTGATAGCTGTAAACGCTTCTAGCGTACATATAAGCATTCATCCATTTCTGAATCTGATTCACTTTTTGGCAAGCTTTTGTCATGACCAAACACATACATTCTAGATGCCAAAAAGAATCAGCAACAGAAAAAAGAAAGAAAAAAAAAAAAAAAAAAAAAAAAGTGGTCAACCATTCCGTCACTAGTGTGTATTTTATATATATATATATATACTTGTTCATGCTGGTGGTAAAAAAGACTACTCTGCTGGTTATGTGGAAACCTTTTATTTCTTGGTTAATGCCAGGAAACTGAGTGGTGATCAAAAGGACCCTTGTCCAAAAAAAAGTGTGTGCCCATCACATGACCATGAGACCAACCTCACATGATGCCGCTGCATAAAATCCATGACTATATTAATTGGTTTGACTCCTGAAAGCCTTTTTTTCCATGTTTTTAATATCCAATATTTTGTATTTTGTATTTGTATTTATATATATTATTTAACAACACGGCTGCTTATATTCGCATTCATCTTTCCAAGCAGTTGTTAATGTTTCACTAGGCGAGCGTCCATTTGAATCAAAAGAAAGCCCAAAAGTGCAAAAAAAGCCTTGGGCAAAGGACCCAAAACGGAATAAATCCTGAAATGAATCCTGAAAGTGCCAGAGTAACGGCACCAAGCAAAGGCAAAAGCAGCAGCAGCAGCGGTGGTAGTGCTATCGGTAATATATAATAGCAATATAATAAATATAATAAATAGAAATAGAAATACAGCGTATATATATATATATACATGTCAGTGGTGGTAATAATAATAACAGTAACGGCAATGACAACAACGCCTCTTTCTTTTTTGGAAAAAAAAAAAAAAAAAAAAAAAAAAAAAAAAAGAATATACATACATACATACACACACTTTCACACTTTCACACTTACATCACATTACAAACCTATTAGCCTTGCACTACTAGCAGTGGCTAAATTTCCATATTTCCATATTTCCCTGGCTTCTCACCCTCACTCGCCCGCTGAGGTACTGCCATATTATTCCGGGTTGGCCACAAAACAGGGGTTCCGCAGGCACCAAAGCGGACATGTCTCGCCAGAAACGACTAGCGGGCTACTGGCCAATCCTTTGGAAATCATCAGGTGATGAGATCTCAGGGAGTAATACCTCCCCAGTCCACTTAGGAACGGTGTGTTCTTTATGGAGGGCGCACTCATGTGACCTGTGCGTGGATATTATTGGCGATATTATTCATTTCGTATTAACAAAGAGACCCTGAGGTTTAGATTGGCGTGTCTTGTTGCAAGCAGGCTCAGAGGTGGGTGGGTGTGGATAATAATAGCAGTGGCATTAGTATGTGCCCTATGTGTTATTATTGTTTTGTTGCTATTATTACTACTGTATCTATGCCACTCCCACCTCTATTTCCATTCCTTTTTTCTTGTTTGAGATATATATATATATATATTGATGATCTGGCGGTATCAAGCCATTTGGATGGTGTGGTTCCAGATCTTGTTCACCTGTTGTAATCCGTCATCTGGAATATGTAATCTGTAATTGCCACCGGTTTCATTGGTTTCATTGGTTTTCACTGGCTTTATTGCTGTTCTGACTCTTATTCCACCGCATGCCTGTACCACCTTGCTGTGTATTCGTATATAGCCCGTTTTGGGCACGTCATTCTTTTGGCCGTTGCTCTGTGTCGGTGCCCATGTTGTGGAGGTTGAATTGCATCTCCATATCGCGCACTTTTGGCAAAAAGAAATGTCTCTTGGCCATGCCACACGCATGGGTGGTGCGCGCGGATAGAGTGATATGGCCATGTATGTAACATACTCTCACCAACAAAGGTACTTGGATGGCTGGAATCCAGGGTTAGTGCTCAGCGTTTATTGGATGAGTAAGTAGCACTGTCTGGCTGAGTGTGTGTATGTATGTATGTAAATATGTATGCACCTGCTTACATGGATTCGTTTAGCACTTTCTGGCAGTACCATACCATACCACATGATATATATAAACTTGATATAAAAGCTATCCAGGAATTGACATGTTTAAAAGTGTCTTGTCTTGTCTTGTCTTGTTCGTATAATACACTTCTACCACACACATCCAAACCTAACCCTCGTTGCATCTCGCACTGCCCGTCTTTTAACAATACAAACCTACTAACCGAGTAATCCTAATCTTTCAAAAAAAAAAAAAAAAAAAAAAAGGTTTATTTTGAATTTTGAATTTTGAATTTTGGTTTTTTTTTTTTTTTTTTTTTTTTTTTTTCTTGCCAAAAAGATCGTCTTGATATACGTAAATGGTTAAAAGATCGCATGTGTAATATAAATATCAATCGGCAGAAAAGGGGATGTAATGTAGTGTCCAACTTTAGAAAAATAAAAACACTTCTTGCCAGTCTTTTTATTTTTATTCAATCTCATTTCATTTCATTTTTATACACACATTTTTTCTTCTTTCCAACACTTGTCAAAACCAGCTCCCTTCCCATCCCTCACAGCAATATCAATACGCTTCCGCTATTAATCCCCCTCCTGTTCATATTAAACCCGGCTAAAATAAATCGTCGGTTCAAAAATCGTGCAGCAAAAAGCATGCGCTTATAGCAGTGTGGCTGCAGCAACCAACGTCGTCGCTACGACGTCGAGTGCCTTTCAAATCTATAACCCTCCCCTATTTCATCTCCCTCTTCACTTGCCTCCCAATTTCCATAACTCTTCTCTATTATCCTCCTCCTCAATCCCCTCCAACTATATAAACTTGCTAACCTCCACCCTTCTTCGCTTTTTTCTATATTTCCAAAAAAAACTCTGTGTATTCTTTTTCGCTTTTTTTTCACTTACTATTCTTTCCTTTAAATTTTTCCACCCTCCTTTCCCTTCTCTATTAATATAATACTAAATATATATCCTGTATATATATATACATATCCACAAAATGTCTTCTCAGTACTCTTCCCTTCAGTTCCACCACTGCAAGCCCCTAGCTGATATTTGGGGTAACAGAGAGGCCTACATCTCTCGCCAGCAACAACTCGCCGCCGCTTTTGCTGCAGCTAACCCAACTCTCCCTCCATTAATCATCCCCTCAGCTAATGACTGTAATTCTCCTCCATCCTCACCATCCTCTCCCCGTTCTCTCAGCTCGGTTTCCACTTCTTCCGACAGCCCTTTGGCTTACAATAGTACCGCCACTCTTTTCCCTCCTAATACTGCTGCCACTAATGCTTCCCCCTCCGTTAAGCGTGACTCTAGTATCTGGGGTGGTAACACATCCTTTTCCATTGTCGATCCTGAACCCCAAGGGTTCAACAGCTTTGTTCTCAGTCCATTAAACGACATGTTTGAACGTGTCAGCATCTCCAAAGTCCCTGTTTCTCAGCAAACTCTTCCAGTCGATCAAACCTCCAGATTGAGCTTTGACTCTTCTTCTTCTGCCTCACCCTTTCCATACGAACAGCACCAACAGTACTTTATCCAGTCTAAACAAGAGTACTATGATTCCATTGCTAGAAACCCTACTCCCCCATTAAACTTTTACCACGAGTCTGTTGAATCTCCCATTGATTCCATGCCTACCACTCCCGTCTCTAGCATCTCTTGCTCATCTCTCTCAACTTCTCCTAGTAGTGTCATTGGTGCTCCAATTACTCCTGCTGAGTCTCCAATCACTGCTCCATCTACCATTTCCAAGTCCCGTCGTGGCAACAATAACAACAACGCTGCCACCAATGCTTGTAATAAGACTACCCGTAAGATGGATAGTCGCAATACCAAAAAGGTCAAGCCAATGCTCAACACTGATCTCTACAAGACTGAATTGTGTTCATCTTTTGTTAGATCTGGTGGATACTGTCCCTATGGTGACAAGTGTCAATTCGCTCACGGCGATGACGAGTTGAAGAGAGTTGACAGACCAAACAACTGGCGCTCAAAGCCATGTCAGAATTGGATCAAGACTGGTACTTGTGCTTATAATGAAAGATGCTGTTTCCGTCACGGCATGTAAACTTGATGTTCGCTTGGTCTTTTTTGCATTATTTATTGTGGGATTTGTATATAAAAATCTCAAGCCATTTCCCAGCATTTGGCAAAGATGACGCTATTTGTTACGCTTAATGAGTTATTTATTATTGGACTTTTTGTTCAATTAGAAAAAAAAGATTGGAATTATAGATTTGTATATTTTTCTAAACTTTTTAAAATTATTTTTGCACATTATTATGTTATTAATGTCTTTGCATTTTATATTCACACTTGTTTTTGTACTTTTATATTTTTTTAAAATGAAAATAGTCTTTTGAAATGTTTTTATCTCCACGTATTAAGGTGTTGACGGTATATTGGACCACATGGAGAAGAGGATTGGATTTGGAGTTGTTTACTGGACGAGCAAATGTGGATCTTTGTACCTGATGGTTGAGAGATGACTGATGGTTTTGGAATTGGGAGAGATGAAAAAGATGAGAGAGGAGGAACAAGGATATACCCCAAACTTGAAGCTTGCATGATAATAACCAACCAGTTTTGGGAATTGAAATTGAAAGGAGATGCAATACATGTATAATGGTGATAGTTGTGATAGGATTAATGAAAATCCACTAGTAATTCTTGAAACAGGGGTACTGTTTAAATGGAAGAACAGGGATCCATCAATGAAACATGACCAGGAACACTTGCTCGTACTGGTACCACTAGCAGCGAGATTGCCAGCTACCAAACCGGTTTAGGCTACATGATCCAATGTCAGTTTGTGACAGGTTTGACAGGAAGAATGGCATAACCTTGGTTTGAGTGTATACACCAGTCTTTGTACCGGAGGTTATGGATTTGATTAAATAGGAACAACAGCAGCCACAGCAGCAACAACAGCTACAACCGCTACAACAAGAGGAATATCAATTCATATATCTACGTTTAGAAGGGAAAAAAAAAAAAAAAAAAAAAAAAAAAAGACCCCAAACCCAAGGTATGCTAAATCTACATACAAATTAACGATTAGCTGTTATCCACTCACCATCTGGCCAAGTATGCGAATATAGACTGATACAGCAATCTTTTTGTCGCTGGTATAATTTGGCAGTGGTTCGGCAAATGAAATTAGAAACAGGAATAAAAAACATAAAAAAGATATAAAAAAAAAGAGCAGAAATGAATTAAAAAAAATTAAAAAAAAAAAAGACTATTAAAGACCCGACTTGCTGAACAAAAGTTGGAATAAAGAACCAAAGGTGGTGGCTAGTTAGTCATGCCGAGTTCATAGTGTATGTCTTGGTGTATATTACTGGTAAAGAAAGAAGAGGAAGAAAACAAAAATATTCACTACTTGACTACAGCTTGTTTATAAAAGAAATGGAAGCAACGGTGCAGGCTTGTTTCTACCAACGGATGAACAAGTATAAAGAAATACAACAAATGAAATACAACACAAAACATATAAAACAAGAATATATTTATATATAAAGAAGCAAGAAAAAGCTTGGGTTCAAGGAATCATTGTTAATGACCAAGTTGCAACTACTCAAGGGTTACACGGTTACAGAGATATACAGAGATATAGAAAAAGACCAAACAAAATAATGGAGAATTTCTTCTTCAATTGCATACACAAATCAACCAGTTTTACTAATTGACAAGTGGGGCCTTTCTGACAAATATAACAAACGGTTTTAGATTCAAGTACCTTAATACACCACCCAATCCACTTTGATTTCCGCAATAATGTGCAGACACGTAAAAAAAAAAAAAAAAAGCATTACAGCGCACAAATACAGTTGAACAGTATGTGAATATGGTTGGTTTGGTTTAGGTCTACAGGGTGGTTAGTTTAGGTGGTTTAATTGAGTTGATTAACCTACTTAACTAAAATGGATAATGGCCGAGCCACGTGACTGAGAGCGACATAACAATAACCTCATTGTAATCATCGTAATCATCGTAATCATTGTAATCATTGTAATCATCATCATCGTCATAATCATCATTATCGTATATTCACACTCATTCTTACTGCTAGTGTTAATTCACTCTCCCCTTGTCTATCATCCTTCTAATGCGCAACCTACCTTACCTTACCCAATTGTCTTCCTGTTTCATGCATTCGACCAAAACAGCCTTGTAATACATCTTAAAACAGCACAAACACAGGCTTGCCTGCCATTATCATCACCATTGTTATTGGTGCCATCTCCTCTTTGCATTAACAAACTGTCCAGCTCGTCTTTGGTTTCATGGAAATCCAATCCACCCCTTTGCATTTGTCACAAGCCACGAAATACGCGCCTTATAGTTGCATTCCGTAGTGAGTCAAACCTGACCCGTTGGTATGGCCAAAAGTAATATAAATAAATAAATAAATAAATAAAACCTTGAATACACAGCAGCTTCAGCCTGCTTTTATTTATAAATCATAACAACAATCGCTCCAATCAATGTGTCAAATCGTACCATTTAGGCTTTTTTCCATATATATATGACAATAAAAGCAACACCGCTATTACATCATTGTTACAGCTCTGTTACACTTTGCATAAACAAATGCTACCAAACCCTTGCCCTGCTTCCACCATCGTCACCTTTTTCCTGAAATCCTCCTCCTCCATTCATCACAAGCTTCACACTCTCAACAAACCTCACCACCACCACCACCACCACCCATCACCTTTGCTTTTATAGATCGCCAGGATCCAACAAGGGCTACCCCTTTCATTTGCCATCTTTCGATCCTTTCTCTGCTGGGTATTGCTTCCAATTATTAGCGACTTCTCCCTTATCCAAGCCTTTTTTTAACTGACGGGCTTCTCTTCTGGATATTGTATAATAATAAAAAAGATTTCAAATCTATTGACCCTGAAATCTAATTGTTCCCAATTCCCACCCTTTTGTCACTTGCTTGTAATCCTTCGTATTACCAAATTACCAGGGCTCTTTATTCTTAATCCATCCTTTTTATTTATTTATTCCCCTTTTATTCTTTCTCTACGCTTTTATCTACTCGTCACGGTTTCTGCACCTCTGCCCTCTATCGAACCCTTTTTTGACAAGTACAAGCCAGCCATCTTTTAAAAAAATAAAAAAGCTTCACTACCACCACCACCACAACAACACACACAATCACCAAACCCATCAGTAATACCTCCCCTCTCTGGTTCCTTTTCCATTTCTTCTAACCAGATTTTAACAGATCCGGTACTACCTGCTCTTTCTTACGACATGATAGAAGGTTCTGTTTTGGTGGCTTCTGATTCCCAAGCTCGGACCTCCTATGATTCCAATTTGAACAACAACGCGTTCTCATCCCCTGCTTCCACCGCATATCAACTCCACCACAACCACTTGTCCTCTTCGCTGGCCCCCAGCAAGCCAGGAACACCCAAAAACACCGTTTCTCTCAGAAACAACCAACCCGGGGCGCTGCCTACTGCCAAACCTCACCATTCTTCCGAACAGTTTCTTAAATATCCCGCCTTGGCCTCTGCCGGTGAAGAAAACTCTCAGGTAAGAAATTCCCTCTCTACTATTTCTTCTCAACGCACCGGAGTGCTTTCAGCATCATCGTCGCCGACCTCATCTTTCAACTCGGCTTGCAGTGGAAACTCTGCCAATCCTTCTGCTCGCCCCGTCTCACCTCCAGATTTGACAGCCTCCAAAATCGCAGAGCCATCTATATCTCGTAACCCATCCTCCAGTTCGGACGATGCTACTAACAGAGATACACACAACTCGCTCCGCTCCATGTATTCAATTGCAACATCGTTTGATTCGGTCCCCGAGCCCCTGGCTGGGGCTGGTGCTTTGCCAACCCACACTCTCAAAAATCGCAACAATTCACCTGGGCGACAACACCAACAACAACCGTTTGCTGCACATCAAACTTCCACTTCCGAAAACCTCCACCAGAATGAAAATTCCATAGATACTACATTCCGCGACTTTGACTCTGCCAAAAATAGTCCAAGCCCTGTGTTAAATCCAGTGCTAGATCCAAAAAGCTTGGTAACTCCTACAAAAGCACCACAACCCAAAATGGCCACGAATACTCCTCCACCTCCCCTGAACCCAAAATCAGCATCTCCTACACTGCCAAACCTCGACCTTTTTTCGTCTTTTGACGCCTTGTCACTCAAAGATCATAATCCAGCATTTGTGTCACCTGGGAATTCAAACTCTACTACTACTGCTCGCTCTTCCAACAATGACTCCTTTTCATCCACATCTAGCACAGAATCCTCCGTGTCATCCGCAATCCACGAAGAAACTGCCAGTAATGCGGTAGCAAGTAACAAGAATTCTACCCCAAATGACCCCGTCACTTCAAACACAAATAGCATTGTTGACGAGAATTTCCCCCTTCCTGCAGAACCAGGCCAAGTAAGTAATGCCTTGAAACATCGCAAATCCTGCGCTTCAATCAACTCTGTGTCTTCTCATTCGTTATCCTTGAATCACAAGGCTTCAACAACTTCATTTTCCAAGAGCTTTAGCAGACCACTCTCAAACTCTAGACCACCAAGCATTCACAATGAACCCACTACAACATCGGCTTCAACAGTAACACAACCTCTTTCCCTTCCATCTAATATTCATGAGCCACTAGGAATAGCTATTGATCATCCACCTTTGGGATCAGCTCCTCATCCAACTATAGCTGAAAACTCATTCTATACACATCATGAGTTGGCTTTGTCCAACAGTTCTATTCATAGCAACTCATTAATCAACTCGCGGAAACCAACCTCCCCTTCTCAACACCAAACTAATGTCACCTCATCCACCTCTTCATATCCTCATCCACTTGATCCTATTGCATCTGCTAACCGGCTAGACTCTCGTAGCTTGCACTCTCGTTTAAACTCTGCATCAACTCAATCTACTGTTAAGCCACCTCTTCAACAAGCGCTGCAACCACCAGTTTCTATTCCTGATCAGCGGCCCACATTAACCTCTTCAAATTCATTCTCCAGTCATAAATCGCGGCCTGAGTACACAAGAACCGCCTCATCATCATCAATCCAAAATCAACCCCTACAAAACTCTTCAAATCACTCTTTGACTCAACTCCAATCTAATCCTCAACCTCGTCAGTATTCAGTACCATCATCCTTTCCAGTTGGCACTTCTTCTGCACCTCATCCAGCTCGTCAATCTTCGGTTGCATCTGTTCCATTACCCACATCTGCTACTCACGCCAAACCTCTTGCTCAGCTCCAATGGTCTGATTCCGGCACTTCTCAGCATCGCCCATCAGCATCATCCGCCAGCATTAGAACTTCTGTTGGTAATATCTCCGATGTCAGAGCAACTGGCCTTCAGCGCAATTCATCAGTTACTGTGTTGCGGAGAAGAAGCTTGCTACCTCATGGTATGGCGTCGGCTCCAACTGAAGACCGCGCCGGATATTACAAGGAGCAGGTCAAGGCTATGAGAGAATTGAAAAAACGAAGACAAGAGGACGAATTGGACGACCGTGCATTGGTGGGTAAAACAATTTCTGAAGGCCATGTCAACTACTCTATAGCATACAACATGTTGACAGGTATTCGGGTTTCTGTTTCTCGCTGTAATGCAAAGCTTGATCGTGATCTTGTTGATTCTGATTTTACTGCTCAGCACAAGCTAGCTTTTGATATCAACGGTAATGAGTTGATTCCCTCTTCCAAGTACGATTTCAAGTTTAAAGACTATTCACCACTAGTTTTTAGACATCTTCGGGCTATGTTTCAGTTGGACCCAGCGGATTACCTCATGTCCTTGACCAACAAGTACATACTATCCGAGTTGAGTTCTCCAGGTAAATCTGGTTCGCTTTTTTACTTTTCTAGAGATTATCGATTCATCATCAAGACCATACACCATTCGGAACACAAGACTTTACGCAAAATTCTTAAGCAGTATTATAACCACGTCAAGACATGCCCTAATACATTGATCTCTCGGTTTTATGGTTTGCACAGAATCAAACTTCCTTGGGGCAAGAAGGTTCACTTTATTGTTATGAATAATCTTTTCCCCCCTTATTACGATTTGCGCCGCACATATGATTTAAAGGGATCAACTTTGGGCCGTGAATACATTCCTCATGATGGAGCAGCAAAATCCACTGCTGTTCTCAAGGATTTGAATTGGGTGAAAAATGAAGAACATTTGATGCTTGGCCCAGCAAAGTCACAACAATTTCTAGCCCAGCTCGAGCGTGATGTGAAATTTTTGAAGCAAATTAATGTCATGGACTATTCTTTACTCATTGGTGTTTATGACTTTGCTAAGGCTGACCAAGCTACTAAGCCACAATCTGTTTACGTTGTTGAGCCAGCACATGGTGTGAATCTCAAGGGCAAAGAGCTTCGCAAGGCTGTGAATAGCGCCAGTCCCACCGAAATGACAACATTGGACATTGGGGAATATCGATATGGGCACAGAAACTTTGTTTTCTATTCAGACCAAGGCGGCTTCCAGTCTACTGATGAAAATGATCAGCCATTGTCAGAGATTTACTTTTTGGGTGTTATTGATTGTTTGACTCCTTATACGTTTTACAAGCGCGCGGAAACCTTTTGGAAAGGTTTGTCCAACACGCGTATTACCATTTCAGCAATCCCTGCAGCGGAATACGGCGATAGATTCATGAAGTTTATGAGGTCTACTATTAAGGCCAAGCAGTCTACAATTGTTCTTCCGGGTGCTGAGTCATCATCTGCAGCTGGCGCTTCTAGGGCTCAGGCCGAGGAGCCTAAAGTTGCAGACATGGTTATGGTTCATGGGGTTCAAGGACCTCCTGGTACTACTGGAGTTCAAGGACCGGTAGCTCTTGCCGTTGCCCCGGTCATGTCAAATGGTTCTGTTGTAGATGATGCGCATTCCTCAGCGCTCTCGGGCTCTTCTGGTCCCAAGCCTGGCACTGCCGCAGCTACTAATTCAGGGAGCAAAGCTGTTGCAAACACACAACGAGGAATACTCCCAAAAGGACATGCGCCAGCATTTACACCCGTGGCAGCGGCAGATGCTCATTCGGATCATCATGGGTCCACCAGTATGGATGATTGCTCAAAATCTGATTCTGAAACAAGATTCAATATTAAAGGCAAAGGAAAAATTCCCAATGGCCGTCAAATCCAGAAACTTAATGGCCAACAGACTGAGTCAGTACCGTTTAGAACGTTGGATACCCATGAGAATGAACCTTTACTTGTCAACCAATAAATCTGGGTGGAGTATTTATTGAAGCCGAAACGAACGTTTCAAATACCACTAAACTATTTATTACTGTGAGTGTCAATGCTTTCAATGACCAAAAAGACTATATTTTTCATTTACTCGGATTCCATTGTTAACAATAACGGCAGGAAAACGACAAGTTGACAAGTTGAAAAATTGACAAATTGACAAATTGAGATTTTAATTTTGAGAATCAACTGTGTTTTTCTAAAATTTGTTTCATATTTATATATAAATATACAGACATGTAGTAGTATTGAGCCATTTGAAGTTTGAAATAACCAGTAAATACATTAGAAACTGTTGCAAGTTGTGCAAGTTGATTTCTAGTAGTGAAGCCATAAATAAGTTTTATGTAACAAATAATATAATAGTATACGACATGTATTACAAAACAGTTACAGTTGAAGACTTGTGTTACATCCAACAGTATATATGTGGGGAGTGAATGAGCGGTTACATAAGCGGATATATTGGAGAGGACGTCAACGCTCTTCACAAATACCTCCTGTTCATTGATTATATCACATTACAGCATCACCATGACCAATTACGAGAAGCTTCTTAAAACGTCCAGTCTAGTTCCAGCATCTGAGCTCGTCGCCTTTGGCAAATGGGCGCTCAGCAACAGCAGCAGCAGCAGCAGCAGCAGTCGTCTTGTGCTAGTTGACGCATCCTGGTACCTGCCCAACGTTGCGCGCAACGGCGAGGAGGAGTTTCTGCAAAGGCGGATCAAGGTGCAAGAGCTGCTGGACCTTGATCCGGCCAGAGTGGTGGTCAAGTTTGCAAACGTGGACGGGATAGTTGACAAGAGCTCGGCGTATCCTCACATGCTGCCATCAATTGAAGTGTTTAATGAAGCAATTCGTAAAGTATCGTTAATAACATACATTGCTGATTAAATTGGTGTTTTGAATACTAACCAGAGTTATTATTGTTATTATTATTATTTTTATAAAGGTTCTTTGGATATCAAGAAAGATGATACACTCCTCGTTTATGACAGTATTGGTATCTTTTCTGCTACTAGAATTGCTTGGATGTTTGAACTATTCCACTTGGGACCTACTTTTGTTTTGGACACATTCCCAGAGTACTTGGCAGCGGTTGGTCCCGAGGCGGCTTTCGACACCAAGGCCTATTCGTCAATTGCCGAGTACAATCAAGCAACTGCAACTGCAACTGCAACTGCTGGCGACGGGACATCCAGCTCTGTGTTTGTTTCGTCTGACTTTGACAGCGACAGGGTGCTTTCTTATGAACAGGTTGTTGAGATTGCAACTGATAAGGATTTCAAAGAAAAGTACATTATTTTGGACGCCCGCCCTTATGGAAGATTTACTGGCAAAGACCCGGAGCCCAGAGCTGGCCTCCGGTCCGGCCATATACCTGGCGCGGCATCGTTGGCCGTTGTCGAGGTCTTGCATGGGCCAGACAACTTTAACAAGTTTAAGAGCCCCGAGGAATTGAACAAGGCCTTTGCAGCAAAAGGCGTGACTAAAGAGTCGCTCAAAAAGAAGCAGCTTGTTCTCATGTGTGGATCCGGAGTGACTGCTTGTATTGTTGAAAGAGCGGCACGAGTCGCTGGTCTTACTGGCCATGAGCCGTCTGCAACTAGGGCCAAGGTTTATGATGGTTCTTGGACTGAATGGGCCGCGCGAGCTCCAGATGAGTTGATTGTTACTGGTGCCTAAACAAGTACCAAAGTACCAAAGTAACAAATGATTGTTTTTGTTTTTTATTATTATTATTGTTTATAATGGTTATATTCATGGACCAGCAACAGGCTGGTCTTCTAGACTTAATATATACTCCCATTCATCTTTAGAAATAGGAACAATGCTTAGTCTCGATCTTTTGACCAAAGCCAGGCTCTGCAGCTCTTTCACCTTTTGCTCGTTGACCAAGTATTTGAGCTCGTGCAAGGGTATCAACCGGTTCAATTTACGCTGGAATTTGACTCTGGACATGAACCACCGCGGGTCTTCCGTTTTAGAGTTTGCGTCGTAGTAGGGATGGGACTTGTCAAATGCCGTGTAGTCAACTATTGGCTGCTCGTTGACAACCTCCATGATGCCAACGATTCCGGGGCCCAAGTGTGGCTCGGACTTTTTTGCGTTGGAATGGTAAAAGAAACAGAGGTCTTTGGGCTTCATGTTCATCATGTTTTTCTTTGCTTCATGGTTGCGCACCCCGTCCCAATCCGACTCGCTCATTTCCGCCAGGTCGTCGATGCTAAACTTGACGTCGTGGCCGTTGACCAGTCTAGTAGAGGGCTCCGCCTTCATGAGCCAATAGTGGATTCCTCTGTCTGTGTCTGTATGTGTGAGAGGGTCAGTCTTTGGTGCTTTCAGTTCTTTCAGTTCTTTCAGTTCTTTTGGCTCTTTTGGCTCTTTTGGCTCTTTCAGTTCTTTTGACTCTTTTGATTGTTTCTTGGGCTTTTTGGATTCGAGACTGTCGGGCTCGGCCGATCGTTTTATGGCCGTCTTGGGTGCAGAGGTGCCATCCGTGCCATTGCTTGACAAGTCCTTTTTTATGTGAGATCTCAATTGCCTAGTTCCAGCCATTATCGATGAAAACTCTCTGTATATTGAAAACATCAGCATGGATATACAATATACAATGACAAGGCTCTGTTCAAATGCAAACAAACAAATGCAAACAAATGCAAACAGACACGCGGCTGACAAGATTACCAATCGCTGACCAATGATTACCCAATCATCACGCGCTTTTCTTGTCCCACCACCACCACCCGCCATTGGCTGGTGCCGAAAGGCTGGAGAGATGGATTTGCGTTTATAATTTTAATTTTTAAATTTTTTTAAATTTTTTTTTTTTTTTTTTACCGTTTGAAGTTTGAAGACTCTTCTAAGCGTTGTAAAACCATCTTTGCTATTTTGCATCGCCACCAACAACCACTCGTCCCCCAAAAAAAAAAAAATACCCATGAGCTTAGGTGCACGATTAATCGCTAGGGCCTGGGCCCGCAGCACTCTCTTGGCTAGAATCTCGCCAGCCACCGTAGCATCACTTCCAATTGTTTCAAGACCACTTGCTGCTGGTGCTCGGTTTTATTCCGAAAACAAGAAGCCATCTTCCTTGCTTTCTGATGACATTCTTGCCAAGGCTGGAATGGATCCAGTCAAGGAAACCTCTTCTGCTGCTGAATCCGAGCCTTCATCCTCGTCTTCTTCTTCTTCTTCTTCTTCACAGTCACCTCATACCACTGAAGAACAGCGTCAGCGATGGAAGGGCACAGCTAAAAAGGCTACCAGCAAAACCACTACGGATCTTAGACGTGAACGTAACTCAAACTACTTTTACTTGGCTTGTCTGGGCGCCCTTATTGGCGGCAGTATATATCTCGCCCGTGACTGGGACGACGAGGAAGACTTAAACAAGCACCCGGAGATTGGCAATGGCTACACTCCAGGATTACTGTGGGGCCGACTCTCAGCCCGTGTTGGTGATGTGTTTGGATACTTCAAAGAGCCTGTCTTTGAAAAATTGCTTCCTGATCCTCTTCCCGCTCCATACGGCCGTCCTTTTACCCTTGTTGTCGGCCTTGATGACGTCTTGGTTCACTCGGAATGGTCCCGTCAGCACGGATGGCGTACTGCTAAGCGCCCTGGCGTTGATTACTTTTTGGGCTACCTTGCCCAGTACTATGAGGTTGTTGTTTTCTCGTCCAACTACATGATCTACAGTGACAAGATTGTTCCTAAGCTTGATCCCTACCGCGCCTCTGTTTCTCACGTCATTTACCGTGAAGGAACCGTTTACCGTGATGGAAAGATTATCAAGGACTTGTCCAAGCTCAACCGTGACTTGGACAAGGTGATCATGATTGATTGCCGTGAGGACTCGTTTGCTTTCCAGCCCGAAAACGGCATTCCATTGAAGCCATGGGAAGGCAATGCCGATGACAAGGAGCTTGTCAAGCTGATTCCCTTTTTGGAGTGGCTTGCCACCCAGCCAATTAAGGACGTTCGCCCAATCCTGAACTCTTTTGAGGGCAAGTATATTCCCGACGAGTATGCCAGACGTGAAGCTCTTGTCCGCAAGAAGTTTGAGGAAGACTGGCACAAGGAGCAGGAGATGCGATCCAAGAACGACTGGGCCAGCGCTTTCCTCGGAGTCAAGGCTCCTGTTCAGTCAGTTCCTATGATGCCCCAAGATTATATCCGACAAGAGGGCCAAAAGGGGTACGAGCAGTTCCAAAAGTACATTCAAGAGCACGGCGAACAGTTTCTCAAGGAAGAAAAGGAGCGAGAGCAGCAGTTTATGAGTGAGAACAAGTTTACATTGGGCAAGTATCTCACCGAGGGAGCCCCCAAGCCTGAGGATTTGCAATCGGCAGCAGAAGCAGAGCAAAAGCCAAAGGAACAGACTAATTAAGGAACAGACTGATTAAGGAAGCAGGAATATAGCAGTAGTTGTGTAGATTTGTTTCTTGAAATGTTTTTGAAAAATGTACATAGTCAAAGTGATAAAATGATAAAATGATAAAATTGAAATTGAAATTGAAAATACAATACACGTAATACATATTAATGAGGAATAGACACTCGTCATTGACGGTTAGGCTAACCAATGGCTGATTCATGAAACAGGCACAAACCGCAGTCCATTGGTGCGGCTAGTCGCCAGCACACCACCTCCGCCTATTTTGGATAAAGACAATTTTTTTTCTCTTGTTATTCCTTCATTCTTTTGCCTCTCCCTTTTTGTGACGTCCAAGCATTGATAGCCAACCACGATAACAGCAAGAATCGGAGCAAGGAGAAAGACCAGGACAGTATAGTTATAATTGTTACTATAGACGTTATCAATAATATTATCAATAATATTATCGACAATATTACCGACAATATTACCGACACTTTTGCGGTAATCAAGGAATTGGCCAGAGTAATTGCATTTGTTTTTTTTTTTGGATTTCGGAAGGGGAAGACAGAGATACCAATAAAGTCAAAGAAGCTAAAACAAAAGAAAATCAGCTACTTGGGTTCAATCGGTATAGAGCTTTCATTGTTGAGAATAGCAGCATCTACAGCGATACCTGATATAAACTATACCATATTGGAATCATAGATCATAGATCATTGAATTATTAAATTATTAAATCATCATCACTGGATCCACAGTTGGATACTATACCCATCCAAACTCATCATCACCAGCAACAGAATCACACTCTGTGTAACTGTGTAACCACATACCACAATGGTCTCAAGAAATCCATTCGAACCCATGGTGGCGTCTTTAAAGGTGTGGCCGCCTGCCATTTCTGGCGGCATTGTCATCTGGATGACCATTTTGTTTTTTATTGGCGTGGCCAGGCCCGGCTTCAACGACTCGCTGAAACTGCAAAAGAGCACCATCACCAACCTGGAACTCAACCGGCTCACGTTTTACCCCATGCTCCACCTTTCGCTTCTTCACCTGGGCCTCAACTGCTGGGCCTTGCTGCCTCTTTTATCCAGCTTTGAGCTCCAGAACGGCACGGTGCGAACGGGAATAGTGCTGAATGCATTAGGAACGGTTACGGGGCTGATGTACATTGCCTGCTCGTTTGTGTTTTTCCCCAATGGATCGGTTCTTGGCAGCTCTGCGTGGGTCTTTTCCTTTTTTTCGTACTTTTCGTATCTGGAAAGTAAGCATACTCCGTTTATCACGCTGTAAGTTGTTGTTGTTGCTGTTGTTGCTGATAGTTTCTATTAGTTTCTATTAGTCTCTATTCAGTGATTGGGAATTTGCTGTTAACTCTTGTTTTAGTTATCGTAATGTGCGGGTGCCTACAGTGTCAAAGCCAATTCTTCTTCTCACAGTTACCGCGTTGCTTGTTCCTGGATCGAGCATTATTGGGCATTCTTTTGGGATACTAGCTGGTTGGCTACGTAAGTATCAAGATTTGATTATGATATTATGATATTATAATATTGTAAATGTTATAAATATTTCAAGGATTCAGCTAACATTATTATTATTATTATTATTTTATTATTTTATTTTTTTATTTTTTTATTTATTAGTGGCTATGGGAAAGCTTAAATTTATGACGGATCCCCCATCCAAGGTCGTTGTGTTTATTGAATCCAAGATTGGGTTCCTTATTAATTTGATTCCTCGATCGATTCGATATATTAAAGAGGTTGAGGCCATTGAGATTAGAAAGACAAGCACCCATGCTCCTCAAGTGTTACCCATGAGCGAAATCAATGTTCCCAGATCGTCCAACTTTGTTGCCAGGGCCAACTCTGTAGGGTTTTCCCACGGAGCAGCTACAGCAGCCGCCGCAGCACTAGGTAATAGTAAAGCCGTCCCGTACGGACAACCAGCAATGCCAGCTATACCAACGGCAGCAGCAGCAGCAGCAGCAGCAGCAGCAGGAGGAGGCTCCAGTTCAATTGGAGAAGGAAGCGTGTCGGCGCCAGTTTTGAATGAAAACGCATTCAAGGGAGACGGATATGTGCTGGGCAGCACTGAGAATAATAACGAGCAGCACTCTGAGCAGGTTTAATGAGTATGTATTTACTGTATTTACTATATTTACTATGTTTACTATATATATTTGCTATTAATTACTATTAATTAATTACATTCCGAGCAAATGCCAACCTTTTGGACAAACATGCCTGATAACTAGCTACGGCGGGCTGGACGCTGATAGTGCTTATCACGGGCACCATAATGTTGCCACCAGCCGCTGGCTTACGTCACGCGGGCGGCCAGCTTACGCAATGATGACGCGAGTGGGGGCGGCCGGCTGCGTCAGCATACGAGTGGCAGCCAGGCAGCGGCGAGTCAATAAACTAATCGGCCTAGCCAGGAAAAGGACGGGACAGGGACGAACACGAAAGGGAGAAGCCAGAGCGAGCGAAGACCCGTGAAATTGAAATTAATAATAATAATATTATTAATACTAATACTAATACTATTATTATTATTATTGTTATTATTATTATTGTTATTATTATTATTATTATTCTTCTTCTTCTTCTTCTTAGGCACCGTTTTCGGCAGACGCCCGGTGATCCAAAGCGGCAGGCCCTTCGGGATATGTAGTCAAAGGCCCCGACTGCCGGTGCAACAAGCTGTGGCTAAACACACACACACACACACACAGACACGCAACAATCCATGCAATTCATGCAATGCGCTCGCCGGAACCTGTGCTCAGCATCGCATCGAGTCTTAGACAGCCATTCACGCTGGGGACTATTTCCGGTTCCTGCCTCTATTCTGCGCCTCTAACACTGCGCTGCTGCTGCTGCTCTCTCTCGTTCTTTCTCTGGCTTGATGGGCTAAACCAAACTCAACCACCGCCCTTTTCTCTCTCTCTTTCTCTTTCTCTCTCTCTTTCTCTCTTTCTTCCCTTTTTTCCCCTTCTTTTCTGCTTCCTACACGCCTCTGTCGTATTCCCTTTCCCCCCCCTCTTTTTTGCCTTCCGTTCCACTCTCCATCTCCATGATGGGCCAAACATTTTATCTGACGAACCACGAACCGATGCCTCCTCCTCATCCTCTGCAAAACATCCAACCTCAACCAAGCAGCAGCAGCGGTGGTGCTGCGACGATTACGACTACGACTACGACTACTCGTGCTTCACAGCACTTTTCAAACCCTTCTCAAACCCTTTATTCTAATCACCCTAATCAATCTTCAAACATCAATATCGATTCCATGCCAGACCTCGCCAGCTTCAACCTGTCCACCTTGGCGTTTGACAACCTCGACTTCTCTCTAGACGACTCTCTACAAGGCATGAACGACTTCATGTCTAACCTCACAAATGAGCCCATCAACTCAAACCTCTCCTCTTTGAGCAACATTGGTCTCGGCTCGCTCCCAAACTCTCATCAAATGGCTGCTGCCCAACCCAGCGCTCCCCCCATCCAAAATGCCAGTAACAGTGTGAACATGCACAACAAGCAGCAACAACCCATTTCAACGCTATTCAACCAAAGCGCTCCCATCAACAGGCCCAGCTCAACCAGTCTCATCAGCAATCGCATCAATGAACAACAACGCTCTCTACATCCATCCTCCAACATGATGTCCTCTTCCTCTTCGTCCCCCTCTTCCTCCGCAATGCTGATCCTTGCAAATCAGCCCATGGCCTCGTCCTCGTCTTCTTCCACTCCAATATCTCAATCGGATACTTTATCATTTTCCAACGGAATGCATCTCTCTAATAAATCTTATAATAACAATAGTCTGCACACACCTTCCGGCAATGGACCAATTCACCGAATCCCATCTTCTACTCCTACCCCATCATCATCTTCATCATCATCATCTTCTTCTTCTTCTTCTTCTTCTTCTGCTGCTGCTACCCATGAAAAAATCAACCACCTGCCTCCTTACACAGGCGTTTCCCTCAACCCTGAGCTCAAAATCGAAACCAAGCACAGCGATGACCGAACCTTACGGCGACTACAAAAGCGCGAACTCAAAGCAATTGCCGAAATTCAGTCGTTCCGCCAAGAGACTCTAGATCTGTGCAACAGGTATGCCGCAGAGTCTGGTGATTTCCAGTGGTTAAAAATTACGATTTTGAACGGCGACTTTTCCCACAAAACAGTCAGCGACCAGTGGAAAATCAAGTACGATGCCTATTTATCGAGCAAAGCATCTCAGATACATGGGCAACAATTTCCATCCAACACACAGGCAGATTTGAGCGAGCCACCGTCTTACTTGAAATACCTGGAAGATGTGCGCGATATCTTGAAGCGGATCGAAGTCCGAGATAAACGCTTGGAAAAGCTGAGGCTTGATTTCAATAAGCACGCAAAAAGCCTTGGTTCTTCAAACTCTTCGGCGTCGGTCCAAGCACAAATGGCGTCCAACGGTACTAATAACAGTCTTGTCTCCTCTTTACACAATCCAGTGAATCCAGTGAATCCAGTGGTGGGCAAGACTAACAATTATGATTCTTCCAGTACACAACCACAGGTTCCAAATGGATACTTGCCGTCACCTGCTCCGTCTACAAGTACGTCGGTCATGTCTGCGCCCCACCAGTCGTCTGCTTCTCAGCAGTTATCAGCTGCAGCAGCAATGACTCCCTTGGAGCCATTAACTCCAGTTGCTTCTTCTACATCTGTTACATCTGTTGGCTCTGGAGTCTCAGCAACAGTACCCCAACCTCCATCGTTAGGAACCAGTCCAGCTGTTCCCATACCGTCGAATACTCATGGTCTACAGCCTCAAGCTCTTCAGTCTCAAGTTGGCCAACTAGGCCAAAGAATGGGGTTACAGCAGCATGCGCCGGTTGCTAGGCAGCAACCATTGGTCAATAGCTTGAATCAATCCCAAATTCAGCCACTGTCACAGTCCCAGTCGCAGTCACAGCAACAACTACAACTACAATTACAGCAGCAACTGCAACTGCAACTACAACTACAACTACAATTACAACAACAACAACAACAACAACAACAACAGGCAAATCCATCTCCATTGCTGGGTACAGCTCTGGGAAATGGCAGCTTTGCTCAAAACCAACGAAAGGGTCCAAATGGTCACCCTATTACGCAGCTGACTGTTAATACGTCTCTTGGTAATAATAATGGTATGGGTCAGGTGAGCGGTGGAAACAGTACACCAATTAAGAATTTAAATACCCAGTTTACTAATATCCAGGCACGGTCATCAACTGGAAACTCGCCATTGTCAAATACCCCTACAAACAGAAATGGGATCAATAATAATCACAATAACAATCACAATAACAATATCAAGTCTGGTAATACTAGCTTTCAACACACGGGTGATACCACTATCGAGGTGAATAGCAACGACGCTTCTTTAAATCTAGAAACGTTTGAAAGCCTGGGAAACTTTGAGAACCTTGATCCATTAGACCTTGGTGAAATGAACGATATGAATGTTCTTTATGGACTGGATACTTTTGATCTAGGCAACCTGGAGGGGCTTGGCGAGTTGAATAATATGGATTCTGGAGTAACCAATGGCAGGACGACAGCATCATCATCAACAGCAGCTCCTACTGGCCGAGACTTTGGTAAATTTGGAAACGGGTCGTCTTTTGGAGGCTTTGGTATGGATTTGAATGAATTTGAGCCGCCGCCAAGCTCGTCCACCCCAACGATTGAGTCGGCGGGGACGCCAACATTTAGAGGGAATGCGGTGATGAATATGAAAAGCCGGCAAAGCTCCATAGCGTCTATGAGCAGGAAGCGGTCGATTAATGACCTTGATGCTGTCGAGTCGTATTCACCGCACCAGACGTTTAACCCGCCATTGTCGTTGAGCCAGCCGCAAACGCCGATCAGCCCTCACCCTCAGATGTTGCATCAAAGACAGTTTAACCCACAGTTTAGGAGTCCATCCATGTTGCAATCAGCGCATAGCTCACCACAAGGACCGACTCAGCAGTATCTCCAGCAGCAGCAGCAACAACAACAATACTTGCAACGGCAGTTACTATTGCAACAGCAGCAACAGAATAACAGTAACATCCAGCCAGAAGTACAGCCAATGTACAAGTATCAAAAACTTTTATAAATGAAGGAAGGTTTTTATTTTCATGTTTAAAGGCTTTAATTTATTTTTTATGTTTTATTATGAATACAGGTTTATTTATAAGAATTTTTATTAATTTTGAATTTGAATGAATTTGAATGAATTGAATTGAATTGAGTTGAGTATGTATGGGCCAAAGGTATTAAAGTCACGTGTGTATGGGGTTAGGGCATGACGTAGTTGCGGTCAGATGACCTGCGGACGTCACATGGCGCGCATGGCGCACACAGAGCCAAGGCGGTAGGTGCTTGTGACAGAAAGCGACATGACACTTTATTTTTTGTAAAAATAAACAAACCCAGCGGATAACAGCACATCACCAACAGCAGCAGAGGCACGCATCAATATATTCAAGTATATTTGAATTTATTGTATATCATCATGATATATATATATATATATATATATATATATATTTTCCTCATGGCCATCTCCTCTTGCTCAGACATTTTTCTGTTGGTTGCTGGTAGTGCCAACAGTCCGGCCTGTGTTGGTATGTATGGTGTACGAGCCTAGCCGTGTATGTATCAGCAAGCAATGTTAATTTTTGCATTCATTCTTTGCAAACCTCCTGGTTGCCGGTGTTGGTTTTGGCTAGAAAAAAAAAAAAAATAATAAATAATAAATAATAAAACAGAAAATGGAAGCGTGTATGCACTATTCATCTCGTAGATGTACACATTTATATATATATATATATATATATACGCCAATTGCGTAGATCCAATTGTAGCAGCAGTTGAACTGCGTGCGCTTGGAAACCTCCATTCAAACCATCACCGGCAAGGCCTTGAAGTGATGAGAAGCTTGACTAGGCGCGGTAGGGCGTGTTCCTCTGATGGCAATTTTAACCACTTACTGGCAGCCACCTCTGTTTCTTCTTCCTTTTCCTCTTCTTTCTTCCTTCCTTTCTCTTTTTCTTCCTCTTCCTCTTCCTCTTCCTCTTTTTCTTTTTCTTTTTCTTTTTCTTCCCTCGCATATTTTGCTTGTTTTAAACGCCTGGGTATTATCCGACGTTTGATTTCATTTCGTTTGGCGTTGTAATTTTAAGTTTTCTTGAGATTGTTGTGGTGCTATTGCTATTCTTTTCCTCTTCTTTCCTTTCTTTCTCTTTTCCTTTTCCTTTTCCTTCTTCTTCTTCTTCTTCTTCTTTTTCCTTTTCTTTCTCTATTAGATTGACTAGCTTTCTTTTATTTATCCCCACAAGTACGTATTTCATATCCTTTTTTTTGTTTTGTTTTTTTTGGTTTTGGTTTCAATTTGGGTTTATTGTCAATAATTATCCACTTATGCTGTGACTTTCTTTTTTCAGTTTCCTCTTCTTGTTCTATTTTTCATTCTCTCTACAAAACCTTTTTTTCTTTCCTTCTTTTTTTTCTTCTTCTTCTTCTTCTTCTTCTTTTTCCTACTCACGCCACTTCATCTTTCCTTCCTTCAGCACATCTAAAAATGGACTTTTTTAAACACAAAAGGTCCACATACCTTCTGCTCACCCTACAAAAAGCCTACGAACAAGCTTACCAAGCTTCCGTTCGCGCAATTGTCCTGGAGACTCGAAACGAACATGTTGAAGCCCTCCACGCTTGGAAATCAACCCTTCGCACAATCTCGCTAAACATGGCCGCCATCACCGATACCCCAAAGACTTCGCAAGAAGTCGATCTAATGACAAACATTATGAATATTGAGAAACAGTGCCATGACCGCATCGCCTTTCTGGAACGTGGTTGGACTGACACAAACCCTTACTCTTCCTACATGCTCAACTCGGATGACTTTATCGCTTCCCAAACTTCGCCCCGCCCTCCTCCTCCAAAGATTGCATCTTCATCTACTACCTCTTCTGCTTCCTCCGTCGGAACTGACTACTCTTCTCGCTACACAAACACCTCCAGCTCAAGAAGCGTCCAGTCCTCGGCTGACCCTTCAAAATCCTTTTCAAACCAAAGCCTCATTGATCTGTCGTCTTCTCCAAATCCAAAGCATTCATCTTCTCCTCTAAACAACTCCTCTTCCTTTAAAAACCCATTCTCAAGCACTGCTCCTCCTTGTGACCCGCTCTTATTGTCCACTTCGTCCACCAGTCCTAACGCCTCATCTTCAAGTCCATACTATAACAGCAACATTAGCAGTAACGTTGATTATTTTTCCGACATATACCCTCGTAATTCTTTTGATACTGAAAGAAGTGGCATTAATAGCACAACAAACAACAATAACAATAGTAATACCCAAGTTCCTCCACCAATACCTCCAAAAATTTCATTAGACTTTGCTGACCCTCCAAACCCTCCTCCTCATAATTCTCAGTATCAAGCAAGATTAGATCCCCAGTCGAGTGCTTATACCTCGTTTTCCAATCCATCGCCTCAATCTGAGATTCTTCCTCAAACTTTAGTGTCCTCCTCTGCAGTTGCCTCTGCTGCTTCTACCTCTACCTCTACTGTCATTTTTTCCACGTCCAGACATAACTCTTCTACTACCACCCTTACACACCCTGTTGCTCGCGCCTCTCCCAAACGCCGCCCAACCCCCAATAGTGACGCCATTTCTAAAGACATGAATGCTCTATTTTTTAAGAAAAAACACGACGACATTCCCAAGAAGGAGCAAGAACCTCCAAGACGATCCCTTGATGTTTCCCCAAGACCTTCTACAAATTCTCACAAATCCCATTCCCGTACCCAATCAGATGTAGCTGCTCTCTCAACTTCAAGTGCTACAGGAAATTACAAACATTCAAACACCCATCCACAACAAGCAAGCTCAACCCCAGTTCTTTTGCATTTATCTTCCCCCACGGCTATTTCTCCTCCTAAAGCATCTTCAACTTCTTCATTAGCTAGTGATTCTTCTCACAAGTCTCCAGCCTCAGTCTTTACGTCTACAGACCAACAGTTTGCTGCATTGAAACTAGCTACTGGTCGCACTTCTACTGATTCCAGAAGTTCTTCAGAGTCTCAAACTAACCAAGCTGCTCCTAGATCCATGCTTAAAACCTTGCGATCCAGTCAAAAAGTGCCCAAGCGCGTGTTTGACGAGCGCAAGGCAGCTGCTGATGCTGCTCATTTAGCTTGGCCCGCTCACACCACCCGCACTATTTCACCAAACCAGCAAGCTTTTATGGCTGCCAATTTATCCTCTAACCAAGGCCGTGCAACTCCCCCAACAACATCCTCTTCTTCTTCTTCTTCTTCAACTAGACATGTTTATACAAAACCCAAGGGTTTTAAATCTCCCGTGATTCATGCACCAATCTCCAAAACAGCAGCAGCGAAAAAGACAACACCGCCAGCAACAACTTCTTCAAGCCGGTCAGGTTCAACTCCACCTATTGCTAAGCCGGCATCTGCAACACCTGTTCGTAAAACAAACAAGTATATTGTTGAAAAGAAAAAGAATATTCCCTCTAAACAGCCCGTTTCTAGAACTCAATCAGCACCAAAACCTGTCAAATCTAACACACCAGCTAATGGTGCAACAGCTGCATCGAAACGAATTGCTTCAGCAACAAATCGATCTTCAACTCCAGATTCTTCCGATAGACAGGATACCAACAGCGATCTTTCTGACCCTATGGATGGAATTGATGTAGGGGACATGACAGAAGAAGAATTATGGCTACAGGGTGCGCGTGAAACAGTCAAGAAGATTAAAGGAATTGACCAAAATGCTGCAGACTCTATTTTCAATGATGTTGTTGTCAAGGGTGATCCTGTTGTTTGGGAAGATATTGCTGGGTTGGAAAAGGCCAAGGGCTCATTAAAAGAAGCTGTTGTATACCCATTTCTTCGTCCCGACTTGTTTTCCGGTCTTCGTGAACCGGCTCAAGGTATGTTGCTGTTTGGCCCTCCAGGTACAGGTAAGACCATGTTGGCCAGAGCTGTAGCAACCGAGTCCAAATCGACCTTTTTTTCCATTTCTGCATCATCACTTACGTCCAAGTTTCTTGGTGAATCAGAAAAGCTTGTTCGAGCATTGTTTCTTATGGCCAAGGCTCTTGCCCCATCTATTATTTTTGTTGACGAAATTGACTCGCTCTTATCAGCACGGTCAGATTCGGGAGAGCACGAGTCTTCTCGCCGTATCAAGACTGAATTCTTGATTCAATGGAGTGCGCTACAGCATGCTGCTGCCGGCAAGGAACACGACGATGTTACTCGAGTTTTGGTGCTAGGAGCAACAAACCTTCCGTGGGTGATTGACGAAGCAGCACGAAGGCGTTTTGTTCGAAGACAATACATTCCGTTACCAGAGCCTGAAACTCGTGACCATCATCTGAAGAAGCTTTTGTCGCGTCAGAAGCATTCCCTTACGCTCAAAGAAATAGCAGAGCTTGTAAGGCTTACAGATGGATTCAGTGGTTCTGATTTGACTGCGTTGGCCAAGGATGCAGCGATGGGGCCTCTTAGAGCATTAGGCGAGGCATTACTCACAACACCAACCGATCAGATTCGACCTCTTGGATTTCAAGATTTCCTAGCTTCTTTGCAAACAATCAGACCCTCAGTTTCTCAAGACAGTTTGAAGGTGTTTGAGGACTGGGCAGATATGTATGGTAGTTCTGGAGCATGATGAAATCAGAATGGGCAAAAGTGCCATGATCATAGATTTTTTTGTTTTGTTCAATACTTTTTTTTTTTTTTTATATATATTTCTATTTGGGACCAATTCAATTGGCACAGGACAATAGGGCAATTGGATTGTTTTTATTATTATTTTCTAATGTCTAATATGTAATTTTTTTTAATTGTCAATATTTATAGAGTGTTACAGCTTTTTATTTCTTTTTTTAGCTTGAGATTTTATTGTTTGATAACAAAGATAAGAGCAGGATGATCAAGTTTGGAAGCTTGTAACAAAACAGCGACGCATCTTAAAGGAGTATTCAGAGGAATACGAACAGGTATAAACTGTTGGAACGGCAACAAGTTTGTGGTGGTGCACGCGTGCGCGGGGTAGTTTGGTAGTTTGCCTAGCAAAAATAAAAATATAAAAATAATAAAATAAACCTGCCACGCGCGGTTGGAACATGGACATGTTGTCGGTGGTGTATTATAAGTATTATAAGCCTATGATATCCGCGCTGCGTTCTGTAAACTACGCAGAGCTAAATAGATCTGCTGGCACGTCGTATATCTATAATAATACAAGCCGTTTTTGTATTTGTGTATTTATTTTTATTCTCCTTGAGCTTTCTTTCTTGTTTATTTTGCTCGCCTCTCTCATCATTCTTATTCCTATTCTTCTTCCTCTTTTTATTTTATTTTTATTTTTTTATTTTTTTGATTCTTGGTGTACGCAGTCATTAGGCTTCTCTTTTTTGTACTCATTTCTTCTGGCCTTTTGTGTCCATTTCATTAATCGCTCGCTGTATTTTGTTGTATTGTATTTTGTTTATTGTGTGCGTTTTTGGGCATTTTTTTTTTTTTGTTTCTCTTGAAGCTGCTTGTTTGGTTGCTACAGTTGGCTTGTTGCCAATTTGATGTTGTTCTTTTTCAAGCCTCGCTCGTTCACATATTCCCTCACATACACACACACACTCTCTCTCTCTCTCCCTCTCTCTTTCTCTCTTTTTTTCTGTTTATTTTTTATTTTTTATTTGTCTACTCTTGTTTTGACTTGTTTTTCTTTTACTTTTAACCGTTGTTCTCTTTTGTCGCTATTATTTACAACCCTCATCTCTCGTAAAGTCTTTCTTTCCTTTATTGACGTTTAGCTTTTTTAAGTACTGTTGTTGTCATGATTTCCTTTTCTACTTGTTCATTGCCCAAGCTTTTTTTTTTTTTTTTTTTCCAACTTGGATAGTTGCTTGGGTTTTGAGCAACAGATTTCACCCACGGGGCGTATGTGATACTCATCCTCGGGATCACCTCTACTATCCGCTGGGATTTCCTCTCACTCTTTGGGAAAACAGTCTTGCTATTGCAGACCCTCTCTTGTTTGCAGGGCTGTAGGCAGGCCCGAGGATGGGGATCTAGGATCCTTGCGTACCTTGGCCGGTACTAAGGGATTCAAAGATCCATACAGGTAGGGTCCCTCATTCAAGGATCCGAATGAGTATGCTCCTACCTGTGTGGCTCTTGATGGATCCCATATAGGGTCTAAAGGAGGACCCATGCTGGGTCTGTCTTTGGATTCATATAGGATATTAGGGGATACTGTGTTGGCCGCGCAGCGTCTCCGTAGTATCTTATAGGGAAGTTTCCTTAAAGGAAGTTTCTCTAAAGGAAGTTTCTCTAAAGGAAGTTTCTCTAAAGCAAGTTTCTCTAAAGGAAGTTTCTCTAAAGGAAGTTTCTTTAATAGGAAGTTTCTTTAATAGGAAGTTTCCCTAATAGCAAGTCTCCCTAAAGGAAGTTTCCCTAAAGGAAGTTTTCATAAAGCAAGTTTCTTTAATAGGAAGTTTCCCTAATAGCAAGTTCCTTTAATAGCAAATTTCCTTAAACAAATTTACATACATTTACTACATGCGCATTAAATAGCAAAAAACAGTCAAAAATTTTGGCATGACCCGTCCTACGTTTACTCATTTTCCGAGAAAAAAACAGCAGCGTACCCCCTCTGCCATTTCTCGGAAATTTAATTCCAGGTACTTCCCTATCTAAATAAAAAAACACTGGGCAATTCAATTCCCCGCATTACCATTCAATGTAGCATAACGGCAAATACACAACAGTTAGTACTTGCTATCGTTGGAAACCAACAATGCAACACATTGTCAGTCAATGCAAATTGAAACCGTTTACTAAATAGTCACAGTAATTGTCATCAATCTTAAAAAACCATATCTGCTCTATCCTTCTAAAAGCTGTAACCCCAAATTAAACCATTTTGAAATGAACAAATTTTAACCAAGTTGCATATAAACAGCGTAATCCAGCGTCGACAATACAACCTTTCCACAAACCAAAACCACATTCAATTGATATCAATACTTATGCCTTCAAGATAAATAAACATACATTATGGAATGGATACTTCGGTATGCGTACAAGGATTACCCCAATAGTGCAAAGGCAAATAAATCCAAGCCAACCAATTTCTAGCAGCTCTTGCCAAAAGTTGTTAGCTCCGTGGTGGTTTGATTTTGGCAAATAATAGCGGATCAAAAGGAGAGCTTCAAGTTCAAATGATCACCAGAGATTGAAAAGAAAAGCAGCAAGCTTAAAGAAATAGTACACTGAAAGGGGTTACAGGTACTCAATAATTAACACATGGTATACTAAAAGTCATTGGTTACTCAAGGTATGTGGTAGTGTCGATATTTCAAGGTAATAAAAGAAGAAATGTTACATGTTTCAGTTCATGACAAACCAAAACAGCAAGGGGACATTAGCAGCAGAGAGGCAATGACAACAAAGGTTATGTCAGGAAATAGAGAGATGCCATACAAGATCCAAGAATGTGACAAGGGACTGGTAAGCAAAAAAAGGAAATCTTTTTGGAGCAAAAGGATTGACCAGATGGGGGTATATGTGCCATAGGTTATTGGCAGCAAAGCCAAGGCATAGAGAGACTGCGTGAATGTGGCCAGTGACTGGTCATTTGGAAAAGAAACTTGTTGGAGCAGAGTTATGGACCAGGTGTACTGCAAAAAGTGTAGAATCCTGGAACGTTACGAGTGGGTAGTAACTGCAGAGAGGAAGTCAATGTAACAAGCTGGAGAGAGCAAGCAAGCCTTGTGGGATCCGAGATATTAATTGGTATATGAAACGAAGATGCTGGTAGGGGAGTGATTGAGGGTATAAGACAAGAAAGAAGAAAGAAGAAAGAAAAAAGAAGAAAAAAAAGATGTAGATATATGGTCGAGAGGGTAACCGAGAGCTGTGGCCAGAGGCAAGATGTAAACAATCAAATCACCCAAACAAGTATGGCTTAGTCATTGTGTTTGAGGACATTACAGTCTGGGTGTGTATATATGAGACGGCACCTTTGAGCAATATACTATACTACATGCAAAACGATTTTAGCTTCTAGCTGTTCTAGCTGTTCTAGCGGTTCTACATTGACAGGTGCACGTGACCGGTATGATGGCTTGGATAGAATATATGAGAGGGATATTAATAAATGCAAAAAGAGGCGAAACCAAAGAAGAAATAATAGAGGAAATAGACTCTTTTTTGAGGAATATAGCAGGAAGAGCCGGTGGTTGAAATAAAGTAAACCCTTGGCAGCTCTAAAGAAAGACGGAATCCATAATAAATAAAAATAATACTTATTATAATAATCCAAATAATCCATATAAACGCTTTTATTAATGGTTGACTCAGGCTGCACAATGGCCTTATCACTGGCCAATCAAATGTGGCAAATGCCCCAACATACCGTTGATAAGAGAATATGCCTCTTTATTTCCATTTTCCATTTTTCCACGTCTTTTGGATTCTTTTCAAATTATTAAATTAACGTCATAAAACTAGGTAAAAAACAAAATCATAAATATAAAACAAGTCATGAATATATAATCAAAAAAAATGCAAAAACACACAAATCTTCTTCTTCTAAGCAAATTATTAAAGTTATACAATCTCATCTGCCTTCTCCTTCTCGGCACTAGAGACTTCCTCGTTAGGAGGAGTTCCGGCCGCTGGTGTGCTGCTGGTAGCGTCGATAGGAGTCATGTCAGTAAGGCTCATGTCAAAGCCATCGTCCTGCTCGCCAATGGTAGCAAGATCAAGACCAGCATGCTCCTTGTCCTCCTCAATTCTAATGTGGAGTCCGGGAATGCGGTTCATGACCATAAGAGTAACGGTGGAAATACCAAAAGACCACGCCAGAATGGCAGTAGAGCCGGCGAGCTGGTATCCAAGCTGAATATAGTGGTGGTTCATCCATCCACCGGGAATGGAGGTTCCGTCAAGAGCAGCAACATAGTCTGCGGCAAAGAGGCCAGTCAGGCACGAGCCAATCCATCCGCCAACTCCGTGGAGAGCAAACACATCGAGACCGTCGTCGATTCTGAGGAAATGCTTGAGGGAAGTGGCGTAGTTGCAGCCAATAGCGGTGATGACTCCAATGGGAACGGCAGTGTAAACGGGAACGAAACCGGCGGCAGGAGTGATACCGACAAGACCAGCAACGGCACCAGAGCACATGCCGATAGTGGTCCATCGTCGGTCAAAGCGGACATAGTCGAGGAAGAGCCAGGTCATGGCACCAACACTGGCAGCCAGGTTGGTGTTGACAAGGGCATAAGCAGCTCTAACGGTAGCGTTACCGGTAGAACCACCGTTGAATCCAAACCAGCCAAACCAGAGGAAAATGGTGCCAAAGACGGTGGAGGTGACCGAGTGAGGCTTGAACATTGGGAGGCCCTTGCCCTGGGTATCGGGGTCGTTTCGCTTTCCGCAAACAAGAGCATAGGCAAGGGCACCGGCACCAGAAGACATGTGGACGGGGCCACCTCCGGCATAGTCAAGGCCACCAAGGACAGCGATCCAGCCTCGTGCGCCCCAGGTCCAGCAGGCGACGGGAGCGTAGACAATGGTCATCCAGATGAAGAGGAAGATCATCATAGGGCCGAGACGGGCACGTTCGTGAGCACCGCCAACCATGATCATACCAGTGATGGCGGCGAACATGCCTTGGTAAAAGCAAAAGAGAATATCAGGGACAAACGCAACCACGCTGGGGGCGCCGAGCACATTCATGAGACAAAAGTTGTCGAGTTTACCGAGGAAGGCGCCACCATTGTGGGAAAAGACGAGGGAGTAGCCCCAGAAGAACCATTGAAAGCCAATGAGACCGCAAGCCATGATACTTGTCCACAGCAGCGAGACGGCGTTCTTTTTTCGCGAGAGACCAGAGTAGAGGAGGCCGACGCCGGGGATCATGATCCAGACGAGGGCGGAAGAGGCCATGATCCAGGCCATGCTTCCGAGGTCGAATTGAGAGTTGAGGTCGGTGGTGAGCGAGTCACCGCCAGTGCCAACACCGGTCAAGCCGTCGGTTGTGAGAGTAAGACCCATGGTTGAGTGTGGATATGGATGTGGATGTGGATGTGGATATGGAAATGGAAATGGATATGGATAGGAGGGATGGTGATAATTAAGAGTGGAAAGGAGTGTTAGGTGATAATTATTATTAGAATACTATACTAGATGGTAGAGTATTATGAGAGAATAGCGATGAAGACGATAATAATAAAAAGCGACAGAGAAGGAAAGAAGAAACAGAAACAGAAACCAGCAGAGAAGGGAGGAATACGAAGGTATTTATAAGATTTACAAGATTTATATTTTTGGAAATTTCACGGCAAGGGAACGAACGAGCTAAAGAAGGAAGCGTGAAAAGTAGGCGCACACAAAAAGTTGGAGAGATAAAGTTCCAGATTTAGTTTGGATGATTTGACGTCAAGCCAATAAAGCTGATATTTTTAATATTTAAATGATGAATGATGAATAATGAATAATAAATAATAAATAATAAATAATAAATGATGGTTTTGTATTTGTATTTATTATTATTATTATTATTTTTATTTTTATTTTTTTATTTATTTTTTTTATATTCATTTTTATTCTCCTTCTCTTACCCGGCCTTGTTAGAAAACACATTGCTGATAGTTGACCTGCTCGCTATCAGGATCCGCTCCTATTGGGTCGATTAGCCACAATGTAGAACCTCGCCAGCCATGTAGAACCAGTGCCAAGCCTAGGTTCCATTATCAGCTATCGATAAGCGTGCCAATCCAGCCACTCAGGGGCCAGCGCTGGCCTTGCGAACTCTGTTACTACGAAATAAGAAAGAAGCAAAGAAGAACGGGTCCAGGAAGTGAGCAAAACGGTTCAGGCTGAGGACGCGCTCGAAAGTGTGTATATATATACAGTGGCAGCAAGGGTCTTGTGCTTCTCGGCTTTTGTCTTTTGATTTTATTGTCGGTCTTGTCTTTTTGGTTCTGTTGTAACAACAAACAGCTGATGGTGTGACTGGTATATGGTATATGGTATATGGTATATAACACTCTCCCTGTCTCTTCTTCATTCTTTCTTCCCTTGGCCATGCAAAGCTTTGCCACAAATGCTCGTTTGGGGGGTGTTGCTGCGATTCCGCCTGGTTCCTACATACGCACGAATAGCTGGCAGGTTCTACAACGCCAATTGAGTTTAGTAACGCTCTGCTTCTTTTTCAAGCCTCTGCTTATCCGCTTCTATATGGATCATGTAGAGTCATGATTATTATTATCATTATTATTATCATTATCATTATCATTATCATTATGGTATAATATAATATAGTACAATACAATACAATACACATCTCTACGCTGCTGCTGCCGCTGCCAGTTGACAGTCGCGCGCTATCGGAGCTGATAGGGCCCTGATAATGCATTACCCATTCCGAACGGTTATCGTTGGCTGTATTGCAATTTCCAATTACTAATAATGTGCCAGTATATTATAAATATACACATGCAACTGCCTAATCAGTATTTGGGCTATAAATTGAAATTGGAATTACAAGGAAAATCAAATTACTCTCCCTGTTTTCATTTGTTATTTATTTATCTATTAATAATAATAATAATATTATTATTATTATTATTATTATTATCTATTCTTGTTTTTGTTTGTGATATTTACTCGTTTGATCAGTCACGTGTTATCCATAGCCTCTCCTTGCTCTTTGCTCTTCCTCTTCTTCCCTTTCTGTGCGGCTGCTCTCAGCATCACGTGGTACATACTGCTGGTTCGTAAAGTCACATGATCCTCACCCAGACTCCACATAATCTATTCATCATTTACAAACACATCCAAATAATCCTGACGTCAAACTACTTTGAGAATATTCAAAAATTAATACTTCAAATTAAAATTAATACTTCATTAAATATACCAATAAAAAAAACATAAAAATTCAAGCACGAGGAGGCAAAGCATTCATAGACCTCAAAAGATTAACCTCAGCCAAAAGCTGCGTAATCATCTTCTCCTGGTCCGCAACCTTCAACTTCAATTCATCAACTTCTCGTCTCTTTCGGTCTCTAGATCTTCTTGCTGCCATAGTGTTTCGAGCGCGCTTAACGGCTCTACGGTCAGAGGGATCTTCAACGTGAATGCTACTCAGCTGCTTGCTAACGCTGCCCGGAGGAGTGAGTAATGAATCCTCAAGACAATCGTCTTCGCTAAGGCGTCTCTTGTTGTTCCCAGAGTCAGTGTCTGAAGTTCCAAAGATAATGTCCGTAGACTTTTCAATGACAAACTTCATATCAAAGGGAAAAGATGAAACCAAAGGAGTAGATGAAGTAGATGAAGTAGAGTTTAGAGATAAATTAGTCGTAGAGGTGGGAGGAATGGTTTGAGAAACAGGAGAGCTTTGCTCTTCCTTAAAAAGGGACTCCCAGTTACTAGGGTCTTGCTGTTCATCATACAAGGGACCGTTCTCCAACAAGGCTGCCAGAGTTTCAGCATTGATATCTTGCAAAGCAAAGCTTTCAAGATCTGCGACTGCTAAACTGTCAACAGGTGTATTGTTAGGAACTTTAACTGGGAAAACAGGAGAAGGCTCTGCAGGGACAGAGCCTCCAAAAGTAAAATTGACAACATCCAAATTAGAAATATTACCGATATCTTCAAAATCATGGCCAGACGAAAAAGAGTTCAAACCATCAGAATTATAGGGTCTGTGGCACTCTACTTGAACCGCATCGGAACAAGGTTTGTTGGGTGTGGAATACGCTGGTGGAATACATAAGTGATCAATAGGTGAGTTGGTGTTAGATAGAAACGAAATCTTTTTGTCTCTTTCTAACTGTGGGGACAAGTGGTTAAGCTCGAGAGTGGGTGTGGGTAGTGTAGCTGGAAAGCTGTAAGAGGAAATTGGAAAGCTTGTAGTGTAGCTAGAGTTGGGCTCTGTAGTAGACTGTTTGCTAGTTGTGTTGGGTTTGGAAGCTGAAAGCGAAAAACTGGGGGTTTCTGCGGAGCTGTTAAACGACAACGTAAAGTGAGGGTAAAAGAACGCCTACTTTAAAATATGGTTGCAATCTGATGGACAGTTGCAACGAACGCTGGGGGGAGAGAGAGAGGGGAGAGAGCGGGAGGAATATTCGTAGATATAGAAGAGTTATAAGCTTCTGGATCTAGAAATAGGGTGCTTTAAATACGCTTAGATATAGTCTGTCTTTTTGCTTTGGAAAAAGACGCAGGAAAAAGAGTAGAGTGGGAAACGCAAAAACTTGTTTAGTTTAAGAGGATCAAAGACAAAAGCTTCTAAAACTCGAAAGTAGTCCTGAGGGTGACTGTACTCAGAAGAAGAGTGACTAGAGAGAGAGTAGGTGAAAACGGTAGGAATAAGAATGAGTGTTCTTGACTGGGAACGGAAGGGAGAAGAGAAGAAAAGAAAAAAGAGGGCCGTGACGGCAAACGTGGGTATTTTTATACTTTTTTCATGGACGGCGTCTGTCTTAGTAATGGGCACGCTGTGTGTAATAGTGACTCACTCCACGTGACTGGAGGGTAAGATAGCTGAACGGTTGATAGACGCCGTCGTATACAGGCCGAATGCAGCAATGCCTCTTGGCATAGCCTTGCGTGGAGAGCGCGAGGGAGGGTAAATAGGGTTGGTTTGAGTAAGAGTCAGGAATACCAGGAGAATAGTTGTAGTTGATTATGATCAATAGAGTCAATAGAGTCAATTGAATCAATAGAATCAATTGAATTAATGTAATTAATATAATTAATTGATTCAACTGATCATTTCTTTGATTTCATATACACACCTTTTTCATGTCAAAAATCTAATCTTTCATCAATCCTTCCCCGGTATTTCCTAGCTTCCAGCGAGAGGCTCACGCTTTCTGTTTGTTGTTTTTGCTGTGTTGTATAGCCTGCACATCTGACTCATCTTCTCCACATTATGGCTGGAATGATCCGTTTACAGCCGGTGTATTTTTTTTTTTTTCGTTTTTTGTTGCAAAAAACTCTGGCAATTGTCCAATTGAAACCCTGCGTACAGATCATTTTGAAATGTTAGACTGTCTGTGTTTCCGTGATTGGATATTTGCTGTTGCATGCCATCCATGGCTATCCGACGGATAGAGTCATTGTTCTAGTGCGATGGAAGCTGGCTACTAGCCCCGGAATACAGCCTCTGGGCTATGTCAAAGGGCTGTGCTGTTGTCAATCAACTAACAAACACAGGTAGTGCACACAATGTAACACAATGCAACACAATGCAACAAATATAACACAATGCAACGCCTGCGCACGTGTCGCATGTGACTTACCCTGCCGGCAGCCCACTCTCTTCCTTCACGTGAACACCATGTGAGTGACGTCTGACCTGGTACCCTGGAAACAAGTTCGTGCGAGAGGAAACCCAGCGTCCTTCCACGCAGATGACGTATCAAGTTTCATAACAGCCTGGTGGCTTTGGGGGGCTTGGTGTTCTAAGCCAGTGTCAACCTTCTGATCAACCTCCTGTGTGTTTGTGTGTATATATATATTCGTCACTTTCCTGTAATTCTCATTTTCATTTTCATTTTCTTCATCTTCATCTACACCTGCAAATACACACACACACATCCTTTTCTTTTTATCATACCCACTATGGATTTGTTCAGAGAACACGAACAACACTATCATCAAGTCTACGGTAACCAGCACCACCACGCAAGGCTCTCCCACCAGGTCCTTGCCGGTGCCGTTGCCTTTATGGCTATGAAAGCCTTTGAAGACAAGCAGCGACGTGAAGGACGTCCCGTTCGCCACGCTCTTGCCAAGGAAATCCTCGTAGCGCTTGCCGTTGCTGAAATCGACCGACTGATTGAAACAAAGGGCCTTGACTATATCGATCGCCACAAGGCAAGACAGCATGTCCAGCGCCACGTAGTGCACCACTATGACACGCACTTTAATCAAGGAGGCGAGCACTGGCACCCCCACCAGGTTTCTCCCTTTACAAGTTATCAAGGATTCTACCCACATCCTCACCACCAGTTTGGTGGCTTTGGTGGTGGCCCAATCGGTGGTGGCTTTCAGAATTTTGGATACCAACAACAGCCTCCTCCTCCTCAACAGTTTGGAATGCCTGGTGGATTCTATAATAACAACGGCTACAACAATGGTTATAACAATGGATACAACAACAACAACAACGGATACGGTCGTTGGTAGTTATTTTATTGGCCCATATATTTGCTTTAGAGACATGAATAGTTTTTATTTAATGAGTTGATGACCCGTGTTTTTTTTATATATACATCTGTTTTTTTTTTGTTATAATTATAGATTTGCAATCCAACTTTTTTTTCTCGATTATTATCATGGTACTTACTGCCGCTGGCAGTCTATATTTGTAAACTAGTAACCAAATCATAACAACGTCTTTCAAACGGCTGTGCTATAACCATGCTTCAAATCTAAACTTAAATAGGCCAAGTATGTCAATACCCTGGGAAACAGTACTAAATAAACCGTCTTGGTCATGTGATGTGTATTGATCACATGAGAATCAATTTAGTTAGAATTAAAATAATGGTATATGATACAAAGCATAATAAAATTTAATTTTTTTTTTTTTACTTGTTTTCCGTTTTTACTTTTGCCCTTTGTCCTCATTCTTCATTATTATACTTTTAACATTTCGAGCTTATTAATTCATGTCTGCGTAGCCCAATGGTTAAGGCGTTAGACTTCTAATCTGAAGATTGTGGGTTCGAGTCCCACCGTGGACTTTTTTTTGCTATTAACGGTATTTATCATATTCATATACGTCTTTTAAATAACGCCCGTAATATACAAATCCCCATAATACTGGAACCTCTCTACATTGTATAATCAAAAAGTTTTGCACCATGCCTTTACTTGCCATTTCACGTAAATTTAAAAATTTTTATATTCTAGCAAAAATTTAAAAAAGACCATGGTCATAATAATAATAATAATAAAACAAATCGAAGAGGAATGCTCTCCTCACAAGTAAAGTAAATAAAAATTCATAAATATTGTGTTATACACATATCAAACACTACACCATCTCCAAATGTATCAATCGCAGTCCTTGGTATCATTTTGAATCCCCTCAATTCTTTGACGCTCCAAGTGAAGTGATTGACAATTCCTGCATGCTATTAAGAACCTCCTCAACCTTGTTGTCCAACTGACCGGTAGCATACTCTTCTCTTGTTGACGCATCCAAATACTGCTGAATTTGCGCCAATCGGGTGTAGCTTTCGGTACAGAATCGAAGCTGAATCTTTACAAGTGCTTCAAAGGAAGGGTCGAGATAAGGAACTCGGAGATCAATGAGCTTGGGGATTTCGTCGGTAAGTTGGGCGTTCAATTGCTCATAAACATCCTTAGACATTTCCAGGTCCTTTTCTAAACGAGGCAACTTGGTAGCGTCATCAGAAGGCTTCTCAATAAGACGCTTGACCTTTGCTCGCAACGCATCATAATCCATAAGCTTGTGGTTGCGCTTTTTAATAGCTTCATTGATATCGTTAAAGTAAGCGCAAAATCGGGTAATGGGCTCAAGAACAGTCTCTCTAAATGGTCCATCAAGTGCCTTTACAGTTTCAGAGTCAAGTTCCTGGACTGCTGTCAAGTAGTATTTACTAACTCCATCCCGGGTTCCAGCGTCTCCGTAAAAAGCGTCGATAGTTTCGGCAATACGAGTCTGAGAAGCAGTCATTGCACGCAGCGAGTCGAGATAACCCTTGGCTTCTTTTTGAAGCTTATTACAAGCAGATTCCATACTAACAAGCAAAGCTGTTAGTTTTCCAACGGTGTAGAGAGAAAAAAAAAAAAAGAAGAGGCAAATACTCACGTTCTATATCTTCGCTCCTCGACTTCAAAGTCCTTGTCAACGGTCTTTTCAACATGACCAGTCTTCATCATGACCTAGAAGAACAGGTTAATATTTGACATCTTGTGAAAATATCAAGGTTTTGACAAATCCAGAGGAAAGTAATCCACTTACTGAAGTGCCGGCTCGGTTGATAGCCTTTTTAAAACCGTTCCAACTCATAGTTTCAAATAATATGTAAGGGTAATAGTAGTATGAACAGGTTGTATAACCAGCTATTGATATCGTGTTTCTAAACAAGTGTCAAATCTCTTTAATTGAATAGCAGGCAAGAGATTGAAAGAAGGCAAAAAAGGATGAAGCTTTGCCGCTTTGTAAAGATTATTAAAGGGAGAGAAGTTGGTGTGAGAGAATGAGAACAGGTGGATGGGGCAGTGTCGCATGTGCCAGCACTAGTGAGGCAAATAAAGGACATCTCACAAGGACCGCTGGAAACGTGACCTGAACAAAGGGTTCACAAAACGTATATGTCACATGATACATAAATCACATGATTATTATATCACATGATTATAATGTGACTAATTCGTGGGGAGCACCGAGTCAAACGTAAATAAGCCTCAGGCTCAGACCCAGGCCCTGAGAGCGCAGTGGGGGCACACCAGTCGGAAAAACCGTCGACTAGTAATTCCTAATTGTGCACATTTGCAGATTTCTATGGGAACTTTTCGTTACTTAAACTGGAGTCCGTCGTGATACTTTATTAATATCGTGGGGGTGTTTTTTTCTTTCTAAAGATAATCCGGCCCCAAAGTAGGAACAAAATAGATCATATGAGCAATTGAGAATTCATATAAATACCAACGAATTCCCAGGGTTTATAGCTTGTTTTATATATGTATATATAATTCCCCCACATTATTTCTCAAATGCCCAAAAGTCGACATCCTATTATTCAAGTAGCGTCAGGTATTTTCCTGGTAAGCATACTTGACATCTCAGACAAACATATGTTTCTTCTTCTAACCTTTCTTTAGGGTCTTCGTTATGCTCTTCCTTACTTGTTCCGTTCGTACTTTATCACGTTCCTTGGAGAGGTGATAATGCTGTGCTTCATCTATGCCGTCCACCGAATCATTTTACTTACTCACATCAATATTCCTGCTTCGGTAGTCTGCATGTTGATACTCTTCATCGGTCTGCTGGTGTTGGAAAAGATCATTGGCTCTCGCAAAACTACCAAAATTGTCAGAATCATCGAAGGAACCAGCGCTATTCAAAGCACAATAAAGGACATCATTAACAGATCCATCTCTCCTGTTAACAGTGCCCAGGCATCTGTCATGTCTTACCCTGTTAGCACAATTGGCTCAATTCCTCAAAGTTCTAATGAAGCTGCCATCCCTCTTGAAATCTTAGACGAAGCTGGCCATTCGGTTCCTCATATCCAAAGACCGGAACCTGCTGCATCCCTTAATAGTGGCCATGGAAACAGTACCTTGCATCTCACAAACCCTTCTCAAACTCTAGACTACCATACCAATTTGCACCAAACATCATCATCTCGCAATTCCGAAACAGAAACACAAACACCATCAACTGGTACACGTTTGGTGGACTATTGGAAAAGCATTCGACACCACTTTGTGTTCACTGGGCCTGCTGGCTTTTCTCTCAGATGGATCAATATTTGTTTCATTCCTGCTTTTATAACCCTTCCTCTTACTGATAGAGTAACGGCAGCAGAGGCTTTAGAGATTGCTGGAGTTTTTACTTTTGGGTTTTTGTTGACCTTTGTTATTACAGTTTACATGGTATTGACATTGCAAAAGATTGCTGGAAAACCAAGAAAGTCTCACGTTGAAGACATTGACAAGCGCGTGGATATTGCTCCAGGTGACATCACCAGCATTGATACAGCAATTGAGTTACCTCAGTTTGTGAGTAGTCAACGAGGGTTTAGTCTACAAACTATTAGAAATTCATCTGAGGACACTAGAGATGATGAAAGTCAGAGTTCCAAAGATTCTGGAATTCCAACAGCAGACCGAATGAGCTTTGACAGACAACCTGGTTTTGATCCTATCCATGCTCATGGAGACATTGACCACGAGGATGGAAGAAATTCAAGTTCTGGAAGTCTTGTTCTTGAAAATATCAGCATAACTAACGCCAATATGACAAACATGACAAATATTACCAATGAGGAAACAAATTTTGAAAGCTCAAACAACTCGGAACCAAGCACAAATAAGCATAAAAAGACGTTTGGAAAATTTCTTCACAAGCCAGTCCCTGAATCTAACCAAACTCAACAACCAGAAAATTCTATTCAAGATACCCAACAGTTATGTCTCAAGGTGGCCCATTTTGTTGTCACAAGAATTGACTATATTTTTTATACCGTGTGTCTTGTTACAGGGCTGTGTGTTTACTGGGCTTCGCCAACATCGTATGCCATGCCTGCGCAGATGAGTGGTCTAGTTCTTTGCTTTCTCATTGCCATGCAAGTCCCACCAAAGTATCGCGTCGTTTTGCATCCCATTATCACGTCTGCATTTCTCTGTGTCGGCTTGTACTATTTCATGTGCGTTGTATATACTTCCACTATTCCCTCTTCTTCTTTTGATCAATCAGTAGTTCAACAGGCGTTAGCAACAGCCAAAGAACAGTACCAAAACGGTACAATCAAGGGCGGCTTTGTGGGAATCACAAGCACTAGTCCTTATCTTAATGCCCCAGATGGCGGTGCTTCCGAAACAATCTTTTCCTCTAGAACTTATGCTTTTCCTGCTTTGCGACAAGCACTGTGGCAATTCAAAACTGGGCGAAATTACTTGAATCTTTTTGATAAAAATTATAATCTGCCATATATTTATAACCCCAAGACGGCAACGTTTGTTCCCGCGTTGCCAGGAGCTGGAGATATCATGTCTAGTTTACTAGACATTAGCATTGTGGCATTGGCAGTTCCCATGTATAATTACAGAAACGACCTAACCAGAAATGTAAGTTGGCAACTAGTATCTTTTTTCAATAATTTTGACTAACAGTTTTATAATAGTTTTTTGTTATCATGACACCATGTATCATTCTGGCAATTAGCTCCTTTTTCACATATCCGCCACTTTGTTATGCAGTTGGAATTTCAGCCAACCGTGCTGTAGCATTTGTCGCGCGCAGTGTAACTCTTGCTTTGGCATTACCTATTGTTGAAGCACTTGATGGATCAACATCTTTGGTTGCAGTTGTGGGTATTTTAAGTGGTATTGTCGGAGTCTTGTGTGGTGAGCGGATATTAAAACTTTTGCGCGTTAGAGATGACGATTATGTTACCAAGGGTATTGCAATTGGAATCAACAGCTCTGCAGTTGGATCAGCGCATCTTTTAACCACCGACCCTAGAGCTGGTGCACTTTCATCACTTTCCTTCTTTGTATTTGGTACCACTTTGGTAATCTTAGCAGCCATTACACCACTAGTTGGGGTTATTAGAGGCTGGGTCGGCTTGAATTGAGATTACAAGTCTCGTACCAAAAAAAAAAAAAAAAACATTATTTATTTTGATTTGTTCATAGTTTTTCCCAAATATAATTTGAAATGAAATATGACGAATAGCTTCCTAGATTTAGAGAATGGACATTGCTCGAATTGGATGGATGAATAAGCACTCGAGTATGAGTTTCTGGGCCATCACCGTCCACCGAAACCCCAAGTTCTTTGAGGACTTTGAGCTTTAATCTATGTTTAACTGTTAGTTACCATTCGAAATAATAATATAAAAAAAAGTACAACTCTTACACTGTGGACTCTTGGAGCGAACCTGCCGAAGTTTCAACGGTATCGTTTTCAAGCAGCTCTTCCAATTCACGATTTAGGCGCTCTAATGTTGCTGCGTTTGTGTCATTCGACGTTTCCAACTGAGTAATTTTCTTTGCCAAGTCGAGCTTCTTTTTCTCCAAATTGGCCAGCAATGAGCTTCTATTTTTGATACTGTTTGTGTTGTTTATCATTGCTTCAACTTGGCTCTCAATCTTCCGTAAATATTCGTCGTCGTCATCAAGGTTTTCATCCAAGTCTGTTTCATCAGGTCGTGACTTGTTCATTTCCACCTCTTGCTCTTTGACTCTCTTTTTCAGTGAAAGGAGCTGCTGGTTCAGGTTTTCAACGACGTTTCGCTGGGCTTCAAGAGTGGCATTCCGTCGTCGTTCAATCATGGCTAGCGTGTCTGATATCCTAGACAAGGCCACAACGTCATCTCGCGATTCAAAGGCCTCTGTTGTAGTACGAAATACTTCATTATATCTTGCCATCATGTTAGCATCGGAATCGTCAATATCACCGTTGACTTGGGTCGTTATAGACCCGTTTGTTGAAGACGGGGTAGTCATTTTGAGAAAAGGTTGTGTAGTTGTTTATATTAGTTGAAAGTAAACAAGTTGTTTTTTATAGTACTGAATATGTGTCACATGCAAATCACATGACGCTGACCTGACTTTTTTTTATCACTTGCCAATTTTGCATCAACAGTTTGTTTAACAAGACCAGCAACAACCGTTTAACAAATCAACCTGATATCACAATGAGCGAGACCCAAGATGCTTCTTCACCAGAAAAGAAGGACAACTATACAGTCCCACTGTGGATGCTTTCTCCTGGAGAGGAAAAGGTGCTGTTAAAAGAGCACCAAGTATGGACCGAGAAACAGTGTCAACCACACTTTACAGGTATGAAATGGATATGAAATGGACATGAAAAATATTATGACAATTGGTTGTTTCTAGTGGACTAATGCTTTGTTTCACTCTGATTGCTGAGTTGTTTCTTAATTATAGCCTTTGCTGAATGTTGCAAGGACTCTCCACTGCTCTTCCCATGGAAATGCAGCGAGTATTCAAAAGCCATGTCCGAATGTGTTGGACGCTATGGCTCTCCAGCAATGTATAACAAGCTCCGTGAAGAGTATATTGAAAAAAAGATTTCGTACAGAAAAAATGTTGAAAGCGAAAAATCCAGCCAACTTGAGAATGGAACCAAGTAATAGAGGCAGGATGATAAAAAAAAGTTGGGATTAAACGTTGATCCAAGACAGGCACAATTTATAGCTGCAATATGTTCATTTCATGAATATTTTTTTTTTTTTTTTTGTAAATATTTAAAACAAAACAATACTATGTAAATAGGGCTTTAATTATATTAGATTTTAAAATGTGATTTTTCATTCATACATCTATCATTAGTTGAGATTGAGATTGAAATTGAAATTTAAATCGTAGGTTGTATATTACATCAGCTTTGGTTTGTGCTCGCTCCCGCCACATGGGTTTAGTTTCAACTTACACCACACGTCTTTTGACTATCACCACATCTACAATGACAGAACCCACCTGTTTGATCTATCACAGTTTTTAGCATTTGGTTTTTTTATATCGTTAGCCGTGGAAATAACGTAACCTGGTCTTTCAAAGTCTTGCATAAACAACATGTGGAGACGGTCTATTCATGAGTACTTGGTTAAAAAGGTATGTTTTGAATCTTTCAACATTAATCACGTTTTATTTATGTTAACCTGTATTGATTATATTTATTATATTGATTATAGCTTTTGGAAAGCCCGTCGTTTCATCGGTTTGTCCGCTACACAAATGCCAAAATGATGGGTGAACCAGTACCGCCGCCACCTCCATCATACCTCCACTGTACGCTGAATTGCTTCTTATTGATCCCATGTTGAACAACACTAACACTGATACCTATAGCCCGATTTCAAGTAAGAAGAAACAAATTCAAAGTCTTTCGAAGGCTGTTTGTTCAAGAGTTTAAGAAACAGTTTACAGGGTGAGCAAATCACACTATAATCTTTCTATTCTGTAAATATATTTAACAACATGAACAACTAAATAAATAATAACCAAAATAACTACAAACCATTTTAATACGGACTGTTGACAACTTTGTTTCTTGCCAATGGCTGAATTCGCCTGGGTGTTGCCAAAGACTCTCTGGTAGGCTTTCTAAATGTTCGTCGATCCACCATTCCAACGTCATCCTCCAAAGCAATAATCACATTTCTATCAGTGCCATAAACAAAGTTTTCAGCAGTAACCTTTTCATTGTATCGCTTAATCAGATATGGAGTCTTGTCACCTCGAAGAAGCTTGCGCATACTCCAAGTAATAACATACGAACCTGAACTAGTAACAATTGACTGTTCCTTGGTGGAGGCACCAGTGTTGAAATGCGCCATGTTGAACGATAGTGGGCTTCCAGACTCAATCTGCATCTGTGCCAAGTGCTCAGGCGAAATTTGAAGTCTCATAGGACGGGGCTTGGAATCGCGACCAAAGCTCTTGAGGAATCCAGTTTTGCCGGTTGGCTGTAAAGCGTCAATAAGCAACAAATATGTAGAACAAGTAGCCAAAATCCATCGTCCGTCTGCAGAAACATCGAGCCCCGTAATTGGATCACCCATTGCTGGAAGGTGAGTTTTGGCATTTACGCCTAATCTATCATAAAGTCGGATTTCACCCTTGGTGTTGGCAACTGCCAAATTGCCAGCCTCGGTGGTAGCAATGGAAGTGAACTTCATCTTGGTCGCGTAGTTCTTGAGTTGGCTATCAACAAGCTTGGTGCCAGAAAGACGAGGGTCAATCTTGAAAATACCAGTGTTAGAGGCACCCACAAGAGTTTGTTCGTCAGTACTAGGAGCAAACTTTTGAGATGGGGCAAAAGCATTAATATTGTGGTTTTCACTAACAACCCACTCCTCAACAACCTTGCCATATTCCAGATCCATTTTATACAAAGAGCGTGGATCAGCCTGGTCCTGAAGAACCATAGAGGTATCCTTGGTGTGAAGCAAAATCTTTTCTGGATTAAGTGCCTTGCCCTTGAGGTTTGAAATGTTTCCAATTGTAGTTTGAAACTCAAGGCCTTCATCAGTAGTTTGCTTGAATACACCAAGCATATTTTCACGAAGGACATAAGATCGGTCGTTGATGTGGCCAACAGCGAGTTCTTTGTTAACACCATGGCCAGATAATCTGGCAGGTTCCTTGTCAAATCCTTCTCCATCATCATCATAATCAGAAGTTCCATTACCAAAAGTTACATTTTTCTTGATTGTCTTTTCAGGAACATCCTCCTCGTCGGTCTCTTCTTGCTCGTCGGCATCAAAAAACTGATCATCAGCATCTTCCATATCAACATCTTCCACGCTGAGAGTATTAAAAGTATCAGCAAGGAAGTCACGGTCATCAGGCTTGACCTTGGCCCACTTCATCTTGTTGTTTGCTTCCCAAAGTGATTGCATAAGGGCTTCTTGGAAATTATCGAGCTCATCAAAAGAGGAAAACTTTAAAAGCCAAGAAAAGGCTGAATCTTTGTCAAAATAATTGAACGTAAAAGCAAGGTGTTCAAAGTTGAATACTGGGTTCATTTCACTGTTAATGGGCATGCCGATGAATCGGCTGGTATCACTATCAACTTCCAACCAGTATTCATAACTCCCTTGGTCGTAAATTTCCACCTTTGACGAAGCGAGTTGCTCTGTAAATGCACCAGTCGATGCATCAAAAAGATGTAATGAAGCCGTTGCATTGTATGTTTTGGTACCACTAACGGGCTTGATTGTAGAAACCTTGGGTTTAGGAGGGTCATACTGTTTAGCAGGGGTAACAGGAGTAACTGGTTTAACTGGTTTAACTGGTGTAACAGGTGTAACAGGTGCAGACTTGGATTTATCAGTAGAAGCGCTGCCAATATTAGTCTTTTGGATTGTGACCACATCAGGCTCAAAATCAAATTCGTCCAAATCGCTTTCAGAAGTACCTGACCAAGTCTTTCGGTACTTTTGCTCATATTGGCATCTTTTTGCAGTCATGTCGAATGCATCAAACAGGCCACTCTCTGTCTCAGGATCACAAACAAATTCAAAATGGTCGCCGTCATCTCCATCCAAATCTCTCCAAACAATTACAATATTTTCTTCTTCGTTGGAAGTATAAGTCAAATGAAGATCTTCAGCTAGCAAAAAAGCCCATTCTTCGTCGTTCTCTTCCACTGTTCCATCGTCGCCAGAGTCTTCTTCGTCGCCTTCGAGCTCTTCCTCTCCTTCTTCGTAAGCTCGCTGGATAACTAGCTGGTAGCTGAATTCATCAGAGGTGCGTCTAAGAGTTGCCACAGCATCTTTATACAAACACTCGCTCAGGCCTTTGATAGAGTTTGGCGATCGTTTAAGATAGAAGGCGCCAGACGGAATTGTTATAATTACCTGACTGCTGGAGGGTTTAAAAAAGCTGCGAAGAAAGTTCATGTTGGATATGTTGTGCGCAAACAGATTAAACAGATTAAACAGGGAAAGTGGTGAGAGGTGAAACCAACAGGGCTGTTAAATAAGCACATCATTTGCCTTTTGTTTACGTTTGAATGAGTGTTGCCACAGAAACGGGGGAAAAGCCTGATGACCATGTGACACTGACAGTTGATTTGGTCATGTGATTATCAGCTGACAATGATCCAAATTTTCTTTATTTTTTTTATATAATCTTTTTCATGACTTTTTCATGACGTTTTGTTCACAACAGACAAGTGTTTGTTACTTTTTTTTGTTGGTTTGTTAATATAACTTGGTATGCTCAGGCAAACGTTTCGTGTGGGATCAGCTTTACGGCAAGCATACAACAGCAGGCAATTCATATGCATCGACTGTGTTGAAATATTAAGAAACGAGCAAAGAGTTGATAAACCTTTCAATGGTTTCAAGGCAGTAGGATCCAGATGCTTTAGCTCATCTCCGATAGTTACTGACCGGGAGGAGTCAAAAGAGAAAATACCCTTGGTTAAATCAAATTCCAATGTCACTGACAAAAAACCACTGGAAAATACATTGTTGGAGTTCCCCAAGATTAAAGGGTGGTCGAGTAAAAGGGTGCAGGCCCGAGAGGAGCCAGAAGAAAAGGCCATAACGCAATCCGAATTTAAATCTGAATCTAAATTTAAATCTAAATCTGAACAACCAGAGGTGATGATTAGTTTGAGCGATAAAGAGCTCAAGAGAATCTTTCCAACTGTCAGTCTAGAAGTTGGACGACAGGTGTTAAGCCAACTTGATACAAAAGCGATACAGGTACTTCAAAGACGGCCAGAGTTGGGGAAACGACTTATTGGCACCTTGGATCTGAAACCAGACGACGCCGATGTTAACAAGATGAAGTTCAGCAGCAGCACCAAAATTCCAGAGGGATGGAGAAAAGACACAACGTTGGAAGGCTGGCAGCGGCAAGTATATGCGCTTCGCGAAAAGTTTGCTGGTGAAAAGTGGAACCCAAGAAAAAAGCTGTCTCGCGAGGCCATGGAAGGTATCCGGGCACTCAAGGTGCATGCTCCTCAGCTAAACTCAGGCCATATTGCCAAAATGTTTCAAATATCTCCCGAATCGATTCGTCGTATTTTAAAGTCCAAATGGGAGCCGACAGAAGAGGAAGCGGACAGAATGGCCGAGCGATGGGTTAGAAGAGGTGAGCGAGTCAAGTCCGAGTTGAAAAAGGAACGAAAGGAAAAGAGATTGCAAGATTTGAAAGAAAAGAAGGACAAGGCGGTGTTGCTGCCTTTATTGTCTACGGCAAGATCAGGTTCCAAACGAAGGATGAAAAGGCCAAAAAGGAATGAAAAGGGAACAGATAATGGAACCGAAAACGATAACCGATATGACAAACCTTCAGATGTTACTGGAAAACTTGGAACACAAATCTTTTAAAGCTGACAACTTTATGTAAATATGTCTTGATGAATTATTATTATAATTATTATTAATTTTTTTTTAAATACTTAATTATTACCGTTTAACTGGAGGGAAGTTTCTAGCACTAAGGAAAGAGCCCTTGAAACTTCTAATTTCCTTCTTTACATTGTCGAAAAGCTCCTTCTGTTTATGTTTGACGCCGAGTTTATGAACATTTGCTCGATCTCCAAGCGAAACCGTTGTTACTGATGCAGCAAAGTCGTCCAGCATGTTTCTTACCAAGCCCAAGTCACCAATGACAGAAGCGTCTTGTAAAGTTTTGACACTAGTTGATGCCTGTTTGATGGTTTGGCAAAGGTCTTCAATACGTTCATCAGCCTTTTCGGAAAGCGTTCTAGTGTCGACGTTTTCGTAGCTGCTGTTTTCACTTTCAACATCGCTTTCTGATGCAAACAGTTCAGATCCGTCCGGTCCAACAGAGGCTTCATTGTGGCCAAACTTGACAGAGGCGGTTTTCTTTTTCTTGTTTGTCTTCTTCTTGACAGGTTCGGGGCTGTAATAGTAAGGAAGCTCTGGTTTAGCAACTTCGGTATCTTCCTCGGTCTGGATCTGGGCGTCGCTGTACTTGGAACCCGATGAAGTTTCCCAAGTTGGAACAGCAGCTGGAGGCATATAGGTGATCAGCGACGAGAGTTTGAGGCTAAAGTCTTGTAGGAGATTTAAAAAGGTCTGGTGGTATTCATGGCGATCAAAGACAAGTTGCTGGAACATTGGGGTGAGGATGGTTTTGGAGATGAGCCATGTTAAGGCATGTACCCCGCCATAGATGTAGAGGATGACGGCGAGATAGCGGAAAGAGATTTGGCGGCTGCCAGACTTTTTGGCGGCCAGAGCAGAGACTTCTGGAAAGACTATTGAGGACATTTGAAAGGATGAAGGAGAGGAGAGAGGAGAGAGAAGAGAAAAGAAAGGTGAGGATGAAAATGAAAATGAAAATGAAAATGAAAGTGAAAATGTAGGTGAGGATGAGGATAGAGGTTGGTTGGTTGGGAGGTCACTGCAAGTTGAGGAGATTTGCCGAGGTATTATGTCACGTGCAATAGGTCACGTTTATTTTTTATTTTGAATTTTGAATTTTTTGAATTGCAACTGCCAAAGCCACATACAACATGCTACATACTACACACTTTACTTGATTCTTGATACCTCATTACACCGCAACAAGACTTTCCATTACGACGTCCACATTTGAAATGCCGTCTCATTATAGGAGTTCTCGAAATAGGGTTGTCGACTCTCCGTCAGACAGCCCGTACAACAGCAGTGCCGAATCGTCTCGAGCGCACACCCCCAACCCGTCGCGTCGGTCAGGGGGCAGTGGCGGGTGGGCCACTATGAATTCCCGGCGCAGTCCAAGTTCAAGCTACAACGCGCGTTCCGATGAGGGCCGACACCAAGGGCGCGATTCATATAACACAGGCCGGAACAGGTCTGATTACAGAGACGACAGAGAAAGAAGAGATTATCAGAGTGCTGGGAGCCGCAATCGTGATCACCGAGATAGAGATAATAGAGATTACAGAGATACTAGAGATGCTAGAGATGCTAGAGATGCTAGAGATACTAGAGACAGAGGTCGAGAGAGGGATAGAAGAGATACCAGCCGGCCACAGGTGAGAGTTACTCTTAAAACACACCGAGCAAGTGAATTGGGAGATATCAATACGAATCTACATTCAGAAAGCAAAGAAACATCTACAAACAAGAGAAAGGTTGCACCAGTGTCATATAAAGAGAATGACGATGGAGACGAGCTGAGCGAGTTGGATATGGATGATGCAGAGCTCGACGCTCAGCTCGATGAGCTTATTGGGAACTCTGAGGAAGAAGTGTTGCCTGCGAAAAGCAAGCGAAAGAGTACGGCTCGCAGTCGCAGTGCTAAACGAGTCCGCAAGGACTATGACGATGAGGATGAGGAATATGAAGAGCCAACGCCAGTGCCAACTACAAGGCCGCAGGCAGTGGAAGAAGATGAAGACGAGGAGGATGAAAATGTTGAAATGGACGAGGAGGATGAAGAGGACGAGGACGAGGACGACCGGATGATTAACAAGCTGGGAGCACCAGATACGTCTAAACTGACAGCCCGACAGCGGGCCAAGTTGGAAGAAGACGGATCGAACGTACACGAAGGATTAGGGTATGAGGCGCTTGACGCATTAGAGCAAGCAACCAGTGCAGCGTCGCGACGAAAGATTCATCTCACGGAAGAAGAGCAGGCCTTGAAGCGGGCGGAGATGGCGCGTCGGCGAAAGAACATGTCGATCAAGAGATTAGAGGAAGAAAAGCAGGAGACGCTGGACAAGCTGCTGAAGAAGCGGGCGTCGCGATCGCGCAAGATTATCTCGGCAGCAGACGACAGCGCGGTATCGGGGCCTGGAACGCCGGGGATGCCGATGGGACTGGAAAATGGGGGGATGTGGGAAGGAAAGAGAAGGGTGATGGTGAAGCATGCGGCATTGATGTCCTGGAGAAGTACAAGGGACGGGTTTTCGTTGAGTTTTGAGCCGGAGATTTTGGAGAGCCGGCCGATTTAAAAAAAAAAAAAAAAAATGATAATAATAATGATAAAAAAAAAGGATTAAAGATGAAAGATGAAAGATTAAAGGTAAATTGAGATGTGATTAATATTATTAAAGTTTTTATTTTTTATTTTTGTTATATTCATTAAGATTGTGGAAGAATAGATATTAGCAACTAGCAATTAGCAATATAAACATGAGTGACAACAAGGTCTAGAGGAAACTAGGTAATCCAATATAGCTGGAGAAGGCGAGAGAATAAGAATAAGAATAAGTGGAGGGAGGGGTTAGGAAAAGGGCAAGGAGTGCCGAGGGTGGTTACGAGTGAGGTTACGAGAGAGTAGGTTTGTATGTATGTAAGAGCATGCACAGGACCCGAATTGGGGCTGAAACGGACCGATAGGGAAGCAGAAAAAAAAAAAAAAAGTAGAAACTGATAGGGAGTCACGTGGATGTGGGCAAGAATTGAAAAGTAAGAGGTAAGCAGTAAGAGGGAGGGTAAATGTTAAGGTTAAGGGTTAAGGGTTAAGGGTCAGAGGTCAGAGGTCAGAGGTCAGAGGTCAGAAGGGTTGATTAAAACAGGTCAAGAGGTCAAAAGGGCAAAAAAGGGGGTTGTAATGGACGTGTTTTACTTTTGACAGCTGCGATGAGCTTGAAACGTTTAGAACAAGAGAAATGAAAATAAATAAATATAAATAAATAAAAATAAAAACAATCAAGGATTACATAACAAGTCAAATATCAAATCAAGTCAAATATCAAGTCAAGTCAAATATCAAATCAAAAGTCTAAAGTCAAGCACTGTGTTTTGACCATCACAAGGCACGTGTTTGTGAATGGGATTATTTCATTATTTTGATTATTTCACTATTTCATTATTTTGATTAGCAACAGATAGGAGCAGATAGCGGACCGGCAGATGGTAAGAAACAGAAAAGAGGCTAGTAAAATAAAATATAAAATATAAAATATAAAATATAAAATAAAAAATAAATGAATTGAAGGAGAACCAGAATTTCTACAAATGAAAAAAAAAAAAATTTCAAAAAAAAAAAAAAAAAAAAAAAAAAGAGGTTAGTCACAGAGAATTTTTTTTTTTTTTCATCTTAATTTTTATTTTCATCATCTACTTGTCTACTTGTCTACTTGATAGATACACATGGGGCGTTGTATAGGTTGGAAATGGAAATGGAAAATGGCCTAGGGACTGGCTTAGGATTTCGAGGATGTGAGCCACAGCCAAATAGGGGTTTGATAAGTTGCCAGTGAAGGAAGACCAGTTGCGGGGAGGACTACGAGCAATAAGGAGAAAGTGAGAGAGAGAGTGTGTGTGTGTGTGTGAGATAGAGCCTTTGGAAAAGCAATCGGAAGCAACAAAAGCCGGTGATGAAGAACAACGGAGTAGGATGTCTATGAAATGAAATGGTGATGGAAATAAGAGGAATATGCGGTAGTCATAGTAATGGTAGTTGTATATACCAAAGACTGTATAAATATATATTGTATGAATTTCAGATTAATTTTCAGATTAATTTTTCAGTGCGGCTGGAAATCAATAATAAATAATAAAATAAAATAATAATAATTATAGTGATAAGAATATACCATATACCATATACCATATACCATATACCATATACCATATATCACATAGCATTACATATAATGATAATAATATAAAATAATAATAATAATAATAATAATAATTGCTATCACTCCGGAAATGTCCGGCAGTGGGCCAGCGAAATGAGGGGACGACGGCCACGTGCCGGGGACACTTAAAAGCAGATGAGAAAAAATTGAAATAAAAAGAACGGGCACTGCGAGGCCATTCAAACGAGGAAACGGAGCGATGAGCATCTGGGCTGTAGGACTGTGGACTGTGGACTGTAGGACTGTGGGCTGTGGACTAGACACCACCCAGCAAATAAAAGGTTGCATACAACCATGCGTGTTGGGAAATACGAAGGATGGCGTTGGGTCATGTGCGTGTCACGTGAATAAAAAGGAAATAAATAAATAAAAATAAAAATAAAAATAAAAAAATAAACATTGACAAGACTAGGAATAAAACTAGTTTCAGTACAGCCGGTAATTGTAATAATTGTATAATTGTAATAATTGCAATAATTGCAATAATTGCAATAATCGCAATAATCGCAGTAATTGCATTTATGATGCCACTAATGACATGATTGCCGATCACCAACAGCCAACAACAACGAGCGTTATCAAGGCACGCTTATTGATATTGATATTGATATTGATATACGTCATGTGACCCAAACAAGAGCATGTTTAGTACATACTCAAGTGAGCCACATCCAAGTCCATGTCTATATTTCCTCCAGCGGCTTGAATGTCGTATATATATTATATATTGCAAGTTAAATTACAAATTGTAAATTATAATATATAAAACAAAACACATTTTGCAGTCGTTTGTGGTTTTAATCATCTTTGTTATCAACTTGGATATTTATAGGAATATAACGCATGCCGTGTATACGAGTAACGTGACTTTACCCCAGATGTGAGCATTTTTCTTTGCCTTTCTTTTGTTTTCTTTTTGTTTTCTTTTTATTTTCTTTTCTTTTTTTCCTCTTCCTTTTGGTCCTCGCCTTGCCTCGCTTCGTCTTGATCTTTTTGGTCTTGGTTCTCCGCACTTTTGGGCAGTTGTTTGTAAAGCGGTATAATAATGTATATATATATATACCTGGAAGGTGTGTTGCTTGTAGATTTCCTAAACAGGCCGTGGTTTGGTCATTTTGTTAATCATATAAATGAAATGAAAGCGTGTGTGGGGTTTGCTTGTTTTGATCCCAAGGCAAGAGGAGAAATGACAAAATGACAAAATAACATAACAGCTATAAGAAATATGACAGCATAACAGTTCTAACAGTTCTAACAGTTCTAACAGCATATCAGTAGTATTACCAACACTTGGACATTTATTTCCATCATCCACGTGTGTTTGTTGTGTCATATATCACATTTCATATACCGTTCTTTGCCTTGAAAAAATTAAAAATTAAAAAAAGCCTGGGCAATCTCTGTTGCCGCTGAATATTTTTTGTGCTAGCTTATATAAAGATGTGTATATATAATACAATACTACAAGATATAATAAGATAACAACCACTTGACCAGCTCTTATCAATGCCAGTTCACTCGTATTGGCGTCACTTGAAGAAGGTCATTTGAATGGGAATGTGGTTATTTATATCCAAGACGAACAAACATTGTTGTTGTTGTTGATAATAATGATGATGATGATAATGGTATTAAGAAGAATTCAAAAAGGTCTTGTCCTTGTTGTCACTTATCTTCTTAATCTTCTTGATCATTCTTAATCTTCTTGATCATTCTTAATCATTCTTAATCTTCTTAATCTTCTTAATCTTCTTAACCCCTTCTAATCCTTCTTCTTTCTCTTTCCTTTTCCGCCCATCTTTTTTTCTTCTTCTTGCACTAGTACTTACTACTTGCTAGCTAGTCGTACAGTCTCGTTTGTATTATACCCCAACAATACAAAACCAACTTGCTTCATAATCATAATCATAATAAAAATAAAAATAAAAATCACCAGACTAGTTGTTTGGCCTTTTATGGCTCCAGCTTGAAAATGATACGAGTTGTATCACTGTTTATGTCTATTATTTCTATTATATTATATATATTATATCTATCTATTTTATTTATTTATTTATTTCATCTATTTATTAATACTGGTTTTGTTTATTACCCGGCCTCTTCTCTTAAAATATCAATCTTAATCATAAAATCTTAATTTAATCTAATCTTAATCCCTCCCCTCTTGCCAAAGTGGCTTGCCATGAAAATTTTTTCACTTGCCCTTTTTTAGCCTTTGGCCTTTTTTTTTTTTTTTTTTTTTTTTGCTTTTTTTTTTTCAGACCCAAATCACATCATCTACACCCACCATTACAATTTCAATTTCAACGTCAACTTTAAGCAATGCAAATTTTATTTCAAATCACGAAAGATTAATTTTTTTAATTACAAATAAATACTTTTGGAAAAAATCATAAACTTTTATAAATAAATAAGTCTTCATCAAAGGGTTGGTTCGATGAGAGCTGGTAATGGGGATGAGTTTACAAGTCGTCGTTAATGTGGTGTGCACAGGTCTAATTAGGTCTAAATGTTGAAATGCAGATGATGGTGTTGATAAAAATGGCTCTTGGTGTCTAGTCTCGTAGTCATGTATTGATTCATACAGCCGAGAGCCATCGTCGGTAGTTGCTAGACGTACTGGTAAACTCATTGGACGCCTTTGGAGAAGTGTAGTATCCAGAAGGAATCAGCAGCGGAGAGGGAGGAGGCGACATCTTGGACGCGAGGGATGCGGTTCTAGGTTGGGACTTGTCATGGGCGTGGTTGTACATAAACTTGTCGCTGCGGATGGAAAGAGGGGAAGCAGAGGATGCGGTGAGCGCAGGGCTCAGTTCGGGGGTAGTTGGGTTGGAAAAGTCGTACGAGTCAAAGGTGTTTGGAGTGTAGTACAGGCCCTGGGATATTAATGGGAAGGCACCTTTGGCGGCATTTGGGGCACCGGTGCTGGTGATAAAGGCGGCAGACTCGCAGGTGCAACAAGTCGGAGTGCAGCCGGGGTTTTCGCACAGTGGCAGCGGAGAAGAGAGACTGTGGTGTCGGCAGGTGGTGTAGAGGGTGGAGTAGACGCTGTCCGAGGAGGACGAGACCTCTTGGGACTTGTGGAGTTCGCTGGCTCGGCAGGCATCAGAGCAGTACATGGTGCCAGGAGCGCACTGCTTGTCGCAGACGGTGCAATAATCGTGAGACCACATTGATATGATATGATATGATATGATATGATATAATATAATAAATACAAGTAGAGATGAGAGAGAGAGGAAGAGATTAGGAAAAATCTTCAAATGGGAGAGGAAGCTCTATGTTTTGTTTGTTTGTTGGAAATAAAAAAATATAAGAAAAAAAAAAATTTTAAACAAAACAAGAGGGAAGGTTGAGATATATATATATAATACCAAAGGTGGAGACAGGCTATGACTGTGTGGTTATATGACTGTGTGGTTATGGTTATATGGCTGTGGTTACGGGGACAGTAATAGCAACGGGCTATAGGCCAATTAGTCACCTTGGCTATGACTGAGCTTATACACACAGACACGCTGCTGCTGCTGCTGCTGCTGGTTGTTGTTATGGTTGTTGTTGTGGTTGTGGTGGTGTTCTACACTTTCTGGCAAGTTCCACTTGCGGCTTTGCTGTGGCTAGGAGGGGTTGGCATCAGCGCACGTGACGGTGACTCAATGCGTGCTTGGGCTGGGCCGCCAGTTGCTGTGGATGGCGACACCTCCCGTGGGCCCCCGACTGACTCATCAGCGCACGTGACAATTGCTCATGGGCCTTTGCGCAGTGCAGTTGCAAAGGTTGCGAACACCAGCAGTGGGCCGGTCAGAAATTACATCATTTGAGAGACGGATGGGGTTTTGCAGAGAAATATCGGGGCGAGATGTCATGATTGTGGTGTGAACAATGGTGTAATAATAATATAAATAATAAATAATAGATAATAAATAATATACTGGTGTAATGGTACAATGGTACAATGGTACGATGGTACGAGTGGGTGTTACTCATGTCATACTACTATGACAAGCTCTTCCAATCGGCAAGCGTATGTCCAACCGCTGCCAGCTCTAGTTTACCATGTTGATGGGCTTTGTTTTGATTTTGATTTTGATTTTGCTATTTGCTATTTGCTTTTGCTTATAGGTTTTGTTGGTGTTGTCAGTCTTGCTGGTGGTGATGCCACGTGGGGCTCAAACCACCATTTTATTCCCACACAAGAAAGCCCCATGCCTTGGGACAATCATCCATGATTGATCGGTTTTGAATCATACAATAAATAGATCATACAATAAATAGATCATACAAGAAATAGATGAATGGCATCGCACTGGTTGACTGATTAATCGTCTGGTTTTCTTTTTTTTTTTTTTTTTTTTTGAAATAATCCCGCTCGGGTCGAACAAAATCATGTCAAAAACCTACTCATTGCATGTTGAATGAGCTGATTGCGGCATGGATTTTTTTTTTTTTTTGAATTTGTAATTTTTTATTTTTATTTATTTATTTTTATTTTGTCACAAAACCGTTGAAAAGTTATTTGACCATTTTTTTTTTTTTTTTTCTGGGCAAGACTTGTTGTTTCAATTTAGCGCTTGTAAATATACCAGACAGTCACATGACACCAGACCAGTGCGCAGACAGGCAATTTGTTTTTATTTTTATTTCATCATGTTATACCCATACCATTGAATTGAATTGAATTGAATTGACTTTTGCCTCTTTGTCAAAAGCTTGTACAAGATGCCAGCAGCATGTCTCCATCTCTGTCTCTGTCTCTGTCTCTATGGCTATGGTTTATGATTTATGATATATGATTTATGATTCATGTTTTATATATGCGCACGTTTATAAACCAGACGATTGATCAACCTTTTCACTGTAAACCTGGCCGCCGTCTGGGGTCCAGTTGTACAGAACGAATAATGCCAGCAATACTATAATACAAACAACAGCTGTATACCAAAATACTAAATTGCTCACTAAGTGGCTCTTACCCCAGAAAAAGCATTACGTAAGTGGGCAATTTGCTCAAGAGCAACCGAGGGCAACATTTCGCCATTAACAGCGCAGGTGAGTGCGTATAGTATATATAATATATACACACGCTCGTTATAATCCACAATAACCAAGCTCGTTCCAGCGCGCGTTTGCCATCTCCAAGTAACCGCTTTCCCTAGAGAATGGTTGCCAAAACGGAACAAGAGCTGAGAAACGAGGAACGCACCGTTGCAGTCATGGGGGAGGTGGGGATTGAATAATACAGATTGAGGGGTATTTACTCCAACCTGTACGTAATTTGTAATTTGTAATTTGTATGCTGTATGCTGGATTTGGTATTCCAATTCCAATTCCAATTCAAATGCACTCGTCTTTGAGACTTTTTTTTATTATTATTATTTTTTTTTTTTTTTTTTTTTTTTGCAATGCGTTATATTTTCAAGCACGTGATATCATTGTCACAATCATGTAACAACCGTGTAACAGCTACAACACGCCAGTTCTTCTGGAATATTCAACGTGCTCACGTCGAGAGGGATTGTAGAACAGGACACGACGAGACGACAATACGTCAAGGGCTTACAGGCGCAATGCCGGGTTCCAAAACCTTCCATCGACTTTGAGTCTTATTACGGCAGGCTTCCTTCCTACGTGGCTTGTGTGAGAGAGAAAAATTTTCACTTGTAGCCTTTAATCACCAAATAAAATTTATTTTTAAATTTATTTTAAATTTTCCTCAGTAGCCTTTCATGAAATCTCAATCATCATTCCCAGTACTAGCGTTGACCTGACACCCTTGAGCCTTGAGCCTTGAGCCTTGGTCCTTGGTCCTTGGTCCTTGACCCTTGGGTAGTTAGTTGGTTATGGCAACCGTTTCCTGGCATGAACAGACCCTAGTAGTCTATCCATTACAATAACTACATATGCACCTACACAGACAACCAATACATGACTATAGCTATGGTGATGATACATTGTAAGAACCTTGCTGATTAGCAGCAACCCAGCAAATGGCCAGCACTGAGCACAGTTGCTCCATTGCTAGCAGACACGCAGACACGCAGACAGACAGACAGACAGACCACCTTGGTTCCTGGAAACCGTTGACTTGCAACGAGTCATAATAACGGTTCCCGTTCCCAGACTACAGCTGCGTCTCTGATTAATCATTATCCAAAATATTCCCAAAAGGTTTCTAAAAGGTTTCTAAAAGGTTTCCAAAAGATTCCTTGTCTATCACGACTGATTTGTTGCCAACTACTGTCAAGGTCAGTCTGCAAACACCGTCCTGGTCTGATTCTGATTCACATCAAGTGACATCAGGGGAAGAAATAAATGGAAAAAATACAACAAAATTAAAAGTCACCAACAACATTGGCGAATCTTGTGGAATGATCGACTCTTTTGCATATAAACATGGACCCATATCATCAGTTTGTTGTTTATCGGGGGTTTGATATAAATATAAATGGTCTGACCATATAAATAAAAAATAAAAAATATAATATGGAAAATTCATAATACTCAGCCTCACACACGTGAATTTTCATGATCTTCACGTGACTAATATATTCCAATGCCAATTCCAATTGCAATTCCAATTGCAATTCCAATTCAACTTCCACTTCCAATTGCAATTCCAATTCCAATTCAACTCTATTCAAATTCAAAATGCAATTCCATGAATTAAAGTTCTCCGCTTGAAACTGTATTGTAGAACACAAAAGCAAAATCATAAACATACAGCAAAAAGGTCCTTCTTTTTCTTTTTTTTTATTATTATTACTTTCCGCGGTTTCCTCTTCTGGATGCACTGCAAAACAAAAACACCAAGGTTCTTACCCTAAACTCAATTGATATTTCATGGCCAGCGCCTGTAATGCCTTTGTTGACTAGAGAAAAAGACGGAAGAGTGGTTGAGTGACTGAGTGATTGAGTGATTTAGTGATTTAGTGAATTAGTGGTTTAGTGACTTGGTGACTAAACGATTGAACCATTAAACGATTAAGCGGTTGGATTACTGAATGTTGTTATTGCTTGGCCAGTAACGACGAAAACTGTACAAACCTGCGCAAAGTAATCAAAATCAAAATAATCAAAGTAATCAAAATCAAAGTAATCAAAATCAAAATAATCAAAACCAAAATAATCAAAACCAAAATATTCAAAACCAACATAACCCAAGCTATACAAGAATCATTCCATTGTCTTGCTTGACTCAAGCTTACTCGTTTATTAACGGCGCTTCTTTTTCAAGCCGGAGAAACATGTTCTACAACAACCTGGGCTATAGCTATAGCTATACTCAGAGCACCCGTATGCAAGGAATATATTGCTCATGGCTTCGGTACATGCAATTCAACCAGACACACACCCGTGCAACGTGGCAGCACAAAAACTTTGATCCAGCGACCTGGCCCTATCGCAATGCGGGTGTGGTTGGGCGTGCGTCTCTCAAGTTGAAACGTGGGGCTTGGGACTGAGCAGTATTCGTTGTGGCAATAACAGTACCAGCAGTAGTAATACCAATACCAATACCAAGCTTTGTCGGTCACATGTCTTTTGTTTATAACTGTTAGTGCTTTTTGTTTTTGCTTTTGCTTTTGCTGCTAGATTGGCGTATACTCCCGGTCACACGCACGCTCCACCTGTATCGGCCATTTCATACGTTCATACGTTCATATACAAGAGGTTATCAGCGTCCATCTCTGTATATACACACCTAGCATATATACACAGACTCCCTTCAAATGCTCCTAATTCCCAGCTGCTTGTTCCATAAACAGGCTTGAAATCTTTTTATTTAACCTTTTTCGCTCTTCTCTTTAGCAAAACCTTAACTGCTTGGCTGTTCTACATTTGCTTGTTGTGCCAATTAGCCTTTTCAATGTGCAAAACCCAAATCAAAATATATATACACACACACGCGTATAAAATGTCAGTGCAGCGTATAAATAGCAACTTTTAACTTTCCCAACTTGCAACTTTTCCAACTTTCCCAACTTTCCCAACTTTCCCAACCTTTGTGGTGCCGCTTCGGGGTTGCCCAACTGGCGCGTCACGTGCCGACTTGTTACCAGTTCTATCACTGCTTCTCAGCTTTGGTAGCGTCCGCACTGGCGGCTGGCAAGTGTCCACCCAGTTAAAGTTTACATCGTTATTATGATTATCAATACCACTGTCATTCACACTGTCGTTTCTTTTCATTCACAAAACAAAACAAAAAAAACAAAAAAACAAGGTTGACCATTTCCAGCTCTACAACCGTTGAATTACAATTTCATTACAATTTCAGTACAATTTCATTACCTGTCTTTTTCCACGTACTCCTATCTCATCGTCCATGAAACTAGACTAAACAGACTAAACCAGACTACTCTAAACTACTCTAGACTACTCTGAACTACTTTTGTATGTTCTATAACCACGGGCAGTTTTTCATTCCAATCCCTCCACCCTGCTAAAGCCCATCCTTTGCGATTGTCCTCCACTTTGGTAGTTGTGCCGATGCTGGACAGGCAACGGGAATAAAAAAAATAAAAAAAAATAAAAAAAAAAATAAAAATAAACAGGCAACATCGGCCTGTACTATATGAACCTTGGCCTTGAACCTTGAATTACCTTATAAAGTTTCACCCTGATACTCCATACATGTAACCTCGTTTGATTTTTATTATTATTTTTATTTTTATTTTTATTATTATATTTTATTTTATTTTTCTTTTTGAGAAATCCCCACTCTCACTGCTTTGCGTAGAACCGTTCTCCGGTTTCAAACTGGTATTGTCCAGACACCTAATTAACAGTCCATCTCAGCTGCTTTCGCTTTATCCCGCCTCTAGAGCTCTAGGGCCTGATTCTGATCGCGCACCGAAACTAGCCAGTATAGGCTAGAACCCCGTCTCCATGATTTTATGATTCCATGATTCCATGATTTTGCGATTTTACGATTTTATGACTCTATGATTTCGAGTTATTTCGTGCCCAGCGTTGTGCTCGCACACGTGACAACTCCTACCACTGTGGTGGCAAACAAACCAAACAAGCTTTCCTCTTGGCTTCATTCCATGTCTTGGTACACCCAATATGCTTTCGACCTAGCGATTTATTTATTTTTTTTAATTTTTAATTTTTATTTTTCCATTTTCATCTTCATCCTTGCTTGTTGTCATCTACCAGATCGACTCAAACCCACCGCCAACCTTCAAACTACGCCCAAGCCAATTTTTTTTATTTTTATTTTTATTTTTCTGTGAAAATTTTTCTAATGGATGGAAACAGTGGGTCCCTTCCAGCTACTAAGAACAGACTTAAGATGCCAACCTTTGCTTAAAACTGCCTCTTGTTCGCACTTGACTTAACTCAAAAACGTGACAGCTTAACGCCAAAGCCACGTTTTTATCCATCTGCTTAACAAGCCATTTTATTTTTTTTATTTTTTTATTTTTATTTTTATTTGTTTTTTGGCACCAAGAAAAACAACACCAAAAGTGGCTCTTATCTATTATTGCACCGTAAAGAAAAAGAAAAAAGATAAGATAGAATATGCTATTTTGGCTCATTTTATTCCATCATAATGACAATACTAAAACTATCCTCTTTGCTTTTGTTTGTATGACGATGGAACCAGGCTGATTGTCCGAGTCATGCTAGTCTATCGCTGTCATGCCGATATACATTGTCCTGATCCTGAGATCGCTCCTTCTGATTGCATCTTCCTCGTAAATCTCTCGCGGTCTTTGCCAAAATGCCCAAACTATTGCAACAGCATGGTTATAAATAGCTGGCAATTGTGCAATCCCACCTGCAATTATTGATTTCTAATTTCCAGTTTCTAGCTTCAATTTCCCACAATCTACAAAGACAGCCACTTTTGGTAGCTATCATTTGCTGATTTCCCGTGACTTTCACATTTACAGCACTAGTACAGCTCTGACTCAATTTACCCGGCTGGTTTTCTCACAATCATTCACATGGCGTGCTTATCCTCCGTCACATGGATCCCATTTAAAAAGAAAGTTGCAATAATTGAAAAAATTAAATCTCCCGAGCGTGAGTCGAACACGCGACCTCAAGATGACAGATTTACCATTACAGTCTTGCGCTCTACCAGCTAAGCTATCGAGAGGAGTCGTTGAAAATGTAAAATACTATAACTATATATATAATGTTTTTATAAAAATGTCATTTTGTCATTTAAGCATTTCCTACAGAATTTAATCCACAATATATTTCAATCAATTGAATTTACCATCCCGTTTTATTCCTACCTCTTCTTGGCACCCATAGTCAATTATCCCATCAAAACCATCCATTCTGAAATATACACAATGGACCTATAAACACCTGCATCAAGAGTTTATTGCCCAGTTGGGTGATTTATTTCCTGACAAGCTCATTGTGATGAATATGTGTCAACCAACGTTCAGGTGGCAAACTCTATTCTGCAATATTCCCAACTCTTTTATTTTCTTTCCTTTACTTTTCTTCCCTTTCACCCTTCTTTCAAGATCTTCTTTCACTACCCTATTCTCTTTATCACACTTTGTTTTACCATTTCATCTTAACCTCGCCTAGTCATGCCACCAGTCTTGTAACATTGTTGCCATTTCCTAAGCAATATCTGAAACAGTATTTTTTGTTGATATCTAATGCGTTTCATTCTTGTTGGATTGTTTGCTCGCATTACCTTTTGTGTTTATCAATTACAATAGTATTGTTGTGATCCATCCAATTACTCTGTAATTGCTCTTGCTTGGATCTTTACTTTAATATTTATTCTTGCATTGCTGTGGTTTTCTCAATTGATCTCTAATACCTCAGTTTCTAGATTATTACCTGAACCTGCCCTTATCCTCAACAAACACAAACACAAACACAAATACAAACACAACTGCATCTCTGTGGTCTTCTAATACTTAGTCTTCAACATGCATATCATGCCTGATTTACCCTAATTTCACTGGATACCCTTTCATTGCACAATAACATTTACTGGATATATGGTTTGGATCTGGGTATATTTCAAACCTTGGATGATGGCCAAAGTTCACGATGCACAGGAAAAATTATAGGAGGAATTGCTGTTTATCGTTTATTCTTTTAAATTGAACTAGAGGCTGTGACAGTGTTACTACAACAGCCCATTAACTTGTTTTTTCTCAGGCCTCTTGCAACCCTTATTTCATTGGAGTTGATACCTTTATCGAGATTGTTGATTTAATCACGATTGTACAAAAAGAAGATTTGAAACAATGGCGTAAAAGCGCTTGTATTTGATTTTTACTTGCACAAGACGGGACTTTTTGAACATTGTGCTACGGTGGTGGTGTTTATCTTTTGGATTACCTCTGCCAATTTGATGAGCAAAGCGTTGCAATGACAATGAGCTTTCTGGCCCAGTTTATCCATGGTGTTGGCCTCACCGTGCTTCCTTGTGGTAACGTTTGTTAAGAATACCACTTGGTTTTAAAAAGGCTATGCACTTGTAGTTGTTATTCGGGTCTGTTTTTACATGTTGATAGTTGTGAAGCTTGTATCGCATATATAGGAGAACTGTGTAAGTATTGTAGCGAGGTGTACTAACGTTTGAACAAGTGAATCCAGAATGGAATCCATACGTTCCTACCAACTCTTTTTTTTTTATTAGGTAGGGCATGTACCCTGTTTCAATTTCCAAGAAGATGTAGAGAAGGGTACAATACTTTTTATTTTCTTGGAAAATGAGAAAAGATAGGACGGGTCATGGTGACATTTTTGAATGTTTTTGATCTATAGTACACTGTAAATGTAAATGTACACTGTTTTATTTTAAGAAACTTGCTATTAAAGAAACTTGCTGTTAAAGAAACTTCCTTAAGGGAAACTTCCTTTAGAAAAACTTGGTATTAAAGAAACTTCCTTTAGAGAAACTTCCTTTAGAAAAACTTCCTTTAGGGAAATTCCCTTTAGAGAAACTTCTCTATAGGATATTATGGTAACCCTTTGCGGCCGACACGGGGTCCTCCTAATATCCTATATGGATCCAAAGAAAGGCCCGAGACGCGCCCCCCTTTAAACCCGCTCTACGTGGGGTCCACGCCGACCCATACCTGTAGGGACGCCCTCATTCGGATCCTTGAATGGGGATCCTACATATATGGGCCTGCAAATCCCTTGGTGCTCCGGCGCGCACGTTGGGATGCTGGCACCCCATCCTCGGGCCCGCCTACAGCCCTATCCACAGGAGAGGGCCGCAATAGCAGGACTGTTTTGCCAAAGCGTGAGGGAAATTCCACAGATGGTAGAGGTGACCCCGAGGATGAGTATCACATACGCCTTGTAGAAGGAATACAAAAACAAACAAACACCAACAAACAAAACAGGTTCCAAAATAAATAAAAAAAAAAGCCGCTACTAATCCTCAGGCCTGTCTACACCACATCAGACAATGGGAGAGGTGCAATAACAAGACTGTTTTGCCAAAGAGTGAAGGAAATCCCACAGATAGTAGAGGTGACCCCGAGGATGAGCATCACATACGCCTTGTAGGAGAAATCTACATCAAAGCAAGAAAAAAGCAAAGGAAAAAGCTTCCAACGGAAAAATAATCACAACATACCTAGTTATGGAACATGATAATCTCACATCTCTAATCACCAGCACGCCACGACAAGAACCAAACCCAAACAAGCTAGAATGTGTTGAGGGTAATCAGCAAAATTGCCACGACCAGAGCAAATCAGCAAAAATAATAATAAAGGCTTTCAAAAAGAGGCAACTGGCATCAAACTCAGTCATCATCCAGGCAGCCAGCAGTACCCAAACTTGCAACGGCCAAACAAAAAAAAAAAAAAAAAAAAAAGAAAAAGAGGCGAGAGGAGTATCAAGACCAAACTGAACGACAAGTATAACAAGTATAAACAAACAACAAGCCGCCACCACAAGTGCCATCAAACTGGCACACCCACTAGCATAAAAAAAAAAAGACAGACAGACAGACAGACACAGGAATTGCAACAGCCAAAGTGGTTGGTACAACCAAGAGGGCAGGGTAGTAGTACATGCTAGCCGGCAGGCACCATGAGAGGGTAAAGCACGATTGAAAATGTAAGCCAGGAAGGAACAAGATCTAGAACAAAGAGGTGGTAAAGAAAGAATAGAAAAAAAAAAAAAAAAAAAAAAAAAAATTAAAAAGAGAAGAAAGAAGAAGCAAAAAGAGGGAATGTACCTTGTTTATATAGGATTTAAATCAGCGACAAAAGCAACGACAAGAGAAACAGCACCACGCCTCTTCTGTTGCGTAGTTTGACCAAATATATATATATATATATATATATATATATATTACCCCATTCAGATAAATGACAATTCTTATACCAAAGCAATGCTCGCGGCACATCATGGGAATCGTTCCACTTTACTCCAAGTAACAAGAAACAGGTCTAAAACGCTTCTCAGTAAAATTAATGTTATATTCAATTGCTCTTTATCTAAAATAATAAAACATCTAATATAAAGTTGAAAGATATATTCTATAATAAGAATCTAAATGAACCCGTAAGAATGCCCAACGTCTCTACAAATGTGGTATTCAGTAATGCAATGTGTTTAGAAAAATAAAAGTCATGTTCTTGTATAGTCAAAAAAAAGGAAAAAAAAAAAAGGGAATCACATAATAATACAATCTTCCTTGGGCTTAGCAACAGGAACAGCCATTTCTTCAAATGTCTTTGGCCCTTTTCCTTGTGAAGGCAATGCTTGAATGACAAGAACATTAGGGTTTCTTGGATGATGCGACATATTCTGCTTCTGTGGAGAACTTGATCCAGAGCCCGCAGCTGAGGATAATGGGGTATGAGAAGGAGAATAGTTGGAAACTGATCGGTAAGACTCAGAAGTGTGAGAGTTATGGGAAGATCTAGACATGGAAGACATTTCACTTTCGGCTCCACTACTGACAGTTCTGCGACTAATCATGCTATTATGGGTAATGTTGCGGGTTGGGGAAGGCGAGCCGCGGTGATTAGGTTGACTTTCATAGCCAAAAGCCGGTGCTCTTGGAGGTGGGAGGTTGACAGAGTCAAAAATATTGTTAGAAGCATGCGCGTCAAGTGATGGAAAGGTATTGTGAGAACTTGGAGCGCGGTATCGGCCAGATGCTGAAGAACCCGGGCGAAGAAATGGCTCAGATAAGTTTTCTCTGCTTCTATTCTTGTAATTGGGAATACCTTCATCAAAAGAAGGCCCCAAAATAGGAGAACTTAATGCTCGATTAAGAGGTTCCTTTTCAAACTCTTTGTTTTCTTTATTACCAACAGGTGGTGATTCAACCTTCTTCTCGGCACTAGCCAATGTACCAGGCTCGGGATTAGATTGGTTATCAGAACCCTCTCCTTCCTTCTTGGCATCATTATTAGCATCATTCTTAGGACCATTCTTAGAACCATTCTTATCCTTATTCTCAGACACAGCTTCTTCCTTTGACTTGCCCTTCTTTGGATCATTCTTTACATTGGGTGGTTTGGGCGATGCACTCTGCTTGATAGTAGATTGTGGTGGTTTAGGAGGACTAGACAAACCAAAGAAATTTCCAAATGACCAAGTCTTCTTCTCGTCCTTTTCTTCTTTAGTATCCTTTCCTTTATTGTCTTTGCCACTCTTGCCATTTGCGTCAGCCTTGACGCCACTGGCCTTTGAATTCTTGACGCCCTTGTCCTTTGCATCAGTCACATTGTTTTGATCTTTCTTTTCAGACTCTTTAGAAGGGTTTGTAGCAATGAGTTTATCAGCCATTGCCTTGGATACATCTTCATTCAAATCAATACCGGCCATAATATTAGCAACATCGTTAAGACTGTCACTTTTAGGGACATTGGGTGTGGATGAGCCTGAAGACGTGGTAGGCTTTCTCTTGGGATGCTGATGTGGGTAATGATGCTCTTGACCACCATATGAAGACTCTGAAATCAAATTAACACGCTCATTTTCTGGAGTTCCATTGCGGCTCAAGTTTTTGCTAGTGTTATTTGGAGTAGAGGGCCCGGAAGTGGAAGTCGCTTGATGATAATGATGCGTGGAAGTAATGGGGAATGTCGTAGTCTTGCGAGGGGTCTCAAAATTTGAGTTTTCATTAATATTGTGTCGAGGTGTACTAGGCGTGGATGAGGTATTGTTATTGAAGGATGAAACACCAGAACGGGTTGAGCTTTGGCTATTACTGTTGTTTTCATACCCACTAGCACTGTTTGAATTTGAATTCGAGTTTTCATTAATGTTACCAGTTGAATTAAATGTCGTTGGGGATGATTTTCTTCGATTTTCCCCATTTGTAGGCAATCTTCTCATATTACCGGTATGAAGCGAACTTAACGAGCTGACGGAATGAACAGACAAATTGAGCGAATCTTCGGGAATTGGGATAGTAGGGATGCCATTAATATAAGGGGATGCCGATCGCTGAGGTAGCTCGTTCTGATTATAACCTTGTTGAGATAGACCAAACTCGCCCTCAACACTGGAGGCAGCAGGACCACGAGTATCACTCCAGGCATTAGGTGGTAGCGAGTGTCTAGCTCGACGAAGTTTTTGTTGAGGAGGGGGTAACTGAGGTCTGTTCTGCTCGTCGTAAAGTTGTTGTCTAAACTGCTGCTGCTGTTGCTGCTGCTGTTGAATCTTTTGGCGATAGTACTGATCATCAGTAATATGATCATCAACTACAAGTGGTTCCGAATTGTCAAAAGAATCCGATTTTCTGGGAAATATTTTGGAAATAACACGCTTGGAAGGACTGTTAGAACGAGCGGTAGGATCTGGGGATGCGGTATCAGGGTATATTCTCTCTTGACTGGGCTTTTGGTATTCGTGTCCTTCGCTTTTTCTTTTTTTCCCGTCAAGCTTCTTTTTAATAGATGATTTGATTGAACCTCTACCTTTGATAGTCAAAGCTCTTTTATGCTGTTGCTTAGAAATTGTGTTACTTCGGTTAAGACTGAGTTCTTTGAGCCGCTCCGCTGCATCCTTATTTTCATGCGAAGCAGCAATACCGTACCATATAAGAGCGGTTTTGATATCTTGTTCAACAAAAATTCCAACTTCGTAAAAGTAGCCAACTGCAAATTCGGCGAGCCCGTTTTCTTGTTCAGTTGCAAGCTTGGCAAAGTAAAAAGAGTATTCTTCGTTTGCCGGGAACCGATCGACACTTCCACATAACAGCCATTTACTGATTTCGACTTCTGCGCTTCCTCCAAGGCCCGCACTTCTGTCACCTTTCCACCGAAGATACTGCTGCTGTCTGCTGACTATATGGAAATAACGAAGAGCTATGCTGCTGTCATAGCCCTTTTCACCACCTTGCCAGGCGAGACCCATGCGAAGTAAAGCTGGGCCAAAGCCCACCCAAGCAGCGCGTTCAATGGCTTGTATACCGGCACTAAAGGGCAGATTGGGATCCGGTGGAGCTACTGAGGGGAGTTCACCTAGTTGGATAAGACCAAACATGTAGGAAGCCTGAGAGCTGTCAGGATCTGAATTGTTCGAGGCCTGTCTGAGCATTGCTCGGCCCTTTTCAATGTCAATTTCGACGCCCAGATGACCGCGTAGATGGCACATTGCCATTCTCTATGGAGATGACAAAAATAAGGTTAAAATAGGGTGGTTAAGGAATGGAAAAAGGAGAGTTTGAACACTTACATAAAGACAGGCGCTATCATTTTTGGCAGATCCTTGGGTAAAGTATTGGAGGGCGTTAGCGATGTCGCCGATTTTTTCAAACTGATAAAGTGTTAGTTATTGAGGATCCAAGAGCTGAGAATGGTAATAATAATAATAATAATAATAATAACAACACACAAACATACCTCTGTGCCAATTCTGTAGAGAGCTCTGGGGTATTCACTTTTTGCTGCGGCATAAAAGTATTCTAAAGCCTTTTTATTATTTTGAGAACGACCATTCAGGCCAAAAAGGTACCAGACACCTAGAATGTACTGGCCGGCGCCCTTGAACCGCGTTAGACCAGAGTCGGACTGCGAGACGAGAACAATGATATCACGAGCTGCGGCAGCGATCTCCGCCGGAAGCCCCGCTTGGTTGTCGACAAAGTCAATGGCTTCACGAGCCCATTTGAACATGACGTTGACGTTGATTTTCTTGTTCGCAGGCAAATCATTAATGTCGTCTTGTTTTGAAATGGATTGTTGTCGTTCTGGAGAGGGGGTTTGGCTAGCAGCACGGATGTTTTGGGAAAGCCTTCTTGCCAGAGGAGACTCTGTTGACTCCGAATCCAAGCCGTCTGGAGATTTGCTGCTGTTGCTAGAAACGCTTGCATTCAAAGAATCCAGGTCACGGCCGCCGGACACCTGGCGAACCAAGCGGTGGTAGCCGGACTCGATTTTCTGGAGCTTTTCGACAGGAGACAGAGGAACACCCCTGACAGACACCGGGAGGTCAGGAAAGACGTGGTCAGGAAAAAAGAAGGGTCGGTTTTGCATTGCTGGTCTGCCGAGGTGAAGATGGGGGAAAAAGAAGAAGAAGAAGAAGAAGAAGAAGAAAGAGAAAGAGAGAATTAAAAAAGGGTGATTAATTTTTTTATTTGTATTCGTTTACGCACACACACATACACAGCCTTGCCAGGTGGAGTATAAATAGAAATAGAAATAGAAGTGGTAATAGAAATAGTAATAGAAATAGTAATGGAAATGATATATACTGCGACTGAGGGTTTAAATTATAGCTGGCGATGATTTCATTGTGATTGTGATTGTAATGCTGTTTGTTGTATATAAGACGTGGATATGGATATGGATATAGATGTAGATATAGTAGACTGGTAATAATATATAATCCATTATATATCAGTGGCGCAGGGTAGGCCCTCCATTGCTGAATCCCTCACAGCACAACGAACAAAGCTATCCTTACAAACGATCTGAAAGCAGCAATTGTCGCATGATTGGTGGTTTAGACGTCGGTCTTGGTGGTGATCGGCCAGGGTTCGGTCCCAGTCCCGGTCGGTCTCCAGGCCGTCCCGCAGATTACACCGCACAGCTTTTCATATCATAGAACCAACACGTTCTGATACAATACGACACAAGCAAATACAAGCAAATACAAGCTGAGGCGAGCTACACCTGACTGTCCACGACTCGTTGCCATGTCACTTCTACAAGGCTGCTCTCAAGTCTCAAGCCGCTCTGACACCGGTACCAATATTGGATCCAAGTGGCTACAGAAGAATCCTCAAGAAAAGGCCAGGATTCATTCTTACAGACATTCACGACTCGGTAATGGCCAAAACCTGTTTGTGATTTCATAGCACCGTGAACAAAGAAAACCAGGTGCTTTCCAAAACAAAGCACAAAAAAAAAACGTTTAACCGTTGAAATGCCAATGAAGCTAATCTGCCGCAAGGTGCCACAGGTACCGAGCACCCTCTATCGATCACCAGCAAGTGCTTTATACGAACGAATACAAAAGCATTTATAAATCACCGTCTCGGTTGAAGCATTGTCACAAAGGCTGATCTACCAGTATTGAGTATTGGTGCTGGCCCTTTTGATATTCAATAGCCTTGCGGTGGAAAAAAAAAAAAGGGAAATCAAAAAAGGTTTAGCAATACACAACCACCAACATATATGTTATATATACCCTTTTTTTCTTCTTCCTCTACAGCTCCTTCTCAGATCACAACATCAACGGTTCCATAGCATTCAAGAATGATCAGGCATCGCGCCATAGGTGCTGCTCGCCGTTGCTATTTTCACACTCGTCCCTTTTCCACCCTTCCGTCGCTGCTGAATAAACCAGGGTCCAAACCAAAACCAAAGGCAAAACCAGCAGCTCCGTCAACACCGCCGCCACTGTCGCACTTCCTTCAAATCTCGGCTGGCATCGACACGGACACCAATGCTCGCGTGGAAGACCTGATTCTCGAACACAGCTTGATTAATACCAGCCACCGCACCTTGAACGGCGATAACCTGGTCCGCTGCACAGTCTTTGATCCTCAGGGAAACGTCAAGGTCATCAGCGGCGAGTTTCGCCGGAGTGAGCTGCTGTCTCGCCATGGACTTCTTCCTCGCGACCTTCGAAAGCTAGACACGGGGGTTTCTTCCATTGTGCCTTCGATCCTTGTTCGCCAAAACTCCATTCTTGTCAACCTTCTCCACATTCGAGCGCTGATCAAGGCTGATCTGGTGCTCATCTTTGATGCCTATGGCTCGACAGATTCCCAGACCCAATCAATGTTTATGTACGACCTTTCCCACAAACTGCGCGGCCACGAAGACCACAGTGTGTCCAACGGCGTGTGCACGTCTTCTTCTCAACTACCCTACGAACTGCGAGCTCTGGAGGCAATTTTCATTTCCGTGGTGTCAGCTCTGGACGCTGAAATGCGAGTGCTTGCAACCGTGGTCAATGGTCTTTTAAACGAGCTTGAGGTCAATATAGATCGAAGCAAGCTCCGGCATCTTCTTATTCAGTCCAAAAAGCTGACAGCCTTTCTGCAAAAGGCCACGCTTATTCGCGATGCTATTGACGAGCTGTTGGAACAAGATGATGATTTGGAGGGATTATACCTTACGGCAAAAAAGACAGGCACTTTGGAACACCAACAGGGAGACTACTCCGAGGTGGAAATGCTGCTCGAGAGTTATTACAAGCATTGCGACGAAATTGTGCAAACCGTCGACAACCTGGTTTCCAACATTAGATCAACAGAGGAAATCATCAACATTATTTTGGACTCCAATCGAAACTCGCTCATGCTGCTGGATCTCAAGTTTCAAATCGGAACATTAGGACTAGGAGCCGGCGCATTTATTTCTGCCCTTTACGGAATGAATTTACAAAACTTTATTGAAGAAACCAATTGGGGGTTTGGGGCCGTGACTGGAGCCGTGTCGGCTGCCACAGTGGTGGTGATTATGATCAGCTTGAGACACTTGCGGGGAGTCCAGCGAGTTACGATGATGGGCAAGTCCAAGAACAACACCTCGGGCATGGGAGACATTCTCAAGAGACAGCTGGATCAGCATTTGATGGATGTTGTGACTGGAACCCCGGCGTCTAGTGACCACCTTGCTACATCCATGCTGCTCAAAAAGGCGGTTGCTCATGAGATGCAATCTGAACGAGACAAGAAGCAGGCCAAGTCTGATGTACCCTTTTTATGGAGGTTTTTGAAAAAGAAGGCCAAGCGACCCAATCTCTCTGGATCGCAATCACAAAAGTAGCGGTAGCTAATAGCTGACAGTTGCCGCATTGTAAATATTTGAAACCTTTTAATTTTATTTGACGAATTATGACACTCGTAACCTTTATTTCTATAGTTTTTTTTTGCATTCTTTTTGTTTAATGTTTTAGATGTTGTAAATATGTATTTTATATTTTATATTTTATAAATATACAAATATCACAGTAATGGAGTCTGAGCTGTTCTTACGTTGGAGCGGTATTTAAAAGTAAGAATAGACTTGTAGACTTGTAGACTTGTAGACTTGATGGATTCCGACTCTAGCTCCAGGTGATTTACTTCAACCATATTTTTGGTACTACCAGCATTCTCCTGTTATCACTGCTGTTGCATGTGAAAACCCCCCAACATGGAAATGCCAACATGCCTGTTGTGCTGCTGCAATGGCAATTTACGGCTACTCGTCCTGCCTTTTCATTTGATAAATTTTCATGTCCTTCGCGCCACGTGACTGCCGTGCATTTTAATAGGCATTTGCCGAATGTTTTCCTGTCCTTTTGTTTTTTTTCTTCTCCTTATTTCTCATTTCTATTTCTTATACATTTCTCTGTTCTGTTTTCTTCTTTTCCTTTCCTTCTCCTTATTTCTCATGGTATGACCATGCCTCCGTTCGCTCAACAAGCCTTTCGTGCAACCCAGGCAGTGGCCTCCTCCGGCACTGCTGCTACAAATGCCTACATTCGCAAAATCACAATGTCCGGACCCGTCGCCGCTACCCGACAGACCGTGTCCAGCTACTGGCGCCGTCAAAGCGTCCAACAACAGTCAAGACCTGCATCTTCCTCCTCTTTGACTTCTTTGACCTCCTCGACCTCTTGCGACACTCTTTTCACTCCCTCTGCTTCCCCTTTATTAGCGCCTTGCTCTGAAGCTGGCTTTATGCCTAGTGCTACCTCTCTTTCTTCCACTAGCACCTGCTTCACTTCTGCTTCAGTAAACGGCTTTAGAAGCTCCTCCGCCCCAGAAAACACTCCGATCTTTGGTAGCCCCAAGGCTTTGGCCCCGGCTCCAGCTCCGGCTCCAGCTCGTAGAGGCTTTTCCGTTCGAAGAGTTATGGCCCGTGCTGCTCCAAGACTACCTGCATACCCATTCCCGGGAATCCCACGACCCCGCCGCAATTTCCTCTACTACAACCCAGTCACAACTCTCAAAAGAGGCCTGTCTACTCTCCGACATGTCCATGTTCCTCCTTTGAGACCTAAAGGCCTTTCCCTCCGTGGCATCCGCTTCCAGTTCCCTGCCAGGCTTCGTAGATATGGCGGCCGAAGAGAGTACAGCTCTGCATCCCAACAGCAACAGCAGCAGCATGGCCGGGCTAAGCGTGCATTCTTGCGATTCTGGGCTTTGCCTGCCATCACCACCGTTATTCTGTGGTCCGTCATCCGTCGCAATCAAAAACAGCCCGAGATCCAGGTTGATGAAAATGGCAACCCGATTTACCCCGAGGAACCTGAACATGTTGGCAAGCCGGCTCAGCCTTGGAAGGTTGCCGCTTATTCCACTCTTCCTCTCAAGGCCATGTCCCGTCTCTGGGGTCGTTTCAATGACATTAATCTCCCTGTTTGGATGCGTGCTCCCGGATACCGTTTCTACTCGTACCTTTTTGGTGTTAATTTGGATGAAGTTGCTGAAGACGATTTGAGAACCTATCCTAACCTTGGCGAATTCTTTTACAGAGAGCTAAAGCCTGGTTCTAGGCCAATTGATCCGGAAGCTCCTTTGGTTTCTCCTGCCGATGGTAAGGTCTTGCATTTGGGTGTTATCCACGACGGCCAGGTTGAACAAGTCAAGGGAATTACCTACTCTTTGGATGCTTTGCTTGGATCGTCAACAACAGTCAAGTATGCCGCTCCCTCGCACCAGATTAACTTTGAGGAATTGAGAAAGCAAGACGACACTAAGGATGTGTTGCAACGTGATAAAGAGTTTGCTGAGCTCAATGGCATTTCATACACTGTTGACGATTTGATTGGCGACGGCACTGGGTCCACTTCCCCCACCCGAGTTGAGCACCAAGGTGATGCTACTGCTGCCGGCGCTGATGTGTCTGCATTGACTACGGCCAAGGTTGCTCAAAGCATTTATTCTCCACCACTGATTTCTTCTTCCGACAAGGATCTTTTCTTTTGCGTCATTTACCTGGCTCCGGGTGACTACCACCGATTCCACTCTCCAGCCAACTGGGTTTCAGAAATCAGACGACACTTTGTGGGTGAACTGTACTCTGTCGCACCTTACTTCCAGTCGCGATTAAGTGGCTTGTTTGTTCTCAATGAGCGAGTTGCGCTTCTTGGTAAGTGGAAGTATGGGTTTTTCAGCATGACTCCAGTTGGCGCCACCAATGTTGGCTCCATCAAGATTCACTTTGACAAGGAACTGACCACCAACACTGTTTACGAAACCGAATCTGCCGGCAACTCTCGCGACTCGTTGTCTAGTTCATCATCGTACACTTCGCTAGACACGGCTGCCTCTGAAGCCGAATCCTCTGCGCAAGCTCGCAAGCGACGAAACCGGGTCAAGAAGGCCACTTGTTATGAAGCTACCTACTCTAAAGCCTCTTCTCTTTTGGGAGGCTACCCATTACTCAAGGGCCAGCAGATGGGTGGGTTCAACCTGGGTTCGACTGTCGTTTTGGTGTTTGAAGCTCCCAAAAACTTTGAGTTTCAAGTCAAGAGAGGTGAAAAGGTTAAGGTTGGTCAGCCGTTGGGTCATTTGAAAAACTAGTAGTGACGAAGAGTTGTTGAGGAGATGGATTTGGTTTATTGTTGTTATATTACCTATTACTATTACTATTACTATTGTTATTATTATATTATCGTTATTGTTATTGTTATTATTATTCTTTGTCTTTTTATTTTAATATTTTTTTTATTTTTGATAAAAGTTTGTTTTTTTCACCATAGAAATACCACCACAGCAATGATAGATTTGTTTTTTATTATTATTTTATGTATTATATTTAATGTTGATATTAATATTGATATTAATACAGTTTTGATGTTGTCAATAGTTGTCAATGTGCTTTGAATTATGTGTCCATTTGTTGAATACGGCCATGCTCTACCATCAGAAATCAGAAATCAGAAATCAGAAATCAAAAATCAAAAATCAAAAAAAACTCAATGCAAAAAGACAATGCGATTTTTCACGGAATTGAGTTTTAGTTTTAGTTTTGTAATGGCCATGGCGGTTCTGGTTACTGATTTACGAGTATGAGAGCGCCAACCTAGCAACACCAGCACAAATATAAATACCAAATATAAATACCAAAAAAAAAAAAAAAAAAAAAATGAACAAAACATCAAAACATCAAAACCAAATTGAATTTCAAGTAAATAGAATAGTTGGCTCATTTCTCTTTCTTATTTATTAGTTTTTTTTTAGTTTTTTTTAATTTTTTTAATTTCTTTTGAAAGAATGATGATTATATTTGGACATTAGAAATTAAAAAAAGGCAGGGAGAAAAGACAAAAAGACAAAAAGACAAGACAAAAAACAAAAAAACAAAAATTAAAAATTAAAAAAAATTAAAAAAAAAAAACAGATCAATGTTAGCATTCAGGTATATATGCAATTACTGATTTTTCAAAACGTTCCATGACTTTCTTTATCAAGATTATTTAAACAAAGCATCAAGTAACTGTTCTTTCCACATCATCATGGCATATAAAAAAAAAAGAGTAAAATAACTCCCCATTTCTTTCTTTCTTTTTCTTTTTCTCTTTTCTTTCTTTTTCTCCCTTTTCTTTCTACTTTCCATTTCCATTCTCAAGACAAAATCAATTTACTTCTTTCGTCCCTCCTTGGAAACTTCCTTGGCCCAACCATTAATGTCTTTGCCTGATACGCCAGGAACTCTGTCAACTTTTCCAACTCCCTCAAAACCAATTGCGTCCTTTAACCATTCGTGATTAGACATGCCTCCGGCATCTGCTCTCTTTCTTGGGTTCATTTCCAACATTGGCAACAGGAAGCTAGCAATGCGCTGAGAGTCTTCTCTACTAAACTTGTAATCTCGTAAAAGGTCGTAAATAGGTCGCGGGCGAAGCTTTTTGATATTCCGGAGCTCACCCCGTCGGTTAAAGTATTCAGAGGCCCATTTACCTGTAAGCAACACATGGGATGACATGCGGCCCAACGATTCCATCATAAGGGCAATGTGGTCATCGTCCTTGCTATATGATTCGGAACTATGCGGGTAGAAAAGATAGTTTCCTGTGAGTAGTTCAAAAATTAAGCAGCCCATACTCCAAATATCAGTGCTAGCTCCCCATGTAGACCCAAGCAAAACTTCAGGCGATCGATACTGCCGGGTTTGGATGTCATCAGTAAAATGCTGGTCAACCCAACATGCGTTACCCAAATCAGCAATCTTCACTGAAATCAAGTTTTCATCGAGGGCGGTCCGGGTCCCTGTCGTTGATCCTGCGCGCGTCTCGTGAGAAGATGAGCGTGAAGGAACAATGGACGGGTTTTTCGAAGGAGCAGCAGAGGGAACGGTGGAAGAAGCAACAGACGACGGGGCAATGCCTGATGTAATAGAAAACGAAGCAGGAACCGACGATCCGGCCTGAGGCCCGGATAGAGGCGACTGGGGGGCAGACGCCATGACAATGTCTCGGTCTGTAGATATAGAAATGTTAGACAACCGTCCTTCAATCTGCCTGCTGCTTGATCCTGCACTTGACGGATCGTCATTGGCTGGCTTCAAGTTAGGCGAGCTCTTGGAATCTTGCTTACCAAGCTTCATTTGGATATGCTGGTGGATATTATGCAATTGGTGTTGTTGTGCATACTGTGCATACTCTCTCGTCTTGGATGCCGCCTTAGAGGCTGCTTTAGACGGGAAGGCTGATGAGGCAACACTATCGGTATCTGACAACTGGAACGCTGGCGACATTCCAAACTCATGGACATAAACAGCCGAGTTTGAGCGTAAAGGGCTTGGCAAAGGCTGAGAGCCGGTGACTACCGATTTACGACGAGATCTGCGCCCAGCTCGTTCCGACTTGTCATCGTCGTGAGTATCGGTATTAATTCCTCCACCAATCTCGCTTGCACGTCGTTTGGCACGCCTTTGAGCGCGAATTTCCTGTTGTTGCAGCTTCTTAACAGCTTCCTCTTCCTCTAATTGTTGCAAAAGAAGCTCAACGTCACCCAGCTCAATCAAAACATTCTCGGGTTTAAGATCCGTATGAATAATACCGCATTCTCTATGGAGGTAGTCCAATGCCAGCAAGACTTGTTTGGCAATCTGCTTAACGAGGATTTGCGGAATACCATTGTACTTGTATCGTTTGATGAGTTCCAAAAGGTTTTCTCCCAAAACTTCAAAAACCATGCATTTATGTGCACCGTTTGGGCCTTCATGGGTGAAACTATCCAATAACGACACAACATGGGCTCTGCCAGGGTGGTTGGGGTTAGCTTCAACCGTACGCTGTAGGAGATAAATTTCATCAATAGCAGCTTCCGTGTAATGAGAAGCAGATCGTACAACTTTCATAGCCACATGCCGGTTATTTTTAAAAGTGTCCTTGGCCAGCCAAACTGTAGAGAAATGGCCCCAGCCAAGTTTGCGAACAATGACATAGCGACCATCCTTAAATGTCTCACCGATTTCAACAGGATGGTATCCACCAACACAGTAATCACCGGCGTTTTCTTCATTTGGCGAGTCGTCTTCCTCGTCTGAATGAGAGGCTTCGCTATCGTCACTTTCGTCTTGAGAGCTTGAAACTGTAGAAATGTTCACACTAGTGGAGCTAGTAGTGTGAGCAGTGTGGGACGAAGTTGCTGTTCCATTTGTACGAGACATTGCAGAAGTAGAATCAACCGTGATATCCATATAGGCGGGGGGAGGGCTTGAATGTTGCCGACTGGCATCAAAGCTTTGCTGCTGTTGCTGAGGGGTCTTTGCGGTAGCAGAGACAGAATTTGAAGTTGGTTTGGATTTGGATTTGGATTTGGATTTGGATTTGGATTCGGAGCTGCTGCTGCTTTGAATTTGCTGCTTATTATCGCTTGATAAGGAGTAGTTAAAGTTCAGGCCATTTCCTACTACCCCAGACTTGGCGAAAGAAGGAGCGGAACTAGTGGCGCCATTTCTGGAAGATGTGGCAGGATCAGACTTGAAAGGAATGGATGGTTTGTGGGATTGGGATTCGGTCGGTGCAAGGGGCGGCTCAGCTCGGGTGTTTGTAGGGGACAGAGAGAGGTCATGAGAGAGTGGATCAATTGATGAGGTGTTTTCGGAAGGACCGGAATGGCTGATTTCAGAGGTAGAGATGGACATCTTGATATTGGCAGAGGTAAGAGTATGGGGATCTATATCACGAGAGTTGGAAGGTGAGATTGACTTGTTGTTGCTGCTGTTGTTGTTATTATTGTTATTGTTATTATTGTTATTGTTCTTGTTCTTGTCGTTGGTAGTAGAGGAAACAGCAGAGATAAGGTCCGCATCGTCGTCTTTAATATATGGAGAACGGTGTGGAGGAGGCTTAGGAGTGGGATGGCCAGTGCCTGCAACGCGCGTCCCGTTACTGTTACTATCGGACCCAGGCATGGCATTGGCAACATCACCAGATGAACGGTCCGGAGACAGCATTGCCGTTGGGCTGCTCGACAAGCCCTTGTACGGAGTTTCGGTCTCAGACTTGCCCATTGGACGTGCGGAGGAGGAGGAGGAGGACAAAGGTGGGATGGCTTCGGGATGGGGTGAAGAAGATTGTGGACTGGCAGGGTTGCCCTTTGGGTGCGAAGATTTGTGTTGCTCAGACCTAACCTTGAGGGACGACTGGAGGTGGTGGCTGTCCTTCTTGGAATGATGGAGATGGAGATGAGGAAAATGGCCGTGGCCGTGGAGAGATTTCAGGCCTTTGCCGGGGGTGCTAGTGGTCGTGCTAGTATTGGCAGCAGCAGCAGCAGCGCTGCTGCTAGCGTCATCGCCGGGTGCTGGATTTTTGCTGGTATCCATACTGGAGTTGCTCAGGGTCTGTGCATCTAAAGAGGGGGCCTCGGACGCGTTTCCGACAGAACCGCTCAAAACAGAAGGGTGGGAAGGCAGGGCTTTGTTCGATCCGTCGGGTTTCTTGACAGAGGAACGGGAGATGGACATGGAATATACAAAAAAAAAAAAAAAGACACACGCACTAACGGTCAGGCTTCGGTGCGGGAAATTGATGGTAAATAATGGTCAAAAAAAAGATCGGTGTGGGTGATTTGACAGGTACCGGCCCACGTGATGCGTGGCGAGGCCTGAAAAGTACCGCGCGTGCGTACATGCTGGCACTGCCTTGCCGGCCAACCAGCCGGCCAATCAGCGCGTGGTTGCTGCACGCCCTTTTGCCTTTTGCCGCCATGGCTTTGGTTGATTTGATTTGGTATTTGACGAGCATCATAAACCGTTTGAGCAGCAGCTGTGTCTCTCTGTCTCTCTGTCTCTCTTGTCCACAAGCCGCCGCCGCCGCCACAATGTCTCAGCAAGACCCCGGTTTCCACAGTTCCTACGACTCTGCTGACCTTTTGCGAGACCCGTCCGCCGTCGATCCCGTCAAAGTCGACCTGTCCACTGTGTCTGAGCCTGTCCGCAACATTCTGAATCAGTCCAGCTTTGCGCGGCTGTGCCAAACGGCTCCCGCGCTTCCCACTGAGGCATTGAGAGCGCTCATCTCTTCAGTGCACAACTCCACGCACCACCTGGAGCGGTCCAATCGAGAGCTGAAGGCCGCTCAAGAAGAGTGCGCTGCGCAAGGAAACGCAGAGGAGGCTGAAGAGTATGAGCAGTTTATCAGGGACAATCTGCATGTGATTGAAGCCAACGGCATTCGCGTTGGTGTTATTGAGACTGTCATCCGGTCTAGGACTGAAGGTAGTAGCACGGTTCATGCCAATGGCAAAGCTCAGACTAAGGAGAATATAGTAAGCAACGACGATGGCAGTGACTCTGAAGGTGTTTATTTGTAAATACAAAGATATGAAAATACCAAAACGCACATATTATATATATATATATATATATATATCCAACTCTCAACACAACCAGCCCTTTCCCGTTTGATATCCAATGACAGTAGCACTATAGCACCATTGACCGGCTGCTCCTCTGCCAACGGCTCGGCTTTTTTGGCCTGCCTGCTTAGATCGTTCAAACCGCACGCTAAAACTAAACTGCCAGTACACGCTCACGTGACGCAACTCCAGGGCAAGGGCCTTCTCACGTGCGCCACAGCTACCCAAATACGCGCCACGTGTCCAAACACGGCTGCTATGCTTGTGTTTGTTTCTCTGTGCGTGTCTAAGAATGCCAGGTAGTCCATAGCCATGCCTGCCCCTTCTTGATTTCATTTTTCACGGCCTTTGAAGCATCATCCATACTTTCTTATTCCCCCCCGTTTCCATTTCTCTTTCTTCTCTTACAGCATAGAACAGACCTAGAAATGCGATCCCTTCTCTTTATTTCCCTCGGTCTTTTGGCTCTGCTGGCTTTCCTCCCTTCCGCCTCAGCCGTCAAGTTTTCAGTCTTTTCTCGCCCAAGAGGCTATCCACCCCGATGCATTAGAGATTTCGTTCAAAAGGGAAAGATGGTCGTTGTCAAGGTCACCACCGATGGATCCCGTGGCGATGGCCAGACGTTGAACCTCCACATCTTTGACAACAAGGGTAACGAGTACGGCCGCAAGAAGGATGTTGCTGGCGAAGTTCGATTGGCATTTACTGCCCACGACGATGCCGCTGTCGATGTTTGCTTTGAGAACCTTGGCTTTGACCAGCACTCCTTGGCCAAGAGGGACATTGAGCTCAACGTCGAAATCGGTGCCCAAGCTAGGGATTGGAATCAGGTCCAGGCCGCTGAAAAGTTAAAGCCCACCGAGCTGGAGCTCCGACGAATCGAGGAGTTGACTGACGAAGTTCAAAGAGAACTGGAATACCTTAAAATCAGAGAAACCAGACTAAGAGATACCAACGAGTCTACCAATCGAAGAGTCAAGTACTTTTCTATTGGAGTCATCTTGTCTCTTGTCAGTTTTGGAATGTGGCAGATTGTTTACCTTAGATCGTACTTTAGATCCAAGCACATTTTATAAACACCACCAACATTTAATGAACAGCACGAAAATCAAAAGATTTAAAAAAAAAAAAAATAATACGGAATGAATAAAAATGCTGCAGCAATTGGTTTCTTTTGGGCTTATTTAACATATCAAGGACTGGCTAAAACGCCATTTAATAACACCTTATTTTTTCTTTCCAATACATGTATGAAAAAAAAGTAATAAAATTTGATAGATTGATAAATTACAACAGCTTGGCCATATTCAATATATTTCCAAAGTCTTCAACTGTTACTTCAGTTTTGTCAGACTCGTTTCCAGGCGCGTGTAGCTGTAGCATGTCAATGAGCTCTGCTAAGCGCGGAGGGGCTCGTTGAGACACGCCTTTTTGTTGAATCAATTCAGATTCTTTTGCATTCTCGCTAGTCTTTTCGTTTGTTTCGTCGTCCGAGTAGAACTCTTCTCCGTCAATAACCTGGCCATCAACGAGTCGAGCAACACGTACCAAGTCTTTGATAGTGATCGGGCGGTCCTCACCCTGTGTGAACAGTTTCAAGTCCTCGGCTATCAGCTGCTGCTGGTATGAGGAGAGGTTATCAAAGCTATATTCTGTAGGCTCCGATTGGGATTCAGGATTTTGTTTCCTCTGGCGGCGTCTGTTTACAGCGGAGCTTGGCTGTTCTTCCGGAACTGTGATTTTGACTGGTTTTGGCGATTCCGGATCAAGTGGTTTCTCAGGGACTTCAAGGTTAATATCATTATTATCCTCATCAGCCATAAACCCACCACCCATATCCTCATCCTCATCTTCATTTTCATTTTCATCTTCATCTGATTCTATATCCATTCCCATGTACATTCCATGCTCAGTATTCAGCTCCTCTGCAACTTGATCCAGTTCTTCTAACCCATTTGATTCCGGTGCATCCAAAGATCCATGTTGTACCACCTCACTTATTATACTTGGCACTTGCTCTAAGAATGTTGTAAACTCGACTCTTCCCGTGTTATCAGGATCAAGAAGCCTTTTTAAATCTTTTCGGCCACCGTCGTTTGCTTCGTAATAATAGCTGTAAATTCCTAGTTGCCGCGTAATGGCTGGTATTTTGTCAAACGAGATGCTCATTGCTTCTGCGTCAAGATCGGCAATATCACCGTCTTCATCTTCGCTCAAATGCTGAGCAAAGACCTCAGCTAGCTGGTCCTGATCGTCCAGCTCATTTTGCGCCAGCAAACCGTCTAGTTCCCGTTCCCGTTCCCGAGTATCATGGTCCGACATTTTCGATTAGAGAACGAAAATGTAATCAACCTACATGTTTTTGGCAGCACGGCTTACACCGCCACCAAGCAAGCCATGAATTCCACAGTGGCTAGGGTAACTCGCAGATTAAGCACCACAAACCTGAAAAAAAGGAACGAAAAAAAAAAAAAAAAATTTTAATGTCAACGCCAAAAACATTTGTTCAATCACAACCTTTTGATACTCTATTGTACCATTACCACTAATTTGGCATTGTTTTCAGCAATTGGCCTGTGACATTAAATACACATACATCTAGTTGCTACCTGTACCACTTTTTCAACATGGGCAAACTCTCTCCTGCTGAGTACTCGTATTTGCGAACATCCTTAGAGTCCGATCCACCAATTCGAACGGACGCTCGCTCATTTTCTCAATACAGACCGTTGCAAGCCGCCACTAACTTTATGCCAACATGCTACGGGTCTGCCAGAGTCCGTACTGCTGACGGTGGCGAATGTATTGTTGGCATCAAAGCCAAGGTTACTCGTACCTCATCCCCAACATCGTCCCTCATTACTGAAGCACAAGTTGATAATGCAACAGCATCCAGCGAATCTACACAGAGTGTCCCCAAGCCAGCTCCACTGCCTCAGTTAATCAAGGTCAATGTCGACATGGCTGGCGTTCGTGATGATGACCCAACTCTTGTTAATATCGGCTCTACTTTACAGCGGCTACTTCAAGAATCGCCAATCCTGACGGCAGAAAAACTTAGACTTACCTCTCGATTTTCATTCACGCTTTATGTCGATGCCCTAGTTCTATCCCACCAGGGAAGCAATCCTTTGACACTTGTGTCGCTTACTGTATACCTCGCTCTTCTTACAACAAGACTCCCACGGTTGGTGTCTTCTACAGACGACTCTGCGGCAGAAGAAATCCCCGTTTTTGATGACGATTGGGAAAATTCTGTTCCGTTGGCTGGAAATGTCAGCAGTAAGGGAACTACCAGAGGCGCTGAGGATGCCGAAATGACAGACGCTCAAGAAAAACAGTCTTCTAGTCGGAGGAAAAGCAACTCAATTCCACAGCATTCTACATACTACAGAACCACACCTTGGAAACCCCCATTTGTTTTTGTCTTTGCGGTTATTGGCGACAACATTTTGATTGATCCGTCGGTTGAAGAGGAGGCGGTTGCCGATGGTATTCTGACAATTGGTTGGCAGCAAGGACGCGTCATTGCACCTTTGCGATATGTCGAGACATGCTCAGCGTCTGCTGTATCCTCCTCGTCGACAGAAGGCACGTCTATAAATGCATTGGCTGCATCTACATCTGAAAAGAACTATGGAGGAATCACCCCGGCTTTGTTGAAAAAGGCTTATGCTTTGGCTTTGGATGCTGGTAACGATGTTTCCGAGGCTTTAGATTTAGTAGCCAAGCTTGATCAAGAAGAGGAAGCTGTATCTGGCCCCCCTGCAATGTTTTGATAGATATATAATGAAATAAATGAAATAAAAATCCATGACCTTGATATTTATCAAAAAAAAAAAAAGAAGCAATCTTTAAAACTAAAAATACAAATAATTCAAAAACAAAAACAATTTCTTAACAATGTTGAATAGAGTAAGCGTGAACAATGATAGCAGTTGCAGTTTGAATGTTCATACTTCGAATAACACCAACTTGTTTAATCTCAACACAAGTGTCCAATTCAGCCAAATATTCACCAGGAATACCCTCTCTTTCCTTACCCAGTAAAATCAACGACTTTTTGGGAAACTTGAGATCTGCATTCAGCTCGACACTTTTATCCGTTTGTTCAAGACCAATAAGAGTATATCCTTCCTTTTTCTTTTCCATCATGAATTCAATCAGCTCTTTTCCTTCCCGGACTTGAGCCATTGGCATCCAACGATCGGCAGTGACTGCAACTGTTTTGAACTGGATATTCTTAGACACACTCAAATCGTTTAAACATAAAAGCTTGGCTCCAAGAACATCACATAACCGACAGATACCTCCCAAGTTTGGCGCCTTGTCAACCAAACTGGAAACAACAATAAGCTCGCTTCGCTCCACCTTGTCACTATCTCTTCCACTTTCACCAAGAGATAAATCAATAACCGCGTTCCAGAAACCGCTCTTGGTTTGAAGAGGAGCTGGCTCAGCGGCAGTAGCATTAACTGAGCCATCAAGCTGAGACTCGAGTTCTGATTCAGCATCTTCTTGAGGCTTCCATTCGTCATACGAAAATGTGAATCCGGCTGGGATGGAAAGTTCCAAATGTCTCGTGGTTCCTGGGATGGTGAGAGATGAAAATGAACAGTCAGAAAACTGCTTTAACGTAATGACAGAAATGTGCCTGTCACAAAGCTTTCGAATAACACCACCACAAATTCCAGCCAAATTATAATCGGTATCAGGCTGCCATATACTACTGTCTCCACTCCTATGTTGTTTGAAAGAATCAGAGGCACGCGCATTGTCGCAAATTCTTTGAATGACAACCATTACCTGAGGATCAAGTTTCAAAAGATTGCTTTCGCAAGTCAAGAATTCACCCTCAACGGCAACCAACATCGAAACAGCTGAATGACGGACTGTTGCTCGGTTACTGGAACTGAACGGGACAAGTTTGCTTACATATTCTTTGTAATAGTGGCCGGCAAGCTCGTGTCCCTGGAAACGAAGGCTTCGTGCCGTGAGTAATGCAATTCTTTCTAACGAGGCAATTACTCTAGGGGATTCCTCGTATTTATCCATGTCCATCAAGATTTTGTTGGAAGAAATATCTTTACCAGAAGCAGTAATCAACGAAACATTAAATCTTGAAATAAGCCATTCAATATAGATACGAGCAACTGGTGAAGGCTCGGGATCGAGTAATGGCAAAAGCTCATTGAACTTTTCTTCCAAAACTTGGGTCTGAGAATTTTGGTAAAATCTACTGAGTAGCAACAAAATTTGCAGAGCATGAACTCTTTCCTTTTCTTCCAAACCATCATTTCGTTTTCTTAATACAAATATATTGTAAGGCGTATCCTCTCCATGAAGAATATACTCGTACAAGTCGTTGGCAAACTTTGCATGGCTTTTTGAGTGTGTGTTCAAAGCAGCAAAGAATGAAGCGGCATAAATACGAGACTCGATTTCTTGACAGCCATATTCCTGAATATATGAGCTTCCTCTCTTGTCAATTGGAGAAAATGGATGGAGGTCAAAAAGTCGAGAAATGACAATTTCTAATCTAAAAAGATTGTCAGTGGCTTGGTTAAATGTGTAGACTCTGGTGAGAATGAGGCCGATAAACTGAGGCAACTCCTTTTCTTCCACAGTGGTAGTATATACAAGGTATTCCAAAAGCTTTTTAGTAAGATGAGGCAATAAGCATCGTCGTGCATATGAAAGCTCAATAACTTGGCTAAGAACAGATTCTAAAGATGCAGAAAGTTGATCGCTTTCTACAGACTTGCTGAGAGTAGTTTTGTGAAGAGCCAAGTCGAGGAAGGAAATATGAAGTGATCGCTCAGTTGCAATCAATCTGTCAACAGCAAGAGCTGACCAAATGGATTGTAGGGAGTCGGCCAAGATATCAGCAGTGACAGATTCGCTAATAACCTTGAGCAATGAAGAACAGATTTGAGTGCGGCATGGGAAATTGACAAATTCAAAGTTGGACGAAAGAACATTAAAAAACTTTTCCATTTCCTTTGCGGTTAATGATACATTTGTTAAATGCAAAAGAGTATTCAAAGCTCTGTGGGTCTCAAGCAGAGCGGCATGTTTAACAGGCATATTGTTACGATCGGGAACTTTAGTTTTTATAATCTTCGAGGCGAGGTCCAGGACAGAAACAACATCGAGCTGAGAGACTGGAGGTTGTGAAAATGAAATGCAAATGTTGAAAAGAACAAGATTGTTTGTAATTTCAAAAAGATTTTCTTCGCTAGCAGAGCTTGAAGTTGCCTTGAAAAGAATTTCAGCCACGTTGGCTTGCGATTCAAAATGAAACCAAGAGCAGGTTTCAAGAGTGGACCAGTTTTGAGAGATTTTTTCAATCAACCCCGGTGAAAGAGGTTCTTGTAATCCATTGTGGAAAAGCTGAGAAAAAACATTGATAAACCTTTTTTGATATGAAACAGTGTTGAAAAGCTGTGAGTTTGGCCAGGAAAGGAATGAGAGGTAGAAATCGACATCTTTTTCCAAAATTTGAGGAGATTCAAGTCCTGTCAATTCCGTGTGAATTTCCGAAAAGAGTATAGCTGAATCGGTATCAAATGTGTCAAAATGATCTATGTCTTTAAAATACTCAATAAATAAAGGTCGGTTGTTAATAAATTCCAGAATTGAAGCCTTTTGCTCGTTGAATAGATTCTTTCGAATAGACACAGCTGCTGAAACGGAAATAAACCATTCACTTGGGGTAACTAAGGAATTGATATTGAAAAACAGACGAAAAAAAAGAAAGAAGAATACTCTGCTTCGAAGTTCAGATTCTGCAAATGTATAAAACAATTGTACTAAAGTTTCCAGATTGCTAGAGCTCAGAACATTCCGGCCGCGTAAGCCACTTTCAATACCTCGAACAATGTAAAGTCTGGCTGGATCAAATGAGTAGCGTTCTTTATAAAGATATTCCATTAAAGCTTGGGCCATATTATTAACGGTAGAGTTGCTGTGGTATTTCAAAACGGATTCGATAAAACCAGTAAGCTTGTTACCATATTCACACTCATAATCCTTATCAAGGCCTTCTCTTTGAACTGTGAAATGAGAAGCAAGCATGAGTTGAGGGAGCAACATCTGGGTAAGAAACTCATATCCATCCAAAAAGATTTCCATATCTTCTGCAGTTAATGATAAGGCAACGTTTCCAACAAATGTACGAATGGAATCTGTAGAAGATTTAAGACCAGTTGAAAGCAAACATCGCAACCAAGGCTTGGGTATTAATGACTCTTTTCCAATAAGTTTGATAAGATCAGCGGCCGAGTCACCGGCCTGATGAATTGAAGTGTCAATTGAAACAATATTGACCAAAGTTGCATAACGTTTCCACTCCCAAAACAGTTGTTTAGTCTTTGTGGTATCCCAGAGCATGGTGTGATTACTAATGTTGTGATCAATTTTCTGCAACGACTGAGCCAAAATATGAAGAGTGTATTTTCTAATATCATACGACTTGCTTAACAGACCTTGAATCATAAGATCCCAGTACAACTCAGAGTCAAATAGTTTTTGAAGGTCGCTAATAGAGGTTTTTAGCACATCTCCGTTAATGCATCTGAGCCATTGAATGTATCCATTAACTGATTCAATGTCACTGTCTAGGGAGTTTGTACAAATGACAATTACATTCCACCATAGTTGAAATAGCGAAACATCGAGGGTATTGGATCTCTTGATGAGAACACCAAAGGTCTTGGTAGCTAAATCAGCGATTTGAGCATCTTTTGTGCAGTGGAGTAACAAGAGGTATCTTTGTAATTCAAGATTTCTAACAATTTCAAGGTTGGCGTCATCGAGTTGGATGACAACTTGGTGTAAAACCTGAAGGTATGTTTGCGTAAGAGGAGCATGAATATCTAGCGATCCTTCGCTTTGTTTAATGAATGACTGGTCAATTTTTTTTAAGACACCAGACTCATCTAGAGAAATGTATTTTGAAATAACATCAAGACTGTCACCAATAAATTCTTGACAGAGAGCATCAATCTTTTGGAGTAATAATGTTACTGTTTGTGTTTTATTCTGTTCCAATGACTGGTGGATGTATTTTAAAAGTGTGTCAAAAGTGTCCTGCCAAAAAAAAAAAAAATTGTTAATATCCATGAATTTCACATAATTGGTTCATGTTTTGGAAGCTTCCCCACAGGTCTTTAATGTTTTTTGTTTTAATATAAAGCTAAATAAACTCGAGTGTTTCAATTTGTACAGCCCGAGACTAGAAAATATCCGCACATACCTTCCAGTCATTTGAATCAAGAAGAGCTACTGTTTCTGCAAGAGCCTCGACAAGCTGTGGGGTTTGATCATCAAACTCGTTGGTAGTGATATTGTCTTGCAAGTTGTGGACCAAGGATGAACGGGCATCGGTATCCAAAGCCTGAACCAAGGACGAGATCAGAGAAGCCATTGTTGGTTCTATATTGTATACAGGTTCAAGTTCTTTGGCTGCAGAAAAAGAATGACGAGAAGAAGGAAAATAAAAAGATAAAATTTTTTTCCATATAATGATTATGTAAGAACAGAAGACATTGTTACTAAGCGAGTGGAGAAGGTTTTAAATCTTGATTAAACATATTTTTTTAACTGCAAATAAATGGCAGGGTCTGAAATCATTAGAATACAAAATTTTGAAGGAATATATATTAAATAGAAGAGTTGAATAAGAAATTCCAGAGGTTAAGATTTGGGAGAACAAGATTGCCAGCTTCCAGGCCAACACACAGCCGTGTAGTCAGCCGTTCCGATCAAAGGGACAAAGTGGTTACAGTCGAAAAGTTTCAAATAGCATTTGAAATGTTGTTTTAAAGAATAAAGTAAAGTGAACAACTGTAAGTTATGGCTAGATTCATCTTAATTAATCAAAACCAACTACAAGACCCGACTGGATCCTTCGAAACAGTGATCATTGGCATTTAAAACAGATGATCCAAAGATGAACAACTGTTGAGATCTGTTATTGACCGTCAACTGGAACCTTATAGATGTGTCTGATTCTAATGTTTTAACATAAAGAGCGATTAAAAGTAAAATTTTACTGGTCCATTTTTACTTTTTGAAAAATCAATACGATTTACTAACTTTAATAACTAACCTAGTTTTGATTTACAAACAATTGGATTATTACAAGATCCACTCAGGAGCACAAGTAATTATCAAGAAAACATGTAAATATATAAACATGGTTATTTTATTCATTTTTATAATTATAAGTATATACATGTGCCAGACCCTGATCATCTTAGTTCCAGACTTGCTTCAAGCCTTCGCTTGTACTGGTCAGGATGAGACCTCAGATTAAAGGTAATACCTATTCCATTAGTTTCCGATCCAATCCTTTTTGGTATTCGGAGTTTATGCAACTACAAAAGATTCCACAATTATCATCAAGATGCATTTTAGCCAACCTGCTTGTCTCAAATGAATCTAATGGCCAACAAGCTTTCCTCGTCCATCTTAGACTTGGTGGTCTCTGGGTTACCCTACCTCCAGACCCCACACTCCCTATTAATTAATTGCCTCCTTCCAGCCTTAACTACCAACACTTGTATGACACGACACACACACACGGACCCACCCTAGCGTGCTTCGCTCGACCCTGCTATCCAGTATTCATGAATGGCCAATTCACAATCTTTTAACATCAATCCAATCTTGGGTAACCCAGTGTTTAACGCCCTGCTGCTGGCACGGCTTATCGCTGCCTTTTTCGCTCCAATTATGGACTGCGATGAAGTGTTTAATTACTGGGACCCTACCCACTACCTTACACATGGTTTTGGCCTACAAACTTGGGAGTACTCTCCAGAATATGCGATTCGAAGTTGGTTTTACGCAGGCTTACATGCCCTTGTCATCTTGTTGGGAAGCGCTCTTTCCGGGATCAATAGTCTTGTTGGATCAAACAGCCCATCATCGTCGGCAAGTCTGTTTTACTTTGTCAGAAGCATTTTTGGAGCCCTCGCAGCTTGTGCCGACTGGTTTTTATACTTGCAAATTAAGCAACATTTGGACAATTGCATAGTTTCAAAAACTAGCCATGTGGAGGCAACGCCGAGCAGCAAGAACAATGCCAAATCTGTTCGATTTGTTACTGAAAATGATTCTTTTGCTTCAATTGCTGCCCGACCAAGTACTTTGTTTCTGATCTTTTCGATCGCTGCTACCGGCTATTTTCATGCCTCCATCTCATATTTGCCTTCGTCGTTTGCCATGGTTTGTTTCACAGTTTCTTTAGGCTACTTGATTCAGTACGCATCAACAAGAGATTTGGTGGATCGAGCACATGCCGCCGTCAAGGGTCTTTCAATCCTTGCATTTGGCGGAATTGTTGGTTGGCCCTTTGCGTTGGCGCTTGCACCGTACTGGGGTCTTCATATACTTTTCAGTTCCACTGGCGGTTTTTCTTCAGTGCTTACCCAGCGTCATTTTCAGTATGTGTCGTTCATTGTCAGTCGAACTGCTGCCATTGTCGGACCCATTCTTATTTTGATGGTAGCTTTTGATTCATTCTTGTACGGTAAACTTTCTGTGGTTCCTCTCAACATTGTTTTGTACAATGTTTTATTTGCAGATAGCGAATCCGGACCCGACATTTTTGGAACTGAACCTTGGCATTATTACATTCAAAACTTGATTTTGAATTTCAACATTGGCTTGCCGTTGGCTTTTATTTCACCTTTGGCTATTGCTTTACATAGAGTTTTGAGCTCACCAAAAGAAAAGGAAACGGAAGATGAAAAAGAAAAGGAAGGTAAGCTTGAACTTCAGCCAATTTGGCATTTGATTATTGCTCCGTTTTTCGTGTGGTACGCTATTTTCACTTTGCAACCTCATAAAGAAGAGCGGTTCATGTATGTTGCGTACTCTTCTTTGGTTCTCAATGCATCGTTGAGTGCTTCAGTTCTTTCAAGTCTAGTTCCCAAGCTTTCAGCCATGGTTCCAATCTCTAAAACAGTTTTGCGATATATCACTCCCTTGGCGATTTCTATCGTGTTTGTCGCTCTTTCATTCTCACGCAGTCTGTCGTTGACTGTGTATTATAATGGTCCTATCCAAGCCTTTGCCCACATCTCTCAGTTCAACGAAACCATTACTGGAATTAGTGACTCTGAGACATACAATGTCTGCATTGGTCGTGAATGGTACCGGTTTCCGTCGTCGTATTTTCTTCCCAATAATGCGCGCCTGCAGTTCATTCCTAGTGGATTCAATGGGCTATTACCTGGCCAATTTTTAGAAGCAGGCGATTTGCAAGATGAACAGTTGACTCAGAAAGAGTGGTTAACTGAGCGATTCCAGGGTATTTGGACGCCGCCGGTTGGAATGAACAATAAGAATTTGTACGACGCGGGAAAGGTTGTTCCTTTAGAGTCGTGTACATTTGTGGTGGACAGCAGCTATAAAGTGGATGAAGAGGTTGGGGAAGTGGATTTTAAAAAGGCACTAGGATACAAGCCCTTGTTTTGTACAAAGTTGTTAGATACGGGAGCTTCCAAAGGATTAGCCAGGCTTTTGTATTTGCCAAGTGTGTTGAGAAAGCTTACAAAAAGTGAACTTGTCTGGACAGATTTTTGTGTATATCAACGGAAGACTGACGATTAGTTACTATTAATTATTAAATTGTGTAAATATATAAATAAATAAAACCAATAACAAAATTTGGAGGAACAGCACACCAAAAATGTAGAATTGTTTCAAAGTTTTTAAAGTTGAGCATCAAGTATAGGCACAATGATTTCATATGGCCTAGTTTCGCCGCTTGGATTGGTGGCATCCTTTTCCACATGTAAAACTATTGACACTGCACCGGGAGCGTCTGGATACTGCGGAAAGCTAGTAAATGAGTTTTCAAAGCGTTTACCGGTTGAAGTAGAGTTTCTAACGTCCTTGTTGTTGATTTTATTATAGTTGGGTGAATGCAGTAATGGTGGCTCATTTTGTGTGAGCGGCTGTTGAGCATCATTACTAGGAGCAGTCACCACACACAAGCTACACCAGTTTCTTCTTGGCAACAGGATTTGGTTAAATTTGCGCGACTCGTCAGTGTCGACTTTAAAAAGATTGATCATATCCTCGTGGGTTTCATTGTCGATTCGGCGGGTTGTGATTGTCGAGGCCAGTCTTGTTGCAAATTTGGATTCAAGCTTGTGGGCAATTGTGACCAGGAAATCTCCTGGTGTTCCAATTTCGTAATATTTACTAGACTTTGATGGGATTTGCTGGGATAGTTCAAGGGAGGGGCTGGAAATAAAATTTGATTTGGGGAATTCGGGAATGGTAGAAGATATGCCAGTAGCCATGCGAGACGTTAGGTAGTTTGATAAAGTGGCAGAAACGTACAAAATAGAAGGAATCACAACTTTACCAGGCGGAGAGTTTGTAATTGCAGAGGAAATAACATTGAGCATAAGCCGGTGATCTTTTGTAGGATTGTTGCAAAGATTCAGGTTATAATTTTGCAGTGGATTGTATGGATCATAGGAATAGTTTCTTGCCACTTTTTGGTGGAGTATTCTAGTGCTGTCGACGTTTTTACTGTTTGAGATTACAGAAGATTCAGCAAAGGGAGTACTGGTAAAGGACGGAATTGACAAGGTAGAGGACAATGCTGAGGAAAAGCAAGGGTTTGTGGATTCGGGAGCTTGTTGGACAGAACAAAAGCGGCCCATGGCTGCCATATGAATGTCACCAGAAAGGATAGTGATCCGAACATTGGTGTCCTTGGCAAGTTTTTGGAGCTCTTGAATCAACCAAGCTCGTTCATCGGCATGGCCTGGGCAAGTCCATCTGTCAGTCAAGTCATCCAGATAGTCTATTTCGCCATCAAATTGGTTAACAAGGCCACCCAACAGCGTGTTTGAAATCTTGTGCTCAATCTTTGAAAAGATATTTTCTTCCAAAGGGTTGTCCTGATGCTGCCGTCGCAACTGTCTAATCCGCTGAATTTGAGCCATGTATTTTATTGGATTAATCCATTTGCTTTTGAAAATGGCTTCTGCAATTGTGACTCGAGGAAAAGATGCAGGAATACCTAGCATTACATAGAGATGTTTAACGGGAGGAACAGTATCATAGTATGGAGGACGCGACCAAGGCCAATTCCAAATGGCAGGCTTACTTTCAGCAGCGATAGCAGTCATAGAAGCAGTAGATTCACGAATTCCTTGTTCAGCTTCAGATCCTTTACTTCCCAATTCTTTTTGTAATCTGGCAAATACACATTTATAAGTCTCAGGACTGACTACTCGTGTAGCAGTCCGTTCCGTGCGACAGTCGATTCCTACAAAAGCCACGTCTTTACCCAGTCTCGCATAAATGCTTTGAGATACATGAGGCAAGTAAGAGCCATAACTGGAATAAGAATCACCTTTTTTCTCATCAATCTTTTTATCATGTTTTTTGAGTTTAAACCTTACATGCCGTTGTTTTTCCTTCTTTTCGTATTGTAAACTACTTGCTGCTTTCTTCTTTTCAAGTGGCTGGTAAATCCAGTGCGGTTCCTTTGACGGATCTTCATCAGGAAGAGAATGGTGCTGGAACAGCATGTAGTACTTGTGGCCGGCGTTTCCAATTCCTTTAATAACCGGACTTTTCATTGTTTTTTCCGCGTACGATCCAAATCCGTCCATTGTATCATGATCGTCCCAGATATTAATTGATGGAATGGACGCAAGAGCAAGAGGAACCGAAGGATTCAACACTCGTTGGGTAGAATTAGGCCCTTGCCACCAACCTTGGCCAAACCATGAGAGATAAAGGTCGAGATAGGCTTGTTCGACCTGGATTTGTAGGCGAGGGGTAAATGGCTGGCGGAGCTTTTGGTCAAGATTGGTGGTTTGTAGCCAAGGCAAAAGACTAGGACAGTTGACGAAAACCATGTCACAATATATTTGATCGCCACCGCCGAGCATAACGTGAAAATGAAAAGAATTGGCGTCATTAGTGTCGGCGTCATCTGTTGAATCATTGTCGTTGGCTTGGATGGAAGCACATGTATGTTCAGCCGCACGCTCGACATGATCACAGCCATTATGATGTCTCAGCACATCGCTCCACAAGTCGCCTTTAAACAATGGCGTATCGACGTTATTTGAAAACCCATTACAGCTGTAAAACACTGTATTCATGGATTTATTTGCAGCAGCAATGTAAAACGAGTACGTCTTACCATGATTGTTTATCCAGTAATCAACGCGGGTTTCGTAAACAGGGTCAATGGGCAAGTTGAGTCTAAATCTCCAAAAGGTTTTGCCATATTCTGATAAAACCAGTTCTGAAGAAAACTGACCAGTAGTTGAAGGTTCTTCATACTCATTGTAATTATCACTGTGATTGTCATTCTCGTCATATTGTAAATTGGACTTCTCCACGCCTGTGAAATGTATATAGGGATCATTGATGCTCAGAGGAGCGTCCTTTCTTTTGCGATAGCGATTGACGCATCTATCAAGTCGTGATTTAGAATCTGGAGGATTAAGAATTGTAGGAGTAGTTTGTGATAGTTGGGGGTCTTTGAAAACTGCCAATGTATTAAGAGACGGGGAAAAAGAGCCTTTGGTAAAACCGGTATCAGTTTTTTTACTTTTAGTCTTGGTGCTAGCATGCTTAGATTTTTTCACTTGGTGTTTCTTCTCAAGTCGAGAGGTGCTCAGCTTGTAAAACAAAGTGGGAGCAAATGTGACCATTTTCTCCGTCTTTTCGTTAACATGTTTTTTAGAGGCCTTGTTACTGCTCGTCACCACCAAGGCTGACCCAATCCATTCGTCCAAGTGTGGAGACATGCCAATGTACCGTAAAATGGGCCCAGCATGAATTTCCAACTCGTTTTTTCCAATTATAACAGCAGGCTTGGTGAGAGGAGGCTCGGTCCATTTAGGAAATGCGTTGCTAGGCGGAACATGAGGTTGATGTTTTGGAAAGGCAAAAGGACGGCTATCAAAAGTAGACATTGTTACCGGACGGTCAATTGAAGATACAATTGAACAGAGTGAAAATGCAATACCAAAGAGATAGAGAAATCGGTACACGAGCAGCTGGTGTATTATTTATTTTGTGCGATTAGAGCAACATGGTATATGATATACAGTATGTGTGTACATAATTATAATTATTCCTAATTAGGCAATTGAGATTAAATGTATTACACTGACGTAATTGTATGACGTTACACACCTGCCGTCTTAGGTAGGCCGTGCGGCACAGTCGATCTGAATGCGGCTGGCACCACTTTGGTTGCCATTACGTCGAAACGACGACGAGGTGTAATTTGAAATTCCTTTGGCCTTATCACCCCGCACTGGGAAGGCAGAAATACAAAAAAAAAATTAAAAAATTAAAAAAAACTGCAAAAAAAGGATATTGTTATGAACAACCATATAAAAAAACGGGCTAGTATCAGCGATTGTAAGAAATCCATAAAAAAAGGATTGGCATTGAATTGAATTCCCCTCTTTTCTTTTTCTTTTTTTTTTTTTTTTTTTTTTGTTTTAAATATCACAAATAGAGAGAAAGAGCGGGGTGTTGAAGACAAGGCGTATAATAGTATAATACAATTGCTACTTGTACAGAGGTTTGTACCAAGTCATGATGCATCAAAAGATTAAATAAAATTCAGAAAAGCAATCAATTGGAAATTGGAAATTGGAAATGATTAGCAGCCACTTTTTGATACCTGATAAGAGTGTAGCAGTTGATATACACTCATGTGACACTCTGTCATGTGAAAGTCATTAGGTTTGGACCTACATTGCGTTTGTATGGACAATAGCCATATGATGAAACCTTGAAGAGAGGAGTTGGCTGAAATTCCATATTCTTGTTCTGGCTGTGTTATTATGTATACTGCTGGTTACTAAAAAGAGAGGAACAAAATACCAATTGAGAATATTTTCATTATAAGAGTATAATAACTCATGGTCAATACAAGTACAAGAAACAACGGACCAAAAAGCAAACCCTTTTAAAGAGTTTATTTTATTTTATTTTAAAAATATTTTGACAATTGGAAATGTTCAGACAGGTTAATTGTTATTTTTATTGTAATCATATATAAAAAAATCAGCCAAAATAATCATTAAAATAAGCAAAAACACAGGAAATTCTCAAAAACAAAGAATGTATAATTAAAAAAACAAGTAAAAGATAAAAACGTCAAATATTCACAAGTTTACAAGTCATAAGAGAAATCATAATAATAATAGTTGAAAGGATCGTTTATAAATATAGAAAAAAAGACTGTTGTAAAGGGCAATGGGATTCCGAGTAGTTTAATGTACATTTCTTTTATTTAATAACAAGTCCAAAAGACGCTTAACTGAGAGTGAGAGTGAGGTAAAATGCAAATGTAGTGGTCGTAAGTAGCAGTAGCAGTTATTGTCGTTCAAGTATGAAATGATTAGTCGTTCCCTTTAACAAGTCTCTTTATATCATATTACCCTGGATCAAAATCAATTTTTTTTATTTTTTATTTTTGTATTGTTTAAAGGATACCACCTTGATCATAAGCAGCCACTAATCCAATACCTTGATACTTGGAGTTAGAGTTTCTTCTAAACTTTGAAGCTCTTAGAGAAGATGGCGATGAGGAAAGGGGCATGTCCGGAAAGGTTTGCGCAGAGTGTGAAGTAGGTGAGCCATTTCTAAAGGCTGATGTCAGTTTACTATGCAACTGGGCAGTGTTTGCTGCTGGAACTTGTTTCTTTAGACTGTCCAAAGCAGAAGAATGCTTAGTGGTAGATGATGCATGAATTTGTGAAGAAGAGATGCTATTGTGGCTGTTCTTGTTGCTTTGAGAAGGTGCTGCGAAATCGGGCTCCGCAGAAACTACCCGAGAAAGCGAACCACCGTCATATTTTCCGTATTTGTAATTGTTTCGGGGTGGGGCCGAAGAGGAAAAAACATCGTCATCGTCAATAGCAGTTTCTTCTGAAATGCTCTGGCTACGACGATGCATACCGTTGGCAGATAAAGATGAGGACGATGGAGGAGAGCCGCTAAATGAAGTTGCTCTAGCCAAGTTCATTGCCTCATCGGCAGTGATTGATGGCCGCGTGTATTTTGTTCTTGATAGAGAGCGAGTTCGGCTTACATTGTTAGCAGATGGAGGAGAGCCCGTTTGGATCTGAGGAGTTTGGGCTGGGGTTTGAGTAGACTGATGACCATCTGAGCCAAAGAATGACCAAGAAAAGAATGAAGGCGAGGAGGTGGTAGCAGTGGCGGTAGCGGTAGAAGTTTCAGTAGAATTGGGGTTACTAGAAGATGGGAACAAAGGCATTTTGAAAAGAGAAAAAAAAAAGGTTTATTAGAAAAAGAAGGAAAGAAAAAAAGAGAAATTTCCTGATGGGGGGATTAGTTCAAGTATTTATATAATTTTGTTACATGACTAACAGACTCAAAAAATGCCGTGATGAGCAGAAGAGTCAGCTGGTTGGGTTCTTTGTCAAACCAAACCTTGATTTCATCTTTCACTCAAACACATTTTCACACTCATTTTATGACAAATTTATAAACAGCATGTATTATCAATAGGAATGGTACTAGTTGCTTATTTGAAATCTGCTCAATTGGGGTTGAAATCTTTGAAATTTGATAATTTGAGCTTTTTTGCTAATCAGCCTTGTAGTTAAATGAGGAGAATACAAAATAAATAAAAAACGTGTGCATATTAAGACTTTTTTTTTTTTTTTTTTTTTTCTCCTCTTGTGTATTACTGATTATGCTGATTATGCGCCAATCTTTTCCGAATACCTTTTTTTGAACAGATATTTAACATGAAGACCTTTTCTAGTTATGATAAGAGAAATAGAAGCAGAGAGAATAAACGAGGGGCGGATTTCTGTGACGCGCCTACATGTGTTTGGGCAAGGGTTTAGCTTCTACCCCGGTTTTTTTTAGTTTCTTTTTTTTTAATTTTTTAATTTTTTTAATTTTTAAAATATTCAATTTTTTTTTTTATATATTAGTTGAGTCATTTTAAAAATTACTGTGGCACAAACAGGCACTAGTTGTTCCGACCGGCTTAGCTTTAGCAGTTTTTGGTGCTGGCTCTTGTTATTACAGTGGAAAACAAGATCGAGTCAATGCTGGCCGCTGTAATACCAGGGTGAGCCGATGGCATAATGGCTAATACGATTGATATAATACTTGAAGACACTCCTACTGTTATTACCCCTTGGCGTCCTTATCAACAGTCAATACCTGTACGAGTGCTAATTACTTTTGACCTGTTGCTCCCTCGGTATCTTCCAAAGGCCGCCATTCGGGAGGGGAAATTACCCTAGCCCGGGTCATTTATCTCACACTCTAACACACACACACAGCCCCCACTCCTAGTGGCCAATTTGTTCCAGGTTTGATTCCACCGGTGTGCCGCCGCTTTTGTTGCTGTTGCTGTTGCTGCTGCTGCTGCTGCTGCTACGACTGCTACTACTGCCACTGCCGCTTCTTCCTGTCTCAAGAATGAAACCAAGCCTATTACAATAGCTGTCATCACATGCCTCCGATTGCATTTAGTTCATGTGATGTCACGTCAGATCACCCAAAAAGACCGACCATGCCAAAACTAATGTGATAAATGCCTTCAGTCTCTTCGTGTTGGGTGATTTTGGACTCTCATGACTAAACTCATCTGACTCTAAAAAAACACGGAACTTCCTGCTGCATCACCTATTCAGGGCTAGGGCCTTTAACATGTGATATCAGATGAGATGATGATGTTCACATGATCATGCATTCTTTAAGGTAATAAATAGTTGTTACAACCTACGGTCTATTACCTTGTCTGTCACTACTCCATTATGTCTATTGCATCATCTGGGTCCTAAATCTATTGTTGCAACTAGCAATGCTCTCAATAATAAAAATCTTGTATAGCTATATACTATATACTATATACCAAAAGTAGGCAAATCCACCGCTATTGCTTTAATAGACAATCCAAGAATATCTTCTTACCAAAAGACACTATCAATCCACTATGATTGTAAATACTGGATGGATCTTGTACAAATTTTGTACACAATGATTGCTTAAAATTTAGAAAAGACCCAATTTCATATTCACATTCACGTCCAGTAGTTTTTATTTTTTCAAAAAAATCACATTCAGTAACTTGAAAGGTTTCCTGGGGTTCTCAAGTGGCTTTACGTTCGTAACGGCTTTAATATCCAGAATATTTCGACAACACTAAATTTATCTAGCAATTTATTCCCCTTTTGGAATATAATCTGTCAACTATTCAAAAAAAAAAAAGATCACAACTTAATACTCTAAATACGCCTTTTGCTTAAATTTAGTTTCTAGTGAATTATATCCTATATAAACTGTTTTAATACATTGCATCTATCATCCATCATCTATACCTATCCCTATTCCTATTCCCTCCTTCTTCATCTATCCATCTACCTACAACATTACTCTAAATCACTCGGTCAAACTTTGGCGTCTTGATGGATAGACTGGGGTTTTGACTGGGCCAATGTCACCATCACCAAACAAGTGTGAGTCAGTAGCCATTACTACCTAGTGCTGGCAAATATCCTAAAAACTCTCAATTTTAAACTTTGTCAGGCACGGGCTTTACTCATAAAGTTAATTTACCTTTATTTAGACATCCCAAGCTCAATATCAATTCTAATCCCACAGTTGTCCGAATTTCCAATCTTTGAAAATTGTAAACTGATATTAGAATCCTTTGGTAGACTCTAAAATATTTCTCTTGTTTTGAATCCTTAAAGATAAACATACTGACAGCTTTCGACTTTGAATCTTTACAGATCCTGAACTACAAATCAATACTGATATCAATGGTAATAAAAGAAATCACAACTATACACGTATCCCGGTCTAGTATGTATTTAAAGATCATAAATTAACAATAAACTAGGGTAGTTATCAAATACAACGTATACAACCGCCCTTTCGCCTTTCGGAGCCAAAAATGACCCTCCTAAATTGTATTTGTATAATATTCATACTCAATACTTATTACTTTATTCTTCAAGAAACCCTGTTTCAACTTTGTTCATTTTCCTTGACTTTATAGCTTGCTCTTATTAGCTTGAGATATACGAATCATGCAATATTGCCATTATATTTCATGTCTCGAAGAAAAGACAAAAACTTTACCCTCAAAGTTCTTCCATTTCTACCTTTTTAATTTTTTTTAATTTTTTAAAATATCGTATATATATTCCCCCATTTTCCTCCCTGAAAAATTTCGTCATAGTTGCTTTTCCTTTTGTCTCTCTTTCGTGGACTGCTCACACTTCTATTTATACATTCAAGCAAGCATAGTTTATATTACGACCTGCGAGTGTTGACAAACAAAAAAAATCCCCCATTAAACCTTCTTCCTTACATTATCAGTTCCCTTCATTCCTCATCACCCATAATGCCTGTTCCATTATACATTCGATTGCGTCGGCATCGACTACAGCTGGTCCTGGCGTTGACAGCCATTATTTTTCTTTTAGCCAAAACTTTTTCGGGTTCTATTTTTTCTTCATACCCACCAAGCACCACCTCATCTACAGCTGTCCTTATCCAATCCTACCAAGAACAACTAGACCGCGAACTAGAACATCAACTGGAGAATCAACTAGAAGACGCTCCTCTTGTTTCAGAGCCTCCATCCTCTATTGTAGATGAATCTGAAAATGAAAAACAGCTCAGAGATTTGAATGAACATGCTCGATCCACTAAAAAAGCTGGTCAGCCACAAAGACCGGCAGGCCCGGTAGTTCCAGCGGTCCCTCCCCCTCTTACTCAAGAGGACCAAGCCTCCGAAATCGATAACACTGATCTCAATGAAATTAATCCCAAAGGCAAGCCATCTGATTCACAAGTGCGCATGCCTAGGCTAGAAAATAAAAGCCCTACCGAAGCTTATGAGCAGCAAAGCGACCGATTCATTGTCCAGCCTTACGCTCAAAAGGTGGCCCGTGCTTTGCCAGGAACCTTTCTTCCCAATTACGGCGACTTTTTGGTTTTGGACATCATCTCTTCTGGTTCCGCTAACACTCGCTTAAACGAAGGCGCTGATATTCAGCCTCTTCCTCCAGCTTCTCCGCTTCCTCGTCCTGAAAAATTCCCCGTCAAAAATCCCTATCAACTTACCAATGGCCCCAACTCCAACATTCCCTCAATCCAAACTAAAACGTTTTACACCCAAACAAGTGCTCAGCAAGCCCAGCGCAATGATCGTTTGGCTACAATCAAAAATGCCTTTTTGCTCTCTTGGAACTTGTACAAATCTCATGCCTGGGGCGATGATGAAATTAAACCCGTTTCTATGGCCGCAATCAACCCTTTTACTGGTTGGGGGTCTACCTTGATCGACGCTGTTGACACTTTACAAATCATGGGATTGACCTCTGAGTTTAGAGACGCTGTCAATTTCATTGATACTGTTGACTTTGCTGCCACATTCCGTACGGAAATTCCCATGTTTGAGACCGTTATTCGATTCCTCGGTGGTCTTATATCTGCCTATGACATGTCTGGCCAGACCGAACCTGTTTTACTTGCCAAGGCCATTCAATTAGGAGACAACTTGATTGGTGCTTTTGACACTCCAAACCGCATGCCCCGTCTTCACTTTAAATGGCAAAACCATGACTTTCAATACAGAGAACTGTCCGGTGTTCAGTCCTCGATTGCCGAAATTGCTTCCATGTCAATGGAATTCACCAGATTGGCCCAACTTACTAATAACAGCACTTATTTTGACGCAATTCACAGAATCTCAGAATCCCTGTATATTACAGCCCAAACTCTCCGCAAGCAATACCTGTTCCCTTCAAATGTTGACTCTTCCGGATGCTCTATCGTTTCTCTCAGTAGTGAGATGATTCCTACTGCCAGCCTTGGTGCTGAAACTCAAGTTAATGCTGCTGAATCCTCGGCCTCTTCTCTTGCTGTTGCTCAAGGGTCTCTTTCAGCTGAAATTGCTGCTGCTTCTGCTTCTCTGTCTGCTGGCAGTGACTCTCCCGTCTCAGTTACACCTTCACCAACACCATCTTCTTCTCTTTCTGCTGGAAGTGATTCTCCCGTCTCGGTTACACCTTCATCGACATTAACTTCTTCTCCATCAGCTAGTCTATCTAGTTCTACTTCTACTGTTATCATCTACGACACACTTCTTTCTTCAGATTTGCACTACAAGGTGTCTACCCCTCCTGACGGTATTCCAGTCACCCAAGTTGTTGCAACTACTTATACCCAGCTTATTCCTCAAACTACCCAATATGTTATCAACTTTTCCAATGGTGCCGAGGCCTTGGTAATGGAAGAGTCTGAAAACAATGATTTGAGCAATTTGGCCGTTGGTCCTGATCACCCAGCTATTGTTAATAATTTTGCTGGTAAATTGTCAAAACGCGATACTGACACCGAGGAAACGGAAGACATTCCTAACTATTCTGCGGATTTTAGACTGATCAAGGGTGAAGACAATCCTGATCTTTATGGAAGACAAGCGACTTCAGGAAATGTTCGACATGTTATTAATGTTTACAATAATGGTCAGAGTTTGGTCACAGGATGTGAATCTCGTGGAGTTTATGCTGATGATTGTAAGTCTTGTTTTATTTTTTATTTTTAATTTTGATGATTTTCTTTCTAACCATATTACTTTAGCCTCTAATGGTGTCCACTTTGGTATTGGTGGTGGTACTGATAGTGCCTATGAGTACTATGTCAAAGAATATGCCCTTCTTAACGGTGGAAACGACCTTTATAAAACTCTTTACGAAAACACTATTGATGCTTCCTTTGAAAACTTTATGTTCAGGCCCTTGGTTCAAGATGATCCTGACATCTTGTTTATGGGTGGCTTGGTATACCGTGGAAACAACTTTTACCAATATGACAACAGCAACTCGCATCTTACTTGTTTTGTAGGCGGTATGGTGGCTCTTGGTTCAAAGGTCTTTAACCGTCCAGAAGATTTAGAAAACGCCCGCAAACTTACCAATGGATGTGTTTGGTCGTACAATATTACTGCCAGTGGTGTCATGCCAGAATCTTTCTCTGTTAGAAGATGCCCTTCTGCTCCTTTGGGTGGAGGTCCTACCCCTCCTTGTATTTTCAATGCTTCTACAGCCGACGAAATTTCTCTACAAGAAAATCAAAACCTCTTGTCCAAGTTACATGCTCAAGGAATCGACACTGGTAGTTGGGACGCTTCTGTTCAAGTCACTAGCGACAACTCTAACGATGGCGCTTACGATAAGCCAGATTCCATGTTGCAGATTTCTCCCGAATATGCATTACGCCCTGAAGCTTTGGAGTCTGTATTTTACATGTATCGTATTACTGGTGAGCAAGAATGGCATGACAAGGGTTGGGACATGGTTACCAGTATTTTACAGTTGACCGGTATTGGTGACTCTACTGGAAAGGTCGTTGGTTATAGTGCAGTTAAAGATGTTACTGATAACAGAAGGCAAGGACCTGGCGGTACTACTGCTAGTGATCTTTTTTCAGATTCTTGTGAATCGTTTTGGTACGCTGAAACCCTTAAATACGCGTATCTTCTTTATTCTGACCCTGATGTTGTTTCCCTTGACAAATATGTTTTCAATACCGAAGCACATCCATTCATGAGACCTACTTGAAGAACAAATAACGGAAATCATCAAGAAGGTTGATGATTTTAATTCTTAATTGACGTTGGATAGTTTAATGCTTTTAGAAATTCTTTTTGGAAAAAGGACAATGAACCGCAATAGACGTCTTGATAATATATTTTATTTAACAACTAGATTATTTATTTAATAACATTTGGTTTTATTTATTTGAATTGGTTTTTGCCAGGTTGCTGCTAGCATGAATTTCTGTTGAGTTTTAGGGTATTGGAAGAACAAATGAACCAAATTACAAATCAGTAGCCTGGAAGATATGATTTTAATGTGTGAAATATGTGAGATATTAGATCCCGCTTGAGTTTCGACTTGTATTTTCATTTCGCGTTGAGTGTAATGATTCATAATAGATTCCAGGAGTATATATGCAAACCTGGTTTTAAAATAAAAGAGACATTTAAAGAAATTGACACACGCATAATAGGCGACAGAAAAGTGTTATTGTAATTGGTATGCTAAAATTAATAGAATTAATTGGACTGGTCTTATTAATTGTTACTGCTTTGGATCCAAGACTTTTGCACCAAATGGAGCAACGCCGCTTTTTACTCGATGTGGTCTTTGGGTTTCCAGATCACATTATTGTCACGTTTTCATGTATTCGTGTAAGCAGCCCTAACACTTTACAAGTCCGGGTAACTGTTTGTAATACTTGATGGATAACGTGCAGTTTAAAGAGTTTTTGGCAGTCTGTTTTTTTTCTCTCTCTTTCTCTTCTTCTTCATATCCTCTTGTTCTTTTCAGAGGATAATATGCCTAAACAGTAAGTATCACATCACATGTTCTCTTTTTTCAACTTGATTTAAAGATGTGAATAATGGGTTGATTATACTTTTTATGATGATAACGTCTTAAAAATTTCAACTAGAAGCTGTTTCTGAACAACATTGATGAAACAGAAGAACCGCTACTCTGATTTATGATTTATGATCTTGACCCATATTGTTCAATACGTCGATAAATCGCTGACATGACTAATTTTGAATTGCGATTTCAATGTCTAACTTGAATTAATAGGAATGATTAGTATCTTGAGATTCTAGAATCTAATGCTTGCATTTTGTAAATATGTACATGATCCGTAATCGAATGAATGACTTTATTTAAAAATTAAACTCTTAACCATTTAAAATAATTGTAATTTAAATAAAATATAAGCACATTCTGTTGGCTTTTGAATAAACAATCGAAACAGGCTCAAGAGTTTCACGCGCGTTATTAAATGTCATGTGATCTGGGTAGGGGTTTTAAATACTTGCCCTGACGATGTGCTCTTAAAGTAAACAAGCTTCTCACCTCTATCTGATTTGTTTCTCTTTCATCACCTCATCCCATATTGACTGTAATTTGTTCTTTTTTTTTACGAGTCAAGCTTTTGTTTACATCAATCAGCTCACTGTAGACCCTCATCTCTTTTAAAGGTCTTACATTGACATCTTGTTTGGTCATTTTACTTTTATTTTTTTCCCTAGCTTGAAGCTGATCTGTTTATACACTAGCATATTTTTTTTTCCATTATCTATTGATTGGAAAAATGTTACCATCTCAACCAACTTTGAGAACGATATTGCTACAGTAACCAAATCTATTATTCTCTTTTTTGCACAATTCTTTTTTTAAAAAAAAAATAATAACCACCATTTCGACTCTACCTTTGTTATTATACACATAGTCTTATTAAAAGACTTATAACCATGTCAGTGTCTAACAACCTCAGCTCTCAGGGTGTGGCAAAGGGTTCGAGTCCTGCTGAACAACAGCAGCAGCCTCAGGTCCAACAAAATGCACCGCAGACAAATCAAACCATCGGCCTAGGATTAACTAACAGTGATCTACCTGAAGTGTTACGCCTCAGCAGCATGGTCAGAGAAACCATCCCTCTCGTTGCTTCTGGAGATGCCACGCCTATCGATAAGACAATGGGGGAAATCTTAATATATCTCACACATCCATCAACAAACCCCGGCCACTGGTTTTGTCAGTCTCAGCGACTTGTATATATCGCCATGTTTTCTCTGCTGGCACTCTCTTATGACAGATCAACGCCTATCATTGCACGGTATTTGGATTGTTTACAACATGTTCTGGGGACTTGTCACCGATGCGCACGCGAATACCATATCCAGCTTTTGACTATTCGTAAACTTATTTTGGAAGAATTCTATTATGATGAAGATGCCGTTGACGAATTTATGACCCGTGTTAATTCTTGGAACTCTGAAAGACTTGTAAAACTGTTCGCTGCCACAGAAGAACGGTTGAAAGATATTCCAAATCCAAAGCCTAAAAATTTCGAAAGTGTGTTTCCGTCGCTATTCGAGTGTCTGTGTGCACCACGTATGTTACTTTTTGAAGGTAACAAGGAGCTCTTTGATTCCTTTAAGCGCATCTTCTTATCGTTTCAAACTCCGAAAAATCCAACAATTAAAGCTACCGGCTTACTACCAACTTTTATTTCCTTTATTTTTGGCGAAGACACATCATTTCAAATTTATGTTCGACATTCCCTTGCTAAATTAACTGAACAACAAGAAGCAACAGCTAATACTTTTGATCCGATGCTTTGTATAGCCTTTGAGGACGTTTTGGCAAAGTTTACTTCTCAGACTCGAACTCAACAAGAAATTCGAAAGTTTTGGTATACCTTTGATACACTTTTACGGTTAATGAATGGTTCGGTATTAAAAATTCACTTTGCTGGAAGAGATAACGATATCATTCGCATGCTGATTAATACCATTTTGCAAAACCCCGGTTTGGCCCTCCCAGCAGCTCTTCGTGTGTTAGCCTCAGTTACTGGCAAGCTCAGTCTTTCCATCTGGGAACTGATTGCACCAACTAAAGTCAATTCTCTTGTCAGCTCGATTATTAGAAATGCATATTTGGAGAAGACTGAGGCTTGGACCACTATACCTGCCACAGATGATACCGATTATGCCCAAAAGTCTACTGATGTTATTGGCTGGGTAGTTCCATTGCTAAGAAACTGTGACAAGACTGACTTGCAAAAGTCTGCACAACTTATTTTACCGCTACTTATGGATCGTGCGTTACTTTTCCGCGGAAAAGAAGAAGAGGAAGTCATTTTTAATAGAGCTCTTGACGTGGTATTGCTCTGCATTGCCACTGAAACTCGACCTAAATTGCCATTCATCTTTCAAGTCGAACGCCTTGTCAAGCAAGATATTAAAGTTATGTGTTACAGATATGCGTCACAGATTTTGGACGCTTCCAAGAGATACCGTGATATTGATATCGGCGTTTGCTTCAAAACTTATGATATTATTTATTATTCTATAGCTTTAGATGCCATTGCTGGTACACCCGAGTCTGCTGCTCTCAAAAATACCAATTCATATGACGGCGAACTCACCCCTGAAGGCCTCCAAAGTTTGTGGTCTAGACTCAATGAAAACTTTCCGCTGGGTCCATATGCTGCTATCAAAGTTCTTCATGGCTTACACTTTGCAGCTTTTGTTGCACGTCCTCCACCAAGAAAACCACAGGAGGTTCATCCTCTTGTTAAAGGCCCTCTTTCCCAAAAGGTTATTACTGAGAGTATAAAGTCTTTACAATCAATTGGACTTTACGAACCCGACATGCTTTTTCCCGTTCTCAGAGATCAAAAGGCATTATTATCCATTTTCCTCAACATGTTTTCTGCAGATAGCGAAACTAACCAGTCTGCAGTAGATATTTTATGTCAGGCCTTTGATGCTGATGATAGACTAAGTGCCCTAGCTGCAGTTCTCAATTTTGACTTCAAGCTGGTTCTTGGTGTGCTCACAGAATCTTTTGAAATTGTTAGAGATGTCTCTCTTTTCTCACCTCTTCCAAAGCTTATCAAGGTCGCACACGATGTTTCGCAATGCTTGTTTGGTGCTTCTAATAGTGTGTTGGCAAAACGAAAAGATGAGCTGTCTCCTGGTGCTGATAATGAGCTGTTAAAGTATTGGATCAGTTGCTGGCTGTTGTTGGAACGCACTTTTAGCAAAACTCCAAAGTGGAGTGCGGTCTTTCGTTCCGATTTCATGATGGAGTTTCTTCGAGATTTACTTGATTTTAGTGGTGGTCTTGCTGAGTACTTTTTTCTGATCGAGTCTTTAATACCACCGATACCAGGATCTATTGGAACTGAGCATTCCATCAGCAACATGCTTCTCAGCCCAGTCAACAAGTGTCTTGTTCAAATGTGTGAACTTCTCCGTTTAAAGGATGAAGCCCTCATTGCTTCATGTTTCGGAATTATCATGTCAGTCTTGGATCTCATGAAAAAGTCCAATATTAAACCTCATAAAGAACTTAATGAAACGTTTGCTAAACTCGCTAAAGGTGCTCGTGCCTTTGAAAACGTTTTAAGCACTACCCAACGAACCCATCTTTTGGTAGCTTCTGGAAGATTTACTCTTGATGAAGCTGAGCGATATATTGCCGAATCGAGGCGTGAAGATAGGTCTGCTACTCCAGATATCGAAATTATTGAAGAAAGTGTTGCTCAACGTGCCATTACCCCGTCTGGACAAAGAGGCGGTAGTATTGTCCCTCCCGGTGCAAAGACTAACAAGCAAACCTCAATGTTTGACTTTGCTCGTTCTGGTGCAAGCCCAAGTATAAAACCTATTCCCGGATCTAAACCTAATGCTTTCAAATATGGCCAAGATAATATTGTTGGCCTATCCGGACCTAAATTAAGTATGATGGATGCTTTACGCCAGGACATGAAGGTCAAGAGCGCACATACAACTAAAGCTTTAACGACACCCAGTGATATTCATCCTGCCAGGCCTGCTGGATTCAGTTCAAAGTTTGGCCGTGCCGCTGCTGTTGCTGCTAAGCAGAAGAGCCCAGTTAAGAAGAACCCTCTTGATAGTGATAGTTCATCTGATGAGAATAGCAGTGGTGATGAAGAAGACGGAATATTTGCACAATCCAAGCCACAACAGCGAAAGGTTCGAAACATTGAAAAGCAGAATTCTTCTCGAATTGGTGTTGTCGGAGGCAGGGTTACTCGAACAACTCTTACAGACAAGGAAATTGAAGAAAGAAATATGCGTGCTCGGTTGAATGTTGACTTGGATCCTTTATACAGACAAGTGCTGTCCTGGGACTATCATTCAAACTCAAACTTTCCCCAGAAGATTGACAAGGGCGTTCCTGGATCTAAACCAGATGTTAATGACATTTCCAACTACTTACCGGTTAGATCTAATTTCAAGACTGTTCAGGAGTATGTCAAAGTCTTTGAACCACTTTTAATGTTGGAATGCTGGCAAGGATTGATGAAGACCAAGCAAGAAGGATCAGATTTACCATTTAAGATTATTGTTTCTACAAAGACTTTGGTTGGAAATAATTCTTATGAAGTGCGGGTAGCTGCTCCAGCTTCAGTAATTAGTCAATCCAAGATTGGTGATTCCGATCTGTTACTGCTTTCTTACTTTCAGGATTTTTCATCTGATCCTTTAATGCCTTCAAGGGATGTTCCATACTGTCTTGCAAAGGTGAAGGAAGTAAAGTATAATGGTCCTGATAATGCCGAAATTGCGATCAGAGTCGACGACCCACCTCTTAAAATGCACAATAGTTTGAAACTGGCTGCTGAGTTGCACGTTTTAAAGATTGCAAGGTAAGGATATTTTTGCTGATTTTTTTTCTGCTTTTTTGGAGGGTGCTGAAAAACATTGAGCGTATTTTTCCAGACCTAAATTGGTTACAGTTTGGATAACTGTTTCCTTGTAGATTAAATATGTTCTGGATAACGTAGAGTGATGGTTTGCGTCTTGTTTGCTTATTAGTGTTAAACAGTTTTTGAAAAGTTGGTATTCGTAACATTGGCCTTTTTTCATAAACTGAACTGCATTGTAGTACCGCAGAGTCAAATTGTCAGCAGACTGTAATTGGCTTAAGTGCCAGCGATAGTAGACCTCCAAAAAATTAGTTTGAAAGTTGATTCTAACGATTCCACGTATTTTGTTTTAGTTTGATTACGATTGAGCGTGAATATTCTGCTCTTAAAGCTTTGGAATATTATGACCTTAAGAATAACATTTTGGCTGGTGAACCTGCCGTGTCTGGGGAGCAAAGCATGGATTCTATTACCAAGATTCAAAGGGTATTTGACGTCAATGAGTCTCAGGCTAGAGCTATTTCATGTTCCAACACTACTCAAGGTTTTTCATTGATTCAAGGGTATGATTTTTTTTTTTTTTTTGCTTCAATTGTTTTGGTAAACACTGCTAATAATGTATTAGTCCTCCTGGTACTGGTAAGACAAAGACTATTCTTGGCATTATTGGTTCATATTTGACAACACCTCGGCCAAATGCTCCTCCTCCAGTTACTTCTAAGCCTATTCCTGATCCCACAAAAACAAGTAGTAGTGCTCCTTCTGCCAATGCATCATCAGGATTTGGCAATCAGCGACGTATTATGATTTGTGCGCCATCTAATGCTGCCGTAGATGAGTTGGTTTTGCGTCTAAAAGATGGTATTCGTGGTTATGATGGTAAATTGTTCAATCCTAGTGTTGTTAGACTTGGCCGTACTGATGCTATTAACAGCAATGTGCGTGAGTTCACTTTGGAAGAACTTGTAGAGAGAAAGTTGGAAGAGTATGATAGTGAACGCCAAAACCACAAATATGATGGCGAATTGCGAAAGACTCAAAATGAACAGCTAGCTAAGCGAGATGAACTTAGAAAACGTCAAGCTGATGCTGAAAAGGCTACTGAGAAGGAGGAGCTTCAGGTTAAGATTATTGCCCTTACCAAAAAAATCAAAGAGACAGGACATCGACTGGATCAGCAACGTGAGGAAGGTAAAGTCAATACGAGACGCCGTGATATTGAAAGAATCAGGTTTCAAAATGCTATTCTGCAAAGTGCACATGTTGTCTGCTCTACCCTTTCTGGTTCTTCACACAACGTCTTGCTTAGACTTCAGATGTATTTTGAAACAATTGTCATTGATGAAGCTGCTCAGGCCGTCGAATTATCAACCTTGATTCCTCTCAAATATGGTTGCAAGCAATGTATCATGGTTGGTGATCCTAACCAATTACCGCCCACTGTTCTTTCTCAAGAGGCTGCTAGCTTGAAATATGAGCAATCACTCTTTGTTAGAATGTTTACCAATCATCCCGAGCGAGTTCATATGTTGAATATCCAGTTCCGTATGCATCCTGAGATTTCAAGATTCCCTAGTAATGAGTTTTATCGAGGCAACTTGAAAGATGGGCCAAAGAACCATATTTATACCCAGAGAGAGTGGCATGCATCCGATATCTTTGGCCCTTATCGATTTTTTGATGTTTCTGGTCAGCAAGAACAATCTATGCGAACCAAGTCACTATTCAACAAGCAAGAAGCAACTGCAGCTCTAGATTTGTATATGCTTTTGGAGAATACTTTTGGAAAAGAGTTCATTTCCGGAAGAGTTGGCATTATTTCACCGTATAAGGAACAAGCCAATTTACTTAAACGTTCATTTACTCGTCGACTTGGTGAAGGAATTTTGAGCAGTATTGACTTTAATACCATTGACGGTTTCCAGGGTCAAGAAAAGGATATCATTATTATGTCTTGTGTACGTGCTTCTGCCGACTCTAGAAGTGTGGGTTTCTTAGCTGATGTTCGTCGAATGAATGTTGCAATCACCCGTGCTAAGAGTTCGTTGTGGATTTTGGGTAATGAAAAATCGCTTGTTGGTAACCCGGTTTGGAAAAGACTGTTGGATGACGCAAAAGCCAGACACCTTTTTACTCACATTACGGCAAAGTTTTTCAGTAATCCCAAACTTCGTCAAGACTTGTTAAAAGGGGCAGCTATGGTAAATTCGAATAGCAGTAAAGCTCCTCCTTCTCGGCCATCTGAGATTCGCAGAAATTCAGCTGTAACTGCGTCTAATAGTGACATACCTTCTTCTCCTTCCCGGCCATCTGAAATTCGCAGAGGTTCAGATGATTATACCCCATCTTACTCGCCCAGGGGGGTTGCCACTTCATACAAAAGAAAACCTGAGGATGATTACCGTGAGGATTACCGTGACCGGCGTCTTAGCTCTGATTCCAGTTATAGGCCCAAAATTCATTCCCAAAGCTACAACCCAAAAAAAACAAGATATGACCCACATTGGGATCGGTATGCGCCGCATGAAACTCGGCGAAATAGCAACGATTACAAGGACATTGGAGGTGTATCAGGAGAAAGTAGACCACTACCTTCTTCAGCTCCTCTTGTTCCTGTTGGTGCTCCTCCCCCTACTAATCCTTCCCATCAGCCCTCTTCATCTGCTCCTCCACCTAATCAGCCTTTAAATGATCCAAAACAACCACCCAAGAAGGCTTTTATGAAGAAGAGGCCACCCAAGGTGTTTGTTAACTCTAGAAGGCCACCATCTAGGCGATGAAGAATACCCTAAAACAATTGTTTTGAATGATTTTTAATTAATATCCTATCTTACTTTGTATATCTATCTTTTTACTTCTATTATTAGATTCTATGTTTCAATTGTACATTATAAATTATGTTATGTTTTTTTACTATTATTATGTCTGTGTTTGGATATGATTTGGTTTATGACGAGATTGTTGTGATGTGATTTTTGACCGTTTTGTGGCAAACTTGGTGGGATGTTTATCCTCTTTTATTACATTCTCTCATTTTCTTCTTTTATTTCACTCCCCATCAATCTCATCCTTTTCCTTTTCATTATTTATTACTTTTTATCACATTTTGTGTGTCCTTTTTTTGCAGTATGAGCAACTTGGCTTTTGTTCAGCTTCTCTCTTTCCGGTATTTATTTTTTTATTTATACGCAAGACCTTGAGCTGTTTTCGAGTAACGTATTCCAACATTGCAACCTTGCAACGATATGCCTGTTGCACCATTTCTTTTCAAAAATGATCAGTCAAGCATGATGTTGGTTGCATGGTATGGTTATATCATTTTTACCGGTGTCGATTTACCTCTGACCTGGCCAGGGCTGGTATCTATGTATTTTTCTTTTGCTTGATTCTAGTTTGATGGTTACTATATGTTTTGTGAATTGGGAACATGCCCGAATTCTGGCTCTGTGTGCAGCGTGTTCAACCCAGTTCCAACTCTCTTTTGTCTTTTACTTTTCTTTTAGGTGTCCATGAAAGTGCTGCAGTTTTTTGATATAAATTTCAATCACATCCACACACCCTCTTTCTTCTCGTTTGCCTTGGACCAGAATACTCTTTGCATGTTTTTTTGGTAATTTTAAATGAATCTGAAGGCACTGGGTTTCCGTCTTTAACTGGTTTCAAAAAAGTTGCAGTATGTTTTTCATTTATTTGATTTGATTATTTGAATAGCTCGTTGACAATGTCTAAAGAATTGACCAGTTCTGCAGTTAGAAACGAGAGTAAAGTAATAAGTGGTGGGACTTTATTACTGCAGTTTTACCACTAGGAATATGAATTGTTTCTCTGATGGTATTTCTTTGCCATTTGAAAATGGTACGTTTAAAACGTGTCCAAAGTGGTCAACTTTTCCACTGTTCATAGCAATTCGGTTTTGTATTTGATACCAGGGTGTGATTTATTACACATAACTTGATTTTCCAGAAGGTGCAGCAAGCACTACAAGGATTTTTGGAATATCGTTGTTCCATCTATCAACTATGGTTTTACAACTTGACAGTCAATATTGAATCCTTAATTCCTTGTAAGCGTGAACGATGCTTTATTTTTACTGCCAAACCAAGTGTTGTCTGGTATATAGATTTTGTAGAAAATAAACAATCAATTGGGGCAAAGCATGTCCAAATTTTACTTTTTAATCTAACCTTACATTGTATTTTGTTAGCCCTAGCCCTGGAGGAATCCAATAAAGTTTTGTTAAAGCCCAATTTAGGCATATTTTTTCCAAATGTAGATCGTTTTGCTCGATAGCTCCAGGGCTAGGGCCTATATATTACCACATTGAAACAATATTTAACCCCAGCCCTTGGGTATCTGAGGCAATTTCTACAATCCAGACCAAATTTCGAGATTTTTTTCCACTTTATTAAACTCTGAAAAAAGAGCCGGGACAATCATCCCCTAACTGGCTAATATATTTGATTATCAGCTGGTTCTGGGCTCGATTCATAAGAGCAGCAGCAACATATTTTTGCCCTTTCCCCTCTTCCAGGAACGAATCCAGAACCATGCGATGGCAAGTTGTTTTTACAATTAGTTTTCCACGCTTCCTTCCATGCTACATGTAATACGGGAAGAGTTTCCAAAAATTGCCCAACAAAAATAAATTCTGACCAAAGAAGAATTCATTCATTCAAAAACTAATTTCTGGTTTGTTAGTGTTTTTTGTAAACAAATAAAAATAATGCTAGCTCATGGTACTACTCATTGCAATCCATAGGTTTAGAAACAATAAATATTTTGATGAAACCCTCTTTTACGCATGTGTGCTTTGAATGTCCAGTCACAAAACATTTCAAAAGATGAATGAATCACATAACGGTGACACATTACTACTAGCTAATTTCCTCCGTTTTCGCATCTTCTTGAGCTTTCTTTGACATCCTCCTAAACTTCTTGTTAACACCTGTTATTCATTTTCATAAGTGTTATAAGGTTTTTTTTATTTCTTGTTGTACCTTGATCACAAGTCTTGAGCGTTTTCAAACCTTTTCAGTGTATATGGTCTTTGGACATTCATCTCCATTGGTAGACTGGCAAGGATTCCGTGAGTATTTGACCAACTGTTTAATGGTATCATCATTGCAAGAGCACGTTTTCAAACTATCCGTCAGCAGCTGCATTATTTTTGTGATATCAACTTGCAAGTTGCAGCTTTTTTGATGCGTAAAAATGTGATGAAATTGATACTGAGTGTATCAAAATGCATGCTTGCCATTTAAAAACACAAATAAACATCACATGAGAGTTGATAGTTAATCAATCCTAGTGCAAGTGCCGTCAATTTTCCAAGGCAAAAACAGAAGAGACTTTAAATTCATGGGTATTTGTAAAGGAATTAAAAACAGCGAGTTCTTGGGGAACCGCAGTGGACAAAGAGAACAAACAAGTAAACTGAATAAAAGAATCAGACAGTCTAGGATCGCTTCAAAAGGTTATGATTGATGGTATTTAGACATTCTCAGAATTTCACTGAAAAAAAGGTATTTGAGATGTATAACAAGAAGAAGGGTGTGTCTTAGAGAAATTCTTTCTCCATCCAAACCAAAGACAAGAAGGTTAACAAGAGACGAAAGCGTCACATGAAATCAGTCATATTAATGTGACGGCAACTCCCGAAATGAGGTTCCAAAAAGGCCAAGTGCCACTCTGTCCAACTGCCTCTAGTCAGGGTAACTGGAAATAAACTGTAGTGCCGCTGTTGTCAATATTTCCTCTATATGGCTTGGTATATGTAGAAGGGTTTCAATACAACGTGGGCAATTAATTATAAAATGAAAAAGGAGCAAGTCATTGTTTGAAAATAATATCGTGTTTCTAATAAAATTAGAATCATAATGGTATTGAACTTGTATATGTTTGAATTGGCTGGTACTCAAGACTGCTGTTTTGAAAGAACATGGTAATAGAACAAGTTGAGATGGGGTATATGTGTTTGTGTGGGTGTTATATCATAAAGGATTTGTTACATCTTTTGTTACACCTCATAGTTGTCATATGATTATGTAATTTTTTTTTTTTTTTTTTTTTTTTTTGTAATCAGCATTATCATGTTTGGCTAGTTCTCAAGCTCAGCCAAAAGCAACTAGGACCTTCATCAATCATTCAGTCTTCAAATCCATTTGATCGACTGATCTCACAATGTCTTTTTCCGATTTCAGCGAACCTGCCCCTGTGCTTTCAGGCACTACCGAATTCGACCGAGTTCCTCAAAAGAAACGCGATTTTTCAAAACTGTCGCCGCAACAACTCAGTGACAAATTTTCGTTAAATCTTGTTGCACAACACATTTTCGATACCTTTACGAAATGCACAGATTCCACCGGTTCTTGCTGTCAAGAGCAAAAGAGTTCGTCAGATGCTTCAAAGGACACATGTGGATGTAAGCCTAATGCCAGCGCTACTGGAAAACCTCCTTCTGTCGCTTTACAAATGCCCGATAGATTAATACCAGATGCTGCTTACATCTCTCAAGTCTTGAGTTTTAATCTTGAAAAGGTTTACAGCAACAGCACCGACATCAAGCCTCCCAGATTATACGTCCTTGGAGATACTTCATACTCGCCTTGTTGTGTAGACGTTGTCGCTGCTCAACACGTTTCCGCCAAAACTATCGTCCACTTTGGCACAGCATGCTTAAATAATGTCCGTGACGTCAATGTGATTTATGTGTTTGGAAAGGAACAGGTCGCATTTTCTTTAGAACTATTGGCAGAAAAAATCAAGGATACTTATTCCAATGATGATAATGAAGAAATCGAGCAAGTGGTCTTTATGTATGATCCAGAGTATGAGTTTCAATTACAAGACTTTGTTTCCTCAAGATTTTCAAACAATACCAAGTATAAGGTTTTGGATTCCCATATTGTACGACCAACAGATTCTTCAGTAATTATCCCAGAGATTAATGAACAAACCTCACCAGTGGCTCAAGCTCAAGCGCAAGATGATGAGACTACCCAATTAAGCATTCCAGGACGTCAAGTCTTAACAACTACCCCCATATCATCAGAATCCTTTTTGGAAAACGGGTCAATCTTTTATGTCACACATGGAGCTCCATCGCCTTCAGTACTACTTCATTTGAAGACGCTTGCTCGCAATATTTACATTATCGATGGCAGTAATCAACAAGCCAGCGTCGACACTCCAAATATGAGTCTGCAGTATCGATACCGCAGCATGAGCACTGCGCGAATGGCCGCCACCATTGGAATTCTCGTCAACACACTGTCCTTCCGGGATGTGACAGTTGCAATCAGCCAAATCCAAAACTGGATCACAAATGCTGGCAAAAAGTATTACACGTTTGTGGTGGGAAAACCCAACGTCCCCAAACTCGCCAATTTTGATGTAATTGACGTTTGGGTGATTTTGGGGTGCTCCAAAGGTGGAATTATCATGGGTGAGAATGGTGGCCAGGACCTTGATTATCATAAGCCAATCATTACACCTTATGAGCTTAAACTGGCAGTACAAAGTCAGCCCACTTGGACTGGAAAATGGTATATTGAATTTGAGAATGTATTGAATAATATGAAGAATCTAGGATTACCAGATGAAGATGAAGAGGAAGAGGAGAATGAGGAAGATCATACAAGTGAAGGTGAATCTGAAAAACCAGTATTTGATCCCGTTACTGGTACATTGGTCAGCACATCCCGACCACTTCATACAAGACGAATCACGCATTTAGATGTAAAGCAAGACAACGATGACGACAAAAAAGCTAGAGTGGAAGGAGGCGAAGACTCTAAAAGTGGTCTTGTTGTTCGCCATTCATCGCATCTGGTTATTCGAAACACAGTGTCAACTGCAGCAGACCATCTTTATAACAAGCTGACTTGGACTGGTTTGGGAAGCGATTTCAAGGAAATTGATGAAGACAGTGAGGGTGAGAATGAGAATGGAGAAAAGAAGGAAAAGAGATTTGCCACAGTTGAGCAAGGAAGAGGTGGTGTTGCTCGAAGCTATGGTATTGTCGGAGATGATACGCCACGCAAATAGGTATGCTGGTTTTATATTATTTTGTAAATATATTTGAATCAAAATGCATCATGAATGAAAATAGAAAAAACATTACTTGTTAATCAATATCATCAAAACTTGGCCCTCCTGGTGCGTCCCTCTTGGGAAAAACAGCTTTTATGTGTTTTAATCTGCCAATAATTATTACTTTTCAAAACTCTTTTTAAACCGGTAAACACTGACATCAAAGTTATAAGTAACTTTTGGATTATCATTTTCAATTTGGTGCCAAATCTTGCAATCCAAGTCTTTCAAGTCAGCAAAACAATTTTTAAACGCTTCAAAAAACGTGTCCTTAGACTTGTGAATATACACAGGAAGATGTGTATGTCGGGAAACAATGGCAGTCTCCAGTTTGTCGTGGTTTCTTAATAAATACCCAAATCCTTCGCAGTCAATGGTAGAGGCGTCCCACTTTCCTTCAAACAAAGTGAGCTGAGATATGCTGGCAATTTTGTAAAATAAAAACTCATAGAAATACAAGTAAAACTCATACTCGTAGTCACTCAACCGATCACTTTGTGCGTCAAATAGCGAGTCAAAATCAAACTCAAGCCTATCAGTAAAGCCAGAAATATTGTGGATTCGCGTTTCAGCAAATGATTTTAAAAACTGTTGGTCAGTAAGACTTAAGCTCTTTAGTCCAGTAAGCGCATAGTTGATTATTACCTGGTTTCGTGGCGATAATCTTTGATAAAACCCATGAAACGGTTCAACAAATTCTATATCCCCGGTTGCAGGCTCGCCAATACCACCAAAACCTTTTAAATAAACAATGCAAAAGGTCAAAAGGCCCGTGGTATTTTTTGAAAGGGTAGTATTCAACCCAAGTCCAATCTTCTTCAGCTGATTAAAAAATGGTAACAATGTCGCACAATCATACAGCACATCCATACTATGCATTCCGCAATAAACATTGACTTCCAGCTCTGTCAGTGTGTCGGCTATTGGCAGGTATAGTCCATCCCGTTGATTTCCATATCCAAAATGCAGTAGTCGAAAATCATTTAGATAGAACTGAGCAAGTTTGGGAAACCCAAAATGCGAAAACAGTTCGTAATAGTTCATTCCTCCCTTGACGTCAGAAATCTCAGTCACATGCACCAAATCAAACTTGTGACTATTTGGCTGTATCTCTATCAGCCCAGTTGCTTGGGGTAAAGAATGCACAACAATTTTGAAAGAGTTCAAGGTGGAAGGTACTTGATTCAGATTGTATATTATTGGCGAAATCTTAAACTTGTCGCCTCCAAATTGGGCACGGGGTATCAAAAGGGACAGATCGCGCAGGTTTTCAAACATCTTACAGGTCAATATCAAACTGTTGGCCAGTTCGGGGTTTGCGACACTAATGGTGAGCTTTGTAAGGTTGGGGAGCTTTAGGCTGTAATCCTCCATCAAGGCAATCTCTGCTGAAGAAATGGAATCATCCACCACCATTCCGGTACACCTGAGATGTAAAACAGGTGTCAAGGCCTTGCTTCTCTTTTCATTCTCCGTCATGTGCGACAATATGCTTACTTTTGCTCTCACCCATCCCGAAATCTGGTACTCAAAGTTCAGCCGCAAGGCAGTAAAGTGCTTCAGCACGTCGCGAATATCGCCCAGGCTGTAGGAGGGCAAGGGCCTCAAAACGCTAATCGTCTTCAACCGGGGAAACATGTAGCTGTCAATGAGCTTAAAGATCTTTGTCGAGTCACATAGAAGATCTTCAAAAATGAGCTGTTTGATCCAATTACTCCGAAACCAAGAAGGAGCATGTCGGCGAGTCACAAAGTTTTCAAAGTTGGACTCTGAGATGTAGCGGATTCGCTTGTTGAACCGCTCATTCCAGCCAAGTTTATAGTACCGGTTGCTTGGAAACACGCAGCATTTCGACCAAGACTCGGATCCGTATATAGACCATATGTGCTGGCTTGTTTGAGATAGAAGGACGAGGTCTTCTTGGGTGAGGTATCGAGAGATTTCAATATGGAGGTCGGTAGGTAGAGTTGAGAAGGCTAAATTCATAATTGTAATTATGCAGGAAAGACCGGTAGGATACACGACTTTGATAAGACTCTTGAATCAAGAACAAACCAGGTAGAAAAAAGATAGTTATAAAACAAGAAGGAGAAGGTCAAAAAGAAAACCAAGTTAAATAACAACAACTGTGAGGTTTTCATTATACTGGTTGCACTGGTATGATAGAGCCGCTGACTCATCGATGATGTCATTGGATAAGACGTCATGTCGTCGTGACTTGGGTTTGAGGGCTGGTGAGCTGGTGAGCTAGCGAGCTGGTGCTGGTGCTAATGGATCTCAAGTAGAAAATGCAATGGTTACTGAGAGTAAAGTAAAGGACGAGAGAGTGATGGAGATTATGGAAACCGTGATAATGGCAATTATAAATTGGAGCGATAGCGGTACTGGCGCGATAACCAGCATGTCATCTTTTGACCAGTACAGTGCCCAGTCCCTTTTTTTAAAACCTCCGTCGCGTTGCATCTTTTTAAAACAATATCAACCTCTCTTCTATCATCCATACTCGACCTCAGGCAACTCTTGTTCACCAAATGCCTCTGCTCGCACCGCAAACTGGCTGAAACCGGCTCTTATTCTTCAGGACGGCCGCACGGCTGAGGTAAGGTTTGCAGCAATGCGTGAAATTTTAATCTAATCCACCACGCAGGAACTTGCAACTTGCAACTTGAGCCATTGATCCATTCAATCCCAGGAACCGTTCACAATGTCAACGACTCTGCTTTCTCTCCAAAAGAGCCGTGTGTGTTTGCATAGGCTTGCTGCTCGAGGCTTCTCCACTCGAGCCTCTCCTCTGCTCACTCGCTACACTCTTCCCGACCCATACAGCACAAGGATTCCAACCGTTGACCTTGCTTATGAAAAGTTTGCATCCGCCTCTTCCAAGAAGGTTGCTCAGCTGAAGGAAGCCGGCGAGCCCATTCCGCAAGAGCTGCAAAACTCGTTGGACCAGAAAAAAGAGTCAATCATCTTTTTGCACGGCTTGTTTGGCTCCAAAATAAACACCAGGACCGTTTCTAAAGCCCTTTCTCGCGACCTCGATCGTGACGTCTACGGCCTTGATCTTCGTAATCACGGCGATTCTCCCCATAATCCTATTCATACTTATCCTGCACTTGCTGCTGATGTAGAGCACTTCATGGCCAAGCACAATATCGGCCCTTCCATCATTGTCGGCCACAGTATGGGTGCGAAAACTGCCATGGCTATGGCGCTGCGTCCCAACAGCAAGGAAACGGTTGCTGCTTTGGTCTCTGTCGACAACTCTCCTTGGAACGCTCAGCTCTCATCCCAGTTCCCCAAATACGTCCGGGCTCTTGTGGAGATTGAAAACTCCCACTTTACTAAATCCAGCGACATGTACAAGGTCCTCTCCAAGGTCGAGCCAGACTTAGTCGTCCAGCAGTTCTTGGTGTCCAATATAAAAAGATGGCCCAACCTTCCGGAATCTGCAAGGAAAGAACTGGCTATCAAGCTTCTCAACAAAAAACCGTCTCCTGCTGGAAACCATCCCCACGAGCACCACCCTCATCGTGATAGGTCTGGCGCTGTTAAGGACCATCACACTGGCGCTTTTTCTGATATCAAGGCTGCGGAAGAATATCTGGCAAGTGACAAGCATAAGAACGTGCTTCACTCAAGAGTTCCTTTGGACATCATTGGAAAGTCTTTAGACAATTTGGCTGACTTTCAATATTTGCCTTCCGAGACTAGATATAGCGGACCTACCTTGTTTGTTCGAGGAATGAAGTCTCATTAGTATGTTGATCTTCAATAATTAGTTTGTTGTTCGCTTGTTATTGTTTCCTTTGCTAACTATTTCTTTTTTTTAGTATTCCTGATGACGCTATTCCTTTAATTGGTGAATTGTTTCCAAAGTTCACTCTTCGTGATATCGATTCAGGTCATTGGGGTAAGTGATACGTTCTTTTTCTTTTTTTTTTTTTTTTTCTTGTTTAAATTATACTTTGCTAACGTTTTTAAAAAAAAACAATCTAGTTATTTCTGAAAAACCTCACGAGTTTATGACTGACTTGAAAGATTTCATCAGCAAGCAAGTTGAGATTGATTGAATGGAAAGAAAAAAGATTTATTGTTTTGAATGAAATATAGACAAATACAAATATAGATTACTTTAAAAAAAAACTGTTACTTCAGAGCAATTATTAAAAAGATGTTGACGGGTGCGAGGTTCGAACTCGCGCATTCTTCCGAATAACAGATCTTAAGTCTGCCGCCTTAGACCACTCGGCCAACCCGCCTATATTTCTCATATTTAAATTTAGAAGAAAGTGAATATTTATACACACTAAAATAAAATATACAAAACAAAAGCCAAAAATTTGAAAGAAAATACAAAAAAACCTTTAAAATGATTATAAATCACATGTGTCGATATCAACTGTTTCCCGTCTGTTTGAAATTTATGTACTCCAAGAAAAGAGTCCATCTTTTTTTTTTTTTTTTAACAGTAACAGTCATCGTATTCGTGACCCCTCAGAGTCACTTGCACTGTCTTCAAATCCTGAGAGTCCATCTTCAGTGTGAGAATCAAAATCTAATTTTCGCCTTTTTCCTGTAATAAATTTATCCTCTTCATCGTCATGATCAAAATTTGGCCTCTTTCCTGTAATAGGTTCATACTCAGCCTCGGTATATGGAGCTATTTCGTCTTCATCTTCATCTGCACGTGCACCATGCCAAGTTTTATCGGGATAACCGTGTTCACGAAGCGCTTCTTTATGCGCTTTATGTTCATTATTTTCAATCTCGCGTCTATCACTTGTCAACTTATCTACCACGTTATGTGCTCCCAGCTCTGCCGTTCTCTTCATCGCTGCGAGAGTCACCTGGACACAGGCTTTGGGGGTTTTCAATAACTGCATCCTTTTTCGCCACCAAGTCGTGGGCAATTTCTTGTCAGTATCTACTGATCTCATGATTTCTATTAAGATTTCCTCAAACTCTGGGCACTTGGTGCTATCCGCCGAGAATGATGGAGAGCCATTGGGAAAGCCCGCATGCGTAGCAAACGCCATTTGGGTTTTAAGGAAATGAGCAGTCAAAGGTATGTCCCTGGGGAATATACCAGTCCTCTTCCATTCAGCTTTAACAGTGGCTTTGGTATATACCCTTGACCGAACGTGCATGTAATGGGCAAAGAAAGTTTTTGTCAACGCCGGAATTTCTTCAGCAAACTGGTAAATATCCCTCGGCTTGGGTTGCATCTTTAGTGTTTCAAACGAGCTCCTGTTCATGTACCTCAGGATATTGCACAGATCGTCTGGCATAAATACTAGAGCCACCTTTTTGCTCATTGCAAACTCTATAAAAGCGTCAGAAACAGAGCCCTTGTTGTGCATTATTAGTATTTGCCATTTATCGGCAAATGGGAAGCACAATGTAAACCAATTTTGGAATACATTGGAATTAGCGAAATCGCCATCGAACGATGGAGTTAGCTTGACTCTGGAAGAGCCTTGCTGGGGAAAACACGCCTCCATTTGGTTATTACAGTTGTAAATCATCAAAGGGCTCAACACTTTACCATGCGATGAAATGATCTCTAGAATAACGGTCAGCTCTGATGTGTGGCCAGACAAGCCATCGGTGGGGCACTGAGGAGTTGGCAGAATAACGCCATCTTCAGATAAAGCTGTTGATATAAGCCCATTTCGAAGACGGCCAATTTGGAACCCACACTCGTCCAAGGTCCAAACACGATCACGGGTAGTAACTCCATATTTCTTCTTACAGTCGTCTAAACGGCCGAAAAACTCGTCAATCTCTGATTTTAACCTTTTGTATTGCTTACTATCATCATTACCATTGTCCTCGCTAAGCACCAGTGCGTCTTAAATACTTTTTGGGTGCTTTCAAGAGCATGGCACCGCCGTAAATACGCGTTAAGCCATGATTTCCCCGGATTTTTGGCGGTAGGATAGCTTTCACGAAGAATTGTACCAGCCGCCTCTGCAATATTTGCACGACTAGCTGGCATTCCTGTCTTTTCGAGATAAATAAGGTAGTTCTCAAGGATGTGTTCCTGTTCTGGAGTCAGCAGTTGACGGACTACTTGCGATTCTGCTCTGGTTGGACCATCGGCCAACCTCTTTCTTATGCCGCTCAGAGAGACTTTGAACCGTCGTGCCGCTATATTGCAACCGAGGCCGTCTAGAAGGCCTGGACTGCTCGAGATAAGTTGGACTGGCTTTCTTCGTCCATAGTTAAAGTTGTCCAGGTGCAAGGAAACTCGCAAAAAGCACTGAGATTTCCATATACAGTAATATCCTATAATTGAAAAGTTACCCTGCCTAAGAAACCCTAAAGCACGGCTTTACCGTTACCTACCACCCACTGGTCCACTTGTGAGTATAAAATCTTTTTTCCCGCCAAAAGTTCGTTTCTAGATTTTTTTTCCTTCTTCTTTTTTTTTTTTTTTTTTCTCTTTACAACATAGGCTCACAATAGAGTAACGATGTGAAATTATTACCTCCGTTTTCTTGTCGTGCTCCGTGATCCTTATAGTAATTGAGAAAGAATCATTTTGTTTTTTTTTCAAGCGTTTTATGGCGTTGCTCGGTTATCCCAGATCGGCGATTTGGTCCTATTGCGACTGTCCTGCGGGTCGAGGCCTAGAATGTACATGACTTTACTATTGTCATTTGGTTTGTTTTATATTTTGATCTCGATGAAGATTCAACAAGTTGTAAAATTATAAATGGTATACACATGCCGGCGGCTACTAGATAGCGCCAAGTATGTAGAGATGCAAGATGTAGTAACCTCTAGCCACTTTCCTAGTTGTTCAAGAGCTGTGTTTGTAATATTCTATGAGGACACACGAGTTCTATAACCAAAGCCCACAGTCTACAGAAGAGGCAGACGACTCTCTGTAATTGACAGGTGTTTATGGTCGCCAAGTTAGTTTTGCAAACTAGATTCTTTCGGGCCAGTCACGGGGACCCCCCGCAAACACACCTTTTGAACCATGTGAATGAATTGCTATGAATCCTTCTTCTTTCCTGTCCAAGTGTCTATATAAATAACTTTTTTTTTGATAAAACCCAAACAAGTCGCTCATACACATCCATTGCATTTTTTCTTTCTTCTTTCTGTTTTCTTCTTTCTGCTTGCTACTTACTCATTCTTGTACCAGTTCAAAGCAATTGACTTCCTATTCAGTTTTAACCATTGTCAATCATTTTAATTCATCATTCCCAATCATCATCATCATGTCACCATACGAAGACGGCACTTTAGATTATCAGAACGAGCCATGCCATGCCAATGCCTGTGCAATTCAAGGTGAGTAAGACTGGTTCAGTTTATGTTTATTCATATCCATATCCATATCCATATTCGTTCTCAAAACTCATTCATACCCACTCACATCTATCTGCGGATACACACACTCTCTCTCTCTTATTACATACTCCAACTCAATCCCACTACTAATCAATACTTCTTCCTTTTCTTTTTTTTTTTTTCATCTAGACTGCTTAAAAGCAAAAGGCTACAACGAATCAAAGTGCACACATTTCATTGACCAGCTCTACGCGTGCTGCGCCAGCTTCTACGACGCTCAACGGCAAAAGGGTGTCCACGACGGCGATCTGAAAAAGACAGTCTCTTGTCCCTTCCCACAGCTCTTGGACCTCAAAATCAGCCAAAGGCTAGAAGATGGCGGGGTAGACGCTCAATTGCTCGATGTCATGAAGGAGAAACGAAGAAAATAATTGTTCGCTTGTAAATTCCTCTTGTCTTTTGATTTAAACCAGCATTTATTCTTCTGAATAAAAAATTTTAAAAAGGATCTAGATAAGATGGTCATCTCTAAGGATTGTTGAAATCGTAACATATGATTAAACAAAAAGCGTAAACAGGATTATATAAAACAGTGGGCATAATGATATACAAAAAAACAAATATAAATGCAATAGATTAATAGTCAAATAATTTTAGTCGTAAAAAAAGAATAGGTTTTGAGAGAGGAGAAAAAAAAATTGAAAAGATCCGAATCGTATCTAGCAACTTTTACACACTTAATCCAACTTGGGATGATCACAAGTGCAGAACAGGTTGAGATCGCCATAGGTGTCATCGAGTCTAGTAACAGAAGGCCAGGCCTTTCTTTCCTTGAGGTAAGGAAGTGGGTAAGCAGCTTGCTCTCTGGTGTATGGACGAGTTTCCCAGTCTGAGCTCTCAATGACATCACGAGCAGAGTGTGGAGAATTCTTGAGAACATTGTTTTCACGAGGAATCTTACCGTCCTCAATGTCCTTGATTTCCTGACGAATGGAGATCATAGCATTAACAAATCTGTCAAGCTCTTCCAAAGATTCAGACTCTGTAGGCTCAATCATAAGAGTGTTGGCAACTGGGAAAGACATGGTAGGAGCATGGAAACCATAGTCCTGGAGACGCTTGGCAATGTCAATAGCCTCAATTCCACTAGTAGCCTTGAAAGGACGAATGTCAACAATAAACTCGTGTGCACACAGGCCCTTGTCATTGGTATAAAGAATGGGGTAATGAGGCGCAAGCTTAGCCTTCATGTAGTTGGCATTGAGCAAAGCAGTCTGCGTAGCCTGCTTAAGACCAACACCACCAGTGAGTTTAATGTAAGCCCATGGAATGGGCAAAATGGAAGCAGAACCCCACGGAGCAGAGCAGACAGATTGAATAGACTGTTCAGTAACACCAGATGACTTCATGCTAACAACAGAATGGCCAGGAAGGAAGGGCTGCAAGTGACCCTTGACACAGATAGGGCCAACACCAGGGCCACCACCACCGTGGGGAATGCAGAAAGTCTTGTGGAGATTCAAGTGACAGACATCGGCACCAATAGTACCAGGAGAAGTAAGACCAATTTGAGCATTCATGTTTGCACCATCAAGGTAAACTTGACCGCCATTGGCGTGGATGATTTCACAAGCCTTCTTGACAGTAGGCTCAAAGACACCAAATGTAGAGGGATAGGTAATCATGACAGCTGCAAGCTTGTCCTTGTTCTTCTCAGCCTTGGCAGTAAGGTCCTTCAAGTCAAGGTTTCCGTTAGGAAGGCACTTGACGGCAACGACCTTCAGACCAGCCATGGCAGCAGAAGCAGGGTTGGTACCGTGAGCAGAAACAGGAATCAAGCAAACATCACGCTGGCCTTGGCCAATGCTAGTAAGGTATTCACGAATGACTCTTAGGCCAGTATATTCACCTTGGGCACCAGAGTTGGGTTGAAGAGAGGTGGCATCAAATCCAGTAATTTCAGCCAAGTCACGCTCAAGTTGGGAAGTGAGTTCAGCGTAACCTTGAGCCTGGTCAATTGGAACAAATGGATGAATGTTGGAAAACTCTGGCCAAGTGATTGGAGCCATCTCAGTAGTAGCGTTGAGCTTCATGGTGCAGGAACCAAGGGGGATCATAGAATTGGCCAAGGAAATGTCCTTGGATTGAAGGTTGTGCATGTATCTAAGAAGCTCAGTCTCGGTGTGATATTTGTTGAATACTTCGTAATCGAGAATCTTTGATTTACGAGAAAACTCGGCAGGAATAGCAACAAACTTTCCGTCAACAGACAAATCGAGTGAAGCAACGACTTGTTCAGGGGTAGAAGAAACGCCAAAGAGCTTGAAAAGATCAGCAAGGTCAGTAGAGGAAACAGTTTCATCAAGAGAAACTGTAACAGTGGAATCATCAACCTTGTTCAAATTGATTTGGTATTCAGAAACAGCCTTGTTAAGCAACTCATCGGCAGAGACACCAGAAAGCTTGACAGTAAGGGTGTCAAAGTGAGTCTTGTTGGCAACGGTGTGAGAAGTGGAAGAAATTCCTGCAGCCAAGGCGGCAGTCAAAGTGTAGACACGGAGGGCAATGTCCTGAAGACCCTTAGGACCGTGGTAAATGGCGTACATGGCAGCCATGTTAGCCAAAAGGGCCTGAGCAGTACAAATGTTAGATGTGGCCTTTTCACGACGAATGTGCTGTTCACGGGTTTGCAAAGCCAGTCTAAAAGCAGGGTTTCCCAAACGATCCTTGGACTTGCCGACAAGACGGCCAGGCATCTTTCTCATTTCATGGTCAGAGGTAGCAAAGAAAGCAGCATGAGGGCCACCGTAGCCAAACGGAACACCAAAACGCTGAGAGTTGCCAAAGACAATATCGGCTCCAAAAGTAGAAGGAGGCTCCAAAACAGTCAAAGCGAGAAGATCAGAAGCAACAGTGAGAAGGGCATTTGCTTCATGAAGAGAGTCAGCAAGTTGCTTGTAGGTTTCAACAGAGCCATCGGCAGCAGGGTATTGGATCATGGCACCAAGGACATCCTTGTAATCTTCCTTGGGGTTTTCAGAGGCTGGGGGCAAGCCAACGACGACATTAATGCCGAGGAGCTTGGCACGAGATTGAACAACGGCTAGGGTTTGAGGATAAACTCTAGGATCGACGTAAAAGGTCTTTCTCTTTTGTTTGTGTTGGTGGAAGGCCATGAGAACCGCCTCAGCCGCAGCTGAGCCCTCATCCAACAGAGAGGCATTAGCGATGGGAAGGCCAGTCAGATCACTAACGACGGTTTGAAAGTTGAGTAAAGATTCCAGACGACCTTGAGAGATTTCAGGCTGGTATGGAGTGTAGGAAGTGTACCATTCAGGGGACTCCAAAATGTTTCTTTGAATAACTGGGGGAGTGTAGGTTCCAAAATAGCCCTGACCGATAAAGGTACGGTAAACCTTGTTTTTGGAAGCAATTTCTTTCAAAGTCTTAGTGACTTCGTTTTCAGAAAGGCCATGGTTTGCAGGAGCAATGGAGAGTTCTCTTGGCGAGCGGATGTCAGCTGGGACCACGTCGTTGGCAAAGGAATCGATATTGGAGTAGCCGACTGTTTTAAGCATGGTGTCCAAATCTGAGCCGACCGAACCATTGTGACGGCGGATAAAGGTATCTAGAGAAGCCAAGGGAGAGGCAGGAGACTCGGAAGCTAAGCGAGCCTGGGGGGTGTAAGAAAAGCTGCGGGTAGCTGTTATCGTGGAAATTCTAAGAGGCCTGGCAGGCGCGAGACGGGCAAGAGCAGGTAAACGAGTCAAGGCCAGCTTGGAGGCCTTGGAGGCCATCAAGATGGAGCGTCCTGAAGACATGGTAAAAGAAGGCAGAAGGTAAAGAGAGGCGGTGGCGGATGGATGAAGAGAAGGAAGAGAAAGAGAAAAAAAGGATTGGCAAGGGTATTTATAAAAAAAAAAAAATTATGTATATAGATATATATAAAAAGGCACTGAGTCAAAAACCGAATACACACACACACACACACACACACCATGTGGAATAGAACTGAGTAAACCCAATCAAACCACAGGAGAATGATAGTTAGCGGGGGATATTTTACTTCCCTTTCTCCTGTGAGAGTGTGGGAATTTGTTGGAACAGTTGAACAAGCATTGAGTTGGAGATTGTAGATTTCTTATCGACCAGCGTGGTTTTATTTTTTTTTTATTTTCACGAGGTGTTGTTTGTGAAATAGATAGCGGAAAGATACGATAGCCCCCAGCCTGGCAATTAACCGACGACAACACCAACAACCCGAGTCGAGATGCTTCCAGCAGTTAACGAATGGCCTTATTATTTTCACTAGTGATTATTTTAGGAGATACATTATATCCTTTGATGTTCTCCAACTCTTGTACAACTCTTGTATAACTCTTGTATACACACAGTCCTGAAATTGAAGTGGCTTGTCAACAACTCACTCCAATCTCTTCTCCCTGTTACTGCCGCTGTGGCTGTGGCTGTTGCTGTTGCTGTTGCTGCCTGTTTGTTGTTTTACTCAGTGATCTCGAGCCAGCCCTGTATTGCAGGCATCGCTTTCTTTCCTGGCCAAGAGACACGGGGCAATGGCTGGGGCTATCTCGGTCCCACTGGCCGTGTACCGAGTAAAAAAAGCACGTGCTGAAAGCCGTTGTACTCGGTGATCGACTCGAAAGTTTCACAGCAAAGCTTAATTTCAACGGCTATTCATCTGAAAGCAGGTTGGTTCGGCCTTGCTTGTTCTCGCCACTCGTGAGAAATGTCTTTTTCTTTTTTTTTTATATATATCTGAGCAAGCTGCAGTGATTCCACACGTTTACAATGCGCTTGCAATTCTTCAGATCTCTGTACGGCTGTACAAATGCCCTTCTGTCCAACGAATCAAATCATTCAAGTTAAACAATGTTAATAATATAAGAAAAAAATGTATACACAGAAACAGTCAAGACATTGGCAAACGCTCTAGTTTATAGCTTATGGTCCATGGTTTATTATTTAAAAATCGTCTTCATCGTCGGATATTTCTTCGTCTTCTTCATCCATGATGTCGTCTCCTTCCAAGTCATCAAACTCGTCGTCCTCGTTTGCCAGAGGATTGGAATACGGTGTTTCACTAGGTGTGGGTGCTTGGTGCGGTGTCAACGGAGACGCAGATTTTGTTGACAGATTCAGCTTGTTCAGCGAGTTTATGGTTGGTGTAGTGGATATTGGCTGGCTAATGCTAGGTCTTTTGGTGAAATTCAACGCCGGCTTTATTAGGGATGACGAGGACCCATTTTGGCTTTGGCTTTGGCTTTGACTTTCACTTTGACTTTCCTTGGCCAACGTAAAATTTTTATTCAGCTCTTCGTCTGGCGCTGGTGGAAAACTGCGAATCTTGGACGGTGATCTTGTATGTCTAGTTGCATAGGACACATCTTTGGACAATGACATCTTTTCGGCTTCATCTTCACTAATCACTGCTGCTCGCTTCAGCTTGGAAAGGTTTAAATTCGCCTGTTTTCCTGGCTTTCCATCATGGCTTTCCAACGATTGGGTATTTTGGTTTCCTTGTTTGTTATCTTCATGTTGCCGTTCAACATTGCTGGAGCCAGTGGTGGACAATGCACCACTAGTACCAGAACTTTGGACAGCAACATCTGACACATTGTTGTTATTAGTAGCTATGGAGCTAATGGATTGATGATTAATACTTGGGGTAGAGGATTTTACCCGATTATCAGTAGGACAAGACTGAGAAGATGAAACCGGTAATTGCAAAGGTTGCGGTTTCACTGAATCTTCAAATTGATATTTGTGACTCATTCTTTGGACCATTCGCTCAAAATACTGCTGTAGTCTGTCCGACTGTGGGACTATACGATAATCCACGCGGATCAGAAACTCCACCTCCAGGGAATTTAGCTCGACGCGAGAGAGACCTCCGACTTTTGCGTAGTGAGTGTTTGTGCAAAATGTGTCACAAAGGCCTTTGGATGCCACCATGGCGGCGGTTATTAGAAATCTGTGTACAGTCAAGCTGTTAATGTTGAAGGTTTTGTATGTCGTGCATAATAAATCAATATAATATATGATTGCTAAAATGGTACTTTTTTCCAAGGAGCAAAACTTGGTTATTCGGATGAGATAATCCAGCATGGATATGGGAGGCTGTGATCGAGAATGGAAACGTGTGAGATTTTGGGCATCAAATGGGAGCGCGTCATTTAGCAGGACGAGCTCTTGGAGCATCGACGACACCAGAATAATAATGTCTGTAGTGGAGCATGCAAAAAAGTTTCGAGGAAGAAGTTTAGGTCCGTTGCTCGGATGTCGAGTAACAGTTTGCTGTGGGTTTTTAATAGGAGGTTTGGTAGAGAGTGGAGGATTAGATGGATGCTGATCTATTGGTTTTCCAATAGATTTGTGAGACGGTGGCATTTTTTGCTGCTGCTGCTGCTGTTGTTGAGGTGTTTGAAACTGACGTTGTTGTTGTTTCCATTGCTTGACATTTCTATTAGGAAAAGATGCTGGTGTAGACGAGCATGATGATGATGATGATGAGGTTGAGGATGGGGAATGCAAAGGTGAATAAGCAATCATGTCCTGGTGTGGAGAATGATTGGCGGAGTGAGATATCGATGTAGATGTAGATGTAGAAGAAGAAGTGGATATGTACGTGGCTTGGGAAGTGTTGTTCTGTTGCTGATGGGGTTGATGTTGATGTAGACGGGGAGGGATTATGTTACTAGCCCGTGATGTGTCAATAGCTTTAGGATTATTCGAATGAGATTCCAGATATGGTTTCCTGGACGATGACGATGATGAGGTTTTACGCAAGGTAGCAGTAGTCAGCATAGACGCATTTGCCTTTGATGACGATGCCGGATAGGAATGGGCAGTTTTGGCTACCGTCGGTGAATCTATTGGTGGAAAAGAAGAAACGTTTGGTTTGGGCTTTGGTTCTAGTTCTAGTTCAGAGTGCTGTTGAATCTTAGACGGCAGCGTTGATGAAGGTTTATCAAAGCCTGGTTGGTTCATCAACAATGATTTGGAATCAGTGGCACGCATCGCAGTGTCATCAACCAAAGTAGACTTGGCCGTTGGAGGCCCTCCTTCTTCGCCGTCGTCGACGTTGTTGTCTACGGAATCACGTGCGACAGCCTTGGGAGGTGAGGATAATGATGATGAGAGATGGTCATGGTCATGTTCATGGTCAGAGCAGTTCATGGTTGAGAAACTGATAGCCATTGACATTGCTGTAGAGCTATAGTTGTGGTCATGGAAATGTATGAAATGAAATGAAAGAGAAGAGGAAGAGAAGGAGAAGAAGAAGAAGAAGAAAAGGAAGAAGAAGAAGAAGAAGAAGAAGAAGAAGGTGGTGGTGGTGGTGGCGGCAAGGAATGATTTGGGAGTAGACATGTTTTTGTAAATCATAACCACACCGAGCCGCCGCTACGGGTTCCGTATATCGCCCACGTGGGCTACCCACCAGCCGTTATCCCAGCAAGCCCTTGTTTCTCACAGCAAAAAATGAAAAGCGCACTGTGGCGTTGGCTTTGGCTTTGGCTTTGGCTGGCAGCTCTGCATTGGCCACACTTTTCAGCCCAGGCAAAAAAGCTCGTACGCAACTTCTCAACACACATTTATAAAGGGAAAAAAGATAATAATAAAAACAACAACTACACATAATTTATAATAAGAACATTGTATTTTTTCTGCATTTATTCTCTTCGCTATATCAACTGCAGCGGCATCCACCACCACGCTACCAAAACGTTCAAATATATCAAACCACGGGTAACGCTTAGAAGCACTTTCTGTGGACAATAGAAGGTCCAGACTCGTCGTACTCCTGCTTGGAGATCCACATCTGCTGGAAAGTAGAAAGAGAAGCAAGAATAGAACCACCAATCCAGACAGAGTACTTTCTCTCAGGAGGAGCAATAATCTTAACCTTCATGGAGGATGGAGCAAGAGCAGTAATCTCCTTGTGCATGCGCTCAGCAATACCAGGGTACATGGTGGTACCACCAGACATGACAATGTTGTTGTAAAGATCCTTACGGACATCGACGTCACACTTCATGATAGAGTTGAAAGTAGTCTCGTGGATACCAGAAGCTTCAAGACCCAAGACAGAGGGGTGGAAGAGGGCCTCAGGGCAGCGGAATCTCTCGTTGCCAATAGTGATAACCTGTCCATCGGGAAGCTCGTAACTCTTCTCGATTGAAGAGCTCTGGGAAGCAGTCTGGAGCTCCTGCTCAAAGTCGAGGGCGACGTAACAGAGCTTCTCCTTAATCTCACGAACAATTTCTCGCTCGGCAGAAGTGGTGAAAGAGTAACCACGCTCAGAAAGAATCTTCATGAGGTAGTCAGTAAGATCTCTACCAGCCATATCAACACGCATAATGGCGTGGGGAAGGGAGAAACCAGCGTAAATGGGGACAACGTGGGTAACACCATCACCAGAGTCAAGGACGATACCAGTGGTACGACCAGAGGCGTAAAGGGAAAGGACAGCCTGGATAGAAACGTAGAAAGCAGGAACGTTGAAAGTCTCAAAGACAATCTGGGTCATCTTTTCTCTGTTAGACTTGGGGTTGATAGGAGCCTCGGTAAGGAGAACAGGGTGCTCCTCAGGGGCAACTCTGAGTTCGTTGTAAAAGGTGTGGTGCCAAATCTTCTCCATATCATCCCAGTTTGTGACAATACCGTGCTCAATGGGGTATTTAAGGGTAAGAATACCACGCTTGGACTGGGCCTCATCACCGACGTAAGAGTCCTTTTGGTTCATACCGACCATGATACCAACGTGACGGGGACGACCAATAATAGAGGGGAAAACGGCACGAGGGGCATCGTCACCGGCGAAACCGGCCTTGCACATACCGGAACCGTTGTCAATAACGAGGGCAGTAACTTCTTCTATATCACATGATATGTGTTAGTAATCTATAGTGATAGGGATAAATAATGGTGAGGCATCAACGGGTAAAGGAGGTGGAGTGGTGGTAGTGCCTGAGAACAAAAAAAAAACTGAGGCCTTTTTTAAGTTTTGCGTTATCATTGGCTGTCTGCACCAACAAAAAAGCAACATTTATGAATTTTCTCAGGAATAAAGAGCTTTGAGTAAAATACTGAGGCCCACGAACAAACCCCCTTCACTGGATATTCCAAAGCCATCAATTGCAATTGGTAATGAGGGTGAATGGTTAATAACTGGTGGGGGCTATTCAAGTCGATGGGCCTTGTATGTGCAAGTAAAAGATAAGCCAGTATTAAAATTAAAATAAAAGGCACAATTACCATTCAAAAGCCAAATGATAATGAGAACGGACGATTCAGATGAATCAACGAGGTTGCAATCGATTGTCGAGGTGCTGAGCAGAAAGTTTGATAATGAAAAATCCAATCAAAAAGACCATCACAATTGAACTGGAGCGGTTCCAGCATCAATTCATAAACGAGCAAGATTGTATCAATGTCGAAAAGCCAGTTGGATGTATAGATAAACAAATAAAAGTACCCAGTCATTGATGCCTCATATAGGATAACTGAAAGAAAAGAAGGAAAAAAAAAGGAAAAGGCATTCAAGTGATAAGCCGACTAAAAGCGAAAAAACGTACCTTCCATTGTGAAAAATGTATATGTATAAAGATCTAGAGATCAATAAATAATGCGAGGGGTGTGATAATACGAGTAAAAAACAAGAAATAAGACCAAGCGGTGGAGAAGAAAAGGAAAAAAGAAGAGGGGAGGAAGAAGAAAGAAAGAAAGGAAGAAAAAAGGGAAAGGACAGAATAATATATATAGGTGGTTGGGTAAGGTCAGCTAAACACCACGTAGCTAGTATAAAAGGGGTTGTTGCACACTTGTTACAGCTGTGTTACAGCGAGTGGCGTCGAACAAAGGTGAGTGGTTTGTTTTTTAACATGGCTGTGCAGATTCCGTAAGTTGTACAGTCGTCAGTCGGTCGGGCACATTGTGCACACACACACACACACACACACACACCATGTTCATAGTGTGTCGGTCGGGTAGGTTTCTCTCTCTCTTTTCTTTCTCTCTCTGAGTCGGACGGGACTTTGCCTCACTACTATTGAACAATTGATTGCGTAGAGCAGTGCTCGTTTAGAGCATCTGACCATCAAGCCTACTACGGTGGTGTATCTGAGAGTGGCTAAGTTCTTACTTTGCTTGTCAAAAACGAGGCTGAATCCCCAGAGCCTGGCTAATCTAGTTCCAGCTCTTTTGCTTGATCAGAAGGGCTTCCTCGGCCACAGCGTGTATATATTACTATCGCAATTGGCAGCAGCGGTGATCCTTTTTTTATTTTATTTTCCCTCTCCTGAGTTATTCCTCGTTAGGGGTTGGCAATTAAAGGGCTCAGGACCGGGGCTGTTTCCATGTCAATTGCGTCAGGGGCTGCAAGCCCGTGGCTGGTTGTTTGTGTATATCAGCCTACGAGAGTCAAAGGCAATCATCATAGACAAAAAGCGTATTTGAATTGATTGCCAAGTCTGCTTCTTTGGAATCCAAAATGAGAGCCTGCTGCTATTCTTACGCATCCAGCCTTTGGTTATTGGCTTTTGCGTTTTGTATTTTGTATTTTGTATTTTTAGGCTGGAAAACCCTTGACGTGTCACGGTCCCTACCTAGAACTGCCAGCTGACTAAGACTTTTCACCTGGAGCAGCAAGCAGTGTAAGCCCTGTCTATCTCTGATACCCGGCAGCCAATCACAGGCCGCTGGAATGGTCTCCTATTCCCCCCACTTGTTAGATAGGCGCAGATTATTGCCAGCGTGTGTGTCATGTGATCTCTGCCCTATCGCTATAAACTGTCGTTATTTGCATCTATAGAGCGTCTAATTTGGAGTCGGGTATATTGCATGGCTGTTGTATTTCGTACTTGCTGGAAGCCCTACAGTCCAATGCTCCGGCTGCAGTCGCTTTAATCCAAGCTCTCATTGGACGCCTTTGCTGGTTTAGGCGGTTTGGTCTATTACATCTGTGTGACACGTGTGGTACTACTGCTCCAAATGACATTCACGTGAGTCTGGACAGGCTGCGTAAATAGCCAGCATAACTTGGCTCTTCTTTTTTTCTTTAGTTTCTGGAAATCAATTTGAATCAATATGAATCAATATGATGATTCAGATGTACAATATTTTGTCAATATTTTGCTATTACAATCCGTTTACCGTGTTTATCATATATCACTCAATAGCTTTGTATCACACCCTTTTGAAATAATGTAGACAAGCCTGGTTGGATATTGAAAATTATCTTACGTCAACCGTGTGCAAAAACCCTTTAGCACAAGCAATCCGATAAACCTGTTTCTTTCTTTCGTCTGACGAGATGTACCAACTCTTTGATTCATGCTTGATGTTCCGAGTTTCGGCTCGTGGTAAATCTTCGCGCTGGTCTTTGGTGCAGCGAGAAAACCAAGTTTTGTACCAGCCTTTCGCCAGTCTTTGGCCTTGTTGCCACCACCCCGGTTCGGATTGTCTACGGCAGCCTTACGACTAAAACTTTTTGAATTGCTTCACTTTATTTCCTACCTCTTTGGCTCTTGAGTTTATTTTATTATTTTTATTTATATACTTTCTCAATTCTTTCCTTCTTCCCTTCTTCCCTTCTTCCCTTCTTTCCTTCATCCCCTTTATATATTACTGTCCTTCTTTCTCTTTAGCAATCTTCTTCTAATCCCCAAACTCTATTCCATCACGGATCAGCCATGTCAAACGAAAAAAATACCCAGCACGTTCTCGACGACAACGAGAAATCCTTCGAGACCACGGACTCTAACGTTCGTTACGCCGCCTACGCTTCGCGTTTTAGAGTATGTTATAACGCCACGGTCCAATCAAAGTCTTCAATGCATTTCCTGGGGTCGTGACACGAGCTTAACCAAAGCGTATTCACCTTATACTCCATGTACAACTATAACGATTTGCTTTGATCAAACGATGATTGAACTGAACTGTTGATATCTTTTGCTGGCCAGACTAACTAACTTCTCAAATAACTTTTTCTGTGTTTAGACTGTATGTACTCCCAATGTGTTGACTGAAGCACAAAAACAGCAACCAGATGAATCGAAACCCAATAAATTCAACGTGTAGCAAAAACCTGCCTGATACCCAGCTTGTGTAACTTTACAAGGAACAATAACTAAATACCCATTAAAACAAACAATCTTTGGCCGCTAGTCCAAAATACCCAATTATTATTGTTTTATTAACCAACCTCCAAACTCTTTTTAGATCCTTACTGCCACTCACAGATATGTTGCCTACACCTCAGACATTGGCGAATCGTTCCGTCCCGTTGCACACCCCAAGCTAGTCTCATTTGCGTACGGCATTTCTTGGGCCTATATTTTGGGAGACGTTTCTTATGAGGCGTGGAAGGCCAAGTTGCGCCAGCACGGCGTTGAAGACACATACAAGCCTTGGGATACCATTCCTTATCCATCTGCCGAGGAGCAGGTCAAGGCTCTTGCAGAGAACCCGGATTGGAAGTTGATTGCACTCAAGAGGGGTATTTTCCAGTCTGTTGCCAGTATGGGACTTCCCGCCTTTACCATTCACTCTACAGTTAGATATGCTGGCCGGGCTATGAAGAACGTTAAGAATCCTCTTATTAGAACGTATGGCCCAGTTGGTCTTGGCCTTGCAGTTGTTCCTGCTCTTCCTTATCTCTTTGATGAGCCGGTTGAGCACGCTCTTGACTGGATTTTTGAAAAGGGCGAGGCTGCATTTTCCAAACAAAAGACTGAATAGAAATAAAGAACAGGCATTTAGTTACTGACATTTTAATATAATAAAATATATTATCGCATCCCGTGTTTTCAGTGATTATTCTGTATTCCACTCCTTGATATTGCTTGGCGTACAAGTATCTCCATTCACCTAACCGCATGTTGTTTATGGCCTTTCCAGATTGCTCTAGGATTCTGAATTTCCCCATCTTTGCGTTGATTGTGTCTTGATTTTCTGCTTTGTTCACGTCTCAAGACGGGTGATCTTCAACGTGAGGTGCTATGTCTTTGAGTTTGCCTACCCTGAGGAACATTTCTCCAACTTTAGCAACCACTGTATATCCAAATGATTTCTCACCGAGTTATTCCTGCCAATAGCTTGGAAAGCTTTTACCGCCTTTTTTTCTTTCTGGTAAGGGCTACCAGTCTAAATGCTATCCAAATATTGGGGTAGTCTTGGAGGCACTAATGAATCTTGTTGATAATTTTTGGATTACTTTTAATTTGTTGTTTTGCTCTTTGAGCAGCTTGTGATACCACACACCGCACCCATGTTCAATAATCGCCTTGATACACGTCAAATATAGAAATTTAAACGCCACACCAGGGATACTGCTAATGCATTCTCCTATATTCCAAAATATACCGTTAATTCTTTTACCAGACCAATTCCGTTTGCAAAATCTTTATTCAGGTTTTATCACTTTTGCACAACTAGACTTTATTTAAACAATAAAAAATAAAAATTCCAAGCCTTGATGGCCAAGTTGGTAAGGCGCGTCACTAGTAATGACGAGATCGTCGGTTCGAATCCGGCTCGAGGCAAACTTTTTGGATTTTTTTTGTTTTGCCAATGGTGGTTAATTCTAAGGAAACTACGTGTGGAGAGACAAAAGAGGTATGACGTAAGACCAAGTGTTGGACTAGGAGAAACGGCTAAAGTATGTATGTATATGTGTGTATGTAACAAGATGACTCGACGAGGCTTGCATGAAACCGATTACTAGAGTAGAAGGATTAGATTAGAACTGATGGGTGAGAGGGAGAGATAGATGGAGAAGTGTGTGTGTGTATGTGTACTTAACTAGGCAGTTTAGAAAAAAAAGAAGACGAAGCAGCATTATTATTTGACTGGTATTAGTAGTAGTCAAAAGCATAACTTTAACGGAGAAAATGGGTTTCAAAAGTTAGTGTTTGGTATTTGGCTTGTTAGGTAGCAATGAAAAAAAAAAAAAAAAAAACAACAACTACCAGGCCGGTTGTGACGTTGCGATTGTGATGGTTCCAGACTAGAGTTTTTTTTTTTTTTGTAAATAATAACTAAGATAACTAAGACAGGATGTGGGCTCGTGGTCAAGTAATCTCAGTTCAGTTAGATGTTTATATTGGATTTAAGATTGGCGGTGGTTTAGGAGGAAGTTAAAAGGATAGAATGGAAAGAAGAGAAAGAAGAGAAGATGGGGAAAGTTATATATATTAAAATTAGTGAAAAATGAAACATACAGGTGGTAATCTATATTGGATGACTTGGTTTAATGCTTGGTTTAATACAAGTGAAAACTAGACAAGGAAATGATATTCAGGTGATATTCTAAAGAGTATAATAAAGTTGGCAGATCAGGAGAAGGCCAACTGACTTTTTCTTTTTTTTTTTTTGAGAGTATAGAATAGTGGGGATTGTTAAGAAGGAAGCAGGCAGTTTCTTTAAGTCTGAATGTTGGCTTTTTTATATTATTACTTTAATTCTTTACTTAGATTTAAAGAGTAAGAATCCAATTAAAGACCAAAGTGGGTCTTGTTGGTTTGGTATTTTATGATTTACAACGTGTATATCAATATGTTTGTGGGTGATTTAAAGTAATGGAGGTGATCTAATAGTAATTCTTTTTTGTTTTGTCCAAAAGAACAAATAGTTTAATCAATGTCAAAGAGTATCCGATTACTAAAACAGACTCGATTCATTTGTACAGCACGGGTTCTTGGTGATGAAAGGGTGAGGAGGAAATGCTCAATGTAAAGGTGATCAAACTAGAATTAAGCTTCTAGTCATGAATAGCTAATCCAGAAGAATGTATCAAGTAGAGTAGAATGACAAGGGAACATGTTGAGAGAAAAGAGAGAGAGAGAGAGAGAGAGAGAACAAGTGAATGGGATTAAAAACCAAGGCAGCTTACAATTTGAGAAACAGTGTTTTGCTGCTTTCACGAGAGATGATTTGTACCAGAGAAGAACAAGTGACAGTGAGGATAATAGTGATACTAAGAATAATAAAAGAATAATATTTCTTGGTTCAAAGATGTAAACAAAAAAGAGATGACAAGCTACTTTGTTGAACCTTGATTATACATCAAAAGCAATAGGAAAAAAGGGAGAGAGGGAGAGAGGAAGAAGAAGAAGAAGAAGAAGAAGGGGAGGGGGAGAAGTATATGAAATATTATATTATATATATGTGGCATATTATGGGCTTCGCCTTGAAAAGTAAAATATATAAATTGGTAAAACTGACTTGAATTGAAAAAAAAAAAAAAAAAAAAAAAACACCAAACACTTACCAATGAATCTTTTTTTTCTTTTCATTAGAGCTCAAATAAACACGACCATTGCCTAGTCACGGCCATACCCACGACCCTCTACCCTCTTTCCGTTTGTCTTCTCTCCAACCATCTCTCAAACACCAAAAAAACTGCATCTCGTATATCTCTTTCAAATATTTTTCCACTTTATACATATATAAACAAACACACCCACTCTGTTTTTGTTAGCTTTCCTTGTTTAGGGCCTCCCCCCAATCTTTTTCCAATCAATGAGCAATTCCAAGTGTACACCAACCCTAATACCCATCCATATTCAAATATGCTCAATATAAATTTTCGTATTAGTACTCTATCCATCTACATATTTATATATTTATATAGATTTACACTTTTCCATCTATGCTTTCCTATACGTATGGACTTGGGTTTAGACTCGGGCTTGGGCTTCTTTCGTATATTTATATTTATATACCTCTCGTTTAATATTTTATACAAACAAGGCCCTTTTGCCTCTTATTGCACAATCCAAACCCACCTAAAATGTGCATCTATATAAATGCTGGTGTATATCTACATATTTTTTTATATATAATCTTGGACTAATGAGATGAGTATTGAATGCGGTTCTTTTTATTATTATTATTATATATTTTTTTTTGGATGATCAATAATATACCAGTTAAAAACAAAAGAAACTGAAACCATGGAAATCATACCAAGCTTATTTTACATTTTCATTAATATATACTATAATTATGATGATTTCAATAATACCTAAATAGTATTAATTCAAGCCTCGCAGCAAGTCATGTGCACCGCACACGCCAAACTGTTACCCGGCTGCACACTCCATTGTTCCGCTATCTGAGCCCTACCCAAACCAATGACTAATAACCACATTTAATCTAAAAACAATACATTAATAAACAATACATAGAAAATACAAATGAAAATAATAAAGGAATGAATAAAAATCAAAAGAAAGAAAACATATGCGGATTATAATCAAAAGGTAAATAAAAAACATAAATCTACTGGGGTATATAATATGATTTCTTCCTTCATATCATCTCAGGTATTATTGAGTAAATATAAATAAATTTCGTCATCATCATCAAGCAAGTCGTCAACTGGTAGCATACTTTCGCTTCTGGGGTGAAGGAGGGGCCACCAAAGGTACCGTACCACCTCCCGCACCTCTCTTGAATCCAACCAATTGACGATGCTGCGCTTCCATTTGCTGTTCCACTTGCTGTTGTGTGGGGAACATGTGTTTCGCAGCATGAGGCCTGTAAACAACCTCAACAGGGGGAGACCAATAATTGTGGTCAATAGCAATATACTCATATGTCTGATACTCATCAAGAACAACGTCATCAGGATCAAGAAGATTAGGGTCATGGTTTGTTGCATCATCTTCCAAATCTGAAACCTCTTCTTCAGAAGTTATTGAGTCATCATCATGAATATAACCTGGTGGTGAGTTCAGAATTTGTGTAGCCTCTTGGTCTGAAGTTGAACAACTGCATGGAATACCATCGTCTTCTCCATCCTTGTCAGTCATAGACACATCATTATCAGCATCCGTATCGTATACTGTAAGTGACGTCTTTGTAGTGCGTCTCTTCTTCTTCTTGAGATGCTTTTGACAAACATGGGGCTGTTGAGTTGCTTTGATAAAACCCTCGTTCTTGATAGACTCTTGCTTAATTTCCTTTGGCTTATTACCATTAACTCCACCAGGCTGGGTATCTTTAGACAACCTTAGTCTCTTTGGCGAAGTTTCTGGAACTTCAGGTGGATGACTGACTGTGGATGAAGTGGCCGTTGCTTGAGAAACGGAGCCTTCGGATGCTTGAGATGCACCTTGACTTGCTGGTAATGCAATTCTGTTTCTATTAAGAAGAGAGTGACTGTCGGAAAGGGGAATGTTTTCTCTAAACTGATAAAACCGAGGGTTTCTTCCCCGGACAACAATTGGTCTAGAGGAAGCCTTGACCAGTGCCACTCGCTGGGTGTTTTCCAATTCCGCATATAAAGTCACGGTGATTGTAAAAAAGTTTTGGAGTCGCTTACGACCATTATGGGCAGTAGCTGAACTGAACTGTAACCTTTTCCAGTCAATGACATCATCATAGCCACTGTCGTTGGTATAAACGCGTTTGAGATTGGGTTCAATTCCTTCTTTGGAAGTATTTCTAAAAAAGCTTTCATCCATCATGCCATCAGCACCATGAGGACCAGAACTAACTTGTGCGGTTTTGGGGGGACTATAGAGCAATTTGATTGGCTTGGTTTCATCGGTGCCTGATACGCTGATACCGAGCTTGAGAGAGAGAATGCGAGAATATTTAATGTCTGACTTATTGCCAGCGTTTGTATGGTAAGCAGCGTAGTAAGCTTCTCTGGCGTTTTTGAGAGTGCACGAAATTTGAAAGAGATTTCTTCGGTAAAAAGTAAGGTCATAAGGCAATTCTTCGTCAACATGGCCCGCATCAGAAGATGTTATGGAAGAAGCACGGTTGTGAGTTCTAGGCTCCAATTTCGGCGAAGAGGTGTTGTCAGATAATTTGGGGCTCTTAGCCTTTTCTTTCTCGTCCTCTTGTTCAGGCTTGTCGTTATGCGATGACGGGGAATCCTCTGATTCTGCGAGAGAGTCCCGTCTGATAGCCCCGGTGTTACTAGCCTTTGCCCTGGAAATGAAAAAGTTGCCAGATAAAACGCCAGACAGGCCAATGGAAACCTTGTTAAAACGCTTATCGTAGATTGGAATCTGCTCAAGGTATGGAAGGAGTTCAAGATATTGTGATGGATGCGATGCTGGAGGTACCATGATATAGTTTGAAGGCGTTGCTGGCGCTGGAGGAGCAGGAAACGGAGAAGCGGTTAGAGGAGCAGTCATTGTTTGAGGCCGTGGGGGTGGACGGAGAAAAGAGCCAGGGAATTGTTGTTGAGGTTGTTGCTGGATATACAAGTCTTCCCCCGACGGTTGAGGAGCCGTCACAAGCTGCTGCAGAGAGGCACCAGAGTCGGTGGATTGCTGCATAAGAGGAAAAGTAGATGATATGCTCATGTCATCATCCCGCGATGATATTCGTTGGGGTATGGCTGGTATAGAAGAAGAAGGGGCTTGAGTGGTGATAAAAGGTTGAGCAAGGGTGTATTGATTGATATCCACGGTTGCTGTTGGAGTAGTAGGGGTATTTGGGAATTGTTGTTGTTGTTGTTGCTGAAGCTGTTGCTGCTGATAGTACAAGAGTTGTTGTTGTTGCTGCGGTTGCTGGTCAACAAACTCGGGTTTAAAATAGCCAGACGGGGGATATAGGGTAGCTTGGGGTTGTTGTTGTTGGTATTGTAGCTGGGCAGTGGCATTCATGTAGGCATAAAATTGCTGTTGATGCTGCTGTTGCTGAGGCTGGACGATTGGAACATAATGGGGCATTTGCTGGTCAGCAAAGCTTTGAGGAGTATTGGTGATATAGCCAGTACGGGCGCCGGAGTAATGGCCAATAAACGAGGTAAGGGCAGCGTCGTCACTAGAAGGAGTTAGAAAGGGCATGGGAGGAGTTGGAAGAAAACAGGACATACTCAAACGTGTATATAGGATCATTGCTAAGCTGGGCCATGTCTATCGTGGAAGATTCCATGATAGAGTTGTCGGTCAACTGGAGAAGGTTTTGAGGAGGTGGGCTTTCATCGTTCGGCGACGCTATGGGCGGCGGACCCCCAAAGAGCGCGTTCATGTCAGGCATGCTGGAGTCTGCCATTCTAAGGACGTTCCATGGCTAAAAGGAAGGAAGGGAAAGGGGAAAGGGAAGAAGGAGAGAAGGTATTTTTAAAAAAAAAAGAAGAAGAGAGAAAGAGAGAGGGAAGAATATGTTGTTACTGGTGGTAGTGCTTTTAGAGCGGCCGTGGTGTTTATATAATAGCCACCGCAATTTAGGGTGCGGAGTCCATAGGGGCGTGCTATAGGCTGTTTGACTGCCGCCGCCCAGTGACGCCGAATTGCATGGCTATACAGGGGGGCTATTATATTCCCGAGGCGTCTGAAAGCAGTTCCTTAACCCAGCTAGTCTGTGTTCCAATACTAATGCCAATGCTGATGCTGATACGAATACTAGTAATGGGCCTGGCATCGTTTGGGGGGACGTTTCCTTTTCTGAGGACACTCCTGCCAAAGACGGCCGAAATACACAATCGACAGGAATTTGGACTTGGCTTTGATTTTCCTAGGAATGTTCTGATGTAGTGCGAGCGGTTCTTTTAAGAGGTGCTGGTATTCACCATTGTCACACACTGTTTTCTCGTTTTAAGAAAATAGAGACCCTTTGGAGAGGAAGACCCTGTGATGGTTAAGAGGTCATGTGACTGGGATTAATTAGAAAATTAAACGATGCTGTCGAGGGAGGTGGCACGTGCTGTACAAAGGAGAGCAGTCTCTAGTTTATTGATTATTATTATTATTATTAATGTTAATATTATCACGTATATATAATATATATAATATACATAATATATATACAATATAATATCTATATCATATTGTAAACAATGGCAATACAAACCAAAAAAAAAAAAAATACAGAGGCTCAGGTTGAGAATTACCACAGCTCTGAAAAGGTGACTGCAGACGAGTTAAGTGCGTTCTTATTCTTAAGACCTTGGCTAAGCAGGCGTGTGTCTTTGCTCTGGCTTATCTAAGCGTTACATTGGACTTTGTTACAGCCCGTGAGGTTACAGTTACACGGCGTGTCACAGCGGCATTAGGTAAAATCGTGATTCCATACGTCAAGCCATCGAACCCTGATTTCGCAACTTTCACAGCTCATAGCTTTCGTATATTTGTAAATTCCGTAAATTCTATAACCAGGCCTGGTGTAATGCTTACAGGCTGTTTCCGTCTGTGTAAACACCACAAGGCGCTTGGTTACGGTGTGTGAGCGTGGCTACACTTATTATTAGCCTGCTTTTAAAAGGATTCGCTTAGGTGGAAGACGAGTGAGGAAACCTTGTTTTGCTCCTGTTTCTTTTGTTTCTTTTGTCTGTGCTCAGGGTTTGAGTATGTGGGAAAAGCTTCGTATACAGAGGGATATAGGTATATGTAATATGATAATATAACCAAGATATGCGCTTTATACACACATGTCGATGTCCCATCCAGAATCATTTGATCTTGGGAGTGATTTTATTATATTGACGTCCAAAGACCAATCGGGCTGATGCCGAATCAGGGAAAATACCAAATAAAAATAAAAAATAAATAAACAAGTAAATTAAAAAAAAAAAAAATAGAAAAATAGAAAAATAGAAAAAGGAATGGAGCAGCTGCATGGCCTATAATGGGGTTAGGGTAGTTATTCTATTTACATTTGCACAGACGGTACTATAGCTAATACCACCAGCAACAACAGCCCAACTCAGGTACCACGAATCACATCAAATCAAAAGTTATATCACACCAACAGAACAAGCAGAGCAAATGCAATATATACAAGATATACAATGAATCTGTCAAGTCTTCTTCAGTGACGTCGATGGTACCGATTATTACAGCCGCGAGTCCCGTGACTTGAATCAAATACCCCTTTTCATTTATTTTCATTTTCATTTTCATTTTCAATTCCAGTGCAAATCCATTTATGCCAAAAACAGAATAATTCTACACCTCCTTCTACGATGGCTGAACTGTTTCATTCTCTCTTTCAAAAGAAATTTAGCATTTGCACGGCTTGAAAAGCGCTTGGAAGCTTCCTTAAATTGGACTGCTTTCCCGCAAAAAGAAACCATGCACTGCGAGTAGCAGACAACCAGCCTTGGATATTGGATGTTGGCTATTGGCTATTGGCTATTGAATATTGAATATTGGATATTGGCTATAGCTTGTTACAAGAAAATAGTTCAGCAAGTTGCTCACCATTGCTTCTGCTCACATAACTACCTGATGTGTTTAACAAAGATCAGTCAACTGGGCGTTCTCGCATTAGTCCCATCTTGCTTGTCAGTTCTGGTGTTGATCTCAACAGCCTTTAGTAATTTGTACCCCAAGCGATTCAATTATCGCCTTTGGACGTTTATTAAACTACCGCAGGCCTTGTGCTCTTGTGCTCTTGATGATGAATATAAATGCTGTTGTTGTTGTTGGCAGCCTCGGCGTCACGTGTAATCATCAGCTCCTAGTTACTAGTCTGGCTTTCACGATATCGACACAGATGCGACTGATTAAGCAGTGCAAGAAAAAGAAGAAGAAAAAAAATAAATACAAAAGTAATGCAATGTACAATATTTCCAATCACGTTAATCACCACTTCTAGTTTTGTAAAGGAAATAAAGCCCAGCCTTTTTTTTTCCAGTATCGGAAATATAATCATTCGATCGATACCTTGGGGTGTCATGTAGCCTGACAGTTTTCCCTTTTTCCCTTTTTCCCTTTTTTCAAACGTCAAATTCAAGTGACAGCCGCTTAAGAGTGACTGTAGTCAAACAGCTGGCAGAAATTACAGCCAATCCTCTAACCTACAACGGGGTTATACATATTAGCACATATTAGCACACGTTTGTGTTATACTTTGAGCAAAGTCAGTTGCAAGGCGACTACACTTGCAAACGTCATTAACCTGGTGAAAAACTAGACAATTATAACAGTGATTCTGGTACAAGCATAAATATACCAAAAAAAAAAAAGCAATTGGATTTTTTTTAACCAACTTGAAACATTTTGACGTCCAGTTCGACCACAGATTGAAGGCTTGATAAAATCATATCATCTGTAATCATCAATCAGAATACATGTCTTGGTTCCAGAACGTGTCAACGGTCCATCACAGCCATGGAACCATTTGAAGTACACACAACCAAGAGCCCATTTATTTGTATCAAACAAAACACTATCAAGAGACCCTAGCATCATGAGCCAGTTCAGTCTTCCATTGCCAAAATTCCATACATGCCCAACCTGTTAACCACACTGCACTTTGCTCCATCCTGAGCTTTGCAACCAATGAAAACTTGATGGGTGAAGAACAATGGCCGGCTCTTTCAATTGGCCAGGCCTTTTTGTGTTTGGATTATTAATTGAATGTAAGGATATGTATGACGAATTGGAGTCCTGTTGTAAAGTCCACCTCTCGTGCGACATGGTGCAGGTGAAAGAGACGGCACCGTGCTTCAGGACCTGCTGATAACGAGGCCAGAGTGATTGACAGTACCAGATTCTAGTGGATCATGTACGAGGAAGAAAGGGCCGGCCAGAAGCCAAGTTGAGGTTTACACAGAAGAAATGGAATGTGGGTTACACCATGGGGATAAGGGGGGACCTTTGGCGTCACGAACTTTTAGAATTGTTTGACTATGACTGCAAATACCCTAACTCGATTGAAAACCCAAGCGACAATGATGAATATAGATAAAGATAAGGTATCAGTTTGGAGAACTTTGGAGAGCATGAGGGGAAGAGGACGGTTGAATTAACCTTGGATCAAAGTGAAGTTTCATGAGTCTTTTATTTTTATTTTTATTTTTTTCGTGCTTGAAAATATTAATAAAGATAATAAAGACGAGCAAGAATATGTATAATGAGATCCTTGGGACTTCTATCCATTTAAATTACATTTAAGGCATCTTTGAGATGATGAATATTACAATATTTGAATAATGTTTAGGGATTTGTAGGGTTGTAAAATGGCTTGGGCTTGGTCAAGACTCTGGCTTCTTCGCTTGTTCAATGCTACAGGGGATGCAGACAAGCCCACCAGACGTATGTACACTGCCGGTTGTTTAGCAGCCTGTTCCTTGATTAACGAGTTTTGAAATGTAAAGGTTTGGATATACTTTAAGGTCAAGGTTGTAGTATATTGAATAAAGCGAGTGTGTTTAGGTGATTAGAACAGATGTAGTATATGGGAGGCTAGCTCGGGGGATTTAGTTAATACACGTAAGAAATTCTCACCAACCAATTACCTTTTCACATGTAACCAAAACCAATTGTTGTGAGAGATCTTTATGATTATAATATCTTTAATTACAATGTGAGTGTATTTAATATGAAGTACAATACAAGAATAATAATAGTCTACAATCTTAAAAGTATCTGCAAACTTTGGAACCATGAACAAACAGTGGCAGCCTTTTAATATTTCAATAGACCCAGCAGATGAGAAGTAGCCCTGTCTCAATGTGTTCTCCTCTATTATAGCGTATGCTAAGCACGGCAAGTTGCTGTCTATTCTGTGTATGCCGTCTCTGCTGCTGTTCTTTGGCATACCTTGTTGATCATATATGTTTGAAAGGTCTGTACCATTGTTTGCTGCTTGATAAGGTTTAACAAAACGACGATTTGTCCAGTTGTCAAGTGTCGTATATACATGTAGATATTCTTAAAGGCTGTGCTTGATCGGAGTTAAGCAAGTTTCATACGCCAGACTCAGGGATTGAGTGAATCTATAGTGAAATGTCAAAGTGCCTATTAGGAGAACAAGAAGGCATTGAAGATCGATCAAACAAAGCATTTTAAGAAGGGGGACTTAACTTTGCACGTGAGACCCTGTGGCAGGTCAAGTGACGCAGGTTAAGACCTAATGATTAGTGAGGGTAATAGGCACGGCTACGATGTGCTGAGTAATACGCTGGCGGACCGAGATGTTCAGATAAAGAGACATAAATGCAGATCTATGAGTATTATATGCTAGGTATATTACAGTTGAGTTAGATTGAAATGAAATGAAATTGATTCTAGTTGGTTAAATTCAATCCAATTTGCAGTTTTATTCGATTTTAAATAAATAAATAAACATTTTGATCTTCCCCGGATGTCATCACCACCGACTGAAATCTTCAAAATCTTCAAATCTTCAAATCTCCAAATCTCCAAATGTCAATATCCTTAAATCATTGGAAAAACACCAACATCACTCTGCCTACGTCAACGCAAAAGACGGCTAGCAATTTGTCGTATATCTTGATACACCCTCATTGTCATTTTCAAACCTGTGAATTCTTTGTTATTTCTCCCCCATGCCTAAATTCATTTTGAATGGTTAAATCTCGATTTGGTGCACTCAATCTTACGCAAAATGTAGGACATACATACCTCCTTTTCATCAAAGTTGACATATACTTGGGACGTCCTTAAAACCCAGCGATTCTAGAAAGTCCCAGCTTTATAGACTGCTACAGCCTGCTAAATGCCTTTATAAGTCTTTCTTCCTCGGGGTAGCCGGTGTCCTTAACTTGCGGCTAAACAGTTGGGAGGGTAGTAGTGCCACGTTTAAATGGCTTTGATGCAAGTCGGTTAGAAAATATCCAGAATATTATGGCTTAGTCTACCAAACATTATTGCTTAAATTTCATACACTTGGGTTATATATATATATTATATTGGATTTATTATCTGATACAAATAATATCTGACATTTAGACAGAGGGATTCGGGTAATACTCAAACCATTTTGAAGGATGAGAAGAGCTGAAGCTCATATGATAAAGCCAGCAAACGCCTTGAGGATAGCGATCCATTGTATTATAAAATAAAACAAATAATATCTGTCTGCGAAGGAGGGTTTGTGTGTGGTGAACAAAGGTAGGGTAATGGCAATACATAACAGGCCCAAAGGGGAATATTTATTATATTTATTATATTTATTATATCTATTATACCTACAACTTATTATATATTTGCTATTATATATACACTCTTTTCCCAGCCAATTTCTTCTTTACGTCATCTCTATTACTAGCAACTCCAGCACAAAAACAAGTATCAAGTCGTTTAGTTTATTATTCAGCCTCAATGTATTTCTTTAGTCACTAAGATCTCATCAGTTCAGTTTCAATTTCAATTTCAATTTCATTTGACACCTCTGGCCATTTCAACCCTTTCAACCCTTTCCAAATCTTCTTCAAAGGTGACGGTCTTTAGCATAATCGTCTAGATGTGCACTCTCATTTGATGGCCCGTAGGCACGTTGGGGGATTCCTCTTTATCAAGAGTTGTACCTGTACATCTAGTATAAAACATAAAACTTAAAACAAATACATCATCATTTTCATCTCCATACATCTTTTTGAAAACTGGCTAGTTTTATTATCCAGCTCATCTCGAATCTCTCCTATTCTCAGCCAAGTGTACCACAATGCCTTAATATTTCTCAAAGTACACTCACAATAAGTTACTGCTTATTTATATTGAATATATATCACCACCCTGTATCGTCACTTGATCTCAATTTAAGCGCCTTTATTCTACAGACTGCCCAACTTGCCGACTTGTTGGCTTGCTGGCTTGCTGTTTTTTTATTTTTTTTATTTTAATTCTCCGCAGAATAAAATGTCTTTCTTATCCGGACTGGACAACTGCCTCTTGGCGGGTTTTCGATCCCGCTTTTACCAACCAAATACCCCCCAATATGAGATCGTATCGATTATCAACAGCTCAAGTATGTGCTGCTGGTAAACCCCACGATCCGGCTAATAATGCTGTAATATAATAATGGTATAAAACATAAAATAATATAAATATAGACAAAACAAAATCCACACTGTCAAGTGACTCGAACTATTTCCCTATTTGCCTATTTCCCTATTTCTGCCTATAACTGTGCACTCCCACTTCCAAGAACGGCATATAAAAGATCCATTATTTCACTTTGGATTTGGCCTGCTCCTCGTGACACCAAACTATCTCCCATTTAGTTTCGGCCGGTTTTCCTTTTCAATCCATTCATGCTCCGAATTGGAATAACCCAACTAACCATCTCACTAGTTTCTTGGACTACCTTCGCACTCCGCTTCAGACAAAGTACTATATTGATAAGTTATCGACAATTGCTCTTCTTTGATTGCTATATCTCCCCCTTGTGGATTGGCTTGGAGATTTTCAATCGTGAGCTTGAGGCTTTAACCAACCCACCTGTAGACTTAACCTACGGAGCTTGTTGCTAACTAAGTGCCGTTCTTGGGACCGGTGTGGTCAAAGCACTAAGCCTCAGATAAGATTTCATTAATTCTCGTTGCTCACGATGTATGCTTTTAATATATTACAAGATCTAGTAGATACCCGTATAGTTATTTTGTTTACTATATTTCGTTTTAATAATCCCTCTATTTTTTAATACCTTGTGTGTATAGATTTGTTTAATTTAGCACTGTAATGAATCGCAACTAGTTGATCAATTACATCATATTTGGTTAGTAATCATTAGTAATCATTACTGGTATATAACGTAAGCGCAACTGCTATGGTTTACTTTATAGCGCTGGTTTTATTTAATTTTCGAATCATCCTTCTTTCAAATCCTTTTCATCTCCATCACTCTTACTCTTTCTTTCAACTTTTACTTGTAAACTTGTGCCAATTTCGTTTGCATTGTTGATATCCAAAAGCTTCAAGAAAGTCTCAAAAGCACACATATTGCACACATATTGCACACATATTACACTGTGTTACCCAATCTTTGATATGAGCTTGTAATTATTTCCCCTACCCAAGAGATTTCAATACCCTTGCAACTCGCTTGTCACTTGCTTGAACATACTATTACCAGAGGACTTTTAATAATTCTGCCAGTTAGGTTTGAAACTGTGTGCATGGATCCTAACAAGTTTAAAGGACTGTGTTAGTAATACCAAATTCAATGTCATGAAATTCAGGATTGTGTTGGCTATTAGGTGTATTTAAGTTACAGAATTCATCTGAATTGCCATCGTATTTTCCAAATTTTTGAAAAACCTGTTTGTAACAGTGGTAACATAGCTTCCAAGACTTCAATCTGACTTTTATAAGGTGAGATTATTTCGATTTTCCCTTTCAGAAGTTCCCTTGCACCAACTCGTGAGATGCGAGTTTCGTACAAATTCAGTACAACGTTAGCCTCTTTTGTGCCGTAAAGAGATTCATGACGAAGGAAATGTGAAATTGTTGGATGTGTTCGGTAAAGAGACCGGCTGTAATTTAAGTTGCCTGCTTGAACAGAAAACACAGTCGGTGGAAGTTCTTTTTGATCTCCAACCAAGAAAATGATATGCTGCCGGGATGAATGTGCTTATTTCAACTGATTGAGCGGCTTTATCCATAATAACCTTGTCAAACGTCAATCCTGATTTTCTAAGTGTCGCATTTGCCGAGCCAGAAAGAGTGCTACCTATTACTCGTGCATTCTGCAAAACATGATTTTCAACAGATCAAAGAGCACTCGTATTCTACTTTGTTCAATTGTTTTTGATACTTGATGAGCATGAAACGTTCTTCATAGGGGGTTTTTGCAACTTCTCTGATGCTCGAGAATTTCTCAATTCCATCTTGTTGTTTAAACTTCATTTCTTTTTGCTTGTGCAGTTTTTCAATCTTCCTTTTAGAAATCTTGATTTTCTTCTTCAAACTCTTTCATTTCAAAGCTTTCTTAAGAGCTTCATCATGATACCCTTCTAATGTTATACCTGCCACAAGGGGATTGTCAGTTCTTTTTGTGTTCAGCTCGCAAAACCATTGGCGAGAAGTTGGATCCCTCTGATTTTTTGATTCCATTTATCACTCGTAATGCAATCTTATAAATAGCAGCGTTGGATAGTGCGCAAACCAGGATTCTTTTATAATTACCAGCCTTGTTACTGTTTGTGAAATACGATCCAATAATACCAAGAATTGTCTTAGTTTTACTAGTTCTCGGAGGACTTAATGAGAAAACGTTAGTTGGGAATTAACGGGAAAGTAATATTATTGAATACCCTTGAATATGTGAGAATCCATGTACAGTATTGTCGACCCCACAGAGTATTGAGTAAAGCATTCAAATTGTTCGTTTGTCAATAAGCACGATAACAGAGGGTTAACTTTAATATCCACGACTATTTCATTGTGTTACAGGATAGATTTGTAGAGTACTAATAGAAGTTACTGTAATTCAGCAATTACATTACTCTGCTCAGTTAAAGTCACTAGTTATAGGGTAAGGATATATATGTTAATGCGACTTGAGATTAACAATATCCAGTTGGTTTAAAGCTTAAGTCTCTGGGGTTTAGGGGAAGCCAGATATGACTTGGGCAAAATCTGGTGAAATTGGAGAAATTAAAGGAAATATTGGACAACTTTGGAGTCGAATATTAACTCCCACAGACATGCTACTCGATTTGGAAAAGTTTAGTCATCTTTAGTAATGTCTCAAAAATTGTTTAACATTTTTAAATCCTCAAATATATTTATTTTACATTGTCAAAAAGAAAACCCAAGAAGTAGTTCACGATTGATTTGTAAAAGTAGAAGACAATCTTGGGTTTTGATTTACGAGGCCTGAAAGTTCCTTTTTGTTTAATTAAAAAGCTATAAAATATTTTTGAGACCCATAGCTAGATGCTAAATTTGATGGCGACTGACTGACATATCTGTGGGAGTTAATAAACACACCCAAAGTTGCTCAATATTTCCCCTCATTTCCTAGATTTCACCAGATTTTGCCCAAGTCATATCTGGCTTCCCCTAAACCCTAGAAAGTTAAGGCTTAACACAGCGAACCAGTTCACGTTTTATATCACATGAAGGTTTATCTATCCCCTTTAACATTAGATTGTAATTGTTACGTTACAATAACCTATGGTTACCCATACTCTGTTATACGTCGAAACAGTTGTGAAGTGATAAAAACTAAATATATAGCACAGCATAGGTATGATAGCTTGAAGGGGTTAATTCTATTGTATGGGAAAAGTACGATACAAACACTCGTCTAATTTGAATACACTATTTGCTACATATATTTTTTGTTAAAATAGCATCTTAATATATAATAGCCAATTTCGGCTATTTCTCATTACCCCGTATCAAGCCTAGTAGCTCAAATATTATATTACAAGCCCATGGCAAGGCAATGAAGACGTCACTCCGTAGCAGTAGGAAATAAACAAGTCCTCAACCCTCAAACCGGGTCACGTTTTTATCATTACAGTACCCCACAACCGTGGTTTTAAATACAACATGTCTGTGACTGTATGGTCTTATGAGGTTGTAATACACCCTGATAGAAATCATTCGACGTTACAGGCCGTCTGTTGTTACCATGTCTAACAAGTTAAATATTACCCTACACGGTTGAGATACAGCATATAGATAGATTTTGATCTAACTTAGAATTTAACCTATTTAGTTGATTTAAGACATAAGTCTCTAGGGTTTAGGGGAAGCCAGATAAAACTTGGGCAAAATCTGGTGAAATTAGGGAAATTCGGGGAAATATTGGACAACTTTGGATGTGTTTATTAACTCCCACAGATATGTCACTCAGTTACGATCAAATTTGACATCTAGCTATGGGTTTCAAAAATATTTTGCAGATTTTTAATTAAAGAAAAAAGAACTTTCAGGCCTCGTAAATCAAAACCCAAGATTGTCTTCTATTTTTACAAATCAATCGTGAACTACTTCTTGGGTTTTCTTTTTGACAATGTAAAATAAATGTATTTGAGGATTTAAAAATGTAAAACGATTTTTGAGACATTACTAAAGATGACTAAACTTTTCCAAATTAGGTAGCATACCTGTGGGAGTTAATATTCAACTCCAAAGTTGTCAAATATTTCTCCTAATTTCCCTTATTTCACCAGATTTTGCCGAAGTCATATCTAGCTTCCCCTAAACCCTGAAGAGTTAAGCCTTAATACAGTTAAATAGTTGAAGTTTTAAATCACATGAAAGCCTATCTATGCACTATAATTGTTGGTCGTAGTACAGCCAAGTACTGTAATACTTACTTTGTAAATAATGGTAACAACCAACGATTTGTAACGTTGAATGATTTATATATAGATTAACTGCAACAATTCATAGTGGGAAAAAATATAATGGATCAAACGTGATTATAATTATGAATTTAGACGAGATGTATACATTTTCTACTAGTTATACTCATTAGAATTCGTAGAGTTATTAGTATTCAATTCCTATACAATTGACAAATTCAATGCTCTTGGCCACTGAGACCGACAGAACGATAAGATTGAATAAAGGGGGTAATATATAAAATGTAGGAATGTATTGAACAGCAACATCAAATAGTTCCGCTGTTTATAATTGTTCGTGGCTCCTTTGGGAAATACTCCTATTTAAGAATGCGTCAGATTACTAATCACATGTGGTTGGTTGGCTCGGGCTTGATACGATGCTTTATTTTTGAACATGACGACAACAAAAAAAAAAAAGATGATATCAGTTATTAATTGTGTTATTGATAGAATCTATACTATTGCTTTTGTGATAAATATGAGACAATGTTTGCCTAGTTGACGGCAATACCAAATCGGAATATGTCACTTGTATGGTTACATGTTGATAGAGAAGTTACAGTTTTACTACTTACCGGCTGTTACCATGAGTAACACGTTAACAGTTACACTAGTTGGTTGTAAGATAGAAAACAGTTACAGCATATAGATAGACTTTGATCTAACTTAGAATTTGACCTATTTAGTTGATTTAAGGCATAAGTCTCTGGGGTTTAGGGAAAGCCAGATACGACTTGGGCAAAATCTGGTGAAATCAGGAAAATTAAGGCAAATATTGGACAATTTTGGATGTGTTTATTAACTTCCACAGATATGTCAGTCGGTCTCGATCAAATTTGACATCTAGCTATGGGTCTCAAAAATATTTTGCAGATTTTTAACTAAAGAAAAAACAATCTTCAGGCCTCGTAAATCAAAACCCAAGATTGTCTTCTACTTTTACAAATCAATCGTGAACTACTTCTTGGGTTTTCTTTTTGACGACGTAAAATAAATGTATTTGAGGATTTAAAAATATTCAATAAAATTTCAGACATTACTAAAGATGACTAAACTTTTCCAAATTAGGTAGCATACCTGTGGAAGTTAATAAACACATCCAAAATTGTCCAATATTTCCCCTAATTTCCCTTATTTCACCAGATTTTGCCCAAGTTCTATCTTGCTTCCCCTAAACCCCAGAGACTTAAGCTTTAAATCAACTAAACAGATTAAATTCTATGTTATATCAGGGTCTATCTATATGCTGTAACTATTTGCTGTAATAGGACCAAGTAATGTAATATTTAAATTGTAAATTATAGTAATCATCCACTGGTAACTGTAACCGATTTTAGCAACTTGCACATTGATACAATTCTTCAAATTAATATTGAAATTTATAGCAGCAATTATTAGCTGTAAAATTAGTATTTAAAACCCGTTAAATAAATAATAGCATATGACAATGGCTTAATATGACTTATCAATTCAATTTCAGCCCTTTAAATAGTGAATGGCCATTAAGATACAACTGTACAAGCAATGTTCCCTTAGTAATACAGCAACGATTATATGGGTAGAGTAAGATCATAATCGTCCATCGGAATAAGCTTTCTCATTTGTATTTCTCATGACCGTTGTTGTTATGACAGAACTCTGAGGGATGTTAGTCAAAAGCACTCAATCAGAGATTATATATTCCTTCAAGCCCAGACCGATCGGAAGGGGTAGCAACCAAGTGTGGTTAGTAAATCGAAGGAGCCTCAAATAGGGTGTTATTCCTAAATAAGATGTGTATTGGAGAGAGTGTCCGATTTGAGGCTCTTTGATTTAACTTTTACTGGTAAGAGCTCCTTCGAGTTGAAAATGGCCTTAGGCAGGATGAACTTCTCACGTCGTACCAGTGTCATCCACATTATGATAAAGGCCCAGTTCAAAAGCTGAGAGTCATAAAAGCTATTTTAAATATATATTTCTTTTAATAAAGCTTTTCTAGAATATTATAATGCTGTGATATCCGTCCCGTACTGGTGCTTGTAATTTAATTACAATGCGGTAACTACCTTACAAGATGTCTGTAATTTAAACAATACAAAGGTTTCACAGTTACTACTACTTGGTTGTTGTCATTTTTACTGGTTTAAAAATCACTCTACACAGTTCGATTACAGCCAATAGTTACAGTAGGTATATAGGACCGTGATTTAACTTAGAAGTTAAACTATTTAGTTGATTTAAAGCTTAAGTCTCTGGGGTTTAGGGGAAGCTAGATATGACTTCGGCAAAATCTGGTGAAATTGAAGAAAATTGAGGAAATATTGGACAACTTTGGAGTTGAATATTAACCCCCACAGGCATGCTACCCAATTTGGGAAAGTTTAGTCATCTTTAGTAATGTCTAAAATTTTATTTAATATTTTTAAATCTTCAAATACATTTATTTTACATTGCCAAAAAGAAAACCCAAGAAGTGGTTCAAAACCGATTTGTAAAAGTAGAAGGCAATCTTGGGTTTTGATTTACGACGCCTGAAAGTTCTTTTTTCTTTAATTAAAAATCTGCAAAATATTTTTGAAACCCATAGCTAGATGTCAAATTTGATCGTAACTGAGTGACATATCTGTGGGAGTTAATAAACACATCCAAAGTTGTCTAATATTTCCCCGAATTTCTTCAATTTCACCAGATTTTGCCCAAGTTCTATCTGGTTTCCCCTAAACCCAAAGTACTTGTGCCTTTAATCAACTAAATAGGTCAAATTCTAAGTTCGATCAAAGTTTCTCTATATGCTGTAACCATTAGCTGTATCCCAATCAAGTATTGTAATTTCTAACTTGGTTATTAAAGTAACAACAAGCCACAAGTCACTTTAAAGGATTTGGGTAAGTTGCATTTTGATATTTCACTTCTGATTGGGATCCTAGCAACAACATGCCAGAAAAAGGAATGAATCTTACATTGGTATATAGATAACTGAAGATCTCAAAGTTTTACAAAATGATTAATTTGCTTTTTTCATCGTTCATCACTGTTGTTGTCACTATGTAAGTCTCAAGCTTGATGGTCAAAAACATTATATCAACGATCAGATTTTCTTTTAGTCAAAATAAATAAATAAGCCGCTAGTATTGGAAAAAGATGCCGATTTGAGGCTCTATTATTTAATTCTTTTTACAATACGCACTGCCACCCCCTTTGGACTGGCAATAGACTGAACAAACCAGTAGCTTTGTGCCAACTTCATCCATGTTAGATTGACGACAAATAAATATTCTCTAAATAATTACTTCTTTTAATACTCATATTTCAGAAAATTTGAATAATTTGAAAAACCTGTCCATGCTCATCTTTTAAAATCAATTCCAATGTGTTTATTAATAGAAAGTGCTCTCCATTACTGCTTGTTAGTTGTTACCATTATTAATATGTTAATAGTTACAGTACCTGGTGGTAATATAGAAAACAGTTACAGTATATAATTAGGAGATATTCTAACTTGGAATTTAAGCTATTTAGTCGATTTAGGGCGTAAGTACTTGGGGTTTAGGGAAAGCAAGATAGAACTTGGGCAAAATCTGGTGAAATTAGGGAAATTAGGGGAAATATTGGACAACTTTGTAAGTGATTATTAACTCCCACAGACATGTTACTCGATTTGAAAAAGTTTAGTCATCTTTAGTAATGTCTAAAATTTTATTTAATATTTTTAAATCCTCAAAATCACCTATTTTACGTCGTCAAAAAGAAAACCCAAGAAGTAGTTTAAAATAGATTTGTAAAAGTAGAAGGCAATCTTGGGTTTTGATTTACGAGGCCTGAAAGTTCTTTTTTGTTTAATTAAAAATCTGCAAAATATTTTTGAGACCCATAGCTAGATGTCAAATTTGATGGCGACTGACTGACATATCCATGGGAGTTAATAAACACACCCAAAGTTGCTCAATATTTGCCTTAATTTCTCCAATTTCACCAGACTTTGCCCAAGTCATATCTTGCTTTCCCTAAACTCAAAGTACTTACGCCCTAAATCGACTAAATAGCTTAAATTCCAAGTTAGAATATCTCCTAATTATATACTGTAACTGTTTTATATCTTACAACCAACTAGTGTAACTGTTAACGTGTTACTCATGGTAACGACCGGCAAGTAGTAAAACTGTAACTTCTCTATCAACATGTAACCATACAAGTGACATATTCCGATTTGGTATTGCCGTCAACTAGGCAAACATTGTCTCATATTTATCACAAAAGCAATAGTATAGATTCTATCAATAACACAATCAAGAACTGATATCATCTTTTTTTTTTTTGTTGTCGTCATGTTCAAAAATAAAGCATCGTATCAAGCCCGAGCCGACCAACCATATATGATTAGTAATCTGACGCATCCTCAAATAGGAGTATTTCCCAAAGGAGCCACGAACAATTATAAACAGCGGAACTATTTGATGTTGCTGTTCAATACATTCCTACATTTTATATATGGCCCCCTTTATTCAATCTTATCGTTCTGTCGGTCTCAGTGGCCAAGAGCATTGAATTTGTCAATTGTATAGGAATTGAATACTAATAACTCTACGAATTCTAATGAGTATAACTAGTAGAAAATGTATATATCTCGTCTAAATTCATAATTATAATCATGTTTGATCCATTATGATTTTTCCAACTATGAATTGTTGCAGTTAATCTATATATAAATCATTCAACATTACAAATCGTTGGTTGTTACCATGATTTATAAAGTAAATATTACAGTACTTGGCTGTACTACGACCAACAATTAAAGTAGATAGATAGACTTTGACCTAACTTAGAATTTAACCTATTTAGTTGATTTAAGGCATAAGTACTTTGGGTTTAGCGAATGTGAGATACGACTTGGGCAAAATCTGGTGAAATTGGAGAAATTAAGGCAAATATTAGACAACTTTGGGTGTGTTTATTAACTCCCACAGGTATGCTACTCGATTTGGAAAAGTTTAGTCATCTTTAGTAATGTCTCAAAAGTCGTTTAATATTTTTAAATCCTCAAAATCATTTGTTTTACATTGTCAAAAAGAAAACCCAAGAAGTAGTTTAAAATAGATTTGTAAAAGTAGAAGGCAATCTTGGGTTTTGATTTACGACACCTGAAAGTTCTTTTTTCTTTAATTAAAAAGCTATAAAATATTTTTGAGACCCATAGGTAGATGCTAAATTTGATGGCAACTGACTGGCATATCTGTGGGAGTTAATAAACACATCCAAAGTTGTCTAATATTTTCCTTCATTTCCTAGATTTCACCCGATTTTGCCCAAGTCGTATCTCACATTCCCTAAACCCAAAGTACTTATGCCTTAAATCAACTAAATAGGTTAAATTCTAAGTTAGATCAAAGTTTATCTATATGCTGTAACTGTAAGCTGTAATAGCTGTTACCAGTAAACCTCTACTACCAGAACACAATGATTGTTCCCTGCAATACAATTAAATAGTTGTGGTAAGTTGGCGCATTGAGCATCTGGCACTAGGTCAATTCTACAGTAAACGTCGCTAGCTGTACTTCCTGAAATGGACATATCTTCATCGGTAGTGCCCCATATCGTGGGACACTCCAGTTGTAACAGAATAATTGACGTGACAGACACGAGACTTGAACCCGGTATCTAATTTTTTAGAGTAAACACAAAAATATCAAAAATGCTCCAAAATATTTTAAACCAGGTTTTTTCGTGGCATAAAACAGTAAGAATTGAAAGATGTATATTATATACTTGCTAATTATTTTCTAAAACAGTGATTGGTCTCTTGGCCCAGTTGGTTAAGGCATCGTGCTAATAACAAGCAACTACTTGCGAGTAAACGCGAGGATCGGCGGTTCGATCCCGCCAGAGACCATTCTTTTTTGTTTTCAATAGTCTGGTATATTACTTTGAAACAGAAAGTGTCATATTTTGTTTTACTCGTCATAGGATTAGATGAAAATTCAATATGGATGCTATATTTTACTAAAGCAAGGGGTAAGAATTACGCATAATTAGTGAGTTGAGAAATCCTCATCTCGGATATTCTTCCTAAATCGCTCTTGCAAGATTGAGAAATTCACCTCCTGCTAATCACATGTACCAAGAGTTCACAAGGTGGCGATACACATGAGGATATCTCCAAAACATTTTCACTTTCACTACCTGCTCCATAACAATACCACCAACTATTCTTCAACCCATGGCCATGTTCAGTTGTATAATATCACCATGACCTTCTGTCGGATCTATAATTCAGCGCAATTTCTAATCGCTGAATTTGATGCTGTGTGCTTTCAAAAGACTTTACAAATTCAGCAGCTTATCACCATCTAAATATTTACCGACTATAACAGTATTGTCTTTCTACAGCTCGCATATCGCGCTCTCCATATGTTTTTTGACTATAGCTATTTGTTCAAACTTTGATACGGTTAAGTTTAAGAACATGTTTTAGCTCATAGTTCCAATTTTGTTTTTTACTATCTACAAATTTATTCCTTTCTGATATATCCATGTCCAATATACCTATTAGTTTTGAAATACCAAGTAATATCTGACGATATACTATGCTGGTACTGAGTGAATTTGGGATGACTGAGTACTATAAAGTCTATGATATCTGCTAAATGAGAATTGATTACTATTAGCTTGGTTCACAAGTACTCACTTTTATATTCAAAAAACCAGATTTAATATACGAATTCAATTAGCAATAAGAGATTTTGTGTTTGCTCTATGATTGAATTAGTCGTTCTAAAAAACTGGGTTACTTTGCTCTTGTTGAAGATCAATTGGCTAGCCGACGTATAGTTCATCTCGATTTGGTAATTTGCAAAAGCGACAGGACTACCGTTGTGATATTTTGTCTTGTTTTACTCATCCTTCTTTTTGTATATAAGAAGGCTCTTTTCCCTTTTTGTTTCTTTCTTCTTACCATATTTTATTCTTCATTATTTACCCAGTAACCTTTTCCTCAGCAGCTATTATCTTCAAATAACTCAATACTCTTAGCAACTACTTAATACCAACCTCTCATCTTTTGTTCCTCACAACACCTTTACTGTTTCCACTTGTCTTTACTTATGGAAAATTGTGGATCCTTTTATTATATGATCAACCTGGTTCTCTTATTCAGCACAGCTAGAGTCATTCGCTGTTTTTGTTCAAAGTCTGGTTGTCTTGTTTACACCACTGTCCCTCTTTAACGTTGGAGATTCCTTAAAACTACTAGTGTCATGGCTGCTTATCCTCAACAGCCATAGTCTTTTCCAGACTTCATGACAGATCTGGTGTTCCTTACAAGTTTGTTTTTTATCCCAGCAAGACTTCCTTAAAGATATTGTTAAGCTTGTTTAATAATCAAGCTCAGTGCTGTGAAAAACAATTGGAATTTTTTTAAAAGTTTGTTGACGCTAAAATCTACCATTTATTATTTAATACCCTATTTCGATTGTTGGTTTCTGTTGGCCGAGTTAATTGCTATCCGCTGGTAGCTATATTTTTGTTGCCTAAGATTATTTCCTGGTACGCTTTGTTGAGGAATTCTTCTCTGATGTTATTCATTATTTTTCAAAGTTGTGCTACGATAAAACACATTTGTACCATTGAGTCGTGGGACTTGCCTGAAGAAATGGTATTGCTTTGTTACCAGGTTTATCGTTGCAATTGTGTGATGTGAGATCATTAGTCTCTTGTTTCGAAGCTACCCGTTTTAAATGGGTCCCATTATTTCTATTGAATTGATATCACCTCTACAACATTTTAATATCAATACACCACATTTATGAATCGTTTCTCAATTTGACTTTCAGTATGATACCTTTGATCTTGCCAGTTATTTGAGATAATTCCTCTTTGCAGTCATTTTTTTCTCGGTTGTTCAACAATACTTTTATGATACCCTTGAATTTGACAAATAATTAAAAATCTCTGAATTTTGATTTGGAAAGCAGTGGCTTTACATGGTCGGTAAACTGCACAATTCCAAGCACAGTAAATGGTTACAGAATAATTTCCAAGATTTTTTTGAAGTGAATTTGCAGGCCTTTTTGCCAGCTTTTTAGCTACCTCTATCATCCCCGGGATCTGAATATTTTTAATTTTTTTGGAATATAAGTCAAGGACAATAGTATCCATAACAACCAATTTACTTGTGGAATTTAAGCCTGTAAGTCAGACAATTTACAGTATTCGTTTCATTATGATGTGTTTGTCGGTCTTTCAACTTTGGTGTTTGCTTTAAGATACAGCTAGACACATCCTTCCCCAGAAATGAATTGTGATTATCTCAACATTTATGGTTGTGTTATGTGAAATATATTTTGTTGTTGGACTCTGTTGGACGTTTATTGAAGGATTTGAGTGATGCAACGATGATTGCCTCACATTTATTCTTGGGTTATTTTAAGTTTATAGAGGAGTTTTCGGCTCTTTATTAAATCTTTGTCTCTTACTTTCTCCCAAACTTCTTTTTAGTGCTCGGCTGAGATTCAGCAATATAACTCTTGGGTTCATTGTTGGATAGATGCTTTATTTTAGCTCTGATTGATTGGCGGGTTTCAACATGTGTTACATCAACTTTCTTTGATACCTCTGCTCTGTTTGATTTTTACTTTGGAATCCAGGTTTTCATTATCTTTAGCCGGGTTTCTATCATCACATCTGAAATAATTTTAAAAGGGCTTTTATTGGTGTTTTTGTGATGGTTTGGGTGTAAGCCACTTTGCTGTTGGTAATAGCTGTTGTAAGGTTTCAACCTTGTTGAGGGCACAAATGTTGGAGATTTAAAAAAACTGGCGATGATAATGATGGTTGAAAATCTCCTATTTTGACTTATAGTACCACCAATGGCACACAATGGCTTTGGCTTCTTGTGTATATGATATTATGTATATATGTCTAAGGACAAATATCCTATTTGTGTTTTATTTAGTTAGTGGGAGAAAGTGCTGGCTTGAAATATAACTGTGGGAAAATGTAGAGATGTACATTATTTTGTTAGAGAAAACTATATATGAGTGTCAGGTCATGCGAAAAATTTTGTGCGTATGAAGTTGTAAATGCTTTCTATTAAATAGAACTTGCTATTATATTGAATATGCTGATTTTCTATTTCTATTGAATTACTTTTTAAAGAACTTTTCTTAAGAAAAGTTTCCTTGGAAACTTTTTAGAAAACTTCCCTTATAGAAACTTCTTTTATAGAAACTTCCCTTATAGAAACTTCTTTTATAGAAACTTCCATTAGGGAATCTTCCCTTGAATTAAGAAAGACCAGTATAGGATCCTCCCTAATTCTCTACGGATCTTTAGAGGGGCCTGACGCCGGGCCCCCTAAAGACCTTATATGGGTCCGTTGAGATTACCCGAAAGGGGTCTCCCTCAAGACCCTATATGGAACCCATTTTAAGACCCATACAGATATAGCGGCCTTCACTTGGATCCGTAGTGGGGTCTCTCTATCTGTATGGATCTGGAGCCCTAGATGCGCATACTACGAGTACATGCATCTTGGGATCCTGGATCCCAATCCTCGAGCCCATCTACACCACGCCTCTAAAAGTTTGAGGGGTGCACAAACGAGACTGTTTTGCCAAAGAGTGGAGGAAACCCACGGATAGTAGAGGTGACCCCGAGGATGAGTATCACATACGCCTCGTGGGAAATATTTCTTGAAATTAATCAAGATCTAAAGCAAGGTACAAACAAGTAAAAGCAACTTATAGAAACAAGACTCCAAAAATACTACAAAAATTTCTTCTCTCATCCCACTCATAAGAAAACAAGCGGCATTACAACAGTAATATAGCAACACTCTGTCAGAATTTGTCTAAAAATCCCATTAATAGGTATCAGATAGGCGCGCGTAGCTCACCAGAATATTGAGAGAAATGGAATTCCAAAAGAATTTTTGACCAATTACTGATATCAGGCGCATTCAGTAGATTGAGGTGGTAGTTTGAGTGGAACGGGTGGTTTAATAGTTGAACAAAGATTGGAATCCTTACTGCAGTAACTAGTAGATTCAAAACAGATGGGCTCTGGTCTATCTCACGCCTTCAACTATAAAAGCAGTCAACTACACTGCCCCTCTTTCAATCACGCCATTGCTAGTTTTGACTGTCGAGTGATAACATCAAAAAGGAAGAAAAAGGATAAACAGTAGCTCGGAATGAGAGTCAGTAGTCTGAAATATAAGTGGTTCAGTCGTAAAAGGATTGCCAGAGATGGCAAAGGTCTGGCCAGCGGAAATTGAGCCCCATAGTTAATGTCCTGACAACAACCTTAAAAGCCACATCACAATTAATCGTGTTATTTCAAAATAAATCAACTTTTGAAACAGTCTCTGCAAATGAAAATGAACAGCAGTCTTCAAAAAGCTCCAGAAGCATAAAGAGAGCAGTGTTGATAAACAAAAACAGCAAATTGGTCCATCTGTGGTGGGTAATAGAACCAGGTTGGTCTTTTGATGAAAGTTATTTTGGTATAAATCAGAAACAATCAACGCTTTTTCATAAGTATAGTCAAGCGGAAACAGTAAAGGTGTCGTGAGAAACAAAAGATGAGAGGTTGGTATTAAGTAGTTGCTAAGAGTATTGATTTATTTGAAGATAATAGCTGCTGAGGAAAAGGTTACTGGGTAAATAATGAAGAATAAAATATGGTAAGAAGAAAGAAATAAAAAGGGAAAAGAGCCTTCTTATATACAAAAAGAAGGATGAGTAAAACAAGACAAAATATCACAACGGTAGTCCTGTCGCTTTTGCAAATTGCCAAATCGAGATGGACTATACGTCAGCTTATCATAAAATACTTCTTTGACCTAGATCTAACTAGGTAATCTGTCCATCTATTACTTCCAAAACAGAATATATAGTCGAACCAGCTCTATCACGTGGAAATCGTCAAGCGCTATTCAATCATTTCAATAACAGTAGTGATGTAAGAGATTTAGAACGACCCATTCTCTCACAGAGCAATCACCAGATCTTCTGTCACTAATTCAATATATATAACAAATGGTTCTTCTGTTGTGTCACAAACACAATGTTCAACTGTCATTTGAACGCTTCTCTTACTTTTTTCTTGCTTTGGTTCACGTATATTTGACTCAAAACAACAAGTAGCTTATGCTATAACCTATCATCTATCACTCTTTGCTTAAAGTTGAAATTAAGCCTTTGCGTTGGTGTCATTACTGATGAATATTATCCAAATGGAAAGTGATTTTTCCTGGCGTTAAATACAAGGCTTCATTAGATAGAGCAGGTTGTTTTTATTGTGCTGATTACTAACTATACTTTTTTTTAGTATTTGGTATTACCTAAAACTTGTTGGAAATATCAAGAACTTATGTTCCAAAAATGTTTGCATTCTTAATATACCTGTAGTAATCTTACCTACCTTTTGTGGACCCAGAAGTAGCTATAGGCTAGTTGGCCACCGTACCAACGAAATATAGACCTTTAAAATCTATATTTGTTAATACAATTGGGTAGATTACTGCCTAACTTTAATTTGTATCTTAACAGTCTTGCATTTTTATTTTTAAGGATTTTCGTTAAACTAATGTATATATGTATTTGTTCAGTCTTGAGACTGGTATCTCTGAGAAGATACAGCCATCGAACATACAGTATGTTTATTTTAGGAAGTCCATCGAAGTATTAAAGTAATGGGGTGCTAGCATTAATATATAATTATAACTTTGAATAAGTGAGTATTCGCACTCTTAGACACTCGCAAATACCTGGAGTGATAAATCTTTGTCTGTCAATTGAAGTAAATTGCAACAGGTCTTGGACCTCCTCTTCACAGTACACATACGGTGCATCTCAAGAGACGAATGAAATAAGGTGAAATCGAGATTCACTATATTGGTCATCACTAAAATGACATTGAGTTGTTGTCACTAGATATACCCAAGCTTCTTGCCCTATAACTATGGTGAGCTATGGTCCTAATCTTATCCTAAAAGCCACTACCTATACCAGCAGCATCACCAAAGATATTAGAAGAGATACAAACTACAGCAAGCTTACATAGCCAATAGAGCTACAATTCTATTTCTATGCTTTACATGTACTCTCTCTATGGGTATCAAGTTAAAGCGGGGTCATCAAAAAAAAGGGAAATTATGTATATGCTTTTTCTAAATAACGTTGATATATATTAGATGCATCAAACGGTATACTGTAAAATCAGGTATTTTAATATCTTCTCTAGCAAAGGGTACTGTTCCAACAAGGTATTTAAGAAAGGGCTCTATAATATGTATGTTACCAACATGAAAAGAGGAATAAATTCTCCGTAAAATATTCTCTGACTTTGTAAACTTAAAGATATCATCACATATTGCTGAGCTCTTCTGTATTTCGCGACCTTTGCGTAAACCGCCTCTGTCTACATTACAATGTCCAGAAAAATATTATGTTTACAATGGGTATTTATTTCGAGTTCAATTGGATCCTTTGTTGTTTTAACTGAAATATTAGCCAACTCATCTTGGATATTGATTTTAAATTAAAAATGTTATCAATGTTAGTAATTTGCAATTTAATATTTTCATTTGGAGTTCCCATAGGCCCATCCTTTGTGATTTAACGTTTAGTACAACTCACCTTTTAAGCTTAACATCTCTTGTTAATTTAGTAGTGAATATGGTTGAGGTAGTCAGTTAGTCATCAAAAGGACGTAAAGAATAAGTTGACGAAACAGGGTATCATTAGAAACATGTGTTGATATAGGAATGGGAATGTGAACGTCCAAGAATTATCCAGATCAATTTGTGGGAAATAATAAAATAAAAATAGAAAACAAGTATCGCAATGCAAAAGATCAAATGTTACTGGAATGATCTCTAGGTATGACATAACCCATTTACTTTTGGGAATTTAAAGACATATAGTCTTAGATTTTGTAATAATTCCAGTTGTATGGTCATGAGGATTAACATTTTTCAGTTCTATTTATAAAACCTCTTTTGAAGTAGATTGTAAAGTCGTAATTTTCAGCCAATATCGCGACCGACTTGGGTAATCAAAAGTAACACTAGCCTCCAACTTCTACTTTGACATAGCCTGGTGTAGAATTATACATACTCGGCACTTGCATGTAAACTCTTTTACCCTGATTACTGAAAATCGCTAATAGAACAGAAAAAGGGAAACATCCTTTTGTGGGTTAGCAGTATATGTTAAAAAAATTGGCACATTGAGGTGCATGATGGTTGAGGCGAAGTTTCGATAGTTTGTTCAACATAAACATTATTAGAAAAAATCGAGAAGCAATTAATAGCTACACAAACAATAGTTGTTATGCCTCTTTTCTCATTAGCACTATCAGTATGGTATTAATGTAGATACGAATACCAATGCTTGCGTGCTTATGTGCAATATTTCAAAGATTGGTATATGTTGAAATTCAGTGAGGTTTCTGGGATGATAATGAGCGCAATATATATATTATAATTGAAAGGTCGTCAAAATATTCGGTCAATTCTATAATCAAGGTTTGCAAAACCAAGCCAGCGCAATCAAAAGTACCTTAAAGTATCTTGGATCAGAAAGAGAATAACTTAGAAGCAAAAAAAAAAGTAATATTCAGCAAATTTATAATGGGCTGAGTCTACTGAGCTCAGCTATGAGACTAAAGAATTGTTGCAATCATGATATCATAGAGCTGTAAGGTCTAATATGTGATGGAGGATGTTGGATACCTCAAAATCTGTTGGTAGAGGGCAGCTGCTGTGGGTAATGTGCTGGGAATGGAACAACGTTAAGGTAAAAAAAAGGATAATTGAGGGGTATTTATTATATGACAAGAGTTCCGAAAAATAAATGATGCAAATAGAATAGATTCAACAGATGTCAATACAGTCGAAGACTCAAACACTGTTGTGAAGAATGAGACATTGAGAATAAGTCGAGAAAGGGGGATCGTAAAAACAAGGTTTCTGAAAAGGCTTGGTCTAGATATTGATCAATCATAGTAATGAAGATAATAGAATATTAAAAAATAAGTCTATTGCTTCGAATGATGCACTCTTAAAAGTAGATTATTGCAAACAATAAGGTCAATAAAGTGATGTATCTACTAGCTGAAAGTGTTTTGTATACTTGACCATATGATGAGAGTGAGGGGGTAAAAGTGAGATGAGATGGTTGAACTAATGATATTGTATCTGTGAACTCTGTGAAAGAAAATAGGGTGAATAGAATAGGTCTTATGGATGCCAATTTAGTTGACGACTCAAGGATTGTAGTTGTGCAAATGATATTATGTTGACCTTATGCTGAAAGTAGGTTGTCGCAATAGAAATGACTAGGAAATGCCAGTGGAAGTAAGCTATTAATAATAAAGGAGAATCAGCAAAGATATGAATATCACGGAAAATGAGAAAAAAGGAGAAAAAAGAGTAATAAAAAAAAGAGTGGTGGAGGCAATGCAACAATAGTATATAGCATCACAGACCAGATGTGATGCTCCCAAAAAAAATGGGCATGACCTCCCCCTATACTGATGCCCTCATTCTCCAGAAAACCCTCGAGTGCCAGGTGGTTTGCTAGGCCACCTTGGTTTGGAGGCAGCTCGAGATGAAAAATAAAAAAAAGTAGATCGGACTTACCAAAAGAACCTGATCTGAAATCTTTCGGACGACGAATCGAACCGAATAAACCACCCAGCATTCCCATTACTGAGAATAACTGAGGTATCAAACCACCCAACGCCCTCGGCGTGTACAGGTGGGAGCCGCAATGGCTCAAAAGAAAGCTGGCGGGCCTAGTCGACGGAACTCTTTTAGGATGCCGAACAAATCCACCTTGACTAATGATCCAAGACCCAACAGCAAGTAACCTTGTAAATAACAGCCATTCCCTGGAAGTCGAAGATCCAGTCGAACGGAAATACTGCCAACCTGGTTAGGGTAAAATAATAAAGGCCAGAATCAAATTCTGAAAGTAAAATAATTAAAAATATAATAAAGGTAATAAGATGGGTTGATCCAAAGATCAAACATAAATAAAATGAAATATAGTTAGTAAACAGTTTACAGAAAGTATAAAACAATCTGGAGAATGAGGGTCTTGGGGCAGGGAGCATGGGAGGATTTAGCAGTGTAGGGGGTAACAGTGCTCAAACCAGAAGCACAAGTCTTGCCATAACACCAAAGGTAGATGTGACAATAAAGATAATCAGCCAGATAGCAAATCTGGTAACGCACATTGGTAAGAATACCAATTCATTCATCCAGCACAACATTACTAGTCAAAACAGCAAGCATTTGTCGTCATACTTAGTCATTTGTTCCACTCCATAGGGACAACAAAGATGACTTAGAAATATAACAACTTTTGCCAGGCTGCATGAGCTAGATTGTAAGTGAACGGGTATTCTAGATCATAGGCTAGTCTGAGAAAGACTAATAGATTAGATTCCAACTAGATGACAAGCCTGGTAATTCACAATGGTAGTCACACCTAGCCATTCAGCACAATGTCACTCACTATTCAGTGTAGCAATACTTCGCCGTCATATTCGGTCAATTGTTTTCCTCACAATGCTAACAAATGGCCGAACAATGCAACAACTCATGACATGCAACACTAGCAAGATTATTGGGGAATAGGTGGTCTGGATGATAGAATAATGTGTGAAAGGGGCGTGCTAGACTCCAGTTAGATGGCATAAAAAAACTTGAAAATTCTGACAACACGCAATGGCAAAAAACACCAAGCCATTGGTCACAACAGCACTATTCAACGAAGCTAGTTTCCATCATCATATTTGGTCAATTGCTCCATCACAACGGTAACAAACATGACTAAACAATGCAACAACTTATGACAAGCAACATGAGCTAGACTGGTAAAAGGAAGGGGTAGATGATAAACTAGTGAGTCAACAACTTGGGGCTTGATCTCTAGTATCATCAGTTAGCCAAGAAGCTTGTATCACTACTACAACTAAAGAGTTGGTATGTACTTGACAGTGCGGAGCATCAAGCTGGTTGATATCACCAGGCATACTGAAAGAGCCAATGGATCATATTCTAAATCAAGCAAACATTCTGTGTACAGGACACCGACAAACCCCTATAACAAGAGAAAAAGAAACGTATGGTTAGTAAATGAACGATCCTCATTTGTTATCAATCTGGAAGATGCATCCCTTTAAGAGACCTTTTGTGATAAAGTTCAGATTACCCATATTGATATTGGCAAGGTGTAATGTGTAATGTGTCTAACAGATGGAACCTTATCTAAGCCCAAGTCAAGATAATTAACCATAGATAGCTAATAAAACGAAAAACAAAAAGGTTATGTTAGTCAAGGTAAAAGGGTTCGATGCAAATCTACAAGATACTGTACTTACAAATACTGCACAGTTTCATCATGCCGAGGCTTGATACTGTCAACAGTTTAGTGTCCTGATACTTGATACCAAACCAAAGTAGCCTTGTGGTATCAATGGACATTGGTATAACAGAGTTTGTGTGATGTCAAAGCAATAGCCCGTACTATCATTGATGATATATACAGACATTAAAGTAAGGTTGAATGGAAAAGCCAGAAACTAAAAGCTAACTTGAAGAACAACAATGCTTGGGCAAAGTGACTCGCTGCTCTGTCTGTTAGTGTGGGTGTCAATGAGAGAGCTTGAGGCAACTAAATTATTGTTTGAGTTGCGTGTTGAATAGTTTGCAGGAACGTAGAAAAGACATGTGAAATAGGGCCAGGCCTGTTGGATGACTATCAAGACCAGCAGTTTGGGATTTATAGGAACCAAAAGGTAGACAGACACACTAACAATTGAGATTCCGAATAAGACAGACTCAGGTCAGCAGAAACACAGACAACAATTTTGATGTTTTCATTACCGCAGAAATGGGAGCCATCACCTTAATAAATGGGAAATACATCACATATCCAGAGTTACAAAATTGTGGCAATGTAAGTGAGATGTCCAGAAATGATGTAAGTGAGGAAAACTTGGAAACAGAAAGATTTGATGGTGATTTGAGTAACAAGATTGAGGAACTGGAAGTCAGTGTATAATATGAAGATTGTAAGAGACAGTAAATGTGGAGGTTGTTGAGTTTGATTGAATAGAGATGGAATGATTGTTGTGATATTGTTGCAAAGGAGATGACGGAAAGAGAAAAGCCATTTGAAATGTGATAAAGGTGAGCATGGCGAAACAACATGCCATAAATGACCTTTTTGTAGTACTATGATGATGATAAAATGAATAAAACTTGGGATTAAATGCGGTGGCAAAGGAGAGTAATAGTGAATGAAGTGGGTGGGAAGAAGAAACAAGGAAAGAAACTGACGTGGGGGAGAAATATTCGCTTTCAAGTGTAGATGTAAAAGCCAACAAGATGTTGGTAATAGCTTCGATATCTTTCCAGCTGCACGTACTCGTACGCATTGATTCCAAGCTGTTCCCCAACGGCCAATACCAAGTAATTGAAGAGTAATATTAATAAAATAAACAGTTTAAATAAATGATTATGTGGGATGCACAAGTTGTTAAATTACATTTGTGTAGTTATTGGTGCATCTAAGCTTTGAACTAATATATTTTCTTATTGCACGATATTTAATTAGGTGTCTAGCACGGTACAACGATTAAATAATCTGAATTGTGAAATCGTATCATGACTATCTAGCGAATTTTACAAGAGTAAAACTCTGGCTATGATATAAAAGGAATCTTTCCTGAAAGTAACAGTATTAAAGCTGTGATATTCTAACATGTTAGGTGTAGATCTTTAATTTGAAGGGAGCTTTAAATCTCTACAAAGATGAGTAGCTGATACCATCTAAACCCCAGAAAGTATATACTCTTTTTCAGTTAAGAAAATATTTGTTTAGATTTCTATTAAACCCATTAAGGGAATAAGTTGAATTAAAGAATAACAGCTAATTCTATAGTGCCTGTTAAAAGTCAATGGTGTACTGTTCTTGGGTCTAAAAACGAGATGGGATAGTGGGTGTTAATTTATTTGAAAACCAAAACCAAAACCAATTCCAGACATGATTTAAATAGTTTCAAAGACATTAAAATCACAATTCAAATAATTTTATCATAAAAACTTACCTTTACTTAGATTTTGCTTAAAGATACTGCTGGTATATATAGCTATGAAACTACACGTTTAAAAAACACAACAATAGTGGAGTCTTTAAATTCACAAATATAAAACTACTTAATCAGGAAACAAACTTAATAAATACACCTTTTGCAGGGGTTAATATCAAACCTGTATGTTCCTCTGGCTCTGCTGGGGTCAACATGGACTTCTCCAGCTCTATATCACTGAAAGACTGAAGCAATCGTACAATGATATACGAAGTTTCTGTTAAAGCATACTGTTGACCCAAACAAATTCTGGGTCCACCATTGAAGGGCAGAAAATTCCAACCATGGGAATCACCATCGGGATCTTCCCACCGCTCAGGCCTAAACTTATCAGCGTCTGGTCCCCAAATATCAGGATTGCGGTGCATGGTGTAGGCATTATATACACACCTGGTACCCTTTGGCACAAAGATTGGCTTATCTCCATTCTTGCCTCCTCCTCTGGGAAGTGATGTGTCTTTATTAGCAACTCTGGAATTAGAAGGGAGTGTGGCATAAAGGCGTAATGTCTCATTAATAACACATTTCATGTATGTTGAACGCCTAAGGGAATCAAATGTAATGGTAGAAATATCAGAGCCGTCTCCAAAGTCCTCAATAACTGACTCTCTCAACTTATAGAAAACTTCCTTGTGGCGGCCAAGCATCAAAAAGAGCCATGAAAGAAGGCTTGCCGTAGTATCACGGCCAGCGATCAACATGGTGATAGCTTGGTCACGAAGAACAATTGGGTCACGAGTCTTCTTAGCAAGCTCATCAAGAAAGATATAGCTGTTGGGCTTTGTAGAAGAATCTTTACCAGAAGTTCTCTCTAATGCAATGGAGACATAGAGCATTGCAAAATCTTTACAAACCTGACACGTATCCTCAAATTCCCTACTCCTAATGAACCAGCTAACCTTCTGCGAAAGTGATCTAGACACAATGAGTTCCTGAGCTCTATCAAATGCTTCTCCAAACCCAACAGCTGTGGGGACCTTTGGGTTTCCACCAGTCAACAGGGTTACAGATTCGCCAAACATAAACTCAGTAGAGATATCAAGAGTAAGTTTGGAAAACATTTTGAGAGCATCAATGTACTGTCCCTTTTGTTCGTCTGCGTTTACACCCAATATATGACGATCAGTCGATCCAGAATTAATTGTTTGTTCATTTTCCTTGTATATTCTGACCATTTGCTGAAGATGTTGTTCAATGCTTGTTACATGGGAAATCTGTTCTTTGGTAAACTGTGGTCTAAGCATTGCCCTAGAGCTTTGCCATCCATGTCCATCAAGAGTGAAAATACCATCTCCAAATAATTCACGATGTACGCCTTGTCTGTGACTTATATTAAACTCGTTGAACTGAGATGAAAGAATAGCTTTTGCGTTGTCGCAATTTGCAGTAGTTATCAAGAAATCTCCGAGGATTTGATTACGCATAGTCATTCCCCTAGGGTACTGTCTTAAGATTGAAAAGCCTAGTTGATTTATGCCACCGTTGCGGAATGCTTTGATGGATTTGATGGTTGAAGGAATTCCAAAAGGAAAGGAGAATCTGTGAGTTGGATATGATAATCCTTTTGATTTGGCTTGAACAATATAGATTAGACAGCTAATTTGAGGCCAAAGGATGATAACTGCAAGCAGACCCAGAAAGGTACTTAGTATGGGGATCATTGTAAAAGTTGAAAGAAAATGAATGAAAGATTGATATTCAGAAAATAATAATAAAGAAAATGAGCAAAATGATTGAAGCGACTGGGAATTTTGCGGGTTTTATAATCAATTATTCTCCTCGTCTTGTTACAAGATTCCCGGATAATCAAACTTGTAAAGCTAGTGCTGAGAATAAACACCGTCGTTTACACAACTAGTCTGTGCCTGGCGCACAACTGGTGGCTCACTCTTGAAAGAGAACTCTGATATGACAAAGGGGAATAATATTCCAGTGGTTATAATGCAGCTGTTGCCGTTTTTCTTTCAAGAGAAGTCTTCTGATGGCTTCCAGCATAAGAGTTCAGAATGACAGAAAGAAAATGCCATACTTGAAAGCTAGAGGCTGAAGGCTAAAAACAACAATCTTGCAATGTTAAGTACCATCATTCTTAGGCATGGTAATAATAAATATTTAACCACATTCAAAACTTGAAACTTTTATTAGATCTTACTTGTATTTCTGTTGTTGTCCTTTATAGAAGACTCTATTGTATGACGCTAACCAACCAGTTTTTAGGCGCTTGAGGAATCGCTAAACAAATCCACCAATATCCTACAAGGAATTCCCCACAAAGTCATTGAAAACAGATCAAATTATTAATGTCTAGGCAAATACACGCAAATTGCTAAAAGACCTATGCGCTTTTTTAATAGGAAATTCAGTATTGTCTAAAGTTTTGGTAATTACGTTGAATGTTGGAATATGTCTCAGGTATACATTGTACAAACATGTTTATATAGAGATATGATATCATAGGCATTTGGGTAGAAAGCAGGTAAAAGAAAAAGAGGCATATGGGCTTTTCTAGCCTGTATATAAATACTAGGATCGGTATATTGTATTGTATATCGCAGTTACTCTTGCTGTTCTCAAATATATCATTCCTTACAATGCCCACCCACTGTGAGCATCGTTGAGCCACTTGTATAAGCATGTTTAAGTGGCTATAGCACTAAACCATGAAAGCCATTCAAATACAAAAAAGGATTCTACAAAGCAGTGGCACACTCAGGTTTTAGCCTGAAATTTTCATTTGTACGTAAATGGGTTTAACGCTGTTGTAGAAAGTTATCTGGTATCAGTTTTCATCACTGTATATACATATAGCAGCAGCGTACCTACTTAGTAAAAACTACCCGTTTACAAGTATTGAACATGTTAAAAATTAAGACATACTACAACTGCCAATATACAACGTCAGGTACAATTCAAGGAGCATATGTAAAGTAATGACCGGCTGAATTAGCAATATTCACAAAACTTTATTGAAGTTTCAGATGACTTGTCATACAAATAATTTTGATGTTGAAGCGGAAATATTGAATGAATCCAATACTGAGTTGCTACAAATGCAAATATGTTGATGGACTGTACACAATTACCTTTCCCGGATTTTAATGATTCCATATCCACGCTATTATCTCTGATATTTTTTGATCTGAAAATCTGTCTTTATTTTTTGAAATCTATAAAAGTAGTCTTATAAGCTTATTTATGTACTTATTCTTTCAAAATGTAGTACACTCGCTTAATATTTAGGCCAAATCTGACGTGAAATAGTGAGTGTGAGATAAGATAGTTTTGTGATTGGGGTTTGCCAAAACTAGTAATTTTAAAATAATTGCCTATTTCAAAATGGCAACATCAAAGTAGTTGCAAATATTGTTTTTCTGATAATAGTCTTAAATAAAGCCATGTAATTCTCTTCTTCTTTCTTTCTTTCTTTCTCCTCTTTCTTCTTCACGAGCTTCGTCGCGTCTGTGGGAAGTTGTCAACACTTCAGCTACATCTCCAAAACTCAAACATCTCTCAATCCCACAGCATTTTCTCATTTCTTGATCAGCCAGGTCAATATCTAGACGGGCTCCCCAATATTTTATTATTCGTAGTTTTATTTTATTATCATTATTATTATGTGTGAGCTCGGCAATTTTGTTCTCACACGTCTCACAGGCCAACAATTACTCATCGTCTCTTCATCTCGGCGATTATCCATCTATTATCTTATTCATCAACCTATTGCAGCAACTATTTATCTTTTGTGAGACTTCAGTTTGTTCTCAGCTCTTCATATATGGAATGGAAACCCCTCCCCAAAGTTTGACAACGACCTATCTGTTGTGAACTATCTTCGACTCAGTATCATTGTTCTCGCCTGGCTACCACTTCTGCGAGCTGGCCAGATATTCCATTCCATGAGAGTTTACTATTATATACCCTGTGAGACTTAGGCGTTTTATTTATTTATTATGATTATGATTATCATGGGAGGAGGGTGGGCTTCGACAACGTTCGGCATGTGTTTATGATCTATTAGAACTCGACAACCTTTCGACAACTCTTTCCATCCCACAAATCAAGCGGCACGTCCCTGATTATCAATTCCTTTTGGTTGCTCTAGTCCCAGAGGGGTTTAGGGTCGGAGGGCCTCTGAAGTTGATCCCCGGTCTACCAACCCGAAAGCTGCTGCTGTATAGACCTTGTGAGTACTGGTTGCTGACGGGCACCTGTGCTTCTTGGCGAGTATTTCAGTGGTCTAGGACGTGGGCCCGGTTGCTTAGGGGAGTCTCAGTAATGGATCACAGGTTATCGAACAAACTATCATGTCTGCTTTGTTTCTAGGGTATACACTAGTCACCGTATGGCGGTTTCCGAAATGGAGATTTAGTCGGTGCTTTCATGATAGGCGGTGCTTGTGTGAAGTTGCTGGGGTTCTCTGCTTGAAGCCATTGAGACTTTACACCTGATGGTTGACAATTTTGTTGAGGAGTGGGATTCTACTGGTGGCCTATCTGCCGGGTCTTTATACCTGGTACTTGTTGCGTGTTCGGTTTCTCGAGCCCTGTTGAAGTATCCGTTTCTTGATTTAGTACGATGGCGACCTTCTCAGGATCTAGCTCAAACTGCCAAACTAGTTATTTTAACTGGAGACACGAAGCAGCCTCGGTCGCGTGCTTCTGTGCAAGACCGTTATGCTTGGGTATTATGACTGCTAGCCTTGTGCTAGTACGAGTGCTCGTGTCTGCACTGGACTGCAATGCCCTGTCAGGGAGAAGTCGACTCAGGTGTTTAGAGTTATCTTCTCTCGCGTTCGTGAATCGACGCTTCTGCAGTTCTTTGCATTTGACAGAGATTCTATTCTTTTCCCGTTGATCAACAAAACTCAAGGGTATGATTGTGACGGTTGACTTTGTTTGTTTTGTTAGACATTGTTTTTCTTGATCAGCATTTCCTTGTGGCCCTTCACCAAGGTCACTAAAAGCCTGTCTCTTTTTTTTTTCAAGTAGTTGCGTTCGGGGGATTTTCTTCTTTTTTCACCTGTAGTTTCCATACCCCTTGTCAATGGTTGTGATGATTTGTTTTATCGATCATTGAGTCAGATTTGGCGACAATCTTCTGATCTTGTGATCAGTAAGACACAAGCCATGAACTGTTCTCTAGAACAAAAAGGTGACTTGGCTGTCTATCGAGGGAAGAGCTTCAATCTCTTTTGTCCAGATGCCCGTCAGACACGTTCGTAGACTATTACCTATTGATTTTTGTTTAATTGTTTGTTGTTTGTTGTTGTCTAATATTGTTGCCTAATAGTGTTATAATTTGCAAATAATAAATGCCAGGTTGATTACAATGTACGGCTGATGCATCACATGGTTTCGTGTTAGATCTTGTACCAGATTGTAGGCTCTTTTCCTGATAGTTGAACGAGTGACATTTAACTTGGGTATTTAATCGGTATCTGAATTTGTATTGTATAACGGGTATTCAATCATCTGTGAAACCTGTTTCTTTATCTCTGCGACTGTCAATTATAATAAAAGAATCGGCATTAACTCAGGCTGAGCAAGTAAATATCGTTTAGAATGATCAAATTGAATTACTGGGGCGCATGTATTTATTGCTTGTCAGATCAAACCTGTGGTCGTCATTAATTTTCCTCCAGGATATTTGTTTACTGGAGGACTTGTTGTAATTTGGGAGTGTTTATATTCCAAGAGTCACTAAGAATTTTGGTAATAGAGCAATCAATCAACTTGAATTGGAAACCACCGGTTGCGAGAAGAAAAGAATTGAAACGAGAGATATCTTGACTCTCATATTGAATAAACGAGCCAATTGAGCAGTTTCACGGATATCACTAATGTTGGCAATGGCATGATTCACCAGTTATGTTGAACCAGGTATACTTGAAAAGATTTATGCTTCACAACCTTGTTAACGTGTGACAGGAAATCGTGGTGTTATTTCTTCATGTATCATCAGAATTGTTGATCACGGCAAATTTAAATCTTGTTTTCCTTTTAATCTGTCGGCTGCCATACAAGGTGTAATCTGCATCATTGCCTGGTTCTTTCTGTGTGGATGGTAAATGAAAGGAAAAGATTTTAATAAACCAATTCATTTTTTGATCATGGAGTTTAATGATAGTCACGTGTATTCCTATATTAGCCCTTACTCTGATTCTTTTTTTTTTTTTTATGCTAGCGTCTAACTCGGTAAATAACCTCTCGTTTTTATTATAAATCTTTTCCTTCTTGTTTCTTCTTTCTTCTTATTATGATAGCTATCACTATCTTTATACCCCCTTCTTCATCGCGCCTCCTTGGTTCTAAAAAGTTGGTGCACGTGATGTCCCACATGTATTCCTCAACTCCAAACTCAATTGAAATATCTCGATAAACGGATCCTTTATATTCCTATTTCGCCCTCGTTACATTCGGCCAATCTCTTCTTCTTCTATATCTATACCTGCTCCCCTCGGCTGCTGCTGTTCATTTCTCGTTCAAGTTGCGATCCAAGAAGGAACGGCTTAAGTGGCTCATTGTTTAGCTTTTGTTTATGGTTTTTTGGGTTGGCTTTTGACTCAATCTTCATGCACCATTTTATTATTTTTCACAACCTTCTACCAGTCCAAGATTATATCATTTTGCTTCATTCAAACATTTCACAATAACAGCATTATGGCCTCTCCTTTGTTTCCTCGTTTTTCTCGTTTCTCCAAGATTGCAATACTTGGTGTTTTGCTTGTCACGCTGGTTGTCGTCTTAAACTCATTCTACGTGCTGCACCGGGACGGTACTCTGAACATGGATGTTTCCCAGCAGCTGAGCCAGGTCATTAGCAATATCCCCTGTCTGGGTCCAAGCAAGTCTGAAAACGATGAGAATTACGAAAACATGTACAATAACTACAAGAAAATGTACGAGGCCCTGCAAATTGACTACGAAAACCTAAAGTTCCAGTATGATTCTATGAGCGGCGTGTCATCAATAGGCGTGAATGGAGCCGAACGCAGGATTGACAGTTATTACCAGGACGTTGTCATCACAAATGCGACATATGATGCTCCTTATGAGTCGACGTTTGTAGATGCACGGTTCAAACAGGCAGAACTGACTGCTAAGAATCTAGCCCAGCAGATTGAAAAGGACCTGCTTGAGAATGGAATGGGCAGAACAGATACTGTCAAGTTTATCTACGATGTTCAGGACACTGACATGTATCAAGCACAAGAACTGTATGATGATAAGATTGCTAGAGAAAAGAAGGAAAAAGAGCAAAAGGAAAAGGAACAGAAGGAAAAAGAGCAAAAGGAAAAAGAGCAAGAGGAAAAAGAGCAAAAGGAAAAAGAACAGAAGGAAAAAGAGCTGAAAGAAAAGGAAGAAGAGACGCTGGAACAAGACAATGAGAGTGAGGTATCAGACGCAATGTAACAAAACAAGAACAATTTCAATCCAAAGAAGGTGATTTAATTGATGTTTAGCACACTGTATCATTATTTTTATTATTCCAATTAATCTATTATCAGCCTATTCATAACCAATTCCTAGCACCAGGCTTCAGCCGTCCATCACGTGTTGAGGCCTGAAGGATAGCGTGTCGTCCACCCGACAGGCGGTGCTGAATAATGGTCAGTCGGTTTGAAATTTTAAATTTAGTAGCCTATTTCCTTCACCCTTTCTTCGTTTTTATATCCTTTTTATATTTTTCAACCTTCTGAGCTTGATCGAACCTCCTTTTTTTAATTGGTTCTGAGTATATTCCACGTCTTAAGATCAGCTCGTGACACCTATTCCCGCAACGTTTCACCATGGTGTACCATTTTCTGCGGACGCCATTTGGCCTGGCTGTGTTTGTTGGTTTATTTGCCACTGGAGTGCTGTTTTACTTGACTACAGATGACGAGACATATTCGCTGTTGATGGGTAATGACGATGGAACTATTGACTTGGACCGCAAGGAACGGGAGTATGCGGATCTCCAGCGAACTATCAACCCATATGCGTATGCTCAGCATATGAATTCCTTCTTGGAGGGAAACGTGGACGACATTGAGAACGGTGTGTTCCAGGTGCAATTGGAAAATCTGGATGACGAAGCAGCGATAGAGAAGTACCAAAAGACAGTAGACCGCTATCTGCGATATCACAAGATTCTCAAGACCCGCGAGCGCAAGAACGAAATTGTAAAGAAACTGAACACAGAGAAGGATGAAGACGGCCAACCACTGATTGACTGGAAAAGGTATAGTTATATGACATACGCAACGGATCCAGAATACCTGTGTAACGCATTGATGATGTTTGACCAGCTGAAGAATGTGCACGGTTCACAGGCAAAGATGACATTGTTATACCCAACAGAATGGGGCACTCCATCTGGCGACGTGGGGCGATTGGCACAGGAAGAGGAAAATAAGAAGAAGAAGGGTTCGAAAAAGGATCCAACTATGCCATTATTGCGTGTGGCACAAGACAAGTACGGGATCAACTTGGTTCCTATACGCCCGTTATCTTTTGGAGTCAAAAAAAGCGAGGAGCTGCAAAACGAATACTTTAGAAACCAAGACACTTGGAAACACTCGTTTACCAAAATTCTGGCCTTTAACCACACCGAGTTTGATCGCGTTATTATGCTCGATGCCGATGCTTTTGTGATGCACCCATTGGACTATTTATTTTTTGAAGACGACGAAGCTGTGTTCGGCAAGGATCAGGTTGCAAACACACTGGCCTCTGAAAAGTATTGGGACAAGCCTCAATCTGAAAAGTACCCTGCCATCCAGGCCCCTCCCGCTTATTGGTTAGTCCCCGATTCACCAGAAGAAGAGGCTTGGATCATTAAAAATAGAAACAAGGGTGGATTTGGAACCCCAGCTTTTACCACTATGATGGAGGTTATCACCCCGTCAAAGAGTAATTTTAAGCGAATCAAGGACCGCTTTAAAGTTTTGGAACATTTTCACATTAATGAAAAGCTCAAGGCGATATCCAAGCAAATGGAACGGGCAGCTGAAGACAAGAAGACGAAGAACAAGAAGAACAAGAACAAGGATGCGCATGTACAGCAAATCACCCGGCCCAAATTTTACGACATGGAATTGTTGAACGATGCTTTTGCCAACGTTACCATTATTGGGGACGATGAGATTTTCCAAGACGAATCTGCGCGTGATGAAGTTGAGGCCGAGTTGTGGGGTTTGACAAGTGGTGCTATTGAAAAATACACGCGTGCCAACAACTCGTATGGCGTGCTGGATCACCGAGGACTGATAATATTGACAGGAGAACTTGCTCAAGAAGACCATTCCAAGTACTTGAAGAACTATGTTTCGTTGCAACGCGAAGGAGCAGAAGACAACGGCCAAGGCTCTGTTGAGCAAAGCAAGCATCGCGAGTCTACCGATTTGTGGGACCCCATTTATGCGATTTCCACGACAGCGTTTATCCACTTTTCAGACTGGCCGTTCCCCAAGCCTTGGAAACAGGCGAATGCCGAAGAGGTGTTGAAAAGCCAGCCTGCGTGTGAGGTTGTTGGATACCGAACCAAGCGCCATTTCTTCAAGCTGTTGAAAAAGAAGGTGCCAATTGAATCGTGTGATGCCCGAGACTTGTGGCACATGTTTTATTTGGACTTTGAAAAGAGACGAAAAGATGTTTGTGAAATGCATTTATCTCATATGTAAATTATATTAGTGACAAGAAAAAAAGAAGAAAAAAAACCTGCATCAAAAGATCTATTGATATAAAATAAAATAAAATTAACTGGGTGATGAAACAGAAGAAAAAAAAAAAAAAAAAAAAAGTGTGTAACTTAGAGGAATAGGAATTGGAATTGGAATAGGTATCATTAGGAAATCTATAAAATATGCTGTAAAATGGGCTTTCCAGTATACTAGTAACTAAAATCAAAAGAACTCCAACCCAATATTATATATATACATACATAATATATAAACGTTTAATATAAAAGATCAATCATTTAGCAACCTTGATAAAGTTCTTATAACTCGAATCAGCTTCAACTCCTAGTTCCTCTAAATACTTTGGAACTCCTCCGAGGTATATCAAAGCCTCCGCCTTCTTGCCCGGTATATTGGTGCCGACGTACCAGGACGACTTGGATCCTTTGAGCAGAGTCAGGTCTTGTAGTTCGTTGACATGTTCGCGCCAGGCAACTTCTGCATCCGGCGCCGCATACATGTAGCGAAGGTTGTTCCGTTGGGTGTAGATGATTGCATCGGTAATCCAGTCGGCCTGGATCTGGACACAAGTCGGGCCGTTGGCAAATGCCGTGGGACCCTGGGGCCCAAACATAAAGTACAGGTTGGGGAACCAGGAAGTGCAAACCCCCAGGTATGTGTTGACGCCGAGATTCCATTTGTCAGTTAGATTTAGGCCGTTGATGCCGGTGATGTCGATTTGGATCAAGCCGCCGGCGACAGTGTCAAATCCCGTTGCGAAAATAACAGCGTCAAACTCAAAGTCCTGGGTTTGGGTACGTATGCCGTGCTCTGTAAACTCAATAATAGGGTCTGTTTTTACGTCGACTAGCCGGACATTATCTTGGTTGAAAGCTTCGTAATAGTTTTGTTCGAGACTGGGGCGCTTACTGCAAAAGGTGCACATTTGTTTTTTTGGCGCCAGCTTTTCCGCGACTACGGGGTCCTTTACTCGTTTATGGACCTGGCGTCGCCAAAAGTCGTACTGTAAACTATCAGCAATGGGATTGGTCCACACATCGTAAAAGGTGCCAACCCAAAAGTTAAAGCCGCCGCTGTCAAAAAGCTTTTGGAAAACTTCTTCGCGCTCTTCTGGCGTTACTTCAAGGGCAGATCGGTCGTCAAAGCGGTACTGGGTTCCTGCTGCGGAGTATCGCAAGGTGTCTTCCCAAAGCTGGGGGAGGTATGGTTTTTTGAGGATTTCCTGCTGCCGGTCTAGTTTCTTTTGTTGCATGGGGATAGCAATGTTGGGCGTTCGTTGGAAGACTGTTAGCGAGCCGGCGATGGCGGAGACGGCCTGGACCACTTGGACCCCGGAAGCGCCGGTGCCGATGACCGCGACCTTTTTGCCATTTAGATCAAGATCCTCTGGCCACTGTGCTGTGTGTGTTGTTCTGCCTTTGAAGTTGGCAATGCCTGGGATGTCTGGGATGTATTTCTTTGCTGCAAACCCAGAGCAAACGACAAAGTTCTTTGCGAGATAGGTTCCTTGGCCCTCGCCCGATGTTGTGATAGTCCAGAGTCCGGTGCTCATGTCAAAGGTTGCTTTTTCGACGCATGTGTTGAAGGTGTATGATTGTGAGAGGTGGAGTTTCTTATCGACGTGTTGGAAATAGTCGCAGAGCTCTTGGCCGTTTGGAAAGCGCTCGGTAAACTCCCAGTCTTTGTAGCATTCTTCGATCCACAGCTGGTAGATGGGGGCGTCTGAATCAACACGGACGCCAGGGTACTTGTTCCAGTACCAGACTCCGCCGAGCTTGGAGCCTTTTTCGAACCCTTTGACGCGGAAGCCGAGGGACCGTAGTTGGTATAGTTGGTACACACCGCCAAAGCCGCCGCCAACGACGATGGCATCATAGATATCTTTGAAGCTACTCATGGATAAAACAAAAGAAGTGGAAAAGTTGAGGAGAGGTGCTATCACATGAAGATTGCTGACGACAATTCAAAGAAGGGGGGGGAGCAACGATATGGTTGGTTGGTTTGTTGGAGAACAGGGTAGGGAAGAAGAAGAAGAAGAAGAAGAAGAAGGAGAAGGAGAAGGAGAAGGAGAAGGAGAAGGAGAAGGAGAAGAAGAAGACGAGATGGGATGGGATGGGATAAGAAAACCGGTAGATTAAAAGTTTCTGGGCACGGATTGATCGCGGGTGCTGCTGCTTACGGCAAGAGTGTCAAAACGAAAAAAAAAAAAAAAAAAAAAAAAATAATAATAATAATAATAATAATAATAAAAATAGAGAGAAAGAGAAGCATGGTTAATAGTCGCCGTCATCACACGATATGGGGGTCTTAATCTGCGCGTCCCGAACAGCTAATTCGTTGCGGCAATTAGCCTGTTGTCGAGCGGAACACGACAAGCGGGGAATGTGTTCAGCCCTGCGAGTTTCAGCCCGGGTACGAAAGGGGCCGCCACACGGGTGGGTTAGGGTATGCGTTATGTGTTTATTTGTTATTTGTTTTATTTATTTGTTATATATACACATACTTTGTTCATACGCTTGTAAATTATTACGGATGCCTTCTCTGTTCACGCTACGCTTGCCTTTGCTTCAGTGGTTGGTGCTCTAGAGGCTCAAGCTACGCAATAGGCGTTAGCCACAAGCGCTCTCATTCAAGCCTTGCTGTACAGGCGCTGGTATGGCGGGATCTCGCACGGCATTTGAGATAAGGTATCGCGTCTACGCCATCCTGTGCCCACGTTTACCCCGGCAGTTGCGCTCTTAGCCGCAGCGCGGCGCTATCCCCCGTTTTATGGGTGCTATTTACCGGCTCTGTGTCCAAGCAAACCAGGCAGCAAAAACCCAATCTCGTCTTTGGTTCTTCCGTCGCCGGCAACATATCGACGATCCTCGGTCTTCGGCTGCACCATGACTCAAGCAGGTTTAGGGCCAAGGAGTCATCAGCATAGCGGCTGCTGCTGCTGCTGTGCGACTGCGTCCGTCTGTACGTGTACACTTGAAACGTAACGAACCACGCGCGCCTGCAAGTTGCTAGGTTGGCGAACAACTGCAAAGGCATTCAATTGAATCTTGCAATCTGAATACACAACTACTAAACCTCCTGTTAGCCGCTGCTGCTGACTACAGCCTTAAGCGACCCAGACCACAGGTGTCAAAAGGAAAAGAGAGGCATTTGGCAGTTTATATATATATATATATGATATACATTACAATTGATATCTACTAAAACCACGATTCCCTCGTTATTAAACAGCATTGCCAGACAACAGGTGGCTAAACAGCTATGCACGACTACTGAAAATACACCACTCATCGGAAACTCCGTAGTTCACCCAAGAGTAAACCAACTCACCAACTAGTCAATTGGCGTTCTGTACTTGCTTCAAGTGGCAAAGCAGACAGACTCTCACTTGTACCCCCCCGTTCTCACGCCATGATATCTGATTACAATCACTCTGACCGCGTGTAAGCAGTCTTTATACCAGCCGTCGTCTCGCATGTTACTTATATCTACGGACAAGAGATATCCCTCCCCATGTCTCAGACCTTGAACTTTTACATCAGAGCCCATCTCAATTAGCCGCAACGAGTAAGCAAAGCGTCGCTACTGCTACCTAAGCTAGAAAATGGGCAGCCAGTAACAGCTGCTTGGTTTTATATATATATAATATATATATACATATTGCGAGAATCTCCCGTTTTTTTTTTTTTTTTTTTTAATTCAACATTCACATACAATTCAGACCCAGCTTTAAAGATAATCCAAAGTATATATACCTGGTGATATCCTTTAAATCACACAATCATATATATCAGTAAAACTACACAAGTATTACAAGTATTAGATCAATCTCTAACATCCTATTCTATACATCACCATGGCCACACTCAACAAAGAATCAATTGCAGAGCTTGACCGTCTTGCAGCCGCTGCCACCAAAGACCCCCTTCACCAGCTACCCAATGCTACAATCAACGTTGTTAACCGAAAGGGCGAGCTCATCTACAGCAAATATGCTGGCAAGGTAGGAGTCACCTCTGACAAGGACGTGACCTCGGAAAACATCTTTTGGATTTCCAGCTGTGCCAAGATGGCCTCCATGATTATCATCTTGCAGACAGTCGAGAAAGGCCTCATTGGACTTGATTCTGCTGACGACGTCGATAAGTATGCACCCGAGCTTGCCAACATTCCCATCCTCAAGCAGGTCAATCCGGATGGCACCCTTCTTCTGGTCCCCAAGACTAAGCGAATCACTCTTCGCATGCTGTTGAACCACACCGCGGGATTTGGCTACACTATTTTCAACGAAGGGATCAAGAAATACAGTGAATTGTTTGGCGGGCCCGAGTTTGTCAGTAATTACAGTTGTTATGAAAAGTTTCCCCTGCTGTTTGAGCCTGGTGAGCAATTCAACTACAGCTCCGGTATTGACTGGGCCATGAACATTGTGGCCCGAGCTGAGGGCAAGTCTTTTGACCAGCTGCTTCAGGAACGCCTTGTAAAGCCTTTGGGACTCCATTCGGTCACGGCAGCACCTGACAGGGAGTTGCAAAAGAAACTAGTCGACATTCAACTGCGAATGGACGGCAAGTTCGTGCCCATTCCATACCCAGTTGAATGGACTCTCAGTGACAATGAGTACAAGCGAACACACGCGTACCAATCTGCTGGCGCTGGCATTTTTACCCAGCCTGGAGAGTATACCAAGATTATGTCCGTATTGTTGAACAAGGGTGTTTACGAGCCAACTGGTGCCCGTATTCTTTCTGAAGAGACTGTCAAGTCCATGTTTGTCAACCAAATCCCCCAGTGGCCCGACATTGGACGTGATGGGTTCAAGACTACCTTACCGATTGTGGTCAAGGAAGTCGACGAAATATTCCCCCAGCCAGGCCGTCCACCACAAGGCTGGGGATTTGCCTGTTTCCTTAACCTTGTCCCTGTTGAAGGAGGCCGTGCTGTCAACTCTGGCGCTTGGTGTGGTGTTTCCAACTCTTATCTTATTGTCGATCCTACCAGCGGTATTTCTGTGTTTATTGCTTCTGAGTATTTCCCATTCAACGATGAACAGGGTCTCAAATTTGCCTATGATATTGAACAGACTGTGTACAAGGGATTGAACAAGGAATAAATGAATCCTTTTATTTTTATTTTTATGATTCATAGATATATAGTTTATCACGAGTTGATATTGATATGATATTGATACAAGTATCCGCAATAAATCACACAGCACAACAAGTCAAGCATCCGATCCACGTACAAAATAAAATGCCATGAAGCTAGTTTTGAATCACATTTGTGATTCATTTGTAATCAATAGAAATGCATGCTTTGGGCAATCACGTAATGTGATTTTATATTATGTCATTATTCAAGTAATATTTCAGTAACAATACTCAAGCAATGGTCATGTTGAGATCCAAGCCAGTTCCATCTATATAATCAAGCTTATCAAGCTTTCCTCATGTAACATCTAACATACAACATATTCCAAATTACATTACATATTTATTCCACCTCCAACAGGTAGTGTCGAAACTAAGCCACGCGACGAACCCATGAGTTAATCGTTCTCAGGCTTGGCTTTTAAATTCTGCCAGAACGACAGACTCTCCTTAGCTAAGGGCTCATGTAGAGCCTCAACATCTTCAGTTGTAATGAATTTCCTGTCAACAAGCTGAGCAAGCGACCACTCCCAAATAGATTGGATCTTGGCAGGATTCCTGGCAGCAGCAGATGGCTTTATGGCATAGCCAACAGGATAATAATACTTTCCATTGTCTTTCTGTGGTGTCAACTCGGGAGAAAGTGCAGTATATAACGTATTATATGACCCTTGCTCGGTAGAAATTCCAAGGAAAAAAGAAATAATTCTGCTAAAAATTTGGAACGGCCCACCAATATATGGAACACTATTATAAGAGTCGCACAAATTTGTGTGAATACAAACACCTGGGTGGAGAGAGACTGAAAGGATAGATGGAAACTTTTCGGCAAGCGCTTTGGGGGACGTAATACTGGCAAGCTTGGAGTTTCCATATCGCAACCAGCTAGAAATGACATCAGGAAGTCCACTGTAAATTTTGGAAATATCATCTGGACTTTCAGTAAAATTGTGTCCGAACGAGGAGACATTAACTATACGAGGATCTTTAGATTTCTCTAGCAATGGGAGAAGGTTAATAGTGAAGTAAAAAGGAGAAATATGGTTGATTTGCATCTGAACATCGAAATTATCCTTGGTAATCTCAAGAGGTACCGCCATGAGAGCTGCGTTGTTGATGATAAGATCAAGTTGGCTTTCACGTTGAGCAAAGCTGGTAAGACTTTGCTTGGTGCTTTCAAGACTAATTAGGTCCAACTGGAGGAAAATGATCTCTCCAAAAACAGCATTTGATGGTAGAGACTCTTTGCGCGAATCAGCTTCGGTCTTCATGTCTTGGATGGCTTTGAACGACTTTTCTGGGTTACGGGCAGCAAGATAAACAGTCCAGCCATGAATATAAAGATTAAGCGTAGTATACCAGCCAAGGCCACTGGTACCACCTGTCACGATGGCCACCTTGCGGGTCTCTTTAGGGTTATTAAATGGAAGAGTATTGGGATCGAACTTTGTTGCGTCCATTTTGGCTGTGTTGTGAGATGTGAGATGTGAGAAAAAAAGACAAGTAAATGGTAATAGAGAATGGCGACAAAGATAAAGATGGTGGTCAATTATATACCATCCCCTAAATTGATTATTGCCCTGTTTCCACAAACGGCACTTGTGATTTAGTAAGCACGACAATGTTTTTGAGCCACTTGTATACTATGAAACTATACAAGAGTAACTCAAATTGGGGGTCAGGCTTGAGAACAGTACACGTAACTCTGAAATATTATATAAAGGCCAGAAAAGTTCTTCACGATGAATTGATAATGATAAGTTCTAAGGGTATTGGAGTATTGAGGTGTATCTCGGTTAGCTATAGGATCTTAGGATCACAGGATTTCCGCAGTTCGGAATCATTTAGAAATATAAACCATGTAGTGGAATGATGCGCTATTAGCCGGGCCCAGAAAAGAGCAACTGTCTAATGAAGCAGACGATCTTTGCTGAGGGGATTTCATATATTCAAGAACAGTGTTTGTTTGTCAGACTACTTTTCGAACATACTATCGGTTTAATATTTGACTGTTAAACTCGCAAGAAGGAAACGACGTCCGACTCATTAAACCCGTTAAACTCTTTATCATCATGTCTTTACCACCCAGAGGATTTGATACTCCATGGCTGTTGAAATCAAGGCACCACGTGGATGGCTCTTTAAAATAGCAAACACAAACTTTTCAATCGCACCACTGACCAAGGTATGTTTATATTTGGATATATTCACGGAGCATGATTCGAGCCGGCAAAGGAACTACTAACCAAGCAGCAGTTCCCCAGGATTACATCTCAGCATATGGTGCACGGGTATCAAGGGTTAGGAATCTCCACAAGGTTGGCGCGTTATCAGTTATCCAGCTACCGGCTAATAAACTCAATTGAACGTGAATGCAAAGGCTGGGTATAGGGTCCGCTTTGAATAGCTGACAGGAATTCTGGAAGAAAGCAAAAAACTTTCACAAGGACAGATTTGTCACTTGATCAAGAGATCAGCCTTGCTCTGTCAAATCATTTGACGGGTCTTTAAGAAAGATTCTTAATCTTAATCCTGAGATGACACCGGTTTTTTGTTTTTTTGAAAAGAAGAGAAGGAGGAAGGGCGGCGAACAAAGACGCTGTTAGCAAACACCGCACACAAAACCCTAAACTGCATATAACTAAGAACCGTTAACCCAATTTGTATGTTAGAAACAATGTACATTTGCACATGACGACGTGCAGCAACACGTTTCAAGACGTCGATTGTTCAGGTTTTTAATCCTTGAGCTGAACAAGGGACTGAAGATGATGTACTGATGATGTGGTGTAGGTTTGGTGTAGGCTTGGTGAAGGGTTTATTGCAGAGAGCGCAATTTATAAGAGAAGTAAAACTGTTTCAGTGGAAAGGAAAGAAAAAAAAAGTAGAGGAGCGAAAGAAGGAAATCAAAAAAAGGAAATCAAAAGCTGATATTGGAAATGCGATTGGTTAACTGAGTTGGTCATATGATTTGCCCTACACAGGGGCTATCAAATACATGAGTGCTGGGCAGCTAGCTTTTTATATATATATTTTTTATATGTACTTTCTATATTGAATAAGACAATGAAAATGAGCATCTTCGGTCATTTGAAGCAAACCACGCAGTGCTCGACGTAGATTCCAGATTACATCCAAAGAATAAAGAATCGAAATAAAGGTCAATTTCTATTGTTCTTCCAAAAGGGGCGTGTACAGCCTCACCCTACTTGGTTTAGTTTTCTGGTCACAGTGGGCCAGTATAAATACTTGTAAAATCCCCTTCCAATTTTTTTTCCCTTGTTTTTTCTGTACTCGCCACCTCCATTTGCAAGTTCCTGGTTGAATCTCTGCTTACTTTTTGTTTCTTTTTTGTTTTTTATATTTTATATTTTTGTTAAGTATTCCAACTATTTTCATTCCTTTTTTGCTCTTGTCTTCTTATTCATTCCTTTGCTATTTCTTACGATTACTGCGCTATACTCTTTTTTCGCTATAAACCCCTACACTCCTTGATTTGAAACTACACTCTTTTATCAATAATGAAGTTCTCTGCTGTTACTGTGGCCTTGATGGTCGCTGTTCTTCCCTCCAGTCTTGCTCAGACTACTCTTCAAGTCGTTGCTTCTACAACTCCATACTACTCTTCAACGACTACAGAAACTATCTACGTGACTTCTACCGACTGGAGCTACACTCCTCCTAGTTCTACTCCTACCAAGTCTATTTCCACTATCCCAGCAGGTTGGGAACCTAGTGGTTCATCCACACCTACACCTACACCTACGCCTACACCCACTCCTGCTCCTCCAGCTGCTTCTCCCAGTTCAGTTACTCCAGTTACTCCATCCACTGCCTCTCCTGATTCAGTCACTACAGTTACTCAATCCGCTGCTTCTCCTGATTCAGCTTCTTCAACTCTGGTTCCAACCACTTTGGTTATAATATCATCGGCCCCAGCTTCAGTCAATACTGAATCCCTTAACACCGACGTTTCCAACATTTCTCCCACTCCTTCAACTCCCGTGCCCTCTCAAAACACTGCTGCAGCACCTGCCAATGATCCCACATCTGCTTCCGCTACTCCTTCCCCTGTCTCTTCTTCCATCCAAACTCCAGCCCCTGCTACTGATGTCGAAACTTCTCCCAGCTCGCCTACCCCTACACCCCAAGCTCAGAGCTCTGCAGCCAACAATGACGTAGTAGTCGTCACCGTTACTGCAGATGCAGTGTATGTTACAGACGTTCATTATGTCTATGCTACTGCTTGGGTCACTGTGGAGGTCTAACAGGAGTTCATGTACCCTACAAGCATGCTTCTTTCATCAAACAAGTCTACATTTTCACGCTTTTTTTATATTTTTATATCTTTATATTTTTTTTTTACATCTCATGACTTTTTATGACTTCATTTTCTACTTTTGTTTGACCTACAAGTTGCGCAATAGTCCTTTGTGAATGTTTTTTTTGCTGGTCACTAAATCTTTCACAAACCGACTGTTTGACACTGACTTGCCGGTTATTTTCTGAGAGTCCATTTATAGAGCTTTGCGTTGACTCCTCTCTGCTTGAAATAACACCATTACCCAGGTCGTTTCTTCTTTTCCTTTTCTTTTTGTCAATTGAATGTTATGACGATTATTATCATTCTATTGTTCTTGAAATATGACGCATTGTTGCAAGATTGTCTCGTTCCTGAGCTGCCAGTAAAAACTCAATTAGCCCAGTGAAATGACAACCCATGTAACTAACGCATATTACTAGCCATTCAAACAAATACATTTTTATTTTGTTATTTTTTTTAAATTTTATATTTACTTTTTTTTATATAAATATACATATCATTGGCACCTCTTTTCCCCTTATTATAAATAGAATAGTAAACAATCAAATACATTCTATTGTAAATCAACAAAAATTAATAATCTCTAGTGTAATGGAAAGAAGGTTCAATATCAATATTTCAAACTATACACTCAAAAATCCAAGTCAAAGCCAACACCTACTTGCCAACCCTTTCTGACAACATCCTTTGCAGCGTCATTGACCACAAACGGCGCGGCATATACAAGCTCCAACTGAGCGGCAGGTGTCTTGTATACAAGACCAAGGCCACCAGATGTAGTAGGGTTCTTAAACACATCGGCAAACGACTGTGAGTTTAAAGACTCGCCTTCTGATGAATGAGGAATAGGTATAAGGTTGGCTTGTGAGAAAAAGGCGACAAATCGTAAAGGCGACAAATACTCAGTGGCCCACTTGGAGTTCAATCGAGGAAGCTTGGCTGTCACACTGGCAGTTCCTGCCGCAAATGCATCGCTGCCGAGGGGTTCACCGCCTTCCTTGGGACCAAGGGCTGAAGGCTTATAGGCGTGAAGTAAAACGCCTGGAGGAGTAGCAGTGGACGAAGCAAAACCACCGTTAGGGCCACCCAAGAAAAAGCGATCGTAGATTGAGGATGAATGGGCGTGCTTGTTGTTGTAGGCCCATAAAAGGCCGGAGCCGGCGGCCAAGTTGAAAACAACATTGTCGTGACCGGGGTCTAAAGATTTAGAGTACTGAGCATGGGCCTGAGTTTTTAAAAAGGAAACATCACCAGCATACTTCTCAGAGCCAGCTACTCCAGCAACCTCAGTTTGCCAGTCCAACAGGTGACCACCGTTGATATATCCAGGTGAGTCAGGAGAGTAAGTGCGGTGGTCAATCACAAAGCGTGAAAAAACTGAAGTTTTGAAGGAGCTTTCAGGTGTGCCGGAGGGAGCCTTGCCATGGATTTCACGCTTGATGGCAGAAACACCAAACTCGGCAAAGCTGGAAGGATAAATTGGTGATTGTGTAACGAGCTTAAAAGAGCCACCGAGTGAACTTGCTGCATATGCAAGAGTTGGGAATGCGTTAGCCTTGTTGACCTTGAAAGCAGAAAGAATGAGACGAGTATCAGGAGAGTTGATGCTGAGAGGAACCGACAACTCGGAGGCACAAGAGCTGCCGGATGAAGGGAGGGACTCCTTGGTGTAAGCAAGAGCCAAGTTTTCAGCTCCTCCAAACAAGTTCTTCAAGGCAAACGAAGTGGAGAATGCCGCTGGACCATTGTCCCGGACCAAAGTCTTGATCTTTAAGGGGTGAGGGTTCGCTAGTTTCAGATATAAAGTCGCCTTCAGATCCAAAGGCTTGATACCTCTGTACGGCTCGAGAAGCGGGTTTTCTTCAGAAGGAGCTGACTGGTTAGCAAGCAAGGCTTTCAAAGGTGTGACCGAGGCAAGGTCGAGCTTGAATCTAACATCGGCGTAATTCCCAAACCGGAGGACACGAGCGGAAACCTCGTCCAGTTCCTGGAGCAATTGTTGCAGAGTAAAGGCCGATTTGGCATTGAGGATGGAATCAACCTGGGCTTGCAGAAACGAGTGTCTAGTTCTGCGGCCAGCTCCAGAGATTTTTAACGAGGCAACCTGGACCGGTAAGGATTGGTTGGACGTGACAAGCTTGTTAATGTCATCGACATGGTAGCTGGAGAACGCAATGTCGTGGAATGACGCCAACGAGTCGCCAAATACTTCGGAGGCCATTGTGGTGATAAGTGTTGGAGAGTGTGTGGTGTTGTTGTTGCGTGGTGGAAAAATTAAAAGGTTCCTGCTGGCTGTGAGTGCGGTTGTTGCGATTACGCGCAAACCAGCAGTGCCTATTGGCTACTGGCTGCAAGGGACCTTACCTTCGACCACACACCTACACACCTACACACCACACCTCCTATTCACCCTTCAGCTCTCGCCATTTCGGGCCAAAATAACCATGCCTTTGTTATCTCTTCCTCCACAGCCTTCAACTCCTCTGCCGGAGTCTACGCAGCAGGAGCTTTACGAGAACTTTTACCTCATCATGGCGTCCGGGAAAGTGTAGGTATCTTTCTTCCCCTCTTGTTCCATCCGTCACTAACTAACTCGAAGATCACAAATCCAGATCCTGCCTTCGTGTTCCTTGACTGAGGATGAATCCGGTTTGGACAATGGTGCACTACAGCCACCCCCTGGCAGTGTAATTCTAAAATGCAAGGCTCCGTTCCAACACATTTCCTGGCAATGTATCGAGGGTACATTGGGGGTTCCCAAAAACTTGTCGCACCTGATCTTTGTGCATGCCTTGCGAGTATTCCACTCAATCCTCTACGATAAAGTTACAGAACTACCGTCGTTGACGCGTTTTGACGAGGCTTTTAGTTCCACGCTTGTCATATTGTCAACGGTTGTCGAGCATTTGCCCGCCATCAACATGCGAAAGCAAATCTTGGACTTTTATTATCGCAGCAACAAGCCAAAGTTTAAGATCTATGCACAGCGGGAGTTGCATTGGCTGGCGATTTTGTTCAAAAGTAAAATGCCCAAACACAATAAATCGCCCATGCTGTGGCATCACCGGAAATGGATCATTGGCCTGCTTTACCCCGGAGGTGCACTAACAGACGGCCCCTTTGAAAAAGAGATGGAGATCATTTTTGCTGCTGGAGATGTCCATCGATGTAATTACTACAGCTGGAACTATGCCCGCTGGTTGTTTGGAATCAATGTGTTTTATGGAGACGGGAACGTGTCCCATCAGCTGGAGCCGATCATATACAAAAAGGTGTTGGCCTTTTGCACTACCCATGTGTCAGATATCTCATGTTGGACATTCCTTCTCAACTATCTGCTTGCAATTCCCAAATCGCTAGACCTTATCTTAACTGACAACGACTCAAATGAGAAGCAGATGACTAGGTATAGAGCGGATGCTACTCTAATGTCTTACGCCGCAGACGGCACTAGGCTTTCACATCGGCTACGAGATGCTATTCAAAGTGCTGAGAAGATTGCTAAAGTTGCACCCGGTCATGCAGCTGTTGAGTACTTTATAAAGACTGCAAACAAGTTTCTCGAGTCTAAACCTTATATGACAATGAGAGTCGATTTCGGTGGTGATGAAGATGAATATGATGAGAATTATGAGTATGGTTATTTTAGTTAGTGTGTAAAAACCCCAATCAAATCAAATATGAAATATCACTACTGTTTCAATTTTTAATAATAAATGCCCAAGTTTTAATAAATAAGATGATAAAAAATACTATAATGAAAGAAAAAAACAAAATAAACAAAAACTGATGTACTATTTTGCAACTTCGCGAACAACTGGGTGTCGAGTACATACTCTAGTCCATCGCCGTCTTCGCACCCAAATAATATCGCTCTCCAAAGCAGCCTTTTCATTTCCTTTTGGCTTCTTCTTTTCTCTTTCCTTTGACTTTTCCTTGGATTTAGAAGAAACCAAAGGACCTCCTAGTAACGGCATATCTTCTTCATCGCTTTCATACATATTCTTTTCCTTCTCCGTCTTTTTATCAATAACAGGCTCTGCAGGAAGAGGTTCAGGTTCAGGTGCTGGTTTCGTTTCCTTCTTGACCCTTTCCGCTGCTTCGCGTTCACTTTGATATGTAATGGGCTCAGTGTTGTATACCCACTTTTCACGCGTATCGATCAAAACTTTGCCATCATCTGATATCTGTATACCGTCATCGTCATCGTCATCATCATCATCTGAAGCGGCCTTTAAATATTCTTTGATTCGAATGCCGCGTTGCTGAACCCATTCTTCAACTCCCATATCAAGCTTCCAATTAGCACCTTGAACGTACTGCCAAAACGGAGGCGGTTGAACTTCAGTCAAGGAACAGAACCCAGGCAGTACAAAAGGCTCATTAGACCCTGCAATCACCGATGCCTGTAGTGCCGTCTTCTGAGCCTCTTTAAGCCTTTTAGAGTTGCTGAAAACCCTAGACGTATCGTGGGTTTCGAGAGAGCTCCTCTGTTCTGATAATCCTACAGAGCCGTTATCACTAAAGTCTGAATCTTCAAAATCGCTTTCTTCAGAAGACGAATAATCCAAGGGCTTATGCAAAAGTGTTGACAAAACAGCTTCCAGCTTATTTTGTTGCGCTGTTGAAGTATAAATGACCCCCAATCTGGTTCGAGGAAGATACGAATTATTGGCATATAACGACTGCTCCCAGTTGGTAAAAACACCTCTCTTGGATTTAATTTGCTTCAACTTTAGTTCAGTCTTTTTCAAACTATTTTCATCAGTTTCTTCCAATTTTGCAACATCCCAGTTATCCCAATCCCATTCAAGCTCACCATTATCTCCTTTCTTTGTGGCCCACTTGGGCAACTTGCTTCGTGCAAATTGAAACTCAAAAATCTCAACCGTACGCTGCTCGAGTGAATCGCAATAACTAAATTCAGTATAAGCTGTTTGATGAACCACATCCCAAAAGTCTGGACCAAGGGGATTAAATAGGTGTGCCGAATTAGATAGTGTCTTTGCCGTCTTCTTGACATAATATTTGGCCTTTGTGTATGCATCTTCATCGCCTTTCAACTCTGGAATTTTCTCTGACTTTGAAGATGAATCCTCTTCATCACTAAGGTCGCTATTAGTGGAAACCCCTGAATCATCACTGTCATATTGTGTATCACTATCGGATCCCAAAAATTCATCAATACTAATGTTATCTGGATCGGGGCCTTCCTTTGGACCCAATTCTTCCGAGTTCTTATCCTCAATCGCTACCTCCTCTACATCCATACTAGCCGAACTCTTATTCAAATTTCTTAGGTTGAAAATGTCCAAAGAAAATGACGATGAGCTGTCACTTCTCCTCTTTTTCTGTCTTTCTTTAATATTCATTACCACCTTTTTGAGAGTCTTCTCACCCTTTTCTCTTGTCTTTTTGAGCTCCTTTTTGATCGGTCGAAACACCTTTTCTTGGTCAAACCTAGGGTGAGACTGGATGGCTGCACCCCATCCACCAGCAAGAAAAACAAACTTCCAAGGCACCATTGCTACAAGTATTGGTGTAAGGTAATATGCTGCGAAAGCACTGAACAGTAAAACCATATACACCAAACATGAGGTCACCTCATCTCCTTCAAAAAATGCAAAACGACGTAGGATCGCAAGAGTGCTGTCATAGCCTTGGACATATAAATCCATGGCATTTTGGGTATCGACAACGTTCATATAAAATTCACGAGAGATTTCTGGCACAGGCTTTGGAACAATTGCATCAGCAAGAGGTGGACCGTCAGCAATAACTGGTGAGGAGTTATAGTGGATAAGAACATCAGTAGCTGCTGCATTTGATGTAATGGGGTTATAAGACCCGCCTGATATGATGCTTGAATATGGTGGTTTTATAGAATTAGGAGATGACGGTTGTTCATCCTGAGATTCGGAAGATATTTTGGTATTAAGTTGAGAAGCATTGGTAGCGTTTGGCTGGTAGTCTATTGGAGATATGATGCTAAGGAGCTTACGATCTGCGGGTTTTGTCGATTGAGGATCAGGAAGAATAAATGTAGGATCAGATGGATGCCTGTAAAAATAAGCCGGTACCATTGTATATGCCAACAGAAAGATAAATGGAGCCGATGGAATGAGCCGTGGGTTCAGAACAAAAAGAGTGTAGATGGCCAAAACAGATAAAGTATGAGATGGGGTCTGCCAGGTACCAATTCTAATTGCTGAGTAGTAAGCGTCGTACATAACTCCAGTTCGGGCAGTCATGTTACGGAAATTTCGACTCATAACTGGGATATTGAATGGTGTGTTGGATTTCATATGAAGAGCACGCTTTTCAGCATCAGCCATATTAAGAGAAGCTGTTGGCAATGCAGTGGCCACAATCTTTTCCATGAGTTTATCCGTAAGTGATGACTTGGTTTCCCTGTCATCCTTGTCTTTTGGCTTTTCTTTATCCTTCTCTTTCTCTTTTCCCCTTTCCTTTGCCTTCTCCTTCATCTTCTCCTTTTCTTTGTCCTTCTCCTTTTCCTTGGCTTTGTCCTTGCGTGAGTCCTTTTCTGCTACAGACGCGAGAGACGAATATGCTGTGGTATTTGAGCCTAGGGTATTGATGGATGAAGGCTGGATAATACTAGCCTCACCAGCTGCCAAAGATGAGCGAATTTCCTTTTTCGAGTGTCTTTTTCGAAAACTAAACTTCCCACGTGATCTATCACTATTGTCAGTCTTTGAATTGGGTGATTGCTGCTCCCTTTCTGGGTATATAATCTCATTGAATTTTGGTTGCTGTATAGTTGCGGACGGAGGCGAAACAGAAGCTATTAATTTTGGAGTAAGGGATTCAGAAGATTTTGGCGAGGGAGAATCGCCAGAACGATATGAGGAACCTCCTAAAGCAGTACTAATGGGCGATTCCAAATCAGCCAGTGGAGAGGATCCTGAGGGTAGTCCAAGAAACCGACTGTTGCCTGATGTAGGGATTGAAGTATTATTCAAATCGATAGAAAGGTCGTCATGTACAGACGAAGCACGCCTGTGGGCTCGGTAAGCAGGTTCATAACGAGCAGCTGGAGGCCGGCTAACAGATATTTCAGGAGACGTGGGAGATCCTAGAGGTGATATAGGATTTTGTTGTGTCTTTTGAGATTGCTGCTGTTGTGGGGAAGGTGATCTTTCCAAAAAGGCATTAAGAGTCTCCTGACCATCTTGGAGCAATTTACCCCAGGAAAAACCAGAGTTTGAAGATACTGATGCCGAGCGAGTGCTAGCTTCAGACGTTGAAACAGCTCCTGGACCTTGTGTAGTCGCAGGGGCGTCTTGGATTGTGGCAGGATCGTCAGACATTTGGTGATGGTGAGGAGAAGAAAAGAGGCAAAAAAAAAAGGTGATCAGTGGGGTCTTACTTTAGCACACACACACATACACACTCGAACTCAAAACAGGTTGCTAGTACATATCCAAAGTCAAGACATGCCCGACTCAGACCAGATTCAATTCCAAGACCGACCTACTGATCTCATTTCGTGTGTACGATTTGCTCCTGTTGGTCCTGCTTTATTAGTAGCATCATGGGATGGAGAGTTACGAATTTATGATGCTCGCCGTGAATCAGCTTCGTTATATGGATCAGTCAAGTTTTCAAGCCCACTGCTTGACGCTATCTGGGACACCACTCGAGGAAGCACTACGGCATACACTGCAGGAATTGATCAGCTTGTGCATGTTGTTGATGTTGAAAACGGAAAGTCGAGACCCATTGGCCACAGTCACAATGCCCCCGTTAAAGCCTTGGTATTCCACAAATCAACGCGATCTGTCATCAGTGGATCCTGGGACCGTACCTTACAGCAAATTGATGTTCGAACCAATACAGCAGAGCATGGTCCCACCGTTCAATTATCGGAAAAAGTGATTTCTATGGATGCTTCTCCCGATGGAAACAAACTGGTCGTTGCCACAGGCGGTGGCAAGATCAACATCTTTGACGTGCGCCAGCTAGCAGAGCCCTGTGAACAGCGTAATAGCTCGCTAAAGTACCCGGTCAGAACCATCAGATGCATTCCAGGCGCCGGTGATTTGGGCTACATATCAACGTCCATCGAGGGCCGAGTTGCAGTGGACTTTTTCAACAACGACCCCAAGCCGTTTGCATTCAAGTGCCATCGCATTGCCGATACGAGCGGTGACCAGAACGCACAAGACACTGTGATGCCTGTGAACGGACTCGCCTTTCATCCTCAATTCACCACGTTCTACACGGGCGGTTCTGATGGCACAGTGGCTCTGTGGAACTACCAAACTAAAAAGCGGGTTAAGGGTTTCCCAAAATATCCCTCAGCGGTGGTTGCGCTCGACGTGGAGCCGGGTACCGCCAGTATGCTGGCAGTAGGCGTGTCGGACGACCGGTACCGAGAGTCTCCGGAGTCTGGTGTTCAGCCGGTCGGGTCCTGCGTGTATGTGCGGTACCTGCAGGCGGACAGTCGCTGAGCCACTTGTCTCATAAAAACACTATCCCTTTGTTTCTTACAATCTTTCCTCACCTCACCACCTCTACACCTCTATTTTTCTCACAATTCACAATCTCGCAGCCCGCCATGCTGCCCTCTTGTCTTGTCCGCTCGGCGTTTGGACGGCCTTCCCGTCGGCGTCCTAGGCGCAGGCGGGCCTTATTTCTTTTATTTCTTTTCATCTCTGCTGTTCAAGCTGTTCAAATTCAGTTCTCCAATTGTCTTCAGCATCCCGCTGCGAGCTCTACTGCTTACTTTGCCCCATCGTCTGTCGATGCTGATTATAACGATGGCACAATTCCTGGACGAGCAATACTTACATTCACCGTCAGCGGTAATATGACCGGCTCTTTGGTCAATCTCAACCCGGTAACTAATACATATGGTACGATTTGTTAATTCTTTACTCTTAAAACTTTTCACCCAACTAACTTTTGTTCTGTATTTAGCAACCCTACGGTCTCAACTCAATGTGGTCAACTCTCTTCTTTTTAATGACTATTCCCGTCTGTGTGAGAACACGGTCGATGGAGTTTGTCCTTTTGGACCCGGTGCAGCAGCCTTCTCCTACTCCTTCAATGTTTCCAAAGCTTACCAAGGTGTCCCTTTTAATACACGCTTTGTCATCATTAATTCGGTTGAAACTGAAAACATTGTCGGGTGTATCGAAGCCCAAGTGACACCTATTATTGCTCGATATGCCTACTTTGTTATGGTTTTCATCATTGTGGGAATTGCTGTCTTCATTGCTGCTTCGTTCGTTGTGACCGCTTATCTCAATCCATGGACCGGCACAACGAACATATACTCATGGGCCTCAACATTAAACCGTGACGTTAACGTTGTTCGACTTGTTACGCCCGGTCTTTTCGACTTTATGAATTACTTTCAGTTTGCATTCTTTTTGTCGTGTCTCTCTCTAGATTATCCTTCATTCCTACAGCCTGTCGTTTCTACAATATCGTGGGTTGTTCTCATGTTTCGCATCTCCTTTGTATCTCACGGTACTGGGGAGTTAATTGACGGCGTTTATTCTACTAGCGGCCCTTACGGCCTTCAACACATGTCGCAGATTGTTCGACAGAAGCACGTTAAAGACATATGGGCAACCTTTACAGTCTGGCTCCTTGTTCTTACAGCTGGAGTTCTGGCGATTGGCCAACTTGCTAGCCTTATAACTTGGGCTTGGCGCAAATACAAGTCTGATAATTATGACTTGCGTTCTCGAGCCGGCTCATTTGCCTTGGGCCTGGTCTTGCGAATAATCTTCAGAGTCTTTGCTCTCCCTCTTCTCGTTTTCTGTTTTTTTCAGTGTGTGGTGACAGGCTTGAAGGATTCCAACAATGTGACTGTTCCTGTCTATCTCACCGTCATTGCTGCCTTGGTTCTTGTTGCCTGGGTTGTATCGGCAGTAGCCATCAGCTACTATCTTTGGCAGCATGCTTCTCGCCCTACCATTTTTGACAACTTTTCCACTCTTCTCAAGTTTGGAACGCTATACAACACTTATACGGAACATGCAGCTATGTTCTTTACCGTCGACTTTGCTGCGAACTTTCTTCGCGCCCTTACAATTGGTGCAATTCAGACTTCGGGCCTAGCTCAGATTACGCTTTTGGCTGTCATTGAGTTGGCATATCTTTTTTCCCTGATGATTGTTAGACCCTACGATCCTGAAACCAACATGAACCTCGTGTCGTCTATCATCACAGCTGTTCGCTTTGTTCTTGTTATGCTAACACTACCTTTCATTCCATCTACAGGGGTTTCTCCTGAATCGCGACAATGGTTAGGATATGTCATTCTTATTTTACATGCCTTGGCTATATTGTTGTTTTTCGTCCGTGCTGCTCAGGTAATTGCCGAAGTTGTAACTCGATACACTGGTGCCGGCCTTGATACGAAGCGTGGTGGTGCTATTTATAACCTCAAACAGTTGTCACGACGACGACAGAGGCCTCGTTCAGCCGGTGCTCAGTCGGCTCCTACCGTTACGTCTAGAAATGCGCCTATAGATACTGAGTTGGGAATGCGCGAAAGGGATAGCTCAACTAGTCTGACAAAATCTAATACTCGAATGATGGGCTTGGGAATTCGCTCTGTCACTGCTGGCTCGTCTGCAGAAGGAGAATATAAGGACAATCCAGGATCTGCAGGAAACGAAGGTGTCATTGGGAATGATGACGATGACGTACTTTATGCAGCAAGACGGCTTCAAGAAGGTACCGCAGGTAAGAGCAGAGGTTATACAATGCTTACTCCCCAGCTTGACAATTTTGACGATGTTTACATTTCTTCCCCTACTTCTGATATTTCTTCTTTCGACGTCCCAAATCATCATCGCACACAGAGTATTACAAGCAGGCAAAGCAATGAACCTACTCTCCGAAATAGCATAATTCCTGTGGGCAGTGCCTCTGCTGCTCTAGGCCGAAGCAATACCGCTGGTAAAAGGCCAGTGCCGACAGTACACAGAGGTGATTCCGGATACTATCGTAAACCGCGACGAAGAGGATCTTCTTTTGACTGGTCTTCGCCTGCTTATCTAAAGTCTACATTAGAAAATGAAGGAGGAAACAATGACTACGACGACAATGCACTGGCTAGTCCCACTAGTCCAAAACCAACTTCTACCGGTCACAATGAAGATGATCCTGGCAAAATTAGAATGGGCCTGGTTTCTCCTCCCCCTGCTGGTGTGGACTACGCCGTCCGAGAAGCTGATATTTATTACAGGCAGCAAGCGGAACATCGCAAGCAAAGCCGCAAACACAAACACAAACACAAACATAAGAAGACTGAAGATGGAGAAGAAGGCAGTAAGCGAAAAAGGAAGCACGCTCACAGGAGACGTAGGGCCGACGATGATAATACAGTTATAAACACACCCAACCTCGATAAAGAACTCAGCGCAGCCTCACCTAAAGATAACCTTTTGGACGATTATGATGAATATGAAGGTGCAACTGGTATGATGTCAATGATGTTAAGTGAGGGAAACAGGAAGCACAAACATACGTACACAAACTCTACGGCTATCACTGATGCTAGTGATAGTAAGAAACTTTTAGATACTCCACCTCCGCTTCCAACATCTCACAGTCACAGTAACTCAACAGATTTAGAAACGTTAGCGACGCGTGTTGGAAATGGCGGCAGTGCTGCTTCTACTCCGGGTCGCATTTCCATGGTTTGGCAAGGCGATGATAGCGTTGAAACGACACCTGGAACTCCCAACGATGAATTTGGTGAAAGCGCTCTACGGGGAAGTATTGTTGGGGAAGGAATTCTGCAAAACAGAAATTTGTGTTCTGGAGCACCCAACTCTGCTGGAAGACGAAGCAGGAACCTAAATTCTCTAATTGGGTTGCTTGAGCAGGACGAAGGAGAAGAAACATACTACAATTCCAATGGAAAGAGAAAGACTAAGAAGAATTTGAAAAGAAAGAGTAGTGTCTATGGTGCTGAATTTGGTTCTGTAGCATTACGAGATCCTTCTGGTTCTCAAAATGTTGAAGGGGGTAACGGATCAGTTTCAACCATCAAACTGGCTCAAACAACTGCCTCAAAGACTGCAGCTGTAGCAGGCTGGGTATCTCGTGTTGTGAGACGTGGTGTTCAAACTGTTCAGCAGAAGACTGGTCGTGGAGCTGTTTCCAATGATGATGATTTGTTGCAGCCCAAGGGATTTGAAGTTATTCGACGAGGTCCTATACGGCCTTATAAATCTTCTACAAATGGATCTGAAGAATATACCGAGTCAACGTCCGAGTCGAGCATGGAGAATTCTGAGGAAAGTGACAGTTACAGCGATTCTGAAACAGATAGTACCAAATCTGAATCTGACTTCTCTTCAGATGATTCAAGAGACAATTACGGTCGACCACGACCACAAAATATGTTTACTGGGGGCAATAATTTGAATACTGATAATGAGAAGGGTAAAGGAAAGAGTCGCACACCTAATCAAGGTGTTACATCATCTAACATATATTCTGGCGGCTCCTCATCTGCTGGCAATTTCGAACATAACTATGGCGAGCCTGGAGCTATGAGATTAGTTGTAGTTGGAGGCCCAGCTGAAGACAATGCTTCGATTCTATCTTCTAAAGGAAATATTTCTCATTCTTCTGCCACGCCTCCAGTAGCATCCCGTGCTGCTCTTCAATCGTTGCCTTCTGCACTATCATCATACTCTCCTCTCAAAGGACCTAGCAGTTCGGATCCTCAACCTCCAAAATTGACACCTATTTCACCCGCTAGACCAAGGCCAATGCCAATTCCTGTCTCTAGTCAATCCGCATTTAGCAACAGTCCTGAAACATTGCTCAAAGCACCTTTACGTCCATCACTTTCAGTGATTGCACCGAATTCCATTTCTATCGCTAGCAGTGCGGGTGAAAATACAGATGAAAGTACAGCGAGTTTTAGAGCTGAGAGAGGATCAGAAGAAAATGCTAGGTTGAGCATGCAAACCCATAAAGGGTTGGGTGTTCCAGTTCCTCAAGCTGTTAGGACAAGTCCACATGTTATGGAAGTTTCCGTAACACCGGAAGTTGATTCCTCTTCTGCATCATCGTCATCTTCCAAATATTCGTCCGCTTCTAACTCGATAACATCACTTGCACTATCTCAAAATCGGTCTCAACAAAATCCCATTACAGTTATGAGACTCGCTGAAACAACACGTCGTTTACAACCACTAAATAATACCAATAACAATGACGAGGTACGTGCAGGTGATTTTGTGTTTCCGCGCCGATCTGTTGTCAGTGCTGAAACAATTAGTCCTCTTCGATCACCAATGACTTCCCCACACGTTAATCAACAGAGTTATTTTGATTCTCCTCATGGATTTGGATCGGCAGTAACTACACCAGTTGTCGGTGAAGACTGGGCTGAGGGAACGATAAGCCCCGTCTACAATCAGGATATTAATGAAGCAAGAATCCAGGAACAGTTTAGAAGAAGCCATCAACACACGCGCACATCATCATCTGTTACTTCTTCACCATTGCCATTACAAAATTACGCATACCTTAACCAAGTTTCTCAGCCTTTATTGGGTGATAAGTCTAGATCAGCAACAGCTAGTTCACGTGAAGAAATTAGGAGGGTGTTTGACGATAATAATGAGCGATACTTGGATTTGGAAGAGGAAAAATAAAGAGTTAGTGACCATAATGAACGAAATAACCAAAGAAAGGTTTTACTTTGAGCATGAGCTTTGGTCAGCTAATACATTTTACACAATTTTAGGAAATATTTAATTGATGAGAAAAAGGAAACTGGGTTATTTGATACATGTTTATTTTATTTAAAGTCCCACTTGATGGACTATTAGTTTACAGCGAATTGCGTGAACATTTGTATTTGATTTAATTGTTATTATTACTATTATTATTATTATTATTATTATAATTTTTGTTTTTATTTAGCACTATTTTTGTAATTTTTGAATGCATATTTTTTATTCTTAATAATTTAAGCTTTAAACATTTCGACTTGAGCCGTTGCTATATATAAAACAGGGGTTAGGGTAGTTGCTGATTTTCATATTCATCATGTGATTTTGAACTTGTGCTGAATTTTTCGTAAGCTACGCTACCGCTTAAACTGACTTACTATTAACCTATCTAAACCGCTGAGATACGCGTTTTTCTATTGACTATTGTGCATAATTAGATTGTTTTATCTTTGAGCTTTTTGCTCTTACTTTACAACATCATTGATATTTGTTCAATCTAGTGGATTACGTACCAACAACCCATTTATTTTTCTTTCACAATCTTGCACACGTTCTACCGTCAAAGTGTATCCCGAACACCATTTGCAGAGGCTGAACCACTATTACAACATCAGGGATAAGAAAATGTCTGAGGATCATATGGACGTTGATGATCTGCCTGTTGGACCCGTTGAGTCAAGTGGAGTGGAAGTGTCGTTCAAATCGCGGTCACTGGGCATTCCGAATACCAGTCAACCCGATGAAAATGAAAATGGCGTATCCAAAGCCTCGGATATCAATTTAGCAGCAGGCGCAGTAAAAAGTATTGAAGGATGGATCTTGATTGCGACAAATATCCACGAAGAAGCCACAGAAGAGGACGTGCATGATTTTTTCAGCGAGTTTGGTATAGTTCAGAATTTGCATTTGAATTTGGATCGACGGACTGGTTACGTCAAAGGATACGCATTTGTTGAGTACCAATCGGTGGAAGAGGCACAAACAGCAGTCTTGGAAGGCGATGGACAAGAAATGCTGGGCCGAATTATTGGGGTGGATTTTGCCATGGTAGAACCTTCAAAAGAGACATTGGAACAGGAGCAAAAAAGAGGGAACAATGATAGAAAAGACATCAGAGATACTAGGGATACTAGGGATACTAGAGATGCAAGAGATACTAGAGATACTAGAGATGATGCTAGGGATTCCAGAGATGTTAGAGATTCTCGAGAATCAAAAGATACAACTGATTCTCGACGTGACTCGGACCGCGGCCGGAGACCTGTACGAAGTTACGAGGACCAAGAATACAGAAGCAGCCGAATCAGACGTGACAGGGACCGATCGCCTTCAGATGACGAAATGCAAAATGGTGAAGAAGGCAGAAGGAGGGGATCTTTATAATTAGCCCAGTTGCAATTTCTTAAAAGTCTCATTTAGAAAATGACCAATGATTTTTTTTTTACCACAAAAAGTTGAAATATGGGAATTTAGGTTTAAACAATTAATTTATACAGTTTTATTACTGTTTCTTTTGAAAATTTACCTTTGAAATTCAGTTTTTGTTTGTTAAGCTTGATTGATAAAGAGGACCAATACAAAAATCCATTTGTATGAGCAACTACGCCAATTCACCTTAGAGCCTCCAGGGTTAGGTCCCACTATTTCCCTGATTCCAAACTTGAACACACATTTACAGCACGAATAATTGATATGCCAAAGTTTGGTATAGGTGTGTCTACAGGAGCAAAGGAGAAGAAGAGATATCCATGGTGCAAAGTCAGAAAATCGAACATTTGTTGTTGACAAAAGGTCGTCGTCAGGATTTTGTCATTTTCCAAACTTTGTCCCAGAAAGCTGAAACGTATATCATTTAGTAAATCCCAATCTCTAGATTAGGAATATATATTCCATATTTGATAAAGTTGAATTAAAGGGCAAATAATCGAAATTTTTGGTTGGCCCAAATGGTTCCATGATTACATAAGCATTGATACGGTACTCAAACCAAACTTCGGTAATATTACTACTAATAAATGTAATTATAAATTTAAAACTAGCATTTATTGATCCTCAAAATGTCAGCTATCATGTCATATGTATTTTATTGATCTAGGCCCATTTTCGTTTTTCAACAAAATCCTGACGACGACCTTTTGTCAACAACAAATGTTCGATTTTCGGACATTGCACCATGGATATCTCTTCTTCTCCTTTGTTCCTGTAGACACACCTATACCAAACTTTGGCATATCAATTATTCGTGCTGTAAATGTGTGTTCAAGTTTGGAATCAGGGAAATAGTAGGACCTAACCCTGGAGGCTCTAAGGTGAATTGGCGTAGTTGCTCATACAAATGGATTTGTTTGTACCTGACTCTGACTTTGTTAATTATTGTTCAACATTTCTGGAGAATGATCATCTTGACAAAGACAAGCAAACAAACAAGTAAAAGCTATAATCTTGACAGGATAACTATTGAACCGCCTGTATTCGCCTGGCTCGGTAAATACTTTGACAGGGACTGCATAAAATAAAGGGTTCCAAAGTTGGATATCAGATTTTTTGGTAAAATCTACACAGCATTCGTAGAGAGATATTTCTGATAAACTGAGCGTAATTTGATGTTTAATTTGGGATTTTCAGGGGGATGATGGTCTATATTGGTTGCATTTAGAGTATTTAAGGTATTCTTGGATACTACAGATGAATTGACTTTTAACTGTTCAACTATACAAAACCCACACCAAGAAGGGCATTTCATACTTATAAGTTCTGAATAACAATTCAATGAATTTTACAGTTTTATCTTGATCTTTAGCTTTTTATTTTTTTATTTTTCTTCAATCAATGGTGGTCGTATGTCTTCGAGCTTATCAATAATTCCTTTTAATGCAGGATTTTGGATCATGTATTATGTACAACTTGGCTCTAAAAAACAAAGAGCAACTCCCCAATGTCTATTAACACGTACAAAAGCAGATGTAAATTGGAATTGAAAGTTGTGATAATGACTAGGCCGGCTGGACGCTTCATACTTCAACTTATTTCATAATCCGCCAAGTTTGAAACTTCTTCAAACGGCGATGTCCCATACAGGCCCGATTCGTGGAATATAACAGTATCAAAAGAAAGGAAATTATCTTGGCTGGAGTAGCCGTAATAGAAAAAGGGCTGGTCATCAACAAATCTAAGAGAATTTCGTTCGTAACCATTTCTAATTCCTTCAACATCAATGACTCCTACTGCTTTGCCATCACACTCTTGTATACATTGGTGCTTTTTGTCGAATCCAAGGTTACGTGGCTTGTATTCACTCTGGATGAGCTCGATAAATTCTGTAAACATAATGGACTTAAGAGTCTTATGCTCATATATAAGTGGTAGCAACACTAGGGAATCAAGAACATAGAGAGATTCAAAGATTTCGAGTCGCTCCAGCTTGGGAAGTACGCGGGCCAATCTGAGCATATCAAACACTTCCAAACATCTTAAAACCAGCATCTGATCCATCTCGTTAAATAAATGGCTTTTTAGGGGGAAATGAATGGACACAATTTCCTGTGCAGTTTTGTGCACGAGAGACTCTAAAAATGCAGGGTGTTTGTTGTAATAGGGCCGCTGGAGAGTTTTTGCAAATTCGGGCTTGTAAAAGTTGTATGTTTTACTTCTGCTGTTCCAGCAGCAGGTCCGAATGTCATTAATAAAGGATCGGATGACAGACATGCCATGACTATACTGAATGTCGGCAAAAGTTATATAACTGTCGTCCGGAAATGAGGCTGTCAAGTATTTAAGATTCACCAACTTTTCAAGCTTCCTCACAGGGTATATATGCTTAAGTCGAACTGGCTTATGGATGGAAAGTCGGGTAAGGTTACGATATTGATCTTGATCAAGCTGGTTGGCGATAATACTAGGGATTGCGTGATACCCCAAGCTCATGGTTCGCAAGCACTTGTTGGAGAAAATGGCCTTACTCATTAATCTTTCCATTAGTTCTGGACATTCATAATCGCATTGATACTTGAAATGGGTAACATGTCTCAAATCCATTGTCTCTGATGAAAATTTTTCCAAAAATTCCAGGTAGTTTTCGGCAAGACCGTCCTCGGTATACAATGTTAAGATATAGTTGGGAACGGTTTTTGGTACAGCTTCTAATACTGAACCAATATTGGGGCACAGCTCACACCCCAGATCAAAATATTTGAGATTAGGCAACTTTGCTATGCTTTTGATCAAGGAAATGAATTGTGGAGTGATATTTTCAGATGTAGCATTAATGGTCAAATAGGAGAGATTGGGGTATAATAGTTTGAAATCGCTGATGTTCGTGGGGATAAAGCCATATGCAAAGTCAATCCAACGGACTGACTTGTTAAATAATGCGGGTAACACAGTGTTGCGAGCTTTATACAAAAACACATTAGGGGCAGTGCCCAAGAAGGTGAGCATTTCCATGTTCCAATCTCTTTTACGAAGTCCATTTGTTTCAAAAACGTGACGCAAGTTGGGAAAGTATATTGGTAAATGGCAGTATGTCAATGCGCCAGCTGGGGTAAATATTCTATCGACCAAGGTTCCGATGGCATGATCAGTAAAAACAATAATCTTGACATGTTCGCCATGAAACCACTTGTATTTATCTGGCTCGATAAATGCGTCGACAGGGACTGCATAAAACGAAGGGCTCCATAGTTTGATATCAGATTCGTCATAAAAGTAGCAGCGTTCGTAGAGGTATTTCTGGTAGACCGAGCGTAATTTGCTGTTTACTCTGACAAGACTGGACCGCTCACCCACTGATAGGTATCTTGATAATTTTCGATGGAGGCGCAGGGGAATATGATGTAGATTTATCGCATTTGAAGGATTTGAAGGATTTGATGGACTCGAAGTGCTTGGATTGCTTGAAGTACTTGGAGTATTCTTGGAGACCACAGGTGTATTGACTTGGACAGCCCGTTTTCCTTTTGAGTGTCTCTGGTTGACGCGAGACATGTGGAGCTCTGGAATTAAGAAAGTGTGGTCAAGGAATTGGAGATGTTGTGGTTTGAGGAAAGAAAGGGTTATTAAGCGGCCAGCGAGGGGGGGGATTATTATAATGGCCCCAGGGAACCTTTTTGGACCCCATTATCTAAGAGATTAGGTCATCCTCCGGAACTACCATAGTAACAATACTCATACCATGAGCCATTGAGCCATTGAGCAATCCTGTTGAAAGTTGAATAACTAGTTATTGGTGAATATTTGTTTTTGTCTTTAACTACAAGTATACTCTTTCTGGATGACATCTTTGGGACGAAAACATGATCAATAGCCAACAACAATGCTTAGCTTTTTGTGGCGACAGCAGTCCCACCCATATTGGCCCTTGAATGCTCCAGATGCACCCGAGTGCTGATCAAAAGGAAAGATGCTAATCACGGCATGCTTGTGTATTTTAACTCTGGTTGTTATTCTCAAACTACTACAAGAATCTGTTCGACGTTTAAAGCACCTACCCTCTTTGCTAAGGATTAGGAAGCATAGACCAACTCAATTGGACCCAGTACATTCAGAAGATGCCATGTGACTGTCAAAGCTGGACGTACTTGAAGATGATGTAAATAAAAAATAGACTAAGACAGATGCTACTTCATTACACTCTGGGGGGTCCAAACACATTTCATTCTCTGGGGGCCGTTCTAACAGCATAGCGCTCCTAGCAGTCAGCCGCTTATCGCGTGACCACTCCTATACCTGTGGGGAAAAACGAACAATATAAAATTTAATTAAAAATAATAAAATAAAAATAAAAAAGAATAAAAAAAAACACACTTTCAACTGCGCAAAAAGCCATTGTCGTCGTCGTCATCTCATCAAGAATAAAAAAAAATATCTCCAAATCTCTCTGTTTCCTTTTGCCTCGCACCCAGGGAAAGAATAGCACATGCATCAGGATCAGGATCAGGATCAGGATCAGAATCAGAATCAGAATCAGAATCAGCATCAGCATCAGGCAAAGCGTTATCTTATATAATATTACGCTGTAACCAAATAAAAAACAACCAAGTACATAGCTCCTCTACAACCGTCTACCTACCTAACTACTCTCAGCATACGGAGATACGGATGGAACGTTGTGGCAATGGCTGGTTGCTTGCTTGGTTTAACTGGCTACCTGCGACAAGTCCAATTGAGCCATACTAGCTACTCAGTTGCTTTTCTGTCTCTATCCCCATCTATATATAATACATGGATATGAATTAGTGACAAAGATTGACTCATCGCCGGTGGAGCCGCGTTGCTTCTAAGGGAAACAGATGTGCACGTATTAAGGCAGCTGCTGGCTGGATTCTTTTTGATTTCTGCTGCTTTGTATTCTCCTTCTCTATTCTCTGCTCAAAGCTCAAATCATGAAACATACTTTCAATAATACCAATGTCATCTTAACAGCTCTGGCCTCGTCTTGCTGGTCTGTTGTTTGACTACACTTCTCCCTATGCAAATTCACAGGCGACTTCCCTCCTAAATTGATCCACGTTATCATCTGTCATATGAGGGGTTTACACCCACGTACTCTAAACGTTTCGAGTCTTGTATTGATAAGATTAAATACACGTAGTTAAACAGCAAGATAAAATAAAAATGAAGATAAAGCAAATGTATAAACATAAACGTTTGTATAAGAAGGTTTTTGGTTTTTTGATTTTTTTTAGTTTTTATCCAGTTTCTCATCTTTTAGAAAAAAAAATTGGAAAAAAGAGAAAAGCTCTTCAAATCATACCAAAATAATAAAATAATTAATAATACTTAATGCTCAGTCGTCATCAACATCATCTTGTGTGCGCATTGTTTCCTTTTACAGCCTCTTGCACATTACATTGATCATTTCTGAACTGCATCAACAAAGTCGTCCTCTTCGTTTGCTGAATGGGACTGCTCGGATTCTGCAAGCGCTTCTTTCAAGTCATTTGTATTCTCTAGTGGGCTGGGTCCCGGGGCATCAGTGGTATTAATATGCTTCGAGTGTGCTGGTAGTTCAAAATTTTCGGCAAACTGTTGGCCAGGTAAGATGGGCATGATGGATAAGACTTGCTCAATCTGTTCTTGTGGGGTCTTGCCATCGATATTCTTGTAGATTTTGTACTGGACGGGGTCATTAACAATCTTGAACAGCTTGGGGTGGAATTCAATACCTTCCTCGCTGCGTGTGCGAGCCTCTTGTCGCTGACGGTCTTCAATTGCCGATTTCTCAGCAGTGGCACTGTCGTGGTCGCGACTGCCTAATGCTTGTATAACCTTTTGCCACAGCTTTCGGGATTCCAAGTTGCCTTGTTCTTCAATGGGCCGAGTCTTGGTAGGCATTGGTCGCGCTTCTTTGACATCAAACAAGACCTTTTTATGATTTGTTCTCACGTCCCGAATCTCCATAACTTCGTTCCACTTGCCAGTAATCTCGTAAAGAACCTTTCCGGTAGAAATCTGCTTGATTTCACCCTGGATAGCATTGTAAGTGCCCGAAATAAAGCCCTTGGTCTTGAATTCAATGTCAGCAACAAGATCTAGTGCTGGGCAGTTCACGACAGAGTGGTCTCCCAGTTCGTATTTCAGCTTTCCAATCAAAATACCTCGGGCATACATGTTGGGTTGGGTAATTTCGTATGTTTCGGGCGCCCCGAGCTCGTCGAGAATATCTGTAAACTGGAGATAGCCCACGCCTTCCATCATCGAAGCGGCAGAGTTGCCAAGGAATTTTGAGTGAGGAACAAGAGTGCCGTCAATTCGGATGCCGTTTTCTGGAGAAATGTAAAAGTAGGACGACTTGGGAGGGTGATGTGAGGTTTGCTCGGCAATGTAAAAGGCCTTGGTGCCATTGGGCAAGTCCCAGTAGGAAGAAAAGTACTCGCCAAGAACCGGATTCAAAGGCTTCTTGACAGCCTTGGGTGTGATGTGCCAGCCAGACAGACTCCATTTGACGACCTGGGCAAATCGCTCTTCAGGGTCCTTGGTTGCGTGGGCTTCCAACAGGATGTCAGGGTGCTGCATTTGGTTGGTGATGCGCTCGAGCATGGACTTGCGTTCCAAAATAAAGGTGGGTAGGGTGATTCTTGAAAGATCTGATCCGAGCCGAAGTTGGGAAATGATACCCATTAAAATGTTTTGACCTTCGCCATCGACTTCGTCAACATCTATTGTAGATAAGAAATGAGAAATGAAGGTCCGCAGTGCAGTACATGCGCACTGGTAGCCTTCGAGCACCCTCAAAACGGAAGGAGCAAATGAACAAGGTCAAACAGTTAGTAATGTGATCCATGTGCAAGTTAATTGTGGGTAATAAAAAAATAAAAAAAAAGACTCCCAGGTTCCTTGCTATAGCAATTGACCAGTTCCAACATAAGCTCAGGAGCTAAGCAAAGGAACCAGGCAAAGAAAAAGTTTAAAATACAAGAAAATCTAAAGTAATAAATATAAATTTTAAAAAAAAATAAAAGAAAAAAAATAAACAACTAGTAATAATAACTCACCATCAATGTCAGGCTGAGAACCAGCAGTGGGTGGAGCTGAGGTGGAAGGGGCGTCGCTAGCGGCGGGCTGAGCATCGCCACGAATAAACGTGTGGGAAGCTTGGCGGAGACCTTTGAACATGGCGGATTGCAATGGAAAAGACTGTCCGGGGGGGGTGGAGTCGGTGTGTGGTGTGGGAAGAAAGAAGGCGAGAAAGACGGAGGAAAAGAGGTTGGAAATGAGAGATTTGATCGAGGGGAAGGAGGAAAGAAAAGGAGGGTTGCTGTGGGACCTTGGCCAGTTTTATGTGTATCAAAAAAAAATAAAAAATAAAAAAAATAAAAATAAAAAAACGGTCAAAATGCACATCTTAGTCAGGTGCGCCACACGTGAGGTTTACGTAACGATTGGCAATAAGGTATGCATTAACCTTTTGGCAACTATTTAGTCATCTGACGGCAACCGCTTCTTTATCTGTGTGGTTTGGTTTGTATTGTATAATAGTCTCTAGGTTATGGGTTATAGTTTATGGGTTATGGTTATGGTTATGGTTATGATTTATGGCTTATAGCTTATAGCTCATGGCTCATGGCTTCTACAAGTTTATCCGAAATAATCTCCTCTGTTACAACCAATATGTGTATATTACTTGCTCCATAGCTTATACATGGATATTTTAAATAGAAAAAAAAAACAAATCAAATCATTCAACGTAAATAGCAAAGTGCAGTCAGCTGCAGTTGGTATCTTGGAAAACTAATACACGACAAGCCCCTCATTAACAATAAATTCTTTAAAAAAAAGCATTCTTTTCTTTCAACTCTCGTCGTATCAAGCCTTCCCAGAAATACATAAATAGCCACAGGTTTAATGCTCAAGGATAGACAAGCTGCCGGTAATGACTACATTCTCGAGCTCAGATCCGTTGGGAATGTCAATCTTCTTGCCCTCTTCGCAAACAATAATAACAGTGCCCTTGAGAGTAACATTCTTACCAAGGCTAACATTGCCAGTAATGGTCAAGTGGTCAAGCTCAACAATCTTGGGAATGTATGGAATGTGCTTCTGGAAATCGCTAACCTTCTTAAAGTGGTTGCCCAGCTTGATAAGAGGAGAGCCTCCAAACCGCAGTGGGCTCAGTTCAAGCTGGCCACGGTTCATAGAGTAAAGATCAGACTTGACAAGCATCAAATCAGAAGACGTCTTGACGGGCAAGAAACGGCGACGGGGAACATTGACACCGTGGCAGTTCTTAAAGTGGCGGATGGCAGCACCAACAGCAGTCTCAAGCTGGAGAACAGCAATGTCATGGCCCTTGACAGAAATGGTCTTGTTGTTGGGGATGATTTCCATGCTGAGCTCATTTTCTTCAACGACACGCTTGATGGCCTTGAGGTTGATCCACAAGTTGTTGGTGTTAAAGTACTTGAACTTCTTGATGGACTTGAATTCCTCAACGCGCTCCTTGGGAACCTGGGCAATTTCAAGAAGACGCACAGATCCATCATAGTCAATGATAGTACCACCCTTGACGTCGGCACGGGTCTTGTCGGTTAACTCCATAATGTATTCAGAGTCGGTCTGGATCATGTGCTCCAAAATGTGGAGATCGACAACGGCACCCAAGTTGTCAACGTTGGAAACGAAAAGGTATTCCTTGCCCTGAGCAAGGAGCTCGTCAAGAATGCCAGAGTTGGTAATGGACTCAAACAAGTCACCGTGGCCGGGAGGGTACCAAGAGTCAATGGAGTCATCAAAGCTCTTAGGAACTGGGAGAAGAGAATCCTTCAAAACACGGGGGAAACGAGACTGGTTGAAAGTCTTGATGGTAACATTGTGGGACTGGTACTTTTTAATGATAGTTTGGGTGTCCTCGTCAGTGTTGAAAGAGTTCATGAGAATGAAAGGAACATTGGCGTCGTACTGGTTGTTAAGGTGCTCAATCTGGCGAACAGAAAGGTCCAAAAAGGACTTGCCGTCACGGACCTCGATAATGGACTTGGGGCCAACGCAACCCATGGAGGTACCGAGACCACCGTTAAGCTTGAGAACAGCCAACTTGTTGAGGTTGGCAGTAGCGCCAGAGTTGTTGTTGATGGTATCATAGGCAACAACCTGCTCAGGGTTAGGAGGGTTGATGTGCTCCCATTCAAGGGTTGTGCCCTTGGCCTTGTCAGTCAAATAGCGGCGGAAAAGGGCAAAGAAGTTGTCCATTTCATTTTCAAACTTTTGCTTGACTTCAGGCTCCTTGACAGTATCGGCAAGCTTGTTAAGAGCATTGCGCATTTGACTGGCAGCAACAGTGGTGGCATTGTTGTCAAAAGCCTAATAAAAAAAAATGGAAAATAGAAAATGGAAAAATGGACAAACGTGGATATCGGTTAGAATTAAGCTCAAGCGTAAAGCAACATATGATGCAAATAGAATTTTGGCAGGTCCAAATAGGGGTATATAAATCCAAGTATTCAAGGACTATGAGAAACCAAGCAAGGTTTAAAATAGCATTACTAAAAGGCATTTCTTTGCATGATTGAATAGGACAGGATCAAATGGTAATTGCTGCAGTAAGGGGATTGGATTGGACAATACATACGAAAGCGCTTTGACTCTTGAGATGTCTCTTAGGAATGGAAGACATTGTTGAGGATAGGGAAGAGGTAAGGGAGAGATGTGGAAAGAAAGAAGGAAGGAAAGAAAGAAAGAAAGAAAAAAAAAGACAACGGGAGGGGTGGGGAAATGGGATTCTTTTATAGTTCTGTAGACGGCAAATCAGGGCCTGGAATGAAAGATGCGGAAACAGACAAGCCAACAAACACCAACTTTGGCAGCACGCACGCTTACCACCCACCCAGTCACATGTTTTTGTTGGGCCATGCCAGAGATACAAGCCAACCGGCAGAAACGAGGTTTTTTTTAAATAAAAAAAAAATAAAAATGAAACCCAGGACAATTGGCAAAAAGCCTTGGATAATGTTTTAAAAGAGCAGTGGTTGTGTGTCTACAGTACTGTATTACGGGACGTGTCACGTTTTCGGTGTCCTCTCCTGCTACGGCTGGTTAAGCCGTGCTGGGTCCATTTCCATTTCCATTTCACGTAAATTGATATTTTGACATTTGAAACCAAAAAAAAAAAAAAAAAGCCCCCTGATGAAAGAGAGAACTAGTTGTTATTCAGTCTGTATTCAATGTAGGTTCAGTCAAGCAGCTGTGAAGTTTTTTTATATTGTTGCTGTGTTAATCAGCGCAGACCAGGTTTGTTGGAAATCTAATCGCATATACATAGATATAACCCGTATATAATATAGTGCACAGCATCATCGCATAGGCCCTCTAACAAAAAGAAGAAGAAAAGGAAGAAAAGAAAGAAAAAAAAAAAAAAAAAAAAAAAAAAAAAGGTTAAATTCTCAATACGATTTGATTTTTAAAAAGAATTTTTCCTGTCCTAATCTGACAATTATTTCCAACATGGAATTGAAACCCTACACTGACGAACCCCAGCCTGGTTCAATCCACCGGGTTCCGTTGAATCACAGGCTATTCCTCAAACCAATTGATGCTGTTGCAAGCTGGAATCCAAATTCATATTCGAATTCAGTCGCGTCAGCCATTGACAGTACCGCTTGTGATGCGTGTGTCTGTGGGTGTAACGTGTTTGTACTACCCAAAATAGGTTATTACACTCGGAGTTTCCATTATACTTGGCCCATTGTTACATTACATGGCACGGAATACTCTGTTCCAACAGCAGCTATTCACACACACACACACTCACTCACTCACTCATTCACCCACACCTTCTATCCAGTCCTTCTTTTCATCGTCTACAAAATCTTACAATAAGACAAAATTGATCATAATAAAACCTTCTTCCTTCAAATTGCCTTTGGTTCTTCTCCCCGCATCCAAGCAACCACACCCATTCCCTTTGCTGACTACGCTATTACTTCAGCTTACTTGCGCGGATGACGTTATACTGGCACTAACACGACACCCCGTTCTATTCTTAGCACCTACAGTCCCAGTCCTAGCAAGCAGTGCATATTTTTTTTTTTTTTTCTTGTTTTTTTTCTTTTCCATGCCGCTTCTGTACGTATCTCTTATCCCCGAATTAACCCAGCTTTTCTTTCTCTCTCTCTCACATACACACACACACTCTCTCTCTCTCTCTTTCGCCTTTTTGTCACCCTGTTTGTTATCGGCCTCGGCGGTTCTCGGGCTCGTCCTCCTCCCCTTCTAAAGTTTCAATAAACTTTGTTCAATTCATCTTCCATTTCGTATGCTTCATTTATTGTAAAACAAATAATTATTCAATTATTCAGTTTTATTTCATTTTAACCAGTATTCCAATTTCTTAAATTTCTCATTGTGGTTTAAATACATCCAAAATTTCCAGCTACTATAATATGCGTTAGTGGTTTAGCGGTAAAATTCGACGTTGCCATCGTCGAGCCCCCGGTTCGACTCCGGGCTAACGCATTGCTCATATTTTTTATTTTACATTCAAGATATTCCTGGCTGCATCTCATTCTTATATATATCTTTTTTTTTTTTATTCAATTGTCTATCTAGAATCAAAAATACTACTCATCCCTTCTTTTCCGCATTTCTTCGATCAATTTCCTTTTGCAATTGACCAAATATTCTATCCCTATATTCAGTCATGCCCTCTCCAGCTCGTGGTCCATCATCATCATCCTCTCTTTTCTCTTCCTCTTCCTCTTCCTCTTCCTTTCCTGCATCCTGGTCTAACGCTTCATCCAATGCTCGCGACACAGCATCATCACTCTCATCTTCCTCATCTTCATGCGCCAACTTCAACCCTTGGAATCCGGCAATTGCCGCTTCATGGCTTTGCAGGTACGGGTCATTGGCACGGATCCTTCGTGACGGCTGGACCCGTCCAATGGCCTCTCCATCCATTTCATTGTCATGCCCGTCATAACCGTTATCATCAATTCTCAAGTCGTAATCACTCTCGTTTAACCCGTCCAAAAACTCGTCGTCCTCTTCTTCCGTATCCAAATGGACAAAATTGCCGTCATAATCTTCATCGTCCTCTTCGTCATAATTGTTGTGGTATAAATCACTATAGCTATACCGTTTTCGTAAACGAGTCGAGCCAGTACCACCACCACCACGCCTTTGTGCATACTCGTCTTCATCTTCATCATCTGCTAGCTCATCAAGATCATCATCATCGTTATCTTCTCCGGCCGCAAACCCATAGCCTGACTTGGGGCCTGCCGTGATGTCGATATCACTATCTTCGTTACCGCTTTCTTCATCCGGGTAATCGTTCTTGTAATAATCCTCAGCTATACCAATTGTTATGTCATCACTTGTTAAATCTTGATCCGAAATAAAAATAAAAATAAAACCTCAACATTCACTTACCATTAGAATCTTCATCTTCACTGCCAAATGCATCGCTGTCGTCATCTTCATCTGCCACACCCAGCAGCTTTTCGTCTTCAGAATCAAATTTACTATACAACCTGTTAGCTTGATTATTCAAAATTGTCACATATGGAATAGAGATAAAATCGGTATTGTATATTTTGATATATAGGTTGCTTTAGCTCTCCCTGGCTATATGATATGAATTGGTAATTCACCAGAATATGGTTCACAAGACTTGAGTTGACAAACAAATATAATGTACAAAAGTAAAACGAATAGTATGATACAAGTGCCATGTCAGAAAAATAAAAATGTTGAAAAATAAAATAAATAAATCGCTCTAGTGGTGTCTGGAGTATAATGTAACAAGAATAGGAATCTTTTGCGCAATGAATAATAAAATACAAATCCTGATATCACATGTTTGCTGCCAATCAGCTGGATCAGAATTCAGTCAAGTTTGATATAAAAAAAAAGGGTAGATGCGTAAATGGTATCTTAAGGGTAGTGCCAACAAGGGAGAGATGGGAATTCTTCATTGACGCAAGCCAATTATAAATAATAACAAATAAATCAAGCAACCAGAGTTCAATGCAACTTACATGAATCCAATTAATCCGTTGCCATTTGCCTGAGGAGCGCGAGGAACAAGCGTTTGGCCACCTTGGTTTCCTGGTATCTGGTGTGAATAATAAATGTCATAAACATAATCCTCAGCCTCAGTGTCTGGACGATCAAGATTTAATGGTTGGTTTGCAAGAGTCGTATGTGGCTGAGATGGCACTTGGTTGGGTTGTGCTGGCTGTGGAAACTTTCCATGAACCGAAGGCAAAATATGGTGGGGTGCATTGGATTGGAAACCGGCATTTGGTATATTTTTTTCAAGATAGGAATCGAGCATTGATGCAAGTTCCGGCGGCAATTGTTCTTGGGGCTGTTGTTGTTGCGGTGGGGATATGACAACGCGTTCTTGTTGCGACTGTGGAGCAACAGTATTAAAGCCATCCGAAGGTCTGGCTAATCTAAAAACTCGATTATTTTCTGTTGCAACTTGGCCCGCAGCAGCAGATGATTCAAGAACCAAGTCCTTGGTGAGGAAGGATTTGGTTGAAGCTGCATTAGCTGGTAATGGTGAGATTATTGACACAGCGGGTTCAGAAACGGTGGAAGGCTTTACATCATTTGGGTTATCAAGAGTTTGCGAAAGTCGGTACACAACATTATCGACGCGTATCTTTTTGCGATGCTCTGCAGAACGAGTGTCATCAAAATCTAAAATAAAATGAATAAACAAAAGACGAGTATTAGCAACCAATTGAAAGCACAATGGAAAAAAGACAATTTCAAACGGCAAGTTGCGGGAAAAGAGGGTTGAAAAATAAAACAAACCAAATGTAATTCCAAATATAGTGAAACGTACAAAGAGCAGAAACGGGATCGTCAGTTCGCTTTCGCTTGACTCGAAGAGCAGTGGTGATCATTGTTGGCCAAGCATGGAAAAGTGGGAAAGTGGGAAAGTGGTGTGGTGTGGTCTAGTAAGTGGTAAGAAGAAGGAAGGAAGGAAGGAAGGAAGAGCGTATTCTATACAAGAATTCTCACTAGCCTGAAAATGTCGGAACAATCATGTGGTGCGGCGTGTGACTGGCTCAGTAACAAGCTTTGTGATTAGACTTTTGAATACTTTGAAATTTTAAAAAGAATTTTTTAAAAAAAAAGGCTTGTAGGTGTCTATGTTATATTGTGTATTATAGTATTTATATGAAATGTATATAAATTGAATTGAAGCTTTTCATAATTGAAGCGTAATTTCCGGTTGTTGTAGAAAACCAAGTACCATTGGTGGTGGCAAGCAAAGAATAACAGAGAACCCAGTAGTAATAATAACTGTTCAAATAAGTCTTGACAGCAAATTTCATTTTATTTCACTTCAATCGGCAATCCCTTTTATTCCAGTTTGATATTTGATCGTGGTAAATCTAGACGCTCTGTCATTATCACGCATTGTGTGACGGACGGCTAGAATTGTAACGTAACCAAATAAGATCAAACGAGACAAAAAGCTCATGTGAATCCCGGTTATCGATAGGTTGGTAAACTGTAAAGCTGCCGCTTGGTTTGGGACTTGAATTGTCCATCACTTTTATTATTATGTAAATTATATCACGTCAAGTGCGGGTCAGTGGTCTATTATCCCAGAAATACTCAACGTGTTGTAATGTTTGCAACTGTTTGTAATTTTCTAATCTGTTCTTCGTCCTTAATAAGAAGCAAAGAAATCATCCTTTGATCTCTGTCTGTCCTTAACCTTTGTCAAATACAAACCGTAAGCAAGGGCAAGGACCACAAGAGTAACAAGAACCCCAAAAATCTTGAAAAAGAACCACAGCCATGAGCCGCCGCTCTTGGATTTTGCGGACGTGGATGTCTTGCCATTGTAGGAGCTGCTGGAAGAGCTTCCGCCAGTTATGGTCTTTCCAGCATCAATGTCAATCAATTGCTCATAACTATTTGGTGGGTTTCTCAAAGAAAACATTTGAACACGGTGGATATCATGGTTCTCAGAGAGCTGGCCTGTTCGGGCCGAAAAGCCGAGGAACAAGGAAGAGGAAGGAAGGGTGGCTTCTTGAGCACTCAAAACAAAACAGTTGGACCATTTGCGCTCGTCCTTGTCATAGGTCTTGTAATCCAAATCCAAAGACAAGAATCGGTCCTTGACATAAGTCAATCTGGCGTGGGAAATATCCCTGGGGTTGTGTAAGCCTCGTGCTGAGCATCCACCGAGCTCGTTCTTAAGGCCATCGTTTGCAGAGTCGTATGGAGTCTTGCCATCGCCCATCATGGCCATGACATATGGGAAAGTCTTTCCTGGTCTGTTGTTCTTGTATGTATCAAAGAAAATACCCAATCCTTGGAAAAAGTCAGAGGATCCAAAAACGGGGCCAGACTCGCCCTTGTGAGTGACGATCCACATGGCGAGGCCATCGCCGTATAACGAGGTTGATTCACCATGGATCTTGAAATCAAATTCAATTTGAAAGCTTTCGGGGATTGCAGGCAGCTTGGAAAAGACCCAGCCGGATTCGCCTTGTCGATCACCGGTGAGGCGAATGTAGGAGTCTGATTTAATCAGTGTGTCTCCACCATAGTCATAAAACCTGGATGAAAAGTACTTGTCCAAAAAGGGTTTTTTTAAAGTGTGAGGAAATGATTCAAGGCGATGGAAGTAGCCGCCATCCTCTTGAGACAAGACGGGGACGATAATCGAGAGGAATAGTATCAGGAATGAGACGCTTTGTATCATTGTGTAGATTTTATGGAATGCAGATGACGATCAAAGATGAGATCAAGCAAAGAAAGGACTGGATGAAAAGGTTGGGGTTTGGAATGAAGAATTTTTTAAGCGAGGGGTATTTGGTATTTGGTGGAATGTCCTATATCAAACTGGAGGAAATGTAAGGAAGGAAATCAAAAGGGAAAAAAAAAAAAAAGTGTGTATGCTAGCAAACAAACTACCAACAAGTTTGAGCGTGCTTTTAGTTCCAAGAGAGCTATGAAATAGACGGAAACAATGGGAGATTCACGAAGAATTGGAGATTAAAGTAAAGAACAAGTTGACAGATTGTTGAAATGACAGCCATCCAAAAAAAAAAAAAAGAGGATGTAGTGTGTGTGTGTGTGTTACATAAGCACCATCGCCTCCTCTGCCCAGCCTTTTGATAGTAGTTTTGAGAATGGGCTGCGTAGAGCTGGGCCCAGACGCATTCTTCACGTGCACAACCACGGTGTCAGTGCGCGGCTAGACAATGGTGGCTGGCCTGGGGCTGGTTATGATCATAAAAAGCGTGCTTGTCATGTGCGGGGGATGTTGTGATTTAGAGGGGCTATATAGATGTGCCGTGCAGACTCCAAGCGGCTAGCAGACGACTCCGGGTAACTGCAAAAGCACGTGACCATACACAGCTCGTATCACGGGGATTGTGCCGTACCGCGCAGCAGAGGCAAAAAAAGACCCAGAGCATTCTCGATTCGCAAACATTGTTCCAAAACGCAAAATACGAAGAGGGAGGGAATTTGCTGATTCCTTTTAGCTGGCTTGCAGCATCTTAAAACCGATAGGCAGTAGTTATGAATCCGAGAGTGGAAATAAGCTGAGGAGGGAAAAAAGCGAGTACATGTGAAATATATAATATATCCAGCGAGATATGGAAAGAGATGGCAAGAAGTAGGAGCAATTCCGAGAAATGAAATTGGTCAAGAACACGCCAAGTGGTAGTGAGACATGGAAGAAGGAGAAGAGAAAAATAAATAAATGAATAAATAAAAGGAATAAATAAAAGGAATAAATAAAAGGAATAAATAAAAGGAATAAAAGGAATAAAAGTAATAAAAGAGAAAAGTCTTGTATTATTATTTGTTTTATTATTTATTTTATATTTTATTTTACACGTCGGTTATTCTTGCTGGTCTAACGTCAAACGACATGGCAATTTTAAACGCGCTTAATAACCAAGGCCGTAATGCCTGAAAATACCACAACCCTGGTTCAAAAAGTGGACACGAGGCTAAGGCTCTGGTACGAGTCACATGACTACAATGAAGGAAAAAAAATACGATATTTAACACATGTGCGGTGATACATTCCTTACGATCAAGTTTTCATTGCAAAAATAAAATAAACGAATAAAAACGAATAATAATAAATAGCAATAGCAATGATATGATGATACACACTAAATCAATATATATATATATATATACACACACACACACGTGTAAATGTATATATAATCAGAATATACTCTATTAAACCCAGGTTGCGGCCTTTCTGGCACTCTGCTCAAGAACTTACAAAAAGAGACACTGGCCGCTTTAGGGCAAGATCTCCCAAATCTGCCGGCTTTGTATACTATCCACTACTGATATATATATATATATATATACACCCGGTGACTTGACCGCTTTTAGCTTGGCGGGCTTCAGCTCTCCATGTCTCCAGAAACGCCATGTCCGCCCGCCCAAAGCTTCATTCAAGCCCGCCCTCGTATTCTCGCAATCCCTTGGGATGGGCGTAGCACACCGCAACTGGACCCTCTGCCTCAGCACGGCTGGCACCGCTTGTACCCGACTGAGGCCATCGCGCGCCCGTCAGATAGCAGCTGGCACTTGGCCAAACAGCCTTTGGTGCACTTTTTATATATGCCTCTGCCAAGTGCTGCCCAACCCGTGAACACACCCATGCCCTTCGAATTCCGATATACGTTCCCAGTCTTCTTTGTTCCAGCTGCCGTTTTTAAGGTATGCGTGCTAAAAAAGACCCTTGCCACACGCCATTTACCCCGTCCCTCTAAGCCTTGTTTTATTTGTTTTATATATTTATTTTATTTGCAGACTATTCCTGGCTAATTCGCTCTCTCTCTCTCCAGCACACCAGTCCATCCCTTTTCACCCAACAACACGACACTCCCGGCATGTCCTGTGCACACGTATATACCCATCTTTATGCTCCAACCTCCCTCATGCCTTCCTCCCAGACACCGTATCCGACAAAGGCCCCAATCTACGCCGCCCATGACCACATCTACCCACCACAAATTCTGCAGCTGCATGCGCCTGTGATCCGCCACCTCCCAAAGTGAATTATGAAACCTAACCCTATCTGCTACAGCAACCACTTTTTCTTTTCTTTTTTCTCCGCCACTTTTGCCTTTCAATTTTCTCGTCTTCTTCTTCTTCTTCTTCTTCTCCTTCTTCTTCTTCTTCTTCTTTCTCTTCCTCTTCTTCATTATCCATATCATCATATATATAAATATATAAAAATTTCTCTTCTCTATCCTTCAACCATCTATTAATCCGTTCCGTTCCACCCCTTTCTCTTCGTCTTTCATCAGCTGGATTTTCCATAATCCCCAACCATCCCTTTTAAAACCTTATTTAGACCCGAACTTGTTGCCGTCATGCCTCGATCCATCTCGGCTTCTGTCATAGCCAACAAAAGACCCGCCGGTCCTCGCACCGCTATCGTTACCGATGAACAGGGCGGCACTCGAAAAGTCCATCTCCGAAGAACTCACAAAAAGTCCCACCTCGGCTGTCAAACTTGTAAACAACGCAGAATCAAATGCGACGAGAAAATGCCCTCCTGCTCCCAGTGTTTACGTGCGAAAATGCCCTGTCCCTATCTTAAATACACTGAGGATCAAATTAAAGACCACGAACACAAACGCCAGCAAGCTGTAACTCAAGCCGCTGCCGCTGCTGCTCAAGCTGCCAACGATGCCTTGGCTACTTCTGCTGCTGAGGCCCTTTCCTCTGCTGCTGCTACATCTCCTGCCGCTAGCAACTCTCCAGCTAATTACCAGCAGCAACAACAATCTCCACATCACCCCCATCATCACCACCAACAACAACAAATTCCAGGAATGCCAGTTTACAACCAGGGAAGCATCCCCATGTCTCAAGCCTACAACAACATGATGCTTCCTCCCCCTTCTTCCATTACTTCGATTCATCCTACAACAATTACAGCTTCGTTTGCTCCTCTGCCTCCGGATCAAATGCCTCCTCACTACCCTCGCCTTGATAAATCTAATAACACCGTTACTGCAACAACCTCTTCTCGCATGTCTGACGACAACCATAGTTCTATGAGTTCTGTCAGTTCAGGAGATCGTCTATCCGGTTCAGCCATTCCTCCTTACACTCAACAGCAGCCTAGCCTTCTTGACAGTAATATTTTGCCTGCTCCTCAACAACTTCAGCATCAACTACAGCAACAGCAACAACAACAACAGCAACATCATCATCATCATCACCAGCCTTCACCTTTCCCTTCAGAAGCTCCTCGAGTTGAAACCATCAAACCCCCTCCGGTTGCTCCTAATTTTGTCTTCAATAAAGGAATGCCAAATATCGAACGTATCAACGAAATTACCGATCTTGAACGCCGTAATTTGCTAACCACTGTTAATCTCGTTCGCCAAGGTTTCGAAACGGAAATTATGCGCAAAGCCTACTCCAACTGGATGTCCAACACTATGGCCCTCGCCTACCACCACGAGTGCCTTTTCCACTCTGTCATGGCCTTTTCCTTTGGCTTCCAAGCCCTCAAGGCTGGTAACCAATACTACCGTAATCTCAGTGATAAGCACCGTGTTTTGGCTCTCAAGAAATTTAACGATGAACTCGAAAACGTTTCCCCAGCAAACACTGACGCTCTTCTCGGCACTTCTCTTATCCTTTACTGGGACGCAATGTATCAAGTCGACACCATTTACTCTTATATCAACATGTGCAGAGGTCTTGGTGCTATTCTTGAAAAGGTTCAAATTAACTCGTCTACAACGCAAACAGCGGTTTGCACAACTGAGTCTTTGGCCCAAGCCATTAAGAGCATTTTGTACCCACGCTTTCCTTATTACTTTTTACAAGAATGCATCGAAAAGATTAACGTCCTCGAGCCACTTATTATGCACGACGCACCAGAGACTCAACGGGAGTACATGTTCCTTAAGGACTATCTTCACAGAATTGTTGGCTTCCTCAAGTCTGGCATTCACTCTACACAAAATTCCATTTACGATCCTAACATTCTTTATGATTTTATCAAGGAGTGGATTTCAGAGTTTCCATGTCTTACCTTTTCTATCGACTTTATTAAAAGTGACGCATCTATCGTTTTGTACACATTTTTTGATGCTGTCTGCCATGCTCTTGACGCAGTCTTCCCAGAGGCACGATATCTTTTCCAGTTCTCTTTCATTGGTCCTATTGATCTTATTGGAATTGAGAATACTGCTCTTGTTGTTTCTTCCAAGGAGGCTTTTGAGCTTTTGGAATACCCTCTCCGCATGGTCTCCTTCTTTAAGAAGCGAGCTTATCAGCTGAGTGGTCTGTTTATGACGTCTGATCCTCTTTTAATGAGTCCTTCTGGCGTTCCTCTTTACCGATCTCGACAAGTGGATTTGGCTATTGAGACGCCTCTCTACTCTTTTATGGATGAACGTTTGAGGAATGGCTTTGATGAGTTCATGCCAATTATGAACCCTAACGTTCCTAATTACATGGACTCAGCTAAAGCTCCTTCTCCATCTTCTTCTAATAATGGTATTGGCTTTGGCCAAAACAATAATAATAACCCAACGACGTTGCCGCCATTATTCTCTAAAAACAACAGCAATAACAGCTCTTCATTCTCCACGTCGCCTGGCTCAGCACCGACATCTTATGACGACTCCAGCAAGCAACCACATATCAGTAATATAGTAGTTTCAGCTCCATCACCTCGAACATCACTTCCTCCGTTATCTGCAGTGCTGTCGCCCAAAGATCAAGACTCGCAATCCCCACCTTCCTCCAACAGCAGCTGCTCTTCTCCGCCGTCAAGTTTTTCCAAGGGAGTTCCTCTTCCACCACTTTCCTCACTTTCTATGGGCTCCTTCAAAACGTACTTTGACGACAGATTAGATATTTTACGGCATTTCGCACCCAACCAGCCTGATATTTATTAAAAACTTTCTGGCTGTAACTAGGGTTCTAATGATGTATGAGACGATGATGATGACACTGACTATTTTAATAAAACCTACATTTGTATGATACACACAAACACTCGTGACTTAATTTTTTTATTTTATTTTGGATATATATTTGTTTTATAAATTTTGAATCCTTTTTCTTTGTTATTGCTGATGCTGTTTTATTTTCTTGTATCTGTATTTTGAATATCTTTTGAACACTTTCTGAACATTTTCTATTGAGAATTATAATTGTTAAGGTACACTTTGAATTGAACAAATAAACTTTGAGATTGTTTTTTTTTCTTTCCCCTTTTGCTTCTTTTCTTAATTTATCATGCCTTGGATACGAATACGTGAACATGCGCCCCCATTGACGTCAGCCAACATGTACATTCATAGCACCCAAACGCACAAAGCCATATAGCACCTAGCACCGTTCAAACACTCGGTACAAACCAGGGAGGTTTGCAATTTCCACCACGTCGGCCAGCAAGGCTTTCGGCGCCAGCAGCCGTTGCTTGACAGCGGGAACAATCAGGTTTTCCAGCACGTCTGAGATTTCCTTGCGCCGAAAATTCCGGTACAGCTGCTGGCTCTTTGTCTCATTGCCATTGTCACCGGTAGCTGCTACTGCCTTGGCGCTACTACGGCTGTTTGTAGTATTCTTAATAGTGCTGTTAGCGTTACTGGCATGGCTGGTATTACTGGTATTATTGGTATCACTGCTGTCATTGGTGTCATTGCCACGACTAGCACTGCCATTCCGGTCAGCATCAGACACCGGTTCCGGTGCATAAAACTTGCCCAACTGAGCCAACACATTCCCAAAACACTCCATTTCGTCATCGTAGCTCACGTCATTCACAAGCTGTCGCAGAAAGGAAGGAAGCTTGGCCATAGGGGGGATATATCCCTTCAATATCATGGGAACAGTAACTAACCGCGACGACCAAAACGCGGCAAGAACCTTGTTCGTATATTCTTCATAAGCCACCTCTTGTTGCCGCTGCTGCTGCTGCTGTTCGTCTTCTTCTGAATCATCAACCGGCCGCTCAATCTCGTCTTCAAAATCGTCTTCATCCTCCTCTTGTCCGTCATCGCCAATCATATCCGCCTCGTCTTGCACATTCTCCTCGCTACTAGCCCGTTTTTTTTCCAGACGGACAATTTCGTTGGGCGTTGCAAACCGGATGCTAAAGTACTCCCGTAACATCCGCCGCATTTCCCATAACGAAACAATATTGTCAACATTCAACTCACTCTCATTCACCAAATCTTTGACCTTTAATCCCAACTCAGGTTCTTCTACAACTGTATCATCATCATCTTCTTCTTCTTCTTCTTCTTCTTCTTCTTCTTCTTCTTTATCGTTATCCGTATTTCTTTTGCTGTGATTCTTTGGTTCACCTTGTAATGTAATTGTGCCCAAATTACTAAACTCTGCCAAAGCCGTTTGATAAAATAATGCTTGCGAAAGAGCCCCATAATCAACCATGTATAATCGGATTTCATGCTGAAAGGCTAAAAGTCTACGCTGGTAATCAACAACTCCGACATATGTCATTTTGGAAAAGACTTCCGTTAATGGGCCGTGTGCTTCTGCCTCAACCGCTTGCTTCAACTCCTTGACTGATTTTAGTCGAATATCCACCCGGTCGCGCGATATGTACCGTATAGATCCAGGAACAACACTACCACCCTTCTCGATGATTGCTTGTCGCTTTTCTTCCGTATTCTGAAAATTAGTAGACCTGGACCGGCTAGCAGAGTTTAACGAGTCTCCACTGCCTGTAGTTCCAACATTACGAGCTGCTGTTCTCTGAGGTTGAGAATTAATGACCTGTGATGCAATTTGTATATCATCACCATTTACGTCTTGTTCCACATCTTTGGATACTGGCCTTGAACTACCCTGACTTTCATCTTCATCTCTGGTTCTTTTTCTCGTTTGAGAAAAGGCTGCGTCCCGGAAAAAAGTGGGAAGCTTTCCTTGAGCATGATCTGTCCGCACCATTTTGTATTCATAGACTTTCTTCTTTTCAGCCTGCGCACTGCTGCTTGGCCGACTTTCTTCGCTGTCTTCGCTTTCAAACCCCGTGCCAGTGCCTCCCAAGATAGACCTGCTTCGCTGGCTCATACTAACACCAACGGCTCCAGCATTGACAGAAACTCCTGGTATCGTCAAAATAGATTGTGTTTGAAAGGTTCTGGATGACCCTTGAGCAGCTAAAACTTCCTGAATGCTATTGCAAATGTAGTCAATAATCTCATCTTCAAATAAAAATCTCACATCTCTTTTCGTTGGATGAACATTCACATCCAGGTTTCTGGTATCAAAGTCTAATGAAAGATAAACAAATGCATGACCGCCTTTTGGTAAATGTTTTGAATAAACTCCCTGTAAAATGGCTCGACGTAGTGGATCACATGCTACAGATCTATGATTGATGAAAAACACTGGGGGTATCGACTTTTTGGAACTAAAGTTAGCGCTGGTAATCTGACCCTTTCCACCAAGAAACCCGTACTCTGGTTTTGCAGGTATCTCAATTGTGACCAAATCATTTGCAATTGCTGATCCATAAACTTGACGAATCCGATCCACCTCTGGCTCCTTCTTTTTTGTAGACGACGATGGCTTAGAAACCGAGACTATTAACGACGGATGTGCGTCGCCAAACTTTTTACAAGAAAACGCAACGTGGGTGCAATGAATTGCGTACCGTCCAACAATATCCAGAATCTTTGTAAACTCCTCAGCCTTGCTCTTGAAAGCCCTCTTTCTGGCAGCTACATTGTAAAACAAGTCTTCCACTTGAATGGTCGTTCCATTTCTCCCAGCCACCGGCTTTGGATCGCCAGTTTCCTTTCCATCAACATAAGAAACAGTCCACGCACAGGGCGAGTCCTTTTGTTTTGTTGTGACTGACAGATGAGCAATATGTGAAATTGAGGCCAATGCCTCGCCTCGAAATCCATAAGTAGTAAGCTTTGATAGGTCGTCAAACTCTTTCAGCTTGGACGTTGTGAATCGCTGGCAGAGAATTGGCAAGTCTCCCTTGTTGATTCCAGCACCATTATCGGCAATTTGTAATAGCTTGAGGCCCCCGTCTTTGACGGTCACTTCGACGCTGGTAGACGATGCGTCTATCGAGTTTTCAAGCATCTCTTTTAATGCGTTTGCAGGCGCGATAATGATTTCCCCGGCTGCAATTCGATTCACCACCGATTCGTCTAGTAGCTAGTATCAAGTGTTAGTTGATGTTTCATACAAACAAAAAGAGGCAAACTAACCTTGATTCTACCAGATTGATCACTAACTGGAGTAACATCAGTCATTCTGATATAAATAGATAAATAAATAATAGTAATACTAATAAAGTATAATGAAAGTGATGGCAAAAACAACGTCAGGTTAAATCGAATATCAACGATCCAACTCCAAATCCAAGACAAGATGGCTGATTACCAATAATTATATAACCCACGTGATACAAAAATATTGGCAAAAGTAAACACACCGCGACTTTTAATTTAATACCTTCCCATCACCATTTGTTCCCACTTTTTCAACTCGCTTTTGTTTTTTGCATTGCTTTTGAACTGAATATACACCAAAAAGGCTTCCATAGTATGTTTGAAATAATTGCCACCAACTGTTGAATACCAACTTTTATACCAAATTGATCAATTACCAAATCTACACGTTATTACAAAATGTCACAACGAAGTAACGATCGAGAAGCAATGGATGCTACGGAAAGAAACCGCCAGTTTCAAAGAACGTGGTACCGTACGCTGAGCAGTGAAATCCAGCAGTTGGATCCCAAACTTAGTGACAAATCCCAGATCCACAACAATATTGAAACGATGAAAAAAAAGCTGAGTGATGTGCAAACCATTTACGGATACGTTGATCGAACAAACGAAGCTCTTCTTGATGCAGATGTTCTTGCATCGGCGTCTAGAATCACAGCCGAGACTGCAAAAACATTAGAGCTTGATTCGTCTTCAATTTTCAAGCCCTCTGAGTTTGTAGACAGTCTCAAGCGGTTTATGGATATTGAACATGAAAAGGCCAAGGCTCTTAATCGCCAGAGCACGAACACTGCATCATATACTGAGCCATTCATGTCTGGCTTGGCTAATTTGGGCGCTCTTTCTTCCGGCTGGTTTGGATACCCGGCAACAACCGATTTCTTGGTCGGTCCCATGTCAACAGAATACGTTAAGCGCAAGGCTAGAGTTGTTAAGGAACGGGTGGCGGCAGCCCCAATGACCAAAGTCAGCGATATTGGTATGGATAATGTCAAGACTAGCGCAAACATGATGACCAAGTTGATTCAAGATATATATGCCCAGTTAAAAGAATGCGATGCCACCGAGGAATCGCCTGTTGGGCTTTTTGAGTTTGCTTTGAATCCTACATCGTTCTCCCAATCAGTAGAAAACTTGTTTTACATTTCCTTCCTGGTTTACGACGGCCGCGTTGGTATCAACTTTGACGATGACGGCGTGCCAGTTATCTACATGATGGCATTACCCTCTGATCCTCAAGAAGCTCACCAAGAGACTGTCAGACGCAAAAAGCTTCCAACGAACCAGATGATTTTTGATATAGATATGGAGACATGGAGAGGCCTAATAGAGCTGTTGGAGATTAAAAATCCCACTATTAACACACGTGCACCTGTACAGTCGGCTGGCCCTGGTAACGGGACGTGGTTTTCGGGCTAATATAATTTTATTTTATTTTAATGAGTAATGAATTTTGAAACTAATCTAATCTAATGCGTCTATTTACAATTATTGAGGCTGATTATATTCCCATCCATTAATGGTAACAAGGCTCTCAATCGGCCATTTGGCCGTAGGAAGCGCAGACAACTTTGTGTGCATTCCATGTGTTTCCCACAGTTCAATACCAGCCCATCCAATCATTAGGGCATTGTCAGTACACCATTTAGGTGGGGGGAAGTAAAAGTTTATGGGTTGTTCGTCAGCTTTGGCATTTATAAGCAGGTTCTTATCCCCTTTTGCTTGTTTTTTTAGCCTCTTCGTTTTATTGTCAGCCAGTTTTTTTACAAGTTTTTCGCTCAGCATATTGCGTAGCGTCATATTGGAGCCGACCCCTCCAGAACACACAAAGTCTAATGGAGAGTTGGGGTCAAGAGTAAGAGAGCCAGATTCTAAAGCATGCTCCAAAGCTGTTGCAGACTTGGTGACAACATGGTTGAACATGGCATACTGCAGCCTCCTTGCCAACTCTCTTCGTACGTCTTCACTCAACTCTGTTGCTGGGTTTTTAACGTCTGGGTAATGCTTTTCAAAAACTGTTCGCAAATGGGTGATGAATCCAGCAAACGAGAATGCACTCAGTGCTGATTGGCCATGTTTGTTGGTCAAAGGATTGGGAAATTGTATCTTTTCATCCACGCAGGATGTATTGACAGGACCAGCCAGGATAAACTGCTCAAGTTCTTTAGCGAGCATAGATCCCGACATACCCAGCTCTCGAGAGCACTTGTCTAGCATATCGCCAATGGCAATGTCCATAGTATTTGCCACGATCTTGTGCTTAGTCACAGCTTCCGACAGTACCAACATTGTATGACCACCGGAAACTAGTAGGGAAATGAACGGATATTGTGGGATATCTTGAGAGCTAGACTGAAAAAAACGAGGGGTAAGCAAATGGCCTAGCATATGGTGTACCCCAATTAATGGCACATCCCAGGCAACGGCCAAGCCTTTAGCAACATTGTATCCAGAAGCGAGCGAGGCTAGCATTCCAGGCCCTCTTGTGGCACAGACCAAGTCAGGTACCCGGGAGTTCTTGATTCCTGCCTGGTTTCGATCGAGAATCTCCTTAGTCAAAGCAGCCATATGGGTTTGGTGGTGATCACGAGCATCGAGGGGAATAATTCCTCCGGCAGCGCTGTTATCCAGAGAGCGTTTCAAGTGATCGATGAGTACTGGGGGGCCATTTTTCGGACGATCTATCAGGCACACAGTGGAGTCGTCGCAGGAAGATTCAATAGCAAGGACCAAGTAGGACCTGGTGGAAGAAGCGAAAGGCTTGGGACCTGAGAGCAGGGGACGCAAGTAAGAACCGTTTTGCGAACGCAAGCTGCACAAGAACGGAGAAGAACGCATGTTGGGAAAGGCGATTATTAAGCGCTAATCATGGTAGAATCTGTTATCTCCATTTGAGGTCGATTGTCTTTGGTTTGTGTTCTAGTGTCTGTTTTACTGGGGATGGAAAAGGCATGGCAATTTTTCGCTTGAGAGCCGCCAAAGACCTGGTTACATAAGGCTCCGGCTGCGCGTGACTAAGACGATTTTGCCGCCCCAGCCCGCTTGGAACCGACTGAGGAAAGATGATCCGGAAAATTTGTGTGTTTTAAAATACAGCAGCTGCTGGGTGATAAGTCCCTAAAATAAGCAATGACGGTTACAGACACAACTGCTTAATTCCATTTGTCATAAACTTTCCCATTGCCTTTTAAGCGGAGGCACCGTAATGGTAGGTGGTAGGTGGTGGGTGGTGGCCAGAGTGGGAAAGCCCAAGCATGCGCTGCTATCTCTAGTATAAAAAGCTCTGGAAATCCCCACTCATTTCATTATTTTCTAGTCTTATTTATTTTATTTTACTAATTCCATTATATTTCTAATATTTCTAATTTCCATTGTTCTTCCAACCTACCTTCGTCAAAATGTCTCTTTCTACCAAAATCACGCTACCAAATAATGTTACTTATGAACAACCCACGGGTCTTTTCATTAACAATGAGTTTGTCAAGGGTGGAGATAAGCCCATCAACACATTCAACCCTGCGACTGAAGAGTTTATCGCTTCTGTCGAGTCTGCCAACGAGGATGATGTCGACAGGGCTGTAAAAGCCGCCCGCAAGGCTTTCACCGATGTCTGGAGAAACTACAGTCAAGATGACATTGCCAAGCTTCTCTACAAGCTTGCTGCCCTTTTCGAGCGAGATATCGACCTTCTGTCTGCCATTGAGGCTGCTGATGGTGGTAAGCCCATGGAGCAGAATGCCCGAGGTGATGTCGAGTCCTGCATTTCCATGTTCAGATACTATGCTGGCTGGGCCGACAAGAGAGGCGGAAAGATTGTCGAGACTACCAAGGACACTCTAGCCTATGTTCTCCACGAGCCCCATGGAGTTTGCGCCCAGATCATTCCTTGGAATTTCCCCTTAAGCATGGCTTCCTGGAAGCTTGGTCCTGCCATTGCCACAGGAAACTGTGTCGTCCTCAAGCTCGCCGAAAACACCCCTCTTTCTATGCTCTACGTCGCCAAACTCGTCAAGGAAGCTGGCTTCCCTCCCGGCGTCATCAACATTTTCACTGGTGCCGGCAAGGTTGCTGGTGTTGCCATGTGCGAGCACCCTGATGTTGACAAGGTTGCCTTCACTGGATCCACCGCTACAGGTAAGAGCATCATGAAGATGTGTGCCAACACCCTCAAGAATGTTACATTGGAGTGTGGTGGTAAGAGTCCTCTTCTTGTTTTTGATGACTGTGACTTTGAGCAGACCGTCAAGTGGGCACACGCTGGTATCATGTTGAATATGGGCCAGATTTGTTCTGGTACCTCCCGTATCTACGTCCAAGATACCCTCTATGAAAAGTTTGTTGACGCTCTTAAAGAATACACTGTGAAGGCGTCCAAGATTGGTGATGTTTATGATAGCGAGGTTTGCCATGGTCCCCAAGTCAGTGCTGTCCAGCACAAGCGAGTCCTTTCTTACATTGAGAAGGGCAAGGAAGAAGGTGCCAAGCTTGTTCTCGGTGGAAAGTCTGCTCATGACAAGGGCTATTATATTGAGCCCACTATTTTCAAGGATGTTTCTGACAGCATGACTGTCATGAGAGAAGAGATTTTTGGTCCCGTTGTTTGCATTTCCAAGTTTTCTACTGAAGAGGAGGCTGTTGCTCGTGCTAATGACACTACCTACGGTCTTGGTTCCGCCATCTTTTCTGAAAACATGTCTAGATGCATTCGTCTTGCTAGCGGCATCCGCGCTGGATCTGTCTGGGTCAACTGTAACAATACCTGCAGTCCTCGTGTTCCTTTTGGTGGTTTCGGTCAATCAGGTGTTGGTACTGAGTTGGGTGAGTACGGTCTTGATGTCTACACTGTCAAGAAGGCTGTTACCCTCAACATTGGCATCAAGTTGTAAATTTAACAGTCTTAGTCATAGCCATAGTCATAGCTTTTGTATTCAAGTTGAAATAAAATAAAATGGGATTTTTTTAATCATAGTGTTAACTCTCTCTTGTACATAGGGTTTAATTAGATTGGACTTAGTTTCTTATCCTCGGACCAAACGAGATTACTATCGGATATGAGGATCATAACTCAGTCACATGACAAACGGCTCAGCCTAGTTATGCAAAACCACCTTCTCCTCCTCAAAACTCCGGCATAGAGCCTTGGAACATTGTATCTTTAGCGGGTAAAAAAGGGTATTTCTAATTGTTGAAAGCTAAAACTGCTGTCAAAGATCAATAATCATCATGATGCTAATCTTGTGATCCCCGGAGCACGATATTCCCTGGTGTCGGCACCTGGTCTTTTAAAAGGTCATGTCTCCGGATTCTTCAACTGCGGAGAAACTAATCATAATGAAATTTGATTTCAAACCATCTCCACGATAATCAGTTGGCTCTCTTGAGCGAAATTCGTTGCTAGCAGAAGTGGCGTATTTGGCGATGGAGCGGAGATTAGATCCAATCAATGTGGCTAAGTCATTACTAACGGAGGTTACTAATCACCGTTGGGGAAAGTTGCTGATTGATTTTAGACACTTCACATTCGGTACCAGTCGTATTTTCAAACAGGTACTAAAAATATGGGCTGAAACCGAAAATAAGCACGTATTGGTATTTTATAACTATAATTAATATAGTGATTAAAATTTTAAATTTTCAAGGGCAATCTGGCCGAGTTGGTCTAAGGCGTAGGATTAAGGTTCCTATCTCTTCGGAGGCGAGGGTTCAAATCCCTCGGTTGTCACTATTTTTTAATTTTTTTTTTTTTACATATGACTTTCACGTGTTTTATAATTCCGCACACAACGTTCTCATTATGCCCTAGCCCTTAAAGGTGTTATCTACAAAAGTCACGGTACCAGGAAGGATTTCTTACCGGCACTGGGAAAAGGAATGGCTGCACGTGGGTCTGCATCCAGCCAGTCAAGATGGTTATGCGACGGACATGCCCTTCGCCTTCTTATCATTATTAGAAGATCAAAGAACCTTTTCTGACTGAAATTTTTTCTCTTTTACCCTTCAAGATCTCCTTATTTTCATTTCTTTCTTTCTACATTCACTTCTTCATCAAAAACCTGCTTTCATAGTACGTTGTTACCGTTAGATTCACAGTCATAATATACGTTCATAATGTCGTCTAAAGCTGTTCATACCCCAAAGCCAGTTCTTGACCAGGCACTTCAAAAAGAAGTCAAATCATCACTGGTCCTCAAACCACTTGAAGAAATTCCCAACCGCAGAGTCGAGGCTTTCAAACTGGCCACAGATGTCCAAGCACAGCGTCGTAATTTGACCAACAATGTGATCATTCGCAACCCTACATTTGTCGGTACTGTTTGCTTGCTTGCAGGCTTTATAATTTTCAACATCCGCAAGCGCAGCGAGCCTGGCCATCTTGATTGGGGTACTCTCATTCTCTCCCTTGCCGGTCTCTGTATGGCCATGATCTCGCTTGTTGGCCGTTACACAGAAGAAATCATCGCAAAGGCTGAGCGAATGGATATTCAGGAAGTGTTTGGCGCTGATAAGGACGTCTTTGCCTTTATTTTCAATGACATCCTTGTCGGTGAAGTTGCTGTTAGAAGAACACCGGCTGACGAAGAGGGAAAGAAGCTTTTGAAGGAGGCTGCTAAGAGGCGTGAAGCAGAGATCAAAAAGATGTCGGAAGATGAATTGGAACAATACGAAGAAACTCAAAAAGAAAAGATTAACACTTTGCATTCAGTTCCTGATGATACTGCTCTCGTTGCTTCTTGGGCTGTTTTAAGACGCTACAGAAGCATTGGTCTTGGTCAAGACTTGTTGAAGAAGGCCGAGGAGGTTGCACTAAACAAGTTTGGGGCTAAGAAGATTGTTGCCGTTTGCGAAAGCACTGAACTCCCAGCTATTGCCATTCTCAAAAAGCGTGGGTTCAAGAAAACTCAATCGGCCAAGTGCAAGGGCTACCGTGGCAGTTGGTTTAATGTTAGAGAGCTTGTTTGGACCAAGGAATTAGTACCTGCTCCTTCTGCTGCTGCCGAAAAGATTTAAATATAATGTTTACAGCCAAGTTTAAAATATAAATACAATTGTAATTCATCTTTTGCCCTTTAGTCCTTTTGTCCTTTTCCTTTATGAAATAAATCGTTGAAAAATTAAAAGTAATCAATGTTGATTTGACGTCAAAAGATAGCCGTACTCACCCTGACTCATCGCCGCCAAAAATCAGCAGCCTTATCAAATTTTCACACATTTATAAACCCCAGACTTTGTTCTTCAAACTTTCCTTTTATTTCCATACCTTCCTTGGGAACCAATTGTCTTTAAAATCTCCAACATGTCCACCGTTGTTTCTAATGCCCTCAAAGCCGCTGCTGGTGTTGGCAAGTCCAAGACTGTTCTAGATATTGGTAGTATGGCCATTCCACCCAAGAGCACTGTATTCTCCATGATCCAGCCTACTGGTGTATTTCACATTGGAAATTACTTGGGTGCCGTCAAGTCTTGGGTTGATATTCAAAATGACGTACTTACCACTGACTGGACTGACAATGGACGCTCACAGTATGAGACCAACGAGCCAAAGTTAATCTTTGGTGTTGCCGATTTGCATGCCCTTACGGTTCCCAAGGACCCTAAAATGCTAAAGTTTACAAGAAGACAGGCAGTTGCATCCATGCTTGCTACAGGCCTTGATCCAGAACTGTGTATTATCTTTCAGCAATCCCAAGTTCCTGAACATACCCAACTTTATTGGCTGTTGTCAACAGTCACAGGCATGGGTTATCTTAATCGTATGACACAGTGGAAGTCCAAGTCCAATCTTGATGACAACGCGACGTTGCTCAGCGTATCGGAAGAGTCTGTCAAAGCGCTTTCAAGCTTACACTTGGGTCTTTTTGCATACCCATGCTTACAAGCTGCCGATATTTTGCTTTACAAGTCCAATCTTGTACCCGTAGGCGATGACCAGACACAGCACTTAGAACTTACTCGTCATATCACCGCTGCATTCAACAAAGCCTACCCCCGAGTTGCCGCTGACGACGATGATCCACGCCTTACGTACAAGAAGGAAATCTTCCCTGAGCCACGCACCATTCTCGCACCGTTCAAAAAGATTCTCAGTTTGAGAGATCCTTCCAAGAAAATGTCCAAGTCAGACCCCGACCCAGCTTCATGTATCTACATTCCAGACACACCTGAGCAGATTAAAAAGGCTATTAGAAGGGCCATCACGGACAGCAATCAAGAGATTACTTATGATCCTGTAAATCGCCCTGGTATTGCCAACTTGCTTAGTATCGCCTCTGGTATTCTTCAAAAGTCACCGGAGCAAGTTCTCGATCTTATTAAACCAAAGGATCATAAAGAATTGAAGGATAACGTGGCTGAGATTGTGATTGAAGGCCTCAAGCCTGTCAGAAGGGAATATCAGGCTCTTATGGAAGACTTGGAGTACATTGACCAGGTTTCAAAGTCTGGTGCGCTCAGAGCTAGAGAGATTGCATCACAGACGATGAAAGATGTCAATAATGCTGTAGGTTTGTAATAACAAAAGGAATGGTTTCTTTTTTGTTTCAATTTTAGATGATGACTATTATCCTTTTGTTATAATTTAGATGAGTATAATATCATACGATAGACTCCAATATGAAAATAAATTAATATTATTCTGAAGCCGAGTGATCCAGATACCTTTACTTGTAGCATGCAGTGATCTCACTATCTTGGATCCCGATCCAAGGTGTGAATCAAGTGTTCATTATTGGATGATACTTTGGAGACCATAAGGTGGCCAGTTTGGGATTCAGTTGATTGAAATATTGACAAGACATAAATACAGTTGTAGGAATAGAGGTTAAATTAGGGGGGCTAACTGCCGAACAAGACACCTGGAAATATTGAGTGTTTTGGAATGCTATGAAAAGAAGAAAAAAATAGCACTTGAGACTTGAAATATGACCCAAGCATAAGTCATGCACTAATTCCGAAAGGTTCCTTGGGTATATGAGTATTAAGGGTATATTATGGGTATATAGGTATGAGAGCAATATACCAAAAGGCTTCATATCGATAATTTCTCCGAAACGGTACTGAATGTAAACACCAGTGCCCATTTAAAGTAAAGATAGGCGCAGATTCGACTTCATATGCTTAAATAAATGGGCAAGTTAAACAATGCTTTAAAACCTCAAGTTATCCCCTAAGCTTTAGCTGTCGTCATCAAGTTCACGCGACTATATTCGATATGTTTTGGATCGTTTGTCTATGATCGAGGAGTTACAAACGCAAACGTTCATGTTTAATAAGCTGAGATATCGTCAATTTTTGTAATCAAGTGTAGGCCCTGCAAGTTTCATATATAGCGTCTTTATTCAGCTACACTATTCAAATGGTACCGATGAATATTACATAACGAAGAAAAGCAGAAATATCCCTCCAGGTATGCTCTGCCAGCAGCTTAAATTCCTCAAGAGCGAAAGGGCTAGTGGATGTAAATAGCCTTGAGTATTACGAAAGTTGCGGCCGAAATTAGTTGTTCCGAGGGCCTCAAGGTGCGAGTCTTTTTCATGCAGAGTCCTTGAGAAGTGAGTGTTTTTGCACCACCCGACAGAGGTGTTTGAAATATTGGACAGAAGGGAACAAAATTCAGACCAATAGAAATCCAAATACGAAAATAAAAGAGGAAAGAGAAAGGTTTAGGAAAAGTCCAGCTATTCGGAACATGTCGTGGGTGTGAATGTGAATGTGAATGTGAATGCCATCAAAGTTAGGCCTACAAATTTCCGGTTTCACATGAAGCTAGTTATGGACAAGGCGCAGTGCTGATAAGAGAAAGCAAGAGAAGCATTTTAAAGGTTTTAAAGGTTTTAAAGATTTTGGAAATTTTGATAACTAAAAGAGGAATTCCAAAGAAATCATTAAATTTGCTAATAAAAAAAATAAAAAATTAAAAGTTCATATCACGAATAATAATATAAAAAGCAACTTGGCCAGGTTTCAATTAACCCTTCAAAGATGCAGACATTACACGCGGTGAATGACGATAGCCTGAAACCTTTGTATATATTTTAACTCTATTTCAAGGGCTATTTTCGGCCCATTCCACTCTTCTTTTCTTACTTTTCACATCTTTTCAATTCTCCTCCTTTTGTACTCACCAGATAATTCGCACACAAATGGACTTTGCTAAAAAGTTGCTTCCAAAAACCACCAAAGAACGCAAAAATGGTCCTTTCAGAACCTCTTTACGGACCAATAAACAGTCTCAGCCTGGAACTTCATCCTCTCAAAAGAACAGTATAATCGCGTCATCTGATTCTTCGACTCAAAACTCTTCAACCTCTGTGTCGGTGTCTTCTTCTTCTTCCTCCATTTCCACGGCGGCCTCTAATTCTGTGAAACCCCCCGCTAATGGCACCACCGCCACCACCACCATCACCAGCAACCCTGCCACTCCAACCTCTGCTTTGACCGCAACCAAGAAGGATTCCTCCAAAGTGACACCCGCTAATCCTCCAAGAGTCACACAGCCAAAGCCTAAACAAAAGCCTCCCGTTCCAATACACCGCTTTAAGGATTTTGACAGCTCCAACGTTGCAGTTGTAGAGGAAAGTCCGAAAGACATTCAAGTAATACCTCAAGCATCGCCTACGATTGCTCCTCTGTCTCCCTCGTTGGTTCCTCTGCATCCTTGTGTTACATCTTCTTCCATTGCATCTTCCGTCACCTTTCTCACAACTTCGGAAATACCTGCTCATCCCCCGCTCTCTCCAAACCTCTCTATTCTCACCCGCCGTCGACGCTCAATTCCCTCTATTGGCGCCCAACTCCCTGTTTTGGAAACTTTGGAGTCCAATCCCTCGTCGTCCACAGAGTCTTCGTCCTCTCCTCACTCGTCCGCTACGTCAGTCCATGATAGCACCATAGAAGATGAACGTGATAAACGGACACCTACCACTCCTTTGCTTAACCAGCAGACTCAGCCAAGAAACAACGAGACCTCTCATACTCTGTCAAAAACTTTTCAACATTATGAAACTCCTGATTCCGTCTCTAATGATACAATGACACATCATCATTTGGATCGTCCTTTGGTTCCTGCGTCTTCTGTCCTTCCGTCTGCCGAAAAGCGCAGTGGAAGAAAATCTGGTGACCGCAAACCCTTCCAACTACCCCATTACAAGCCTATCCACACCCAGTCGAACGACTCTATCTTTTCACGAGAAGACTCTCATCATTTAGATGCATTCTATATCCCTGGTCTTATCCAGCCTCAGCTTTCTCAACCTAACAGTCCAGCTCCCCAGTCTTTTGCTGAAACCTCTGCAGTCGATTCTAGATCTTCAAAGCCTTATAGAACTAAATCCGTTGGGGTGGGGTCCCCTCAAAAGTCTCAGGGCTTGAATCAAAGAAGCAGAAGTTCTTCTCTAGGAAACCACCAGCCCTTTTTTAATCCAGAAATCGTATCTTCTTCCCAGTCGTCAGTACTTACTCCAACTACGAGCCAAAGTAACAATTTTCAGTCTCCAGGATCGCCAAATCTTCAAAGACTAGCGACCGTCAGAGCCCGTAATAAGGCCTTGGAAAAACGAAACCAAAGTTCTACTCGCTCAGAAGACAAGTCTGACTCTAACACTAAAAAAATTATTCGATTTTCTGGGTTTCGTAACCTTGCTATGATTGTTATGGTGGTCGGAAACATTCGGCTAGTTGTGGAAAACTACCTGAAATACGGCATCCGCGATACATTTGAAAAGGCTTCAGGGATTTCTGATAAAGATTTGAGACTAGCAGCTTTGATTACATTATCTATTCCATGTCATCTTTTTATTTCCTTACTCATTGAAAAACTCGCCAGTAGAATCGGCTTGAGTACTCCTGTGGAACCCATAATGAATGAGAAAACGGCAGAAAAGAGCAAAAAGAAAAAGGAAGATGATACAACTTATACCAAGATTGCCAAAAAGATTATTCCCATCATTCCAAAACCTCGCCTTCGCCATTATTGGAGATTATTTGCTACGCTTCATATCATTAACATTGTACTCTGTTTGGCAGTCACATCCTACACTGTCTATTATCACATTTGGAATCCCGCCGTAGGAACTGTTTGCCAGATACATGCTCTCGTTGTTTGCTTAAAGACAGCCTCGTATGCTTTGACAAACAGAGATTTGAGAGACGCAACTGTGATCAACAGAAGACGAGAGCTTGCCATTGCAATGCAGCAAACGGCCAGCACCTCTTCCAGTGACTCATCAGATCATTATTCTGATCGCTCTTCCTTTTCTATCGATTCTAATGAATACCCCTACGTTGTTGTTCCCGACATGTACATCTCACAGCAGTACCCCAAGAACCTTACTATTTCCAATCTGGTATATTTTTGGTGGGCCCCAACTCTTGTATACCAACCAGTTTACCCACGAACACCTGTTATTCGTTGGCGTTTTGTTGCTCGCCAAGCTGCTGAACTGGCCACCTGTATTGTTTTTATGGTTTTGCTAACTGGCCAGTATGCAGTGCCCATTCTTGAAAATTCGTTAAGCCATGTGCAGGACATGAACTTCATTCTTATGCTCGAGCGTCTCATGAAACTGGCAACTGTGTCGATTGTCATCTGGCTTCTAGGGTTCTTTGCCCTTTTCCAGTCTTTCCTTAATATTCTTGCCGAGCTCACCCGTTTTGCGGATCGCGACTTTTACCAAGACTGGTGGAATAGTGGATCTCTTGGAACTTATTGGAAGTTGTGGAATAAGCCGGTATCCAACTATTTCCGACGACATTTGTATGTTCCTATGCTTAAGCGTGGATGGTCACAGTTTGTTTCTTCGTTTGTCGTCTTTTTTGTTTCTGCAGTGTTGCACGAAGTCTTGGTTGGATTTCCTACCCATTCAATAGTCGGGGTTGCATTCTTGTCAATGATTCTTCAGATTCCCTTGGTTCTGGTCACTCAGCCTTTGGAGAAGATGAGAGGCCCTGGAACTACCATTGGAAACTGCGTCTTTTGGCTTTCCTTTTTCCTCGGCCAGCCTTTGGGCGTTCTTGTCTATTATTTTGCATTTAATGTCAAGAACAATCCAAAAGCGGTAATGGAAGCTGCAGCCACGGCTAGTAAATCAACATTGCCAGTCTTTTAGTATATACAGGAGATGTATTAATAAAACTGTTTAAAATTTTAATATTGTAGATTTGCTTCTGAATCTTCTGATACACTTGGAATTGAAGTTTTGATTACTAGAATTCTAAAGTTATCAACGTTTTGAAATGGGATATAGTTGAAGTACTTGTAGGTTTATAGGGGTTATTTACAAAACATATGTATTATATGATTATATAATCGCATTACATAATGAAGAAAAGTTGGGAGACTTGTTTATACGACATATACACCCTCTGAAGGTGTCAAAGAAAATTTCTGAAATTTACAAAATTGCAAAAGAACCGACAAAACCAACTGTATTATGCCTTTGTTAAAACATATTTGGAATCAGAATTATCCAAGTTACATTTTGACCATACTTTCAAAAACCCGAGGCTGTTTTGAAATATAGCTGCCTCAGTAATTTGGCACTTTTACCAGCATGTATCTCAAATTACCACCAAATATTCAAAATAAAAGACCATAATCAAGGAAAAGAGAAGAAAGACCGTGGTATATGTATTAATAAATTGTAAAAGTGTGTATTAGTGGTATTGGGTATCTGAATTAAACACATAGCACTTGGAAACAAGGCATTGTGCAAAGTTCCTAGTGAAAACACACAACAACATCAACCAATTCCTGATGGTATCGCCAAGCATACCCAAGCCACCAAGTTTAGTACAGTATAAATTTAACCAGCAGTTAAAGGGTATCTGAAAAGACAGTCACACAATATTTCTTGGCTCTTTATTCACAGCCATCACATATTAAGACTTCCAGTAAAGAGTGGCATCAAGACGACACAAACTATCGAATAAAACTTCTTGCTATGTCTAATCTTTTCCTAATAAAACCACTGAACTGGTAGTGCTATCTCAGTCTTGATTTGCAATAGCAGTCAATTGGACTTGATTATTGCAGGGTAACAAGCCAGGTATCGCTGGTGTATCCATTAGAATTGCCGTTGATAGTGAAAGCTTTGTCATATCAAAGCGACAAGGCCAATATTTTGCACTAATGGTATAAAACAACGGTATCACTCTTCAATTGAGTACTTTGAAAAGATGCCAAACTCATTGGATAGGCATGAATTGTTGTAATGTCGTGCGGAGATGGTAGTAAAGGAAAGTCAAGCAGCGGGAACAGCACGCAGCAACCATCGCCACACAATTTTATTCCTTGTCACGTGCAGCCTAGTTCAAACTACCTTTCTTTATTTAACTGCAATTCACGCCAGACGCCAGAAATGGTTTATTTTGTATTTCATGTGCATATTTATTTGCTTTCTTTTAATTTTCAAGCATTCAACTGCTTGATCTACATTACAAGAAACTACAGCGTTACAGCGTATTCTGATGCTTTGAATCGACATATTGCCAGTTTTTCAAACAGAGTTGCAAAGCCAATCAATCGATTGTTGCAACTGGGGTTGATAGCTTAGTATTGCATTGGTGCCAGCTAGTGATGTATCTACCGTCAGCCCCAGAGGATCTGTAAATCACTGTCCTTTGTTTCGAAAGGTTAGCTTGTCCTGATTTGGTAATTGGCCGGTGTCATGCCCAAGAAGAGTATCACCATCAAGTACATGGCTCTCGTACCGCTCCTTTTCATTCCTGATTAGCTACTGGAATCACATATTCAAGCCAGCATCTGTATCCAGGCCTTGAACAACAGTCTGAATGCTTATCCGTATCCAAAGCACTTGAATTGGTGGATACAAATCGCTCAAATAGCTCATGGCGTGGTTTAGCGTTATTACAGTCTAGCGAACAGTCACAGCTTTTGTCCCAAGTCCAGCGTCACGGTTTCTCCTGAGGCACGGGTTGAGACTTCTTGCAGCGACACTTTGCTCTGCAAGCCAACAAACACCCCACCAACAGATCCAACAGGTCCAACAGGTCCAGCAGGCCGATTAACTGGTTGGCTGGCTGGCTGTCAAATACAAGGCGGCCTGGCCTGTGCGTAACGTCGTAGCGTGGTGGCCTGTCCCGTTGCAGCCTTGCGTTGGTTGCCGCGCAGTCGCTGACTCAGCCCTGACAAACACGCAGCTGGCTGCCTTTTCTTGTGTGCGTGTATGTATGTATGGCTTGCGTGTATGTATGTCAAGGGCTCCGAAACCAGGCTCAGTTATGACATGACACGGTGATGAGAGTTGTTCCGTCGTACTGACTTCAATCATAAAAGCAACACGCAGTAATATATATAAAAAAAATTACTCATATACATTCTATGGCTACATGACATCATGCTCTACTTTCCTTTGACATTATCATCCGATTGTACGATTGTATCTGCCGTTCTTTTTTCCCTCCTTTGTTGAATGTGTACCCATCTCCAACATCCTTCCCCTCTCAACTCATCCCGATTCTGATCGGGTCTCAACTGTAAAAGCTTCGTGCAATAAGCGACCCAGAACTCATCGATACCACTTGCTTATGGCAGACCTTCAAATCCCTCTTCGCCCGAGTCGCAACCTCTCGCGCTTTCTTAGGACAATCCCCCCCGTTCAAACGGAGGACAGCCAGGGCTAGGGTACTGCATAAAGGATATATATATATCTAAAAAACTGTCACCAACAGTCTCGCTAGTCTTTCTTTCTTCCTTCCCTTTTCTGTCTACATCAATTGCACTACCACTGGTATCCCCTCTTCAATGTCTCCGCCTCCTCAGCTTCTAAAGGGCATCTCGTCGCTCTCTATTGCTACCCGCGACCCCAGTATCTTCCAAAGAACCATCAACTTTTATGAAAAGTTTGGCTTTGTAAAGGTACATGAGTACTCTCACTCTGACCCTGACCTCACCTTTGAAAAGGGCTTGAGTGCTGCCCATTCCGTCGATTCTCTCAAGGAAACCTGGCTCAATTTGCTGCCTGACATCGACTCGTCTCACACCGATGCTACCCCAGAATCAGGCATCACACTCAAGATTCGCTTGTCAACCTCTGGCCCTACTAGCGAGGAAATTACTGCCCGCGCAAGGGCATTTTTAGAAGGCCCAGATAAGGATCTTGATTGGCGTTCACTTGCATGCTTGTTCATCTTTACCACGGAAGACATGGGCGGTGTCCTCGATATTCTTGACACTTTCCCCGTCACGGGCGATGATACAAAGCCTTACATCCAATTACGACCTAATAATGTCTCTCCCATCGAAGTCTTTGGTATAGATCCTGCTGGAAATGTGGTTGGATTTACTCTCAACAAGAACCCGTTTTCTGTCGTTCTTCCTGGATTCATTTCCTCCAGAGCCAACTTGGATTCTCAATCTTCCTCAAAGTCTGGTGCTGCTACGCCTGGTTTGCTCGGCAATGACGCTTCTCTATCTCCTAGAAAAATTGCCGTCATGACGTCTGGTGGTGATGCTCCCGGTATGAATGCTTGTGTCCGTGCTGTTGTCAGAACCGCAATTCACCGTGGCTGCGATGTTTTTGCAATCATGGAGGGTTATGATGGCCTTGTTAAAGGTGGTGAATTCATCAAACAAATGAATTGGGACGATGTCAGAGGCTGGCTGGCCATTGGTGGTACCCAAATAGGTACCGCCAGATGTGCTACCTTCCGCGAACGCTACGGACGTTTGGCTGCTGCCAGAAACATGGTCAAGAATGGAATTGATGCCCTTATTGTTTGCGGTGGTGACGGTTCATTGACTGGTGCTGATACCTTCCGTGCCGAATGGCCTTCTCTCATTGAGGAGCTTTATAATGACAATGTCATTTCCAAAGAAGAGTTTGAGAAACACAAGTGCTTGTACATTTGCGGTACTGTTGGCTCCATTGATAATGACATGGCAACCACTGATGCTACCATTGGTGCCTTCTCTTCTTTGGCCCGAATCTGTCAGGCCGTAGACTACATTGATGCTACTGCCCAATCTCACTCCCGTGCCTTTGTTATCGAAGTTATGGGCCGTCATTGTGGTTGGCTTGCTCTCATGGCTGGTCTCGCTACTGGTGCTGACTTTGTTTTCATTCCTGAACGTCCTCCTCATCGCGATGCTTGGAAAAACAACATGTCCAAGGTTGTTAAGCGACACAGAGAATTCGGTAGACGTAAGACTATCGTCATTGTTGCTGAAGGTGCCATTGACAGCGAACTCAACCCTATTAGCTGTAATATGGTCAAGGATGAGCTTGTTAAGCTTGGCTTGGATACTAGAGTTACTACCCTTGGTCATGTTCAACGTGGTGGTACTGCTGTTGCTTTTGATCGTATGCTTGCAACCCTTCAGGGTGTTGATGCGGTTGATGCTATTCTCTCAGCAACCCCCGACTCTGTTTCTCCCATGATCGGTATCACTGAAAACAAGATTGTCCGACGCGATTTGATGGAGTCTGTCGCTCTCACCAAGTCTGTCGCTACTGCGATTGAGGCCAAGGATTTCGACAAGGCCATGTCTTTGCGAAACCCTGAATTTGCCGAGAATTGGGCAAACTTTATGACCATCAACAATGCTGACAAGAACTCCCCAAAGAACCCTGCTGAAAAGCCACTGAATCTTGCTGTTATCAATGTTGGTGCTCCTGCTGGTGGTATGAACTCTGCTATCAGAGCAATGGCTGCTTACTGCTTCTCTCGTGGACACAAGGCTTATGCTATTCACAACGGTTTCTCCGGTCTTGCTCGTCACGAGTCTGTTCATGAGCTTGATTGGCTTGAGGTTGAAGAATGGGTCATGCACGGTGGCTCTGAAATCGGTACCAACAGAACATTGCCAGACACTGATATTGGTATCGTTGCTTATTACTTTCAAAAGTATGCCTTTGATGGTCTTATCATCATTGGTGGTTTTGAATCCTTCCACGCTTTGCACCAACTTGAACAGGCACGCCCAGCTTACCCAGCCTTCCGCATTCCAATGGTCTGCATTCCTGCTACCATTTCTAACAATGTTCCAGGTACTGAGTACTCTCTTGGTACTGACACTTGCTTGAACGCTCTTGTTGACTACTGTGATGTAATTAAGCAGAGTGCTAGTGCCTCCCGTCGCAGAGTCTTTGTTGTCGAAGTCCAAGGTGGTAACAGTGGTTTCGTCGCTTCTTATGCTGGTCTTGTTACTGGTGCTCATGCAATTTACCTTCCTGAGACTGGTATTTCATTACGACAATTGGAAAGCGACATTGACTACATTAAGGCAAGCTTTGAGGCTGACAAGGGTGAGAACCGCGCTGGTAAACTTATTTTGCGTAATGAAAAGTCTTCCAACACATTCTCCACCGACATTATTGTCAAGATTATCCGTGATGAGTCCAAGGGCCGATTCGACTCTAGAACTGCCATTCCTGGTCACGTCCAACAGGGTGGTAACCCGTCCAGTTTGGACAGAGTTAGAGGTACCAGATTTGCCATCCAGGCCTGTCAGTTTATTGAAAAGCACCAGGATTCTAGGACTTTGCCTGTTTCTGAGCAGGCCAACTCTGCTGCTGTTGTTGGAATTGTTTCTTCAAAGCTGGTGTTCACTGGTATTTCTCAGCTTTGGGATTTCGAGACTGAGCACGATGAAAGAAGACCCAAGAAGAACTATTGGACTGATTTAGCAAGGGTTTCTGACGCTTTGGTTGGAAGAACTATTGTTGAGCCTAGAAATTAAACGAGTATTTAACTTTTTTATTTTTTATTTTTATGAATATGATATTTTAGACTTTGTGGGTAATGTTCTTTTTTTTTTTTTTTTTTTTTTGAAAAAAAATATATATATATTGCATTTTACTCATCGTTACGACATTCTTTTTTCTCCTTTACTATATACAAATTGATTATGATATTTACAGGTATATTCACAATTAGTTATTCAACTGCCATTTGTAGTCGATTTCATAGTCGCCATTGTCCTTCTTGGTAATGACACCTTGGCCCAACATCTTTTCAAAAAGATCTTGGGGAACCCAGCCCTTGGAACCAATAAATGGGTTCTTAACCAACTGCTTGGAGTATTCTTCAAAGTCCTTTGCATGTAAATCCTTTTCCTGCTCAGTGAAAGAAATTGGGCAATCGCGTTCAATGTGCAACTGAGGCCATTCTCCAGCAAGGGCGATCAAGTCTTCAGTCAGGTCAAGATATTCAGGACTAGCACCGGTAGCATCGGTAATGTATTTTGTCTGAGCGGTGTGAATAGGTTTCTGGCGACGCTTTACTACTGGAGCAAAAGCATTGATAAGAGAAGGAGCCACTGTGGTTTCCTTTCCTTCCTCCGAAGCACCAGCAAGACTTTGAAGTCGTTGCATTAACATGTACTCAAAACTAAACTGGTTCTGGGTCAAAGCAATAAAGTGCTGAACGGCAAATTTGTCCTGCTCTCCCAACTTTTCATAGTCTGGAACCTCTTCCAAGCTGAAAATCTTAAGGCCGTCGTGGCGAGCAAAGAATGGAGTTCCGTGCAAAAGGAAAGGCTTGATAGCAGTGGATTCCCAGTCAATAAGAGTTGGTGCTGGTAAGGAATCGGTTGCGGAAGTCAAACGGGCAACATCTTCAGATGATTGAACCTCGGGAGGGCACACAAAGCTAATAGGGTTCAAGTCTGGATGGGCTAATCTGGCACTGAAAAGGTCAGCATCCAACTCGCTTTCCAAAAGCAACTGAGGTGCGACCTTTGCATAATGCTTAGCAGCGTTAAGTTGCTTTTCAAGATGCTGCTTGACATCAGTATCCTTGTACGACTGGAGAGCAAGTTCCAAACTCTCAACGAGAACATTACCTGTGGCAGCAATGTACTCGGCAGCTGTGTTGAAAGGACCCTTCAATGGGGAAGTAGAAGGTAAGTCGTTCTTCCAGAACTGAGATTCAGTGGTTTGTCCAATCTTGTACTTGTCCAAAATAGAGTTGCTCAAGCCCAACTTCTTAATAATGTCTTCTTTGATAGGCGCATCGGTTTGATACTCGCTTGCTACGTCTTCAGTAAAATAAAGAGATCCGTACTTGGTGAATGGAATTCGGGAAACGAGATCGGTATACGTGTTAACGATAGGAGCAAGTGTGCGCTGCTTGGAAGCAAGGTCATGAGCAGCAGGGTCCCACCATTTCATAAGTGCAGTTCCGGGAACATACTCCATCAACATGTATTGAGTTTCCAGCGAGGTATTTTTGGGATTAGACGCCCAGCTGATAACATTAGGGACTCTGAAAGAGTTCGAAGCACCTGTGTCTAAAAGCGCTTCTCGCACAAAAGACATGGTAGCAACCTCGGATTCTAGACGCTGAGCTCTGTAAGCGTAGGATCCAAGGCCGGGGTATGGAATTCTGAGAATAAGCTGGGTCGAACCATCAGCGTCAATTTTAGAGTTAGGAAGAGCCTTGCACTCGGGATCAACGTTCTTAATATCGAGTCGATAAATTTTGTGGTGCTTGCCCTCAGAGTAAGCAGCAATGGTCTTGATCTCGACGGGTGTGCTTTTGTCCTTGGGAGTAAGTTCTTTACTGAGAATTTCAACTAGACCCATACTGTTGAACGGAGTATCACGCTTAGCCTTTTCGCCAGCATCATTGGTCAACCAGGTACCCCAAGTGTACTTGAAGAAGTTGCGAAGGGTGGGATCGCCAGTGACGGTGCGAGAATTGAGAGCGCCTAAGGGAACCTCGATCTCCGGACTAAAGTTACCGTTTGAGCGAAGAGGAGTGCTAGAAAATGATCTAGCAATCAATGTGCGAGTGGCATTGTTGCGTAAACCGCCAACAACAGCACGAGAAGATCTACCTAAAAGCATAGAGGCCATTTTTTTGATGGATGGTGGGAACAAAAGTGAAAAAGTTGAGTTTGGCTGTGATCCTTTGATTGGTGATCACGTGAAAATCACGCGACACTTGTTTACGAAAGTTTTGATTGTTGACTTGGATAAAATGGTATTATTGTTTTTATTGTTATTATTTATTAATTTTGGCTTCAGGTAGTCTAAATCTCTGTATATTAAACATATTCTTTGAAATCTAAACAAACATTTGTGTGTGTGTTTTGATTCCACCTGCTTTTATATATTCAGAGCCCCACACCATCCCCATCCCCATTCCTTCGCTACAAAATAAACACACTACACCCATCATCCCGACCCTTTCCAATCTTTATCAAGTACTCATAAATATGCTTTCACACTAGTTGAAGTCCCTATACAGATCAAATGTCGACTGATGCCTCTATACCGGCTTCACCTCAAGCTTCTCAAGAGTCAATAGAGGTAGCCACCATTCAACAGTTTGTGGACAATGATGCACCAAGAACCCCTAGATCTATAAGACCAGCACAGTCTACACCTTCTTTTAAGCTCGAGAGGAAACTTCCGTCGTTGAACAGTCCAATATCTCCAAACTCTCAACGACATTCTTTAAAATCCAACCACATTTCCATATCTAGTCTAAGAAGTGCAGCAAAAGATTCAGTATTTGACCATCGACCTACAACTGAACATACTCTGTCGCACCAGTCTTCTGTGGACTCTTTATCTTACTCTGGAAATCAATCCCAGCATCCTCGCACATTCCAGAACCCTTCAGATACCCTGGTTCTTTATGATTTCCCTTCTGCAGTCTTATACAAATACCCGTTGCACAACTCTTTGACTCCAAAAGACTATGACCAATGCCCACGAGTATCAGACCTTCTTCTTCAACAGTCGTCTATGTTTGTGGTGGCTAGGGGCCGCTTTCAAGTTTACAAAATTCGTGGGTTAGACACAGGTTCTGAGGAACACAACATGCCATCCACTGTAAACACAACTAATACGTCTGGATCATTAGCACCTTCCTGTAATTCTGTTGCAGACCCTACAAATTCTGCTTCAATAACGACAGGATCTAATGGGTTGAAGGAAAACGAAATAAAAGATACACCTCCTGGAGGCGACTTTTCTAAAACATTAGCATACTTGCGCTGTGGCCATATGGTCCATCCCATTCTTCCAAAAATGAGAATATGGAAAATCAGCAAGAACATGTATATTCTTCCTCAACCAAGCCCCAGAAAGTTTTGGAGATTAGAAATAGAACTTCCGAACGATGAGAGTCAAGACAAGCCGGAAGAGCTGGATTTGGAAGATTTGGACGAGATATTGAAAGAGACATGCTATTACCAATCACTTTATGTGCCTCCTCTAACACCACAAAAACCAATAGTCAAAGCTGAAGATCAAGAGATTGAACAAATCCCAGAATGTTTTATATCACCAACCCGAAATAAAGTGACATCAAGATACCAGCCAGACAGCTCCCCAACACCGACGCAAACATCGAAGCACCCTTTTATACACCCAGCACTACGCAAACGTGCTACAATAGAACAGCTGACAAAACATTTTGAACAACAACAGAAAGAGCATGAAGGTGAACTAGAAAGACAGTTTAAGAAACGCGCAGCTTCTTTGGAATTTAAAAAAAATCATTCTCCTCATTTGAATGAATCACAGGAGAGCATATATAATGAGACTTATGGAAATGAAAATACTGTGCTAGGCAAACACCAAGACAAAGATAATTTGGAGGATCTTGCAATTGCTTCAATTGATACCAATAAACCAGAATATCTTGCCCTGGATTTACTAGAACAAACACAGCAGTTTAAGATAAAACAACATACCCATCCACAAGAACCAATTGAAATATGTAAACAACCACCATATGAAAACATTTCAGACACATTCCTCGGCAATCTCAACTTAAATTCAAAACTAGGATTGCAGGGCTTACACCATATTCAGTTTGGAGATGAAACAAACGACGAATCTGTACAAGTTGAAGCGGAGGTTGCCACTCTTAATCTGGGGACAACAGAGGTCTGTTCAGTGCAAGATAAGGAGATTCAAACGGATGACTTCTCTTTACAAGATATCAAAGGCATTAGCGAAAAAGAATATGACCGGGATCAGAATATTAGTCTTATGATTGGAGACCCATTTGGGTTTCCGCTGGACTCACCTAATGGCTCAAACAGATCCCTAGCGATTAATACATCTGTAAAATACACACCAGCAATAGTTACCAACGACCCATCGTCTCCAACTCTGTCATCAGCCTCTTCAAGTTCATTTGCTTCAATGCGGGATCAACACCAACGTTCTTTCTATCTTCAACAAGGATACCCATCTCCAACTGTTTCGGAATTATACCATAACAATCACTCGGGATTTGCTGGCTGGTCTGGATACAGCAGTCCTGTACATTCTTCATCTGTCTCTGCGACTTCTTTAAATGGCTCAGTTACTGGGTCTGTCGTAGCATCTGCCATTTCATCATCATCGACTCTGGATCACATCCTCGATGCCTTTGAAGATCCTGAAACACGACTTGGAGGTTATGTCCAGAATTCAAATCTTAATAGCAGTACCAGTTTGAATGTATCCAAAGACGATATATCGGAAAGCTCGAGAAGGTCAAGTGTAAATGTAGCCCCAACTGGTGTGTTTGATCAACTTAGAAGTTTGGGTTTCGGTGGGTTAACTAACTTGTCAAATATTGGAAGTTCTCTTGGATCTTTAAACATTGGGTCACTAAGTAATTTGGGAAATCTTGGGTCATTAAGAGGGTTTGGATCCAACAACCACCAAGATTCTGGGATTGTATTGTCAGGATCAACAACTTCATTAGACGAACAGGTGATGAGTGATGTTGATGGGCCACAATCGTTTACTTCTCCTGGATCTTCGGTTGAGACTTTGACAGAAACAAGTTTTGATGGAAAAAAAAAGTCACGAAAAGATCGCCATTCAATGCCGCCTCTTAATAGCTATATCATCAACCATGGAAAACTAGTAGCGCCTGATTCTGACTATGTGGAGGAAGGGATGAGTCTCCATGGGAGCTCGTTAAATCGCCGTATTTCATTAGCTTCCTTATCTACCGCCAACCTATCCCTATCCCCTGATACTTATTCTAGCTGGCCATTACCCACATCTCCCACATTACCCTCGAGGATAGGTTTTATAGGGCCAATCACAACATCCTTAAACAAAAGCCCTAGTCCTTCGCGACCAAGGCGGCGATATAGCACGAGCTCCACTGAGTCTGAATTCGAATCACGCACAGTCTTATCGCCGTTTTTTACATCTAATCATACACTTGTTAACAGTGATTCCAATTCTAATGAAAATCAACCACGTGTAGGGGCCATGTCCAAGGTGAAAGGCTTGTCCGCAACGTCCACCACCGAAAAGCATGCCCAATTATTTGACTATGTCAAGAACGATATCAAGGCCCTACAAATGAAGGGCGTAGCAATAAAAAGACAGATTCCGCAACTTTAGGTTTCTTTTTGCTATTTACATTTACATTTACATTTGCATTTAACTTTTATTAATTTATTTATTATTTTTTATCACTTATATTTCTAAATTCTCCTCTATTATTCCCAAGCCAATGGCTCTGCAAATTTCAACGTTCCTGTGCCTTCTTCTGGTACAATCATTGGCATTTGGCATACTTCTTTTCTACGCGTTTCGAAATCTTTATACATGTTGTTCCAATAAACACGTTCTGAACAATCTTCATCTGGTTTGTCAGACTGATCACCTTCTGCTTTTGGGTGACAGTCTGGTTGGGATTCCAAAATTTCATCGTTAGAAGCTTTGATCCAAGGCTAAAGAAAAAGAAACATGTCAGTAATAGTAATAAGTTAAGCTGGCTCAATTTTAAACTTACCTTTGGAAAAGGCCAATCTGAGAAATGTATATATGCAATGGAACTCATTACATGATCGACATCCCAATTTTCGTCAGGCCCCAAGTATTTGAGATGTTTATCACGCTTTCCTCGCAATTCACCAGAGAGCATCATTATGTTTCTATGAGGTAGAATTACAGTATCATCTTTGAAGAGCTTGTTAAATATGTCCATGTCGTATTCTTTGGACTTTGAGTCGTTGTCAACTGTTTCCCCATTGTCAGGATGCTTTTCCTGCAAGTAGGATGTGATAGCACCAAATGTGTCATTTGATGGTTCAACTAGCTCCCACTGAGCATTTATGGTCATCCAGGACTTATCAACTTGTTCGCCATGCTTGTTATCCTCAGGAATACTATCAGGGTCAAGCCAGTATGCACGGGTAGCAGCAATCTTAGCAGACTTTGTGAGGAACAACTCGTCCATTGACTTGAGAACAACACCATCCGAATCCATAAACAAAACACGGTCATACTCTGTCTGATCAAAAATCAGAAACTTTGTAAAACTTTCTGCCCATGTCTCTTCTTCGGACTCAACATGAATGATATCGATGGGCTTGGTCTTGACTCCATATTCACTTCGTAACAATTCAAGCATTTCTAGCACATGTCCGGCAATTTCTATATCTTTGAAAGAGCCTTCAAATCTACCGCGTTTTTGGATCTTGGAATTTTCTGGGTTGGTACTTTCTTGGACATTTTCTTGAGGTTGATCCTTGTTTTCACTTGTTAGATCATGATCTGTTTTAAAATCTCCTGTTTGTTTTTTTCGGTTCTTTTTCAACAACTGAGCTTTGGCTACTCCTATAAATCCATGATCATCCCATGCTTTCGGATATAGTAATACTTTATCAGCCTTGACATTAAATCGATGCAGTTGCTCAAAGATCATAACAGAATTGCATAGATATAGCGCGTTGGTAACATATTGAATATACGCAAACTTGGACCAGTCTATTTCTTCGTTTGCGGCAGATTTTGCTGCTTCAACAAGTGCAGAAGATTCTAAAGCTTGAGGGGACAATGCTTCAGTTGGCTCTTTGGGAGTGGATTCTTGTTTAGATTCTGAGTCGTTTATACTTGTTTCACTGTTACTAGTGCTTTCCGTCTTTTTGTCATCTTCTTGGTGAGGTTGTTTTTCAGTATTTTCGTTTGACTTTTCGGAGCTTGCTGGCAAAGAGGGCTGCATTTCGACTGATATTACTGGCCCGATTTCTAAATTTCCAAAAGCTCCATTGTTTCCATTCATTTTGGGAAAACTGTGAAGAGGCTGATTAGGATTTAACGGTTGTTGGGAGGTCTGTCCAGTCACATATTCATGCAATTGGGTATCGTACCATGAATAGAATGTGAGCGTAACGGTTATCAGAACTATGCTGAGTAGAACAGGCCTGGTAAACCTCCGAGAGATTGTGGAAGCAATATGCGATGCTACTGCCATTGTTGGACGTGGAGTAGGAGATAAGTGTAATGTGGTTAGAGGTTCAGGATCGATTAACTAAAGGCGAGTGTGATTGAAATAACGCACGGCTAATTCATGTATAAGCCATGAAATAGATGCTGTCATAGACCAGGGTTAAGTATATAGATCAGATCAGAAGAATTAACACATGAATAACTAAAAGCTATGAGAACAGGAGAGTATATATATAAAAAAGGTAAAAACAAAGGGATAGAAACAAGGTTTTTGGTTTGGAGACCGATGGGCATTGCCAAGATCTCGTGACCTAGTCGATATAAATAGAATATGAAATCGCTCTTCCAGGCCAGCGATATATATATGAGAAGCTCGAAGACTACGCAAGACTTAGAAACGATGGTTATGGATGATAAAATACTGGGGTTTAAAAGATAAATGTGTGGGAGAAAAGCGGCTGTTGGAGCGCTTCTATGTGAACAGTAAGAATAATCGGTCTAAGCACAAGTCGTGTCTGGCAAGTGTTTAAATATTAAAGCATTTCAAAGACACGTACAATTGTGATAGCCATGAGGAAGGCTATTTCTTGAGAGAAATCCCGTCCTTTTGATGTGTCTTGCTAATGGATTTATAAGGCAACTGGTCCAAAACGAGGTTGGTTTGATGCAGTCTCAGCAGTCTCACATGACCGATTCAGATAGCCCACTGGGTCATTAGTTAGGTAGTTATTACCACCAGCGCATTTTCAAAGTAATTATCAATAATTTTTTTTAAATCTATCTCTAGGTAGTGATCTACACAAAACTGTATACAAGTAATATCGGGTATAAATAAAAAGAAGGAAAGAAAGGAAGAAAGAATGAACAAAAAAGCATAAAACAAACATAACCTAAACCTCGTTTAACCAACCCACTTACGAGCGTTTCTAAATAATCTCAACCATGGGCCTTCAGTGATCTGGCCATTCTCGGGGTACCAAGAGTTGGTTTCCAAAACAGTGACACGCTCGGGATGTGGCATAAGAGCCAAAACTCGTCCGTTGGGTGTTCTGATACCAGTAATACCATCGGGCGATCCGTTGGGGTTGTATGGGTATCTTTCAGTAGTCTTGCCATAGTTGTCAACAAATCTAAGGACAGTCAAGTTGTCCTTAGCAAACTGCTTGGCCTTTTCAGAGTTGCTAAAGTAAGCACGGCCTTCACCGTGAGCAACAACAACAGGGAATCTGGAACCACGCATGCCATGGAGGAAGATGGAAGACTGGTCAGCTTGAGAGCCAGTGGCATCATCAACAATCTCAACCATAACAGAACGAGCCTCGTACTGCTCACTGGCGTTGCGCTCAAAGGTAGGCCAGTTTTCAGCGCCAGGAATCAAAGAAGCAAGACGTGAAAGGAACTGGCAACCATTGCAGACACCAAGAGCAAAAGAGTCGCTACGTTCGTTGAAAAAGGTGTAAAACATATCACGAACCTCCTTGTTGTACAAAACACTCTTAGCCCAACCAGCACCGGCACCAAGGACATCACCGTAAGAGAAACCACCACAGGCAGCAATACCAACAAAGTCAGCCAGGTCAAGTCGGCCACTCACAAGATCTGACATGTGAACGTCAACAGGAGTGAACCCGGAGAGCATCATAGCGTAAGCCATCTCATTGTGGCCATTAACACCCTGTTCACGGAGAATAGCAACACGGGGCTTCTGGGGAATCAAGTTAGCAACAATGTTCTCAGCAGGATCAAAGGTAAGCTTGTACGAAAGACCAGGGTCAGAGTTGTCGAGAATGTTGGCAAACTCTTGATCAGCTGACTTGGGATTGTCACGGAGATGTTGCAACTTGTGGGAGGTACTAGCCCAAACGTGTTGCAAAGCGGCTCTGTTGTTAGAGTACAAACGTGACCCATTGTAGTCAATGTTAATAAACTGCTCCTTTTGAGAAGCATTGACCTGGGCAACGACTGAAATAGCGGCAGAAGGAACGCCTTCCTCAGTCAAAATATGAACAAACTCATCAATGTCAGTGACCTGGAAGACGGCACCAAGCTCTTCACTGAAGAGAAGAGAAATTGGATCAACATCAGACTCAAGAGAAATATTGAGACCAACACGTCCAGCAAAAGCCATCTCCAAAAGAGTAGTAATGCTACCACCATCACTACGATCGTGGTAAGCCAAAACAATATCAAGCTTGTGGAGCTTTTCAAGGGCCTTAAGGAAGCCTCGAAGGATGCTGTTGTCATCAACATTAGGAGATTCGTCACCAACCTGGCCGAAAACTTGAGCAAGAGCTGATCCACCCAATCTGTTCTTACCAAGACCAAGATCAACCAAGATCAGCTTAGAGTCGTGAATGCGCTGGATCTGAGGAGTCCAAGTACGTCTGACATCTGAAACTGGAGCAAATGCAGTGATGTTACAGGACAATGGAGCAGTAACTTCACGGCCTTCCCATTTCATCTTCATAGACATGGAATCCTTACCAACTGGAATGGAAACACCGAGAGAAGGACAGAGGTCCAAACCAATTGCCTGAACAGCTTCATAAAGAGCGGCGCCCTCACCTTCGTGAGAAGCAGCAGACATCCAGTTAGCAGAAAGTCTAACACGCTGAAGCTCTTGAACATCAGAGGCGTAAAGGTTGAGAAGAGACTCAGCAACAGACATTTTGGCGGAAGCAGCAGGGTTAATGAGAGCCAAAGTGGGTCTCTCACCCATAGCGAAGGACTCACCATGGAAAACACCATAAGAAGCAAATGTAACAGCAACATCTGCGACTGGGGTTTGCCAAGGACCGACCATCTGATCACGGGCAATAAGACCAGTGACTGAACGGTCACCGATAGTAATAAGGAATGATTTTGAACCAACGGCAGGAAGCTTCAAGACACGGTCCAAGGCAGTGGAAACTGCATCAACTGGAGAAACACCATAGGAAGCAAGAGTGCTGTCAAAGGGCGTAAGTCTAGGAGGCTTGGTAGTAGCGATACGGACCATCTTGGGAGGCTTACCAAACAACACGGACATGTCAATATCAATAGGAGTACTCTTAAGAAGACGGTCTGTGAGAACTAATCGCTTCTCAGAAGTAGCATGACCAACAACACCGTAAATAGCACGCTCACGCTTGCAAATGGCTTCGAAAAGTTCAAGGTCATTAGGAGCAACGGCAAGAACATAACGCTCCTGAGCCTCACAGCACCAAATCTCCATAGGGGACATGCCGGGCTCAACATTAGGAACATCGCGTAGCTCAAATCTAGCACCTAAATCATTATCATGGACCAGTTCAGTAAGGGCATTGGAAAGACCACCAGCACCAACGTCGTGGATAGATTGAATAGGGTTAGCAGATCCAAGTGCAACACAAGCATCGATGACCATCTGAGCACGTCTTTGCATTTCTGGGTTACCACGCTGAACTGAAGCAAAATCGAGATGAGCTGCGGCATCACCAGAAGAAACTGAAGAAGCGGCACCACCACCAAGACCAATGAGCATAGCGGGGCCTCCAAGAACAATGATGGCAGATCCAGGATTAATACCTCTATCCTTCAAGGCGAATTGAGGTCTAACGGAACCAACACCACCAGCAACCATAATAGGTTTGTGGAAACCACGAATTTCCTGCTTACCGGCATGGTTAACAATAGTGGTAGTAAGGGTACGGAAGTAACCAGTGATGTTAGGTCTACCAAACTCATTGTTGAAAGAAGCAGCACCGATAGGGGCGTGTATCATAATATCCAAAGCGCTGGAAATATGGGCAGGCTTGCCTACGTCCAACTCCCAAGGCTGCTTAAAGTCGGGAATTAAGAGATCAGAAACAGCATAACCAGCCAAACCAGCCTTGGGACGAGAACCACGACCAGTAGCACCTTCATCACGGATTTCACCACCAGAGCCAGTAGCAGCACCAGGGAATGGGGAAACAGCGGTGGGATGGTTGTGGGTTTCAACCTTGGCAAGAAAGTGCTCAGTCTCGGCTTCTTGGGTGTAGCTCTTGGTCTTAGGATCAGGAGCAAAGAAGTAAGCCTTAGCACCCTGAAGAACAGCAGCGTTATCAGAGTAGGCAGATATCGTATACTGGGGGTTCTTGTTATGAGTATTTCTAATCATCTTGAATAGGGTATATGGTTTTGATTCACCGTCAATCTTCCATTCGGCATTGAAAATCTTGTGACGGCAGTGTTCAGAGTTGACTTGGGCGAACATGAACAATTCTACATCAGTGGGATCACGAGCGGGGAAAGATTCCACAAGGTAGTCAATTTCAGCCTGGTCAAGAGCTAAACCAAGAGACTTGTTTGCCTCGGGGATACTGTTACGAGCGACTGTGACAAGGGGCTTAGGGCTGTGGTGAGCAAAGAGATCGTCGTTTGTTGGGGCTTGAACAGGAATAACCTGAGTCATTCTATCGTAAATAAAGTCCAAAAAGACACCAGACTTGAGGTGTTCATCAAATGGGAAGCCCTTGCGAACCTGAATAACAAGAGCGATACCTCTCTCAACACGGTTAACGTCTTCAGCAAGGCCGCAAACTTGGGCAATATTAGTAGCCTTAGACGACCAAGGAGAGATAGTACCAGGACGAGGGATGACTCTCAAGAGATACGTGTTTTCTGGCAAAGCAGTAGAGTCAGCAGATACCTTGGAAGTAACGTCAAGAAGAGTTTGAGTAAGTTGGTCGTTTTCATCGGGCTGGGTGTCGTACTCGAGAAGAGCCTTCAAAATATCGAGCTTGGAAGGTGAAGACTCATCCTTTTCAGAAGCGTTGGCAGCAAGAATGCTTGAGTTAGAGGCAACATCAATATAGTGAACATATATGGAGCGAATCGCAACAACAGCTGACGAATTCAAACTAGTGTTGATGTGATTGATAAGGGCATTGATACGGAAAGGCGAGTATGCCACAGGACCTGGAAGAGAAATAAGGGTCATGGTGAAATCAATGATCCAAGATCCAATGAGTTGATAAAGTTAATAAAAATCAGGCCAAATGTATATAGACCAGACTTATATACACAGAGGATGATCTGGATGTGGTTAAAGCTTAGACCTTTAGAATCGGTAAGGAAGGAAGAAAGAGCCTGTACTTGTTTCGCGATTCCATTTGTTGCCGGAGGTTCGAAAAATTTGCGAGGCTACGGCTGCTGACTCATAAAAATTTAAGCGTGACTAACATGTGACCTGTTTATTTTCTTCACGTGCTTTGGATAGACGACAAAATTTTAAGAGCTTGATGAGCTTTCTTATCAGCCATCAGACACCATCTCCACACAACCAGATCCAAATGCCCCAAGGTTCACTAAAGAAGGCCTCTGTTACCAAGGGAGGCCGCGTCAAAAAGAGCAGTAATGCGTATGTAACACCTGTGCTTTATTATCTCCAACAGCCATTTTCTAATACGTTTTGAGCAGTCCAAAGAAAGCCGCACCCAAGAAGCTTGCCCCAAAGAGAAAAGCTGCCATCAAGGAAGCCATGATTACCAAGAAGCATACTGCTGCTTTGGGATCTGCTACTGAGAAGAGTCTTGCATCTAAGATTGGCCATCTTGAAATCTTAAAGGGAACTCGTAAGGAGCTTGAACAAAAAACGAAGGATGACACAAAGAAGATGAGAACGTCCAAAGATCGTGGCGCCTCCAAAAACTAGACTTATTTATACGAAATCCAGCTAGACGTCTGGTTCCGGCTGGGAATGATGCATGTACATCCTGGGAAACTTGAATTTTCACTGTATTGATCGTTGTTGGCAGCTTGCACTTGGAGTTCAAATGCTCTTGAACAATTTTCAACGATTACATAATTTTTTTAATGACAACCTGTAATGGCACATGGTGTAATGTAATTTAATGACTATAGATTGTAATGTCACATATCTGACCATTAATGAATCACCACTGAAATCAACTGATATCGACATTGACTTTTTTACATTTCAACACGCTGTTCAGCTGAAAGGTATCAACATACTTATACACAATGTCACACCAAGCTACTGCCGCCATCTCAAACGCTGCCAGGCGTATTCTTTCAGCTCCAAAGCGTGCTCTATCCGCTGAGCAAAAGTCTATGCTTGATAAGATCATCCGGGTCGATCAGGCTGGTGAACTTGGAGCAAACTACATCTATGCTGGCCAGCATGCCATCTATAAAATGCGAAATTCCCCAGATGCACCTCTTATTAAACACATGTGGGATCAAGAGATTCTTCATCACAACGCTTTCAACGATCTCCAGGTTAAGAATAGAGTCCGACCATCGTTTTTCACGCCGCTGTGGACAGCAGCAGCATACGGTATTGGTGCGGGAACAGCTTTACTTTCTCCACAGGCAGCTATGGCTTGTACAGAAGCAGTTGAAACTGTTATTGGTGGACATTACAACTCTCAGCTTCGATGGCTATTGACAAACTTCCCTGAAGAAATTGAGCAGGATCAGGAGCTTGGCTTCCTCAAGCAACTTATCAAGCAATTTAGAGATGACGAGCTGGAGCATCTTGACACAGCAATTCAACACGATGCACATGGTGCTAAGCCTTACATGCTATTGACAGAGACGATAAAAGCTGGATGTAGAACCGCCATCTGGGTTGTTGAGAAGGTTTAAAATAAATATTGATAATCTAATGTACATAACTAATAACAATCACATAAATTACTTGCTCCCTCGTGAGAACCTAGTACTCATATCCTTTGCTTGATTTACCATTTGTTGAACTTTATGTGCTCCCATAGAGCCACCTTTCATATCTCTAGACCAGCTAAATCTTTCATCGTCCTCATCTCGACCCTTTCCTTTTTTCTTTGTAGATTTCGTCTTTCCAGACGCTTTTTCTTCCTCTCGTTTCTGCGCATGTTGCTCCAGAAGTGTTGGCTGGCTTCTTCTAGCAGAAAAGTAGGCTTCATCTTCGCTGTCTTCTTCTTCTTCTTTTGGTGCTTCGGTCTTTGCTTTCTTTAAACTCTTATCGCTACCGAGTCCCATCATTTCATCAGCTAGACGTTTAGTTCTTTCTGTTTCAGATTCTTTCCACGTGTCATTTGTAGCTCCTCCTATTGCCACATTCCTTCTCAATGTTTTGGGGTTATATGTCACATTGTCTTTATCAACTTTTTGTCCAAGTGCAAATGCCATCCAACTAGATCTGTCTGCACTGTTTTTGCTATTCTGATCGAGCTCGCGTGGGTCCTGTGATCTAGAGTGCAGTCTTTCTAATGCAGCCTTTTCCACGTCTTGTTGCAAAGGCCCTGCTGTGGGAAGCTGTGGCCCTAGATCATCGTCACTTTCGCTGTCGCTATGGCTGACATGCGGGGCTTGGGTGGTATTTATAGAAAGCGGTGGTGTTGATTCATTCTGACGTGCAAACCTTTCCTGTCTAGCACGCTGTATATGCTCTGGAACTGGAGGACCTACTTTAGGAATAGACATTGTGAAAGCTAGCGTGAATCCCTAGTTCGTGATGGTGTAGTGTGCGGTGGTGTAGTAAGCGCAGTTACCCTACTGGGGATGACCGAATGGCTGCGTTGTTGCTGCGCCCAATGCTGCAAACACCCCAACCTTCAACACTACCGCCTCTCTTTTTTTTCTCTCATTGTTTCGTTTTTTCAACGTTCCTTCCTCAACACCACTCACACCCATCTTCCCTTGTTATCATGAAGTATTCCGCCGTTTTTAACGTGGCTGCCACGTTGACGGCTGCTGCTGGCTCTGCGGCTGCCGCTAAATCTAACCAATGCCCTCCCGCCTCTGTCTACACCTTTAATGCTGGCAGTAACCCATACTCTGACGACAAGACTAGCACACCCCAATTGACAAACGAACAAGCTCAGCTCGTCCTTGCTGAATTTGCCGGAACCAGTCCTCTTTACTCTGCTGCTCCTCTTAAGGAACAGTTCCCACCTGAACTTTTGTCAAGATATGTTTCGTCTCTTCACGGGAAATATTTTGTCGACCAACAATATTTTGTCGACCAACAAGATTTCAGCCAAACTGTCTTCGATCTTTCCAGTAACAATAAGGCTCCTGCAACTGCAATTGTCGTCATCAATGGTCTTCCTGATTCATCTTGTTTATTCAACGACGCCGACAACCTTAACATGCCTAGCCCTGATTTCGAGTTTAAGGAATCACCTACACCATCATTCTTTCGCGCCTACTTTGACCGCGTTGCTAATGATATTAAGACTATGATGAGCACTCATCACTTTCAACAGACTGTTGATAAGGCTGCTACAGTTGTTTCTCAGTTTGCTCATGACTTGGAAGCTGCTGCTCTTGCTAGTCTTAAAGAAGCTGGACTTCTAAACAAGCGTCACGCTATGATGGGCGATAACCTAGGCCGTATGCCCTGTGATACCCAAGAAGATACCGAAATTTCCGGTGTTACTGGTCAGAGATTGAACGACGATATTGCTCGTATTAAGGCTCTTTCTAACGAGGAGACTCTTTCTGAAGGTCAGACTGTTCTTCTTCGTGTTGAGGCTCTTGACATGGTCCTTCAAAAGGCTCACAAAAGCCACTATGCTGCTGCTACTGAGAAAGTTGTCACTGCTGTTAGGGACCTTGTTGCCGGTTTACCTGAACATGTTCGCCTCATGATTATTGCTGCTCCCGCTGATGTTTGCTTGAACCAGCAGATGAATATGGTTAAGCGCATTAGCGAGTCCAAGGCTAGTTCTTCTTTAGTTAAGCGTGATGGGACTCTTATTCCTAAGGAAAAGAAGAAGAGGGTCACTGGACCATTTAATTCTGTTGCTGCTTGCGAAACTGCCACCAAGAACTGCAGTGGCCGTGGTACTTGTGTTAAGACTGGCTATGGTTTTAACGGTACTGCCAATGTTCCTGTCTATGGATGTGCCTGTGATGCTATTCCAATCATAACAGATGGTAAAGTTAATACTCTCCGATTTGCTGGTGTTTCTTGCCAGAAGAAGGACGTTTCTGTTGAGTTTAACATGTTCCTTTGGACTGGTATTGCTATTTTTTTGTCTGTTGTTGCTGCTATTAAACTTTTATTTTCTGTTGGTAATGAACCTCTTCCAGGTCTTCTTAACACTGGTAGAAGCGCAACTGCCAACTAAAATTATGACCTTTTGGGTAAAGGAAGGAGGAATTCGGTTTGAAATAGACAAATTTGAAATCTCAGAGCGATTAAGCTGGGATGAGAGGTTCTCAAATCGTTTTGAAAATTAATCATTGCATATATTGACTATTGCCACGGGGCCATAATATGTTCCTATGTCAATGGTATATCACATGTATTTAGCTCGTTTATTGTTTTTGTATTTTAATTATTAATATTATCTAGTAATAAACTAGGAAATTATCATTAGAAGTGAAAAATGTTACTGGAAAGCCATGCCAAAACTAGTATTTATATGAGACATGGAGGTTTAATCGTTACACTATGAGAATTAAGAATCTTTTTTATTATTTTAATTTTGCTAAATCCTGTTTTCTTGGTTTCACTATCTTTTTTGTTAAATTATACCAGCCCGTCGTACAACTGCAAAGCCGACATGATTGTTGGATCGTATTTGGCACCTTCTGTAAATTCCTCAAACGATATCTGACCGTCTTGATTCTTATCCATCATAGAAAACAGTTTCTTGACTCTCTTATCGGGGGTTGCTTCGTCTTCTGGCAGCTTCACCATCGATCCGACCATTTTATAGATAGCAGAGACAATAGCGAGCATTTCGGAGTACGAAATAAAGCCGTCGTCATTAATATCATAAAGAGAAAATGCCCACTTGAGCTTTTCGTCAAAAGTGCCGCGCGATGTCACGGACAAGGCGCAAATGAACTCGCTAAAATCGATTTCGCCATTCTTGTCCTTGTCAAACACCTTAAATACATAGTCGCTGAAGGTGCTGGGATCGCCAAAAGGAAAAAATCGCTTATATATCTTTTGGAAATCCTCCTTGTTTAAACGGCCAGTTGGGCAGTCCTTCAAAAAGCCCTTGTACCATTGTTGCAGTTCCTTGCGGTCGAATCTTGTGGCTTTCTTGAGTTCTTGGAGCTCGTCTTTGGATAGTTTGGATTGACCTTTGCCCATGGTTGTTGTGACTGTCTTGTGTTAATGAGGTGGGGATCGCTGGTTGGCAGGTGAAGAAAGGGATGGAAGATTATCTCAAGAGTTAAATACTTTATGCAGCAGCAGTTGGTGATGCAGCAGTAGCCGGTGACGTAGCCCGCACGGAGAGAATATGAAGAGATGATGTTGTAGTTTTAACGAGATTACTGAGCAAAACAGATTAAAAAAATTCAAAATATAAAGGAGAACAGAATAAAAAGAGCGAAATAAAGCGGTTATTTAAGAAAAGGCAGCGAGGAAGAAATGGGAAATGTCAAATCTCGCCTCATGTATGTATGGCGGTGGCTGTGTAAACTAATGTAGTTTAACGATGAGCTTGTTTCGAAGCTTAAATGAATTTACAACTAGTTATTACTGTTATTGTTATTATTTTTATATTATTATCATAAATATTTATATTTATGGATTGATATATATATATATAATATACATACTGTCTTTCATTCATACTCATTTACTCCTCTTCAACAAATGTCTCCCCTTCACATTGTGCAGTAAACCACTTGGTCAATCCCTCTCTCAATATGATCGACACTGGCAGCTGACTTTCTTGACTGTTTCTGCGCCCGCTTCCATTAATATAGTGCTTGTTGCTATGATGCTGGCTATACGCTCCATGCTTTTCATCTGCTGCTCCGTAATACCCAACTCCATACGTCTCGTCAATATCATAACTTCCGCTGTGATATCCGTTCGAACGCACCCTCGTCCTGTTACTATCGAACCTGTCCAGATGCTCAAACATGTTGGACGATCCTGACGTTTTAAGCGGAGGAATCAAGGGTGAAGCGACAAGAGACACAGGCTCATTCAATATTGGAGACTTGCTAATAACGGGCTGTAATTCAAAAATATAGTCTTCGAGTTTGACAAATCGCAGAGACTTGATTTTGGTTTCCTCATCGAGATAAAACACATCTGATGTAGCGCCTCGTCTTGGCTTGGGCTCTTGCGCATTCCAAAACCCCTCAACAATATGCTTGTATCGAAGCCAGTCTTCCAGAAGATATGACGTGTTTTGCCCAAGATATGGCTTTGAATGCGCGTTTCGAAGGCGAAGGTAACGCAGGTTCGGTAGGCGTGATAACACTTCTTCAATGATCGCCATTGACGGTGCTGCAATGCTTAAGCCTCTGAGCTGTTTACAGCCACCTAAATCTTTCACCGACTGACTGCTTAATGCTGCAACGTTACGGCCTCCAGGTTCCCGAGACTCTTCTGTGATAGCTGCTGGTGGTGGAAGATTGGTGTTATGGTCGTCGCTTCCTAGTTCAACGGTATTATTTCCTGCAAATCGAACAGTTCTGCCCGGTACCGTTTCAGTGCCAAAGGTATCATCGAATCCGAGGTCCAAGACTAAATTTTCAAGCGTTGTGCCATGGCGATGAGCAATCGTATTGGAATAAGATTCACATAGTCGTGGCCACGCAATAAGTCCAGCTTTGGGCGCAGACCATCGAATCACAACCTTCAATGATCTCAAGCCCATGGGTAATTTCATCAGAAACCCCGGAACTGTATCTTTTCCGTTCTCTGACCAATCAATTGTCAATGCCTGTAGTCGGAACAGTCTGTTCTTGCGAACAAAATTGGGAAGAAACCCACCAACTAATGCATCACCATCACTATCCTGGTCTTCACGCGCATCACTATCTATTACCGATTCATTACTGGAATTAAATTTATCGGCACCTCCCAAGCATAACCTAACAATTGCGCCAAGATCGATACAGCGCTCCAAAACACTAAAGTCGTGATGTCCATTTACCATTATCCCAGTCAATCCCAAATACTCGAGTCGGAGTTTAGGTGTTCCACTATAGGAATACAATGAGCTGGGCAAATGGGGAATATTCAACACTTGATCTTGATTTGGATGTCCAGATACAGATCGTAACATAGTATCAAAGAATGCAGGAATACATTTATCATCAATATTTCCATCCAAATCCCAGAATGCCCGGCCTCTTGAGATTCTGTCGTTGGACTGGCCTGCATCCATCACACCTCGATTATTTCCAACGGGACCTCCGGAACCAGCTGGTGAAATGACACCTTGAGGATCTAGCGAAGCAAATGCAAAAAAAGGGTCACCACTGCTTAAATATCCCCCACGGAGTCCTGAAGCAGCACCACTACCACCATATCCATTCCTATCCAAATCCCTTCCTAGATGAAGCCATTGTAAGTTGCGAAGAGTGTCAGGTGAGTTGGTAACGAGTTTAGCAATGTTTGGCAAAAACTCCGAAGACAAGAAAGGGCGAATAGTGAGCTTGCGCAAGTTGGGAAAACTTAATTTATCGAATCCAAAGGTTTTGGCATCTGTGCGCGAAAATCGCATATTGAGAGATAAAGTTTCTATATGAGAATTGGCCAAGTTCGATTCTCTAGAGGGGGATGCTCGTGATGCTGGAGTCGTTTGCCCCTCATTAGTGCCATTAGTTATATCGCTTTCTTTAGGTGCTTTACATATTAACCGTAGCAAGTCTGTTGTAATGAACGGACTAGCGTCCCAAACCAAAATGGCTAGGTTTCTCATGTCTGGCAATGTCTTTTCCAAAAACTGACGGATCTCGAGATCCGGAATGTCCATGTTGTTGAGAACCTCAAACCTCCTGATAAGTGCAGCTTTGGAAGGGTCCCTTGTCAGCGTTCGGATGCACCGGCGTATTCCACCAACAGTATGGACAGAAGAGAACGAAAAGAAGAGTTCGTCATAATTGACTTCGCATTGTTTTGCAAGAATTGATGTTGGCTCTGCTGCGAAGGATCCCAATGCATGGTTTGTTGCTGTAGAAATGTCAGTGGCAGTGCTTGATCTCGAAACAGTTGAGTGATAGCTCGAAAGAGACTTGAGTGAAGACGGTGATGTAGAAAATAAGTTGCTGTTTTCCGTAGAGGTACCCAGTGGATCGGTAGAGACATAACTTGGCGAAATGTCGCACTTGGGACGTAGCCGTTTGTAGCTGACTTCTTTGTTGAAATGTCTATGAGAAGAATCGAAAATAATGCATTGGTAAAGTCTTGAAATTGTAGAGGAGTGTAGAGCTTTAGAAGTCAAGCAAAGGTGAAAAGCATCTGCTTGTAAGCATTGCTGAGCGATAAGCTGTCTAATCTCAAATGGAAGGCTGTCAAGTGTAATTGTTTTGAGCTGATTTGATTGTTTCTGCTCAGAAAGGGGCATTGAATACTTGGAATTAGAGTTTTCTGGATCTACCAATGTCATTTCAGAAGAAGAGAATGGTGAATTAAAACTATGTGTATCGAGAAGGTTGGTGGAAGAAGAAGAAGAAAGCGATAAGGAGGAACAGAAACTATTCCTATATGTACCTTCACAAGATTGAATAACGTGACCTGCTGACTGGCAGAGGCTGGTATTGCAGAGAGTAGCAAGATTGTCTTCAGAAAGCCGGTTTGCTGAGAATAAAATTGCTGGACACTTGCGACTTCTTGAACCAGCTGGTGTGGAGAAACCGTTCATGTTGTCAGTCCAAGTCATTGCTTGATAAGATAACGTGACCACTAGAGAGGCGATATCGGGACTTGTGATTTTCAAGCAGAAAACTAGAGTAAAGTAGGAATAAGAAGTACTATATATATAAATTTATATGTAACAGCAATTCTCAAATCTCACATGAGAATATTTCTTCATTTTAGGGCATTTCCTCATCCTTATTTCAATTCGTTGGGTGTACGCTTCTGCTTGATTTATCAGATCTAGTCGATTTCCGTTTTGGGATTATCTGATGAGCAATTTTATCTGATCTAGCATCAGCCAGTAATATCAAAGCACAGCTCGGTTGCAGCCGGCTCTGTGTGAAATTCCACAGCAAGTGACAAGTTTTTATATTAACCGGGGCTGCAATTACAGCCGAGCCACAAGCTTAAGAAACCGTTGACTTTATATACGGAGCGGTACGCGGCAATCAAGTATGAAAAATAACATCACGTGATAGTCACATGTAACATAGGTTTTACCAAATCTCTTCAAGTTCTAACACTGCCTAGGTTTCATCACCAATTCATTCTCTCATCACTACAGTTATATTCTTTGACGACACCTCCTTTCGGATACCCTGCATTTCTTCTGTTTAAACTTGGCGTATAATGGTAGATATATCCTAAGCACAGCATACCATGTCAATAGATTAATATTTCAATTGACAACGTCTATTCTTATCAACTATTATGAACGTGCTCTGATATCACAATGCTTCAATCTCATTTTGGCTTACCATAAGTTTGTACTTAGTATTATAAGAAAGACATTATTTGATGAAAAGGTCAACAAAACGGTTGTGGGAATGCAAACAGCAGTAATGGCTGGTGCAAACTACTAAGTTGAGCTCTGCATTGACTGGTTAGAGCTTCATTTTGAACGATTTTAATAAAGGGTTTGAGTTAAACTAAGACATTGTTTTTTTAAACGTTTTGAGCAGATCTTTTCAACATCTGAAGCTATGTTAAACTTGATGATACCAGTACTAGTACCAGAAGATAAACCATTACAGTATAAAGAATTGAATTATATTTGAGTTGGTTCCAAAAGACTAGGATATATACCCAATTTCAAAAATAAGTTGGAATGTATAAGTGCATTTACCTAACTCCAATGTATCTTTTGAACACCCGCTCTGTATTTCGGAATTTTGAACTGTTTGTTTCATTCTTGGATACTTGATTATATTGGACATAAGAGACTGAAAGATACCAGCCTGTGTCATAGAAAGAATAATGTGTGCTCCTAGGGTTTTTTAATGCAATAAATATGAAGAGGATCACACCGGTTGAGCCTCCGACTCTCAATCGCTAACATTGACTCTGTTTCTTCATGAAAGAAGAGTGGTAAAGGATATGATAACTCGAGAAGATATGAAGAAACTAAAGGTGCTGTTCATACGCAAATTTAAGGGTTATTTAAAATAAAAACCCACGCGTACATAGCCCAACATCTTGGTAGCAGCAGCGTTGAGGGGATTCAAAGTGTGCCTCTTATCATGAAAAATCATCATGAGAAGCAAACTTGACGGTGATGTCAGCATCTGCAGTCTGCCAAATACTAGGTATTCAATAACAGGTGATAAGAATTGACTCAAAAATAAATTTCTAATACCATTGTGTCTGTTCTTGAGATTATTCTATCAATAATTATTTCCATCACATTTAATCTGTTTTGAAAATCCACATGGGATGGAGTTGACTTGATTAGCCATCTCACGCTATTGTGGAACTGAATTACTTGATTACCTGTTTAGATCTAGCTCGAGCTGGTTGCTTTGGATGCTGATGAATACACAATCCTAATTTAGTAATTTTCGACTCCAAAGGATCTGATGTTAGAAAGATCCTCTATTACTGCTCTAATTCTATATAAACCAGCCACTCTGCCCCCCTTTACCTTTTTTTCTTCTTACCATACCTCAATACCCATTCTTCATCTTCTCCTTTCATCGAAACATTACTTTCCCTGAACCTATAATATACTCAATGACACTTTTTTCTGTGACTCTCAAATTACTTTAGAATCCTTGGCCATCTTGTCCCATCAAATATTCAATCTCTTTTACTTCACAACACTCTTACTGTTACCACTTATACCTGTCTATTATGACGTGTCATTTTCTTCTGCATTACTTTCCAGCATCTTTTGCTGGTAAACAATAAAGCTGGTGTCTCCACTGTTATTGTAATGTGCTTTACCTCCTCAATGGCCGCTGGTATATCCAATTATCCAACCTCCTCAATGGTCACTGTTTCAAATTCTTTTCAAATGTTGCAACAGACGGGTGTTGCTTAAAGCTTTGTTTCTGGTACTGATTTGCATTGTGTTACGATGTTGTTAATATGCTTCTAATAGTCACCCTGAATGATTAGAACTCATATTTGACACCTCTTTGAGAGATCTCCTTGGTTGGCTTTCTCATTGTTATTTATGAAGTTACCTACAGAGTTTTTCCCTTATGTTATCGTGAAGTATGATTGAAATATCCTGTTTCCTCTACTGGTTCCCACCATTACACGCAATTGGAATTTGTTATTATCTGTTTTATACTCGTTACATTACCCAGAGACTCTCATTCAAAACTATTAGGAATCCCTCTATTATGCATTACTAATTCTTGTTGTTAGACACATTGGTCCTTTTGTTCTTTTTGCTGGAGTATCGCAGCTATTTGATACCTATTATTAATCCTTGCTGAAGAACTCTTACTGTGTTTCCGAATTACCCTTATGCTTTTAGACAACAGTCAGTCTGTATAGCTTTTTTTTTTGGCAAGATTTCTCACGAGGCGTATGTGATACTTAACCTCAGGGTCACCTCTACTATCCGTGGGATGCCTTCACTCTTTGGAAAAACAGTCTCGTTATTTCACCCCTCACTTTTTCTGAGGTATGGTGTAGATGGGCCTGAGGTTTGGGATCCAGAATCCCGAGGTACATGTATGTGTACTGAGGGCTTCAGGTCCATACATGTAGAGGGACCCTGCTACGGATCCAAGTGAGAGCCCCTCTATCTGTATGAATCTTAAAATGGGTCCCATATAAGGTCTTGAGGGGGGAGCCCCTGTCGGGGCCATCTCAATGTGCCCAAATAGGGTCTTTAGAGGGGCCCAGCGTCGGGCCTCTCTTAGGATTCGTAGAGGATTAAGGATGACCCTATATCGGGGTTTTCTTAATTCTAGAGAAACTTTTCCCTATAGGGAAGTTTCTCTAAAGGAAGTTTCCATAAAAGCAACTTTCTCTTGTAGCAGATTTCTTTAATAGCGACTTTATTTAATGGCAACTTTCTCTAATAGTAACTTTCTCTAAAGGAAGCTTTCATAATAGCAAATTTCTTTGAAACAAGTGTTTTTACTACATATGCAAATTAAAGAGTAAAAACATTCCAAAATTTTGGCATGGCCTGTCTTACATTCACGTTTATTTTCCGAGAAAAATGGTAGCGTACCCCCTCTACCTTTCCCGAAAACATCTCAAAGCCGGGTACGTTCTCTACCTAAATAAAAAAAAAAGAGTGTTAGTCCATCTGTTCATAGGAATTAGCATTTCCAATTTCGGGGTACCAATCTTTCATAAATTAATAAAGTTTTGCAGCCTATAGACCCAACTTGGTTATCCAACAAACACAAATATCCCAAGAATGTCAGTATTCAAACAGAAATTACTAGAAGCTTAATAGCTAGCGTGAAAAGTTTAAACCCCGGTTACCAAAAGCATATCGAACAATACGATGCGTATGACGATCCCAAACAAACGAGAACAGAGTTACAACTTGTTTTGAAAAGTGTCGAATTGATATCATAAAAATCAAATAAAGGGTCGGGCTAGGTAGCAAAACCATATGTTAAACAACATTTCCATCATGGTGGGGTATCACATCACTCTTGAAAATGTGGAAAGCTTCACACAAATGCCAGAATAAACGATATAACTACAACCCTCAAGAAAATATATAGCTGGTCATAAAAATGTACAATGTCAGATTGTAATTTGGAAAAAGAAACCAGTATTGATTGAGTCTTGACAAAATGGCATTCAAAGGAAACCAGTAAAACAAATTTCCAGGTTCACTAGTGTTTTTCCACCTGTGAACTACCAGTTCAATGGGCCATTGCGGTTTAACATGATACAAAACTCGTTCATATTCCAGAGAAATTCAATCAAGAAAGCCAAAAAGTGGCAGCAAACAATGCCGTATAGCTCACCTCAGCGTACACAAACATTGTAGTGCATCTCAAACACATGTTTAATCTTCTTCTTCTATTGCCATTGTCAAATAATAATTATTCACTCTGTTATTTGAAAATTGAATAATCTCAGCGTTAGAGCATCTGTCAACAGTTCTCCAATTCAGGGCTGCATTTACCATAGTCCACCATATTCGGAAAATATATCTTGGGTAGTAAACTTGGAGTTTGAGGTTCAATTGTAAAAAACTTGTGAGCAAATAATTGGCTCTCTGACTTTTGGTAATTCTGTTTAACTAGGCTTGCCAAAGGCCTAGTTGTTGGTACTGAAAGAGCGGCTGCTCATTTCTAGGCACGTTGGCCAATGAGATTTAACACTTGGGTGAGTGTTCTAATGCACATTACACAATAGTATCTTAAAAGTAAGTGCCAAATTAGGGGTAGTTAAAGAGAGAAATCAAACGAGTCATTGGAGATTGTTCCAAATCTTTGTGAAACATTGGTAAACTTGGAAGCTCAACAACTGCAAATACCAGATATAGTGCACTAGGGTCTAATCGTGCAAGAGGAAATATGACTTTGGTATTGTCAAACGGTTGCAACGTTAGTGCAGAGTGTAGAAATGCAGTCAATCATCACAGGAAGAGCGTTGCAAAATTTGGAGCTTCAAGTGCAGCATGTGCGAGTCAGGTGTTTAGAATTGTAAAAAAGTAACATCTCAGCAGAATCCCAGAGCTTGAAAAGCCAAGTAGCATTCTAGTTGAAAGGCTAGCGATTGAATTGAGCAAAGGGACAGTGGCAAAAGGTATACACATGTCACTGGTTTCAACGCAAAAACTTTGGCAGAAAGAGATGATAAGAAAGAAAGGTTAGTTTAAAATATGGCATGCACCTGGTCTGCTAAAAGTGATTTATTTGTGTGTTGTAAAAGGTATAAAAGTCAGGATTAGGTATGATTAAAGCAGTGACAAGAAGTAAGAAAGAAGGTTGAGAGAGAAAGAGAAAGAGAATCAATAATGGCTACTATTTTGACCTGGAAAACAACAAAGTGATAGTAATGGTGACAGGGAATTGCCATACAATCAGGTTGCAGCTTATGTAACAGCCATCTTAACCACCCAGTCAGGTGATTTACATCCATGTGATAATCTCGCACATGATTTACCCCGTATTTCAATTTAGTGATGCAAAAGTTTATTCATCTGGAAAAAAAAAAAAAAAAAAAAAAAAAAAAGTTTAAAAAAGGTCAATAAGGTCAAAAGAAGCTAAAATGCCCACAAACTACACACTAGTCTTTTATATTTTCCAAAAAATTGTCATGAACTAAAAAATCTCGGATCGTAAAAGGCTCCATCATTGGTTTGGGCCTTTGACCATCTAAACCAAAATTAAATAAAAGTGCTCAATATACGCCCATTGCAACTGTCTTTATTGACTGACTGTTCACCAGGTACTTTTTATAGTCTTTTTGTTTGGAGTTTATTTCAAATGTACATGCAATTATAAATTAAGAATCTTGTTATTTAGTCGTAAAAAAAGCAAATGAATATTTCGTGTATATGTTAGTGGTGAAACTTGTCATAATATCATCGTAAAATTATCATAACAATTAGTGGGAAAATAAAATTAGGTAGCTTCCGACCTCCTTCCTCTCATAAACGAGCCAAAGAAGGACTTTTTGCGTTTTGGTTTTTCCATGGCGCCAGCTGATGGTGTGGCTGACAAAGATCTCGTGCTGGAATTGGCTTTTTGCGTTGAGAGATGGGAACTAAACCCTGAATTTGGGTCTAAAAAGCCATGACTACGCGACGACGTAAGATGGTAATTGGCCCTTTCGGCTGCTGTGTTATTAGACACGGTGCGTGCTAAGGATAGAGGCGCGCTGCCTGCAAACAGTGATGATGGAGAAGAGGGTGTGTCAGATGGGTTGACAATGATCTGTGTAGTGGGTGGGGTATTCGTTTGTACCTTCGGAAGCGACAGGTTAGACGCTTTGGGATCAACTTCGTCATCAATGGCAGAATCCGAGCGCTTGGCCTTGTTCATTTGAAAGCTCGAGTTGAGCTTTTGGCTACTGGGGGTTACCGGCGATGTGGCATCCGAGTAAGATGTGGTGGAACCAGAAATGGTTGTTGCTGTTGTTTCAGAAGTGTTCTTTTTGCCCAGGTTGACTGCTGAATGTCCATTTGTATTTTTGCTGTTAGCTTGCTCAATTAGATTGCCATTTTCGTCGTAATCAGCAAACAATGACCTGTAGTTTTGTCGGACATCATCATCATTATAATCAACCTCGATATTCGCACGCGAGGTCAAGTATGATAAATAGTTATAGTTTCGTGTGGCACTGTTGCTGCGACTGCGGGGTGATGATCCACTAAAGCTCCGTATATGGTTGAAATCATCTTTAAGTTTGGCTTGGGGTTGGGGTAATGAGGCTTCTGTTGCAGAGGTTGCAGAGGTTGCAGTAGTATCCTTGGTGGCCTGACTAGATTGTGAAGTAGTCAGAGAAATGGATGGATTTCGAGAGGATGTTTCGCTATCGCAAGATATTGTAACTACTGGGGTTTGGGAGCCTGGAGATTCTTCCTTTTTCTTTTCCAAAAGGTCCATAATATCACCAAGAGTACGTTTTGGAATTTGGTGTAATTTATCATGCTTATCAATCATTTCCTGAACCACTACTATGACGGGCACAGGCGAGTGGTTAATGAAAAAATTGGAAAGTGTATTTTTCTTTGACATGTAGCGCATCACCTTTTGGTACTGTTTTAATGAAGTTCCTACAATGACAATGGCTGGCTGGTACAATAAGACAGCCTGACGTACGATATGTCGGACACTTCCCAAGCATAATTCGACAACAACATTAATGCGCTTCACGCTGCAATCAACAATCGTGTGGACGACTTGAGTTAAAACCTCTTCGGCCTTGTTTTTGTAGTATTCTGTCTTTTTGGTGGCTTCTTTCTCGACTTTTAGGCAAAGCAACTCGTCACCGTCTTCCATTACCTTTTCAACTAGCCATTTGAGAGCGCGCCAGGATGTTGAGACAGAAGATATGGCGCATAAAAAGGTGCGGGAGCCGTATGAAGCTTTAAAGTCTTCATGCTTGGAGGACATTGAAAAGGAGTTGAAAGTGTCCTCTTCGGTGGACCCCCAGCTAGCCATTGAAACGCTAGAAAAGGAAGGTCTTGAAAATCGAAACCCGGTCGAAGGAGGGTCGTGGTATTGGATATTAATGGTATCAAAAGACACACGTTTAAAAAACGGGGTATCTTCCAACTCCTCAAAAATCAGCTCATTGTCATCTTCGTCGTCGTCAAAAACCTCAACTTCAATATCTTCGCTCTCACGAGATTTCACGGATGCGGATTCAGCCGAGCTGTTGCGTCGAGAGTTTGGGAGGCTTGTGCGACGTTTTCCAGGCTCTTTGCTTGGCGCACGAGCTACAGAGCTGCTACGGCTGCTAGCTGTTGGGATGCGGCGACGGGAGGACGAGCGTTTGCGGACTTGGGAATTAAAGATGATGTCTGGAGAGTCTTCTGAGCTGCGGCGTTTGAATAGCAGGCTGTTGGAGTTGGTGTTATTGAGGGTGGCTTCTGCGGAGAAGGTGGGAGGCTTAGGAGAGCTTGATCCTTGTACAGCGGACGACGAAGCGGAGCGAATTAACGCTGGTTTCAAGCCGAGTCTGCCAGATGAAGTAAACCTTCTGTCGTCAGTGTCGCTGTCATCGCTAATGGCTGAGTCAAAAGCCGGGGAGTTTGAGCGAGGGGATTGCTGAAGTTGCTGTCTGAGTTTATAAATGTCGGGCTCTAAAAAAGACACTGACATGTTATGAATAAAGAAGAGGGATAATGATAGTAGCAGTAATAGTAACAGTAATAATTATAATTATAGTTATAGTTATTATCGAGGTCGGAACCTGAATTGGGTGAGAGCAAAAAGTAGACTGAAAAAATAGCAAAACCCTTGCAAACAGAAGGAAAAGAAAAACAAAAATAAGGTAAAAGGGAAGGGCAGGATACAGGGTTTATATAAGATTATACCACAAATAGTGGCTGATGGCCACGACGAACAAATAAACAAGCAAAACTAGGTGGCCCGTCACATAAGGCTGCGGCTGCTACACAACCCTGGAGGGCCCGGCCAGCATGCCCGGGTAACCTTGGATGATTGGGAAATTGACGAGAGATGCCGTATTGAGTATTCGGCGCCCATGACTCGGTTTTTGACGCCATTTGTCGCATTGGACCAGGAGCACCACGAGCGCCACGAGCACCACGAGCACCACGAGCAGCAGGAGTGTGCCAGGAGTGTGCCAGCGGGTTTTCGCAGCTGGGTGGAGGAGCGACAGGCTCCTTCTTCAGCCCCCAACCGCGCTGTGATCCGCGGGGCTTGCTGCTATCTGCGAACCGCGTCCCAATTCGCCCAAAGCGTCCAAAGCGGGCCATCCCGGTAGAGCTATTATTGCTTTTGCACGCTGCGAAAAGGCTGCAAGTTGGTGAGGTTTTGTCGACTCTAAAGCGCAGAGAGGGATGCGCGCGGAGTGGGTGTGAGTCATGTGCTCGGTTTGTATGTCAGCTCATTGTTACCCTGGGTCTCCCGGACAACGCGCTCAACCAATTTCCCCATTGAGCCGCCTTTGTGCAACCTTAAATACACACTGTAATTTCTCGTGAGATTGGAAATCCAGCGGGAGTTGAGTGATTTCAGGCGAGCTCTCCAAGTGCCAAAGGAAAAAAAAAAAGAACAAAGTCCGTGTTTTCTGTCTGACAAACCAGAAAGAGGAATGAGATGTTTTGTCTGCTGTGCTCAGAAGCCACCTTGCCTTGTAGTGCAACAACCTCTGCTCATCAAACTCTAATAACTAATAAACCCAAGGTTAAAACTTTGTCCCACCCCCCTTATTCGTTCTGGTTCTGGTCTTCCTGTTTCTGGGGTTCTCTGGATACTCACAATGGCTACCTTTGGCAGCGCCTTGGTGCTGGTGGCCGTGCACACAGTTCTTCCGAGCTGTTCTGGAAAGCCCGCAGCTGGACGATCCACGGGTTCTGATACGCCAAGCTATAGCGGCATCCACAGCCTGCATTGTACAAGGATTTAATCGAAGAATGCGACATTAACTAAATAAATAAAATAAAACGTGACTGCATCACATGCCTCACGTGATGATAAGAGCCTGTTCATGCGTCGGTGTGTATGGCAACAGCTTCTGAGCCACCGTCTATCTATCGGTTTCTGATGACTGGCTGCTTATACTGATAATGGCACAATCCTAATCGAATCTTCTGACTTGGCAGAGGTCGCCAAGACATGTACCGCAGCGCCCGTGTGGTTATCGCTGCTACCCTTGCCCTCTATCTATCTGTTACACTTGCGCATTACATACAAGCTTTTTTGTTACAGATCTCTTACATACACCAAATGCCCCGCCTTTGAAATGAAATAAAAAATAAAAAAAATAAAAAAAAAGGCGGTACGGTACTGCACTTGTGTACGACCCCTTTTTTGCAGCAACAAGGTAGTAACAATGTAACACCAGTAACACCAGTAACACGCTGATTCCCATTAGTTATCATGTCCTCGCTTCTCCTCTCTTAACGGACCTGTCGATTATTCACGCTCTTTTATTCCTTACTATTTTCCCCCACTACACAAAACCCCACTATGCGCCTTGCATACCCTAGACTAGTCAACTACTGGAAATGTAGCATTGTTACCTGTGAAATGGGGGGTTTATTATTATTATTAATTTTTTTTTTTAAATATAGAAATACCGTCAAATAAGGCGCTACTACCCATATAATACAAAGCACAATAAAATATAAAAATAATAATAAAGAATATTGATTGAAATATTGATCAGTTACGCTTATTAATACTAATAAATACCACACACAAGTCCTTTGCTTCTAAGTGGCACCACAGGCTCCGTATTCTTTCTCAATTTCTTCAATGAAACCAGCAGGTTAGGGTTTATTCGTATTTTTCTTCTTTGTTTATTATTTTTTATTTTTATTTTTTATTTTTATTTTTTATTTTTATTTTTATTTTTATTTATTTATTATTGATTAATTCATCACTTTTTCATTTCAGGTATAAATTATTCTGTACATCTTCTAGCGATTCTAGTCCGCTATGCTATGGCCAAATCGTTGTTTATCCTTCTTGGGCCTTGTTTGTTCGATCCGTCACGTACCTGCTTTGCTCTATTCATAAAACGACCCGACTAGTTGTTCGTACAACATCGGTTATTCTCTTTCGGGTCACCCTAGCCCTACTTCTCAAATTCTCCATTGTCCTTCTTATTCTCCAGAATAGTCACATTTTCAAGTCCGATATAGTGTAATGGCTAGCACGGTCCGCTCTCACCGGGCAAATCGGGGTTCAATTCCCCGTGTCGGAGTTGTATTTTTTTTCCACTCATTATATATCTTCCAACTCATGTCAAATACCAAAAATACCATCCAACTTGGTGTTAAATGTTAAAAAGCAAATTATATCTATTCTATACGTATATATATATATATATATACATCTGTTAAAATAACAAACAGCATTTAAAAAGCATACAACAAGAAAAACAAATTACAAATACAGAAAAGCATAAAACATTATCATATCAAAAGCAAACAACAAAACAAATTAAAATAACACTTTACTCTCCATTATACGAGCAGTTGAAAATCATCACATTGGCATCCCGCTGATTGTTGGTAGCCATCATCATTCTATGGGGATGGAATGAAAGATGTGAAAGTGTAGCTCCTCTATTGCCAGACATGTAGCTAGCATTACTGGTTCTAACTGTCGCAACAGGCAACCCGAGTGTAGACCACATTTGAACATTCTTGTTGCTAGTGGCCAAAATGGGCGCATGCTCATGCAAATCCATAACCGAAATCCCGCTATTGCTGGCCGAAAACTCCAAAACTGGATTCGAAAGTCGAATGTCCCAAACACAGACCTTACCATCTGTGCTGGCACTCACTAACTCTCGAGCACCTCCGCGCTGCATCCTGGAATTGACAATCCAGCTATTGTGCTGCTTCCAGCACCTGACCATGGAATCCCTGTTGTCAATACGACGATCATATACTCGAAGCGCACCATCGCCAAATCCTGCCACAATAACATGGCTAGAAACTTGGTCAGACGTCAACGAAGTAACAGGCGAACTAGAGCGTGCATTAATATCAGAGGTACAAATCTCACGCGCAGCATCCCAAACTCTAATCACTCGGACATCACCGCCAACCAACAGCGCTCCTCGACTCTGTTGCCATTCGGCAACTAAACCACTACTCTTATTTGCAGGTAACAAATCTGTCAAAGCTCGCCATGAACAAACTAGTTCCACATCCTTATTGGACTCATAATTTCGATAGAGTCGCACAACACCTTCACTAGATCCTGTAAGAAGCAATGGTTGGTCATCTTCATTCATAAATTTTGCCTCTGTTATTCTGGTATTTACAGGGTTGTTGTTGCAAAATCTGTTAAGCTTAGTTCTGGTAGACCAATCCCAAATAGTAACAGCATCTTGATTGTCAACAGCAACAAGATGGGGCTCAAACTGGGCAAATAGTAATCGAGAAGGTTGGTTTTCATTGTTCAAAACAGCAACCTGGTGATTCCAGTTACCAGTTAACGCCATATCTTTCTCAATCTGAGTTTCTGACATAATTCTCTCATTGCGTGTCTTACGCCAAAACCGCTCTTGGTATCTTTCACTGCCGGGCTCATCAGCTTCATGACTGGTCATCTGTGGCTCTTGAAAGTACTCACAAGAATACTCAAAGAAGCCACTGTCTAATGGCAAGGTAATCTTTTCACCAGTCTCAGGCTTCTTGTAGCGAGCATGTAATGGTTTCTTTCCATGGCCATAAGGAACCGTAGAAACAACTGATCGTGTAATCTGAGGGGGGGTCTGGGATGTAGCCTCAGAAACCCCAGTCCATGCCTGACGGAGTGATGCGGCAAAAGAAACAGATCTTTTTAAAGTAGATGCAAAACCATACTCCCGCTCACCTCCATGAGAAACGGCACGTTGAATATTATCCAATCTTTCAGAGCTAGTATGCAACTGCTGAGTAGGGATGAGATCTGTTTTCTTGGTAAAGTACTTGGCAGTATTTTGCATAATCTGATCACCAAGCATCTCGGATTCATCCTTCAATATTGTGCTGTGCAAGAGGTCTATTATATAGTCAACAACAAGCTGAGCAAATTCAGCAACATTGGGAAATGGATCTTCAGAAGCAATAAGAAGAGACTTCCAAATACTGTTGAAAATAGTTCCATCTGCTGGTGTATTGTAAACCGACGAGGTATTAGGAACATACACGTTCAACAAAGTAGCTTCATCTTCCAAACTGCTAAATGCACAAACAAGCATCTGACTAAGGTATTGTTTGACAAATCTAGAATAAAAGACAATAACCTCCCGGCGAACCAAAAACGAAGCATCAGAAGAAAGTGCTGTTACAGCCTGTGCGATTTTAAGTTCCTGAGCTCGGATTTCCTCAGGAACTTCTTCATTCTCGCCCTTTCCTAAAAAGTTTGTAAGAGCCATTACACAGGAAGTTCTAACTTCCGGAACTGGGTCGGTAAGAAGCCTACACAATTGTTCAGGTATGTTCGCTCCAAGGGCTAACCATTTGGCATCAATGTTGCTATCCCAAACCTGAGATAAGCATAAACTTGACCATTGTCGCAGAACAGGTGACTCCTGGTTGAAGGAATGATCAAGACAGGCTTTAAGAATTTCAATAGTCGAGCACTTTTGCTGACCAGGCTTGTAATCCCTGCAAAATAACGCAATGATAAATGCACACATTGCCTTATGATCCTGTACATTAATTGGCATGTTAACCACAAATCCACCTTGAGGAAGTAAAATATTAACAAAGTAACTGTAACCACTATCCTTGAGTAATTCTTGTCGAATAGTAGTGTAATCTACTGCCATAATACGTGCCCAAATAAAGACAAGAACCGGCTTGAGCTCCTGTGTTGGAGACTGAAGAAGTTTAAGAACATATGGAAAGATACCAATAGATAATGCCAAGTTGACAGCCTTGGGGCCCAAATCAAGGTATCTACTAAGCAGAACCAACGCGCGAACACGGTGGATGTGAGATAAAAGAACTTGCAAAACAACTGGTAGTTGTTCAGGAGGTTTATCCAAGTCTGAAGATTGATATTTGAGCCAAAGTTCAAATGCTGTAAGTTGCTCTTCAAAAAACTTGGACGGCTTATACTCATAAGGCTTTCCACCGGGTTTACTAGCAGCATTAAGTTCTGGTAACTGAGTCAAGCAGTGGTCAACCGCCAAATCCCAAGCCTCCCACATTGGGTGATTATGTGTTGCTGGAAGAGATGGGTATGAAATGGGGTGGCAGTTGTACATTCTCATGATTCTTTCAGCAAGTAAAAAGTTCCTGAACAAGGCAGCAACCATCAAATCTTGTCTGAACAACTTTTTAAACAACTCTTTCGGGAATAAAGACCAAGCAATGGTATCTGTGATAGAAGTAAAAATCCAATTTAGCTCTCCAAGTGGAGTTCTTCGCTCCTGTGTACGACCGGGAATATGCAAATCGGTGTAGTATTTCTTTGTTAATGGCGACCTAAGAATGAACCATCGGACTGCCATTTCAATTGGCGAGGTAAGGCAACTAGTGAATAAGTCAGCTGGAAGTTCTGGATGCATTGGAAGCGTTTCATCAGAAGCACATGCAGCCAAGTGAATACATTCTTCAAATGCTTTTGGTGGTGGTACTCCCGGATCTTTGTTTCCATTTTGTTCATCCACCTTTCTCTTTTCGACAAATCTGAGATAATTACTGACAATAAATCCAGCAGCATGACAGTCGTAAACAAAAATACACGGGGCTCCCAGCCAACTTTGTAAATCATAGAGAGAAACCGGAATATACTGTGTATAACCCCTGTTGAAAACCCAAATTTCACCACTCGCTGTAGGTCGCGGAACACCATGACCATTATAGTGAAAAAGAATACGATCTTCTTTGGCATTGCGTCGCAGATTGGTACAAAATCGCTTTGCATCTTCGACGTTAGGATCCAAACTAACCTTGTATTTTGTTCGGCCGCTGAGCACTTCGTACTGGCCACGGAGTTGGGTTCCAATGTGTTCTATAGCCTTTTTAGGATCAGGGTATGCGGTGGGGTCGACCCAAGCTTCAAGTTTGGAGCAAGGTTGAGTTTTCATAACATCCGGGGGATCAACGCCAATATTTAAACATAAAACAATAGAGGCATGGCTGGTTCTTTGTCTATCTTTCATACGCCAGTCTAATGGAGCAGATTCTTTATCGGGATTTGGATTTCCAGCCGTCTCATGGCGCTTATCTTCAAAATAAATGTAGAAACTCTAAAGGAATTGTTAGAAAGGTTATTGGACAATGAAAAAAAAAGTAACACACACCTCTGCGAGCATTTGCATATATTGCTCAGATTCATAGTCTTGAGCAAAGCCGTGCCGTATTCTGGTATTATAAACAGGAGCTCTTGGAGAGCGTAAAGATTTTTGTTGAAGAACCAGTTGTTGAGTATCCAGCTCATCCTGTATTGCTTGTTCCTCCGCTGAAATGTCGGTCTGGCCGCCATTTAAATCAATTGACTCATAATTAAGTGAAATTGTTCGGTAGAGAGGAGGTTGTTGTAGGTGGCCTGCTTCAGGATATTCTTCTGTAGTTTGGTTGTTTTCCCAGGTGCTGATGTTGCCGTTTTGGTGGTTTATCGGTGCGGCCGTCGGTACAGATGGGTATGTGATTTGTGCGGACATTGTATTCAAGTGAATTTATACATTCATAACGATATTTGTACCAATTCAAAAACGCTTCCTCAAGATGTTCAACCAAAAGCTCAAAAGGTTGTGAAAAAACTAATGAAATTTCAGAGTGAAAAAATAGGCCTTTGGTAACGAGAGAACAGGATATTGAAAATGAAAATGAAAATGAAAATGAAAACAAAAACGAACAATAGTATGAGAAAGGTGTGTTTGTGAAAAGAGGGGTATCGAAATAGAATAGACAGTAATGAAGGTTTAGAAAGAGTGATAACGAGGAAAACAAAAGTTTCAGAGATGTTTGAGGAAAGGCAGTGGTGGCGAGGAGAAGTGCACAAATGTGTGGGTTATTAGTCAGCTTGTCATGTGATGATATGTGGAATCATTAGTCATGCTGAGTCAATGATTATGCAGCGGTGGAATATTATTATTTTTTTTTATTTTTTTATCTATCTGAAAGCACCGTGTTAGCAAGTAAATGTGCATTTATTTTATTCCAGTAATGTTACTGCTGAGTGCCACTGGATTCATCTTGTTTAGTAAAATAAAAAAATAAAAAAATAAAAACCTGGGTTAAAAGTAGGCGTTAGCACCATCACTAACGGTATATTCAAGAGCAACTCGCGGGGAACGGCTATAGATCTGATAATTCTTTTTTAAGCAATTCACTTATCGAGTGCTCCGAGCTTGCGGCCGGTGACGACCAGAGTCAAGCCTTGATGCGTTGACCGGTATTACCAGCTCGGCTTCACAAGGGACTCCAATCGGAACGCTAACGGAAACCTCCAGCATTGCTTGCTATTCAAGAGCGCCAGTCCAGTTCAGCGGCCGACCCTGAGCTGTTTTGATTTTGGCCACAAGTGGTGTTTACCGCCAGCGATAACGCCGTGTACGGGTGTGACTCGTTTAAATTTTTAACAGATCAGAACCTGAAATTTCTTTCCGGCTCTTCCTCTCTTTCTCCCCAACAGGCACTTGTTTCTTCTTAACCACACTCTGTTCACCGCCATTCTTCAGGCCATCTTCTCTCCAAATCCATTTGGTTTCTGCCAGTCCCTTTGAAACATACAATCATGTCTGACGAGAGCGACTTTTCCGAAAACTACGAGCAATTCAACAAGTCCCTGGTTGCGTCGCCTCCTAACGCTGGCTCGGGAACAGACATCACAGTTCCTCAGAAAATGCTGGCCGCATGCTCCGGTTCCTTGCTCACATCCCTAGTGGTTACACCGTTTGACGTTGTGCGGGTACGTTTGCAACAGCAAGGTGCATTCCCTATCGACACAGCGACCATGGTTGCGCAGCAAAAGTTCCGCCCTCGCGTCCAAGCATCTACCCTGACATCATCAATCCCTCTCAGCAGCATGTCCATAACTACCTGCTGCAGAAACGTGTCCTGGTTCCCTAGTACTGTTGACTACTGCGTTGCCTCTGAACTGGATGTCTGTGCCAGGGATGAGGCACTTAAGCGTCGATTCACGGGCACCTGGGAAGGCCTCAAAAAGATTTCAGCATACGAAGGTCCACAAGCTTTATGGAGAGGGCTCGAGCTTCAGCTGATAATGTCAGTTCCTTCCAACGTTGTTTACTATATTGGATACGAGTATTTACGAGATAACTCTCCCATTCAGAACCCCATCTTTACGCCCTTGGTTTCGGGAGGGTTTGCGCGGGCGTTGGCAGTGACTGCAGTGTCCCCATTAGAACTCGTCAAAATCCGGCTGCAATCGGTTTCCTCAGCTTCGCCGAGCCAGGCACTACAAAACGTCATGAAAGGAATGAAGGAAATGGTTGTCTCACAAGGTGTTTTTTCTTTATGGCGCGGACTGGTCCTTACTCTATGGCGAGATGTCCCTTTTTCGGCAATATACTGGACGGCCGTTGAAGTGATTCGAAAACGAATCTCACGTACAGAATACATCCAAAACCACCCAGAGCACAAGTTTATGGAAAGCTTTGTGGCTGGCAGCTTGGGAGGCTCCATCGCTGCTATTTGCACCTCGCCTTTTGACGTTGGCAAAACTAGGCGCCAGGTCGGCCACCATTCGGCTATGTCGTCACAAATGGGCATGTTCCCACTCCTCCGTTCAATTGTCAAAAATGAAGGCTTTTCAGCATTGTTTGTGGGTGCGGTTCCAAGAATTTTAAAGGTGGCACCTGCTTGTGCAATCATGATCACATCTTACGAAACTGGCAAGCGTGTGTTTAACCAATATAATCAGCAATCAAAGGCTACTCTATAGAACAGCATCCTTAAGAACCACGCCAACTTGATCTCCTTTTAATGACCACAAAATATTGCTTCTGTTCATCTAATCTTTTCTTCTTATTGCCAATTTATTTATTGCTGGTATACGTGGGTTGCTATCTCCATGATTAGACACTCTCACTTGCTCCGTTTATTTTGATTTTTGCTTTATGATAATGTATATTCCTGTAAATAGCTAATAAAATACCATAATCTACATGTACATCATCCATATCTGAAACTAGAAAAGAATCCAGTGGGGTATGATTGAAGAGGCGCTATTGCTGGTTTAACAATTCGCTCATCCTCATCTTCATCATCACTAAATGATCCTTCATTCCCATCTCTTGCACCAAAACCATGGTCGTACCCGCCCATCAAGCCTGCGCGATTGCCGCTGCTCAACCCCTTTTCTCCAGCACTAACTGTCATTATTCTAGGGGGTATGTTCATATCATTCGGCCCAAGAGTCTGTGCCTTTAGACGGTGGGTCATTAAACTCTTCATGGTCTCTCTTTTTCCCTTGTGGTTAATTTCCTCTGTCCCTCCGTTATTCTCATCAGAAATGGTATTGTAAAAATGGTATCCTCTAGAATCTTCTGGCAGATTGGGGCTCACATTGTCATTCATTCCAATCTTTTGTGTGTCCGGCGACATTGACAACCTCATTACATGAGAATCTTCACTACCAGGGCCAACCTCAACATGACTCGAGTTTCCAACCGCATGGTTCAAATTAGACTTTTCTTCCAAGCCATTCCGGGGAGAGCTTTCCAAATATAAAGATTGTGATGGCCCTGTGTTTCCTTGCATGGTACCTGTACCAGATCCGGAACCGGGTCCAGATCCAGATCCAGATCCAGGAACATACACTGACGAATAAGCAACATACCCTTCTGGGAGAACCTCCTTTGGTTCCGCATCAAAAGCAGCCAAAAATCTGATACCCGTCTCGCCACAAACCTTTTGCTTCTGATGCGAATCTAGCATCTGCTGAAGCACCAATTGATACGACTGTTTGATCATAGAGACCAATCTATTACGGTGGCGCAAGTGAAGTTCGTCAATCTCTGAGCAGATATTCTCATATGAAGCTTGGTAAGAATCAATTTGGTATGCTGGGAAGTCGCGATAGTTGGCCTTGTAATAAAGTTTCTGTGTAGCCTTCAATTCATTCTCAACACGTAGGTTGTGGTCCTCCATTCGAGTCAAGTCAAGGAAATGAGAATGGATAGTGACTAGTCGTCCTTGTAATTCATTATACACATTCAAAGGCCCTAAAGGTTGTTAGTAAATGGTCAAATAAAGCATGGGTATACATTGTCGTGCATATCAAACCTGAAAGCAAATTGTACATATTGCTCATAAACTCTCTAGTTTCAGGTTCAGGCAAGTCAGCGCCCCAATCTCGTAACACTTCCAACACTCTCTTTTGCTGAAGTGCCATTTTGCCAGCCAATTTCTCGAGCTTTCCCAACTCAACAGCCACTTCACGGGAAGTAGGAACCTTCTTGCGTTTGCCAGAAATCATGTAGATCAGGTCTAATGGGTTGAGAGAGATGCCTTTGCTTTTGGAAGTCGGTGGAGGAGGCACGCTGGGAATAGCAACACGGTTTACAGACAATGTAGGACTGGAAATTACAGGAGATACATTATTGGGCTTGATGTTTGCTGAAGTACCTACCACAACGTTAGGAACGTCGCTGGCTATCGGGAGCATTATGGATCCTTCGTCAGGGCGTGAAGCCATAGGGTTCATGCTATTATATTCCATGGGATGCGGTGTCTCAGAAAGACCACCTTTGGAATCCATTTTGATCTTAAATGCTTTAGAAAACAATGCTGAATAATGGGTGGGAGTGGATAGTGAGTAAAAGCATGGGTGGAAGGGCCGTGTTGGTAATAGAAGAGTGAGGAATGGTGAAATGCACACCGCACATGTAATAATTACAAGCCAATTCAAACCAAACTAAGCACAACTAAGGATCCGTATTACAGAAATTTTCACATGAAATTTTAATCAAGTTTCTATTTAGACTAGTATATAAAACAAAATGCCTTTATGTCTCTCCATCTTTGGTTTTTCTTTTTATTCCAACATTATTCTTCTTTCCCCTAGTTCTTAGACTCGCCAACTTGTAAACCGGTGGTATCAGCAACAAACTTTCTAGCCTTGGAGACAGTAGACTCAAGGGTGTTGTTAGCTTCGGTAGCAGTGTTGTCGACGGTGGTGATAATTCCGTCAATAGTGTTCTTTGTATCGATGTGAGCCTTGGCAATGGCAGGGACCTTTTCTTCAAAAGTCCAAATGAGCTTTCCGGTGTTCTTGTAAGTCTGGGGAAGGAAGTAGCCAAAGGCAGCAACGCCAAAAACAACAGGAGAAAGGCCCCTCAGGAGAATGTTACGATTACGGGCAATAATGGAACCAGAGAGTGTGGAGACCAAGATGTAGATTGCACCGGGCAAAACGTCTTCGTCGTCAGACTTCAAATCAGCAACTGTAGATGTGACATTTTGCTCAACCTTCAAGTACTTTTCGAATGCTTTGTTGAATTGAGCTTTACCAGCTTCAACCTGCTCGTACAGCCATTTTCTGCCGATGCTAGAGTACTTTTCCAAAGAGTCGGTTGATCGAACGGTGACGCCATTGACGACTTCGTACTTGGTTAAAGCTTCAGGTTGAGGTTGGCTGGTTGGGGCCTGGTCAATGGTGCCTGGAACGGGGGCAATCTCTTGTGATTCCTCCTCGTCGTCGTAGATGGACTTTCGCGGGCTCTATATCAATGTTAGATGCGTTATTTCTCCAAGTAAACAATACGAACATACCTGAGCAAAAGCTGTGGGACCGGTAAAGGCAAGGGCAGTAGAGACACCAGCCGCTATGCTTAACTATATAGACTTGTTAGTGAGGAAGAGGCAAGATTGAGCAGCATTTGTACGCACGTTAAGAGTGAGTCTGTGGAGTAGTCTGGAAGCCATGGTGATGTAGTTTGGTGATCCGAATAGAATAGTTGTGCAAGAGCTTGATGGAGTGCAAGAAATTTCGAGTTTCATAGCGGACGACTGGGCGGTAACGCTATTGGCTGGGCTGTGGTGGTGTGACTTGCATGTGATATCAGATGAGAGTCACCTGATTGTCCAAGCCAAGCCAATTCACCGAGGTCTAAGACAAATCAGATGACCAATGCTTCTCCGCATTTGAATACTATTTAACAGGTTTCCTGCCGATTCCGTTTCATTCTTCTACATACTCGTTCATACTTGATCACACCTTGAGATACCGAGCAACGACTGAAGATTCCCATAATACCCAAAATGTCTGGAGCTATGTTTAATGGAGATTCTTGTGGTCCTTCGAACCCACTTCAAAACTTTGCAAAGGTCTCATCAACAGACAGATCGCACCAACAAGATAGATTCCACGGGCAAGCAGTAAGTAGGAATAGGATGGAGTTACATGAATCGGGATACTAACGCTAATACATTAATAGGGCCCTTCAGGTTTTCGCAGTTCAGCATCAGATCAGCAGCAGCAGCTTCAACAGGATTATGAAGCATTCATGAGAAATGGCCCGTCGCAGATGGGCATGGACCCCTCACTGTTTTCTCAGCAGCCTGGAATGGTTCAGCAATCCCACACACAGCAAGCACGGGCTGGTCCACAAACTAATGACTGGGCTAGCGACTTCTCCAGACTTAATATTGGCCAGCAGCCGGCGCATGCTCCCCTCAGCTCCACTAGCGGATGGCAAGATCAGTTTCTTCAGGCTAATGCTCCTCAAGGCTTTACGCAGAACAGTATATCCCAAGGACCGCTAATGAATAGGGGGTATCAAGGTTATACGGGACCCATGGTGGCTAATACAACCGCATCAACACAAGTGAACACAGCTGCTCAAGGCATGTCGAAAGAAGCCGAGGCAAAACTATTTGAAGCTGCATTTGCAAATATGGAGCAGCAACTGAATACAGGTGAAGCTTTGGCCAATACCCATATTGCCCCAGCGCCAGTTGTAACCGAAACTGTGCAGGAGGAAGCAAGTCAAGTTGCCGATCTCCAAACGCCAGCCGACGAGAATACCGAGCTGTCGAAAATTGCCCAACATATTGTTACTAATATTGACCGTCGAAACGAAAAGCTAAAGAATAGCAACTTTATGCTGTTAATGGGGCAGCTAAGTCAAAATGTTGCAAAGTTGGATGGCGAAAAGTTTATTGATTCAGTGACTGGAGACGATGTCCGAGACCAGTATATGGATGCCGACTTGCAAAATGAGTTGTTGCAGGAACAAGGTAAGAATGAGGATGAGCTACATGATGCGCCATATGATGAGTTCCACCAGTATAATACCAATCAGCCATCGGTTCAAGACAATTTAAACATTCGAAACGAAGGACAGAGACTGCCGGATCCTTTGGATTTTATTAATGATATGGAAGATTTAGAAGACATTTCGTCGTCTTTTCAAATGGCAGAAAAGGTGGTACCAAACATGAGTTTAGATGACTGGGAAGAAAGATATGACTAGATTAAGGAGCTTGCAAATTTGGTTTAAATGTAAATGTAAATGTAAATGTAAATTGTATATCATTGTTGATTAAATGCATATAGCAAAAAAAATGAATTTGAAGTATCATGTAATTACGTTTATCGATAGAGAAAGAAGGAAGGTTTATATGTGTCGTATAAACAAGTCCCCTAGCTGGTAATTGTTATGTAATTTGATTACATGTTGACAACACACATGGGTTTAGTAAATAGCTCTCGTAAAGTGTAACTACTTTAGTTGTTTATATTTATGATGATTATAAAACCTCCATAACTCTACATTCTGAGCAGTCACCATGACAGTAAAAAGATAAAGAGCAGATTTAACAATTAAAGTCTTGTGACTTGCAGACATGACGTGTTATGATATGAATATTGGCTCTCAAAGTAATGTAAAAAAGCGTCAACTTTTCAAAAGCTTGTTTGAAATCTGACCGAGTTGGATGTCATTTTTACGCAGTTTCCAGGCTACAAAATGCTTGGACAAAGGTTATTAACTCATTTCTAAAACCACTCGAACCAAAACACCAAAATGCCAAAAAAAATTACCGGTACATTTGGACTCGCATTGTGATTATTTTGGGGGTTGCAATACCGGTTTGTTCCCAGGACCGCCGACAAACAATTTACAAATCAAATGCGGGAAAAAACCGTTGAGTAGAGTGAATATAAGACTTGGGAGGAAATTAGGAATATGACTCAAAAGTTCCCATAGCTCTGTTGCAGAATGATCACACAAGAACAAGACTAGTGACTGTGATCATTCGGAAGATGAGCGGTGTCATTTTAAGGCTTTATACGCCTGATTGTGTTTGTGAAATATCGAGGTCATGATTCAAAATCGGTTTTATGTATTAAAATGATGCGCTTACCCAGGCTCGAACCAGCGGTTGTCACCGTAAAACCACAATTTTCGACTGCTGAAAAAGTATATAACATGCTAAAATATATACCTGGAACTTGTTCTAAATCCTGATTACTGCCAGCGTGACATGTGCTTTCACGCTATCTGAAATCTTAGTTGTCGTTGGTTATTAGGTGTTTATTTAATTCCTACGAGATGCTATTGCAAAAGTTCTTTCGGGCAGATCGGAAAGGGATTAATCCGCCACATCACATGACCATCACATGACAATCACGCGACACAAAGTGACAGTGATCAGGCTACATGAATAGCTGGTGACGTTTTGTTTGCCTTGGTTTTGTTGACCACAGTTGAACATTAGGATAATTCATTTACAGGACAGGACAGCTACGTCATAAGAAAAAGACATGCATTTGGGAACATTTGTATATGTTGCATTCGTCAAGAGCTCGGAAGGCCACGGGTATGATCACCCAATTGCAGGGTTGGCGCTAACTCACGAGCGAGCGGAATATTGGCAAGCTGGCCGAATTGAACGAATTGAACGAATTGAACAACATGAGGAAACAGGAATGAAAAACAAATAACTGTGTGTGTATATATATATTATTATATTACATGCGATAGTCCCAGGTGCCAATACCAGCGTGTGAATTTAACACACATGGCCATGGTCGTAGCCGGGAGTCCAAGCAGATGCTACGGCGCTTTTATTGGCCATGCTGGGACTCGCAGGCTAGACCAGATTGGGACAAGGGACAAGGGAAAGCCAGCGCTCGAGGTTAAATAAAAGCCAAGTCTGTAGCTTCGATGGGAGCGTAAATGTGTTGGGTAAGCGGTTATGTCAGACAGTTGCGCAAAGCCAGTCGGGTTGCGCAAAGAGCCTGCCGTGGAGCCATAGCAACGAGAGGGCAAAGAGGGCAAAGAACAGGGCAAAGAGCAGTAGGAGCAGTAGGAACAGCACCAGCAGGCAAGTAGGCAGGTAGGCGAGTGCTGGGTGTATTCCCAAACAAGTCAGGCCATGTGGGAGGTGTGAGTGCTGTGAGGGTTGTGAAGGTTGTGAGTGTTGTGAGTGTTGTTGGGGGTTTGAGTACATTTTTATTAATGATATTTGAATGATATTGAATTGATATTGAATTGATATTTGAATTGATATTTGGATTTTACAATGCAACAGCACAGGCTTTTAAAGCACAAACGCTGGCTGGCATATTTAATAGCGCCATCATGATACCTGAGCCATCACGATACCTGAACCATCACGACACCTGAGCCATTTAGCCTGTACACCGTGACACCAAGCACCACGCGAAAGCTTAGGACAGGGTGTGCTGATTTTGAGCAGTTATTAAGGGCTATGAGACACGGGGGGAAGGGAATAGGCTCGGATCGGGTGCGAGTTACAACAGCAGCCATTTCGGCAAGGTTGTCAAATCATCCTTCTGGCAAATTCAACGTTTTTATTTTTATTTTATTTTTATTTATTTATTTATTTATTTGTCTGTGCGTAAAATATATGCATGCAAGCTCTGCATGGTCTGTCGAGAGAAGCGGCTTCCTAAAAGAAGGGTTTTGCAGCAGGTGGTAAAATTTCTCAAGCTGCTGTCTATTTTGGGCAATTGGAGTTTTTTGGGGTCTGGCATGACGTCAAGGTGGCACTTCCAGCTGACTGACCTGATTAACCTCCTGTGGGCTTCGGAACTGGCAGGCGGGTTCCGAAGATGTGACAAGGGTACGAGAAGAAGAAGGAAGAAGAGCAAGAAAACAAGAGAATGTGTAAATAAAAAATAAAATAAAAAATAAAAATAAAAAATATAAATACATATAAATAATCAACTACAAACAACTTGCTCATAGAAAGAGTCGTTTACGCATTGTATCCACACCAGTTCAGGAAAGACTGTGACAATTCTAAATGTACTCTTAATTTCCCGTCGTGGCGACTGGGAGTGGGTCGGCGGAATAACCGTTTGCACCAAACACCAAAAAAAAAAAAAAAAAAAACTCTAACCATTTCCCTATTCTTCCAGCTCAAGCTCAGAACAAGGTTGTTAACAAAGTTGGGCGTGACCTGTTGTTGTGAACAGCTGTGCCGGCACCATAACAACGATAGCGACAGAGATCACAGCAGTAGTAGTAGTAGTAGTAGTATTAGCAGTAGTAGTAGTAGTAGTAGCAGTATTAGTATTAGCAGTGGCAATACTCACAGAAACACAACCACAGCACCCTTTAAATACCCCCAGAATAACAGCACAAGCATTCATACAGCACCTACAGTACATCATATACACATTTTAACCACATTTTAAACACATTTCAACCACATCCTACCCTACGCCTCTTGCAATGCTCTGGTCGGGTCGGGATGGACTGACCACATTATGTGACATGGAATAGCCGAACGATTAAGCAGCGACCATAATACAATGTTTAAATGCCTTGTGTTGCGTAATCGCACTAGGGCCTGCTGGCAGTGGGTGACTGTGCACAGCTGCTTGCCGACGTTGTTGTGCTGCAATCCGGCCATTCTCTTAATATTGCTAATGTTCCTAATACTCCTAATATTGTTAATACTCCAACACTCCTAATATTGCTGCCGGAAACATTACACGAGCTCTAGCCGTCTCTCGCCAATGCCAAGATGCTAAGGTCGCAATTAGAGCCCAATCTTAGCACTGGGCCGCCGTTGACCCGTTAGCCAGGAGCCCGCGTCGCCTGGTGTCGCCCATCCTGCCTTGCCTGCCCGCAGCCACGCGGGCCACGTACGCCTTTTTAGAAAAACTTGGCTCCTGTTTAAGCACCGTGTTTAAAACAGCGCAGCAATGACGTACTGGCCTCTGGCTTTTACGCCGTGTAAAACCCAGCCTGGTGCGAGGGCTGGCTCCACTAACCGGCTGTCCACGTACACCCAAAGGCAAACTTGGCACGCAGCTTAGCTCGCACTGTATTCCACCCTTAATTTCCTTGGTAGACGCTTTTATATATATCCTGCGCTATATCCTCTTTCATTCTCTCTCTCTCTCTCTCTCTCTCTTTCTTTTCTGCACACGCTAGTTTACCATCCCTGTTTTGTTATTATTACTATTATTACCACTATTATTACCACTACTTTAAATTGTCTCAACTACCTCATCTAGTTTCCTTTTTTCTTTTTCCTTTCCCTTTTCTTCTTCTTCTTTGATTTGTACAATGGAAACATACCACGGCCATATCAGAACCCAGATAGACGCTATCCTTCTTTTCGAAGCTTGCCGTCTGGGCTTCATTCCCCGTATTCGCCGCCGCCTTTCCGAACGTGAACGCCTCCAAATCGGCTCAGGGTCCATCTACGTCTGGGAAGAAGGCGAGGCCAGCATGCGCAGATGGACGGACGGCAAGGCTTGGAGCGCCTCCAGAGTCTCGGGCTCTTTTCTCACCTACCGCGAAATGGAAGGCAACCGCCGCTCCACCGCCTCCGACCTGTCCTCCAGAAAACGAAAAAACTCCAACGACCACGCTAAGCGAGCCTCTCCCGGCTCAGACCCCAAGTCCGAGGACGAGTCCAAGGACGCCGACAGCGGCGAGGAAGGCTTTCGATACAAACCCGACGGGCTTTTCAAGCAAAGCTTCTCCATCACCACCTCCACCAACCTCAAGCTCCACCTTATTGCCTACTACACAAAAGAGGAAGTCAACTCGGGCAAGCTCACGCAACCCTCAACAGACCCCCGGTTAAAGGAGATTAGAATCCCCAACGAGCTTTACCCTGACAACTCCAACTCGGGCTCTAACCTCACTCCTCCTATCACCACCACCCCCCTTGTCTACTCTCCATATCCTATGATGACTTCCAACTCGTCGCTTCCTCCTCCTCCTCCTCCTCCTCACCATCCCCATCCCCACCACCACCACTACCCTTACCAATACCCGCCATACCCTTACTATCCCTACCCCCCTCCTCCCCACATTGCTGAAGCCATGGCCAGCGGCAGATATCCCATGCCGGAGCACTACAGGCCCAGCAGCCCCAAGAGCAAGGACGATGAAAAGCGCAGCAATTCGTCGTCTCCTCGCTCTTCCAAGGCTGACTTCCATCTTCCTGCACCAAACGGCGACGCTTCTCCACGCTCAGGCAAGGAGGGCAAGCTTCCTTCGTTGTCTGACCTGGCCAGCTTTAGCGCGTCTTCAGCTACTCTTCCTCCATTCTCATCATCATCATCATCATCATCATCATCTGCTACCACTGCATCTGCTTCCAACACATCGGCTTCGTCTGCCACCTCCAACAAAATCACATTACCACCAATGACATCGCCAAGTTATGCCAAGGACAAGACTGGCGCTGACACTTTATCGTCGTCGCCAAGTTCCAACTCTCCCATTTTATCATCTACTACCAAGCCCAAAGCCACGTCTCCTTCTTCATCCCCAAGCATTGCCAACATTATTTCGCCTGCCGACAATGCCGAGCACCAGCAGCAGCAGCTGCCAACACCACCTCCTTCCACGCCAAGCTCGTCGACAAGCCCCAAGGCCTCGTCGTCAGTGCCGCCAACGTCAGCTCCCAAGACCTTGGCTGAAGACCGCCGAGCACTAGGCATGCTTGACCGTGTCTTTCTTTAAATTATTTTACCCCACGCACACTCGTTTTGTACAAAGTTTATCCTATCCTGTTTTGAAGTTTTTACATTGTGTAAATTCACAAGTTTTTTTGTTTTGTTTTGTAATGAATATGTTATGACCTTAAATTAATGCCAAGTTGTTTTTAAAATGTTTTTAAGATTTTGGACGTTGACACGGAGTTTCTATTTCGGTAAGTGCTAGTCATGTGCATATAACGTGAAGTAAATGTGCAATGCACGTGATTGAGGCATATGCCGTAGAGCCTAGCGCAGCTGGTGTCATTGCATCAGCACCACCGTCTCGGCTTGTCTCTCGCTGCTACAAGCACTGGCTAGTTGAGTTGAGCAGACCAGATGCATTTTCTTGCTTGACAGGGTTGCTATGAGCGTATCCAGCACATGTAGTTATATACCAGTACCAGTGTCAGTACCAATACCAATACCAATACCAACAGCTACAATCTAGACGCTTGTCGGCTTTCATCTTTTGCTCCGGCCGGTCTCAAGGTCTAAATCCTAATAGTCGCGCCGCAAAATGACCCGGTGTTGTCAGATTGCCAGGTTTACTACTCCAAAAACCAGCGCTAGTAACAAACCTAGTCGGTGCTGCTGCTACTCATATCAAATGTAATCAACGTCTGATAAAATAGCGCAGTCGGTTTTAAGCACATCCACGCACGTACCGGAATGTCTATACGCCGACTCGGTATCTCCGGTCGGTCATTAGCGTTTCTAAGCAGCAGAGCCAGTGCCATTATCACTGCCAAACCCGTACATAGTTGAAGCCAAACCACGCTGTGCCACCAGCTCTAGCTCTAGCTCTAGCCACCCGCTCAACGGCCCAGCTGGCTCCGCACGTGACGTGGCGGTGGATTACTAATTGATCCGGCTTTTGGTCCTGACGTACCGGACTTAACACGTTTCCCTGCCCCTAATTTCCGCCACGGTAGGGCGACGTTTTGGGGGCGAACGAAAGCCCACTTTAATACAAGTCTGTTCCTCCGCGCGGTCAGTCTACAAGTCTACAAGTCTACAAGCGTGGCCAGACATGAACACCCTACATCACGCTAAAAAAACAAAAAACAAAAAACAACAAAACAAAAAAAACGTTTATTTCTCGTCCTATCTATCTTCCGACAACAAGCAGGGCAGCGGAATTAATGGCAGCAACTCTATTTGCCCACTGTGTTTTCACATTAGAAATCACCAGGCGGATTATCTCAGGTTTGCCAGTAAAGGTTGCTCATCCCACCATGTCATTAACCGTTTTCTTGGATGTTTCCACCCCACGCCATGTAAGAATATATAAGAATATGAAAGAAAAAAGTTGACAAAAAAAAAAAAAAAACGCCGTTTGGAATACCAGCTTACAGGTTCAACAGGGGTCCAGCAAAGAAAAAAAAAAAAATAGTGTATATAAATACCTGGCCAAGTCTTTCCTATTCATCTGTTTTTTTTTTTTCATTAAACAACTTGAATTCTTCATTACCCACTGCTCATCTACTAACAATGGTCTACCCTGAAACTTTTGAAGCTGTCGGTGTCATCGACTACGCCGACTACAAGAACCCCCAAAAATTCACATACGAGCCCCAGGCCTTTAGAGACCAGGACATTGACATTGAAATCGAATGCTGCGGCGTCTGTGGAAGTGACGTCCACGCCGTCAGCGGCAACTGGGGCCACCCCTACGCTCCCGTCGCTGTTGGCCACGAGATTGTTGGCAAGGTCGTCAAGGCCGGCCCCAAGGTCAGGGAAGGCATCAAGGTTGGCGACAGAGTCGGCGTCGGTGCCCAATGCGACGCCGATGGAACCTGCCACGCCTGCAAGGACGGCTTGGAGAACCACTGCGACCAGCTGGTCGGCACCTACTTTGGCGTCTACCCCGAGTCCAAGAAGCCCACCATTGGCGGCAACGCTTCCCACATCCGCGTGAACTCCAAGTTTGCCTTTAAGATTCCCGAGAACCTCGAGTCCAAGTACGCTGCCCCCCTGCTCTGCGGTGGCATCACTGGCTTTGGACCCTTGATCCAGAACAAAATCACGGCCAAGGACCGTGTGGGTGTCGTCGGCATTGGCGGCATCGGTCACATGACCATTCTCTTTGCCAAGGCCCTGGGCTGCGAGGTGACTGCCATCTCCCGAGGCAGATCCAAGGAAGCCGACGCCAAAAAGTTGGGTGCCGACCACTACATTGCCACCTCTGAGCCAGAGAGCATTGACGCTCGTGCCCACTCGCTGGATATCATTGTCAACACTGGCTCCTCCTTTTCCGAGTCTGCGTTCGAAAGCCTGTTCAAGCTTCTCCGTGCCCGGGGTAAGATTGTGTTCATCACCGCTCCCCCCATCACCGAAAAGCTTGAGCTCACACCCGGCGTCCTCTTGGGCGGCGGCTACGAGGTAGGCGGATCATCGTTCGGATCCCCAGAAGAGATTGAGTACATGCTGGACTTTGCCAGCAAGCACAACATCAAGCCTTGGGTCGAGACCATTGACATTTCCGAAGAGAACCTGTCGAATGCCTGGAAGAGAATGCAGGACGGCGACGTCAGATACCGTTTCACCATGACCGGCTACGACAAGTTTTTCAAAAAGTAAGAAAAGCGTACGTTTATTTGTAATGAAAATATTTAAGAATTGTAATAATGAAATACCACTGTTGTATTGCAAGTATGTTACACACGCATATATATATATATTACAAGTCACTCACCGGAATTGCTCGAATTACCAAAGCAAGCAAGCCCAGCCTGTGTTATTTATAACGTGTTTGTAACTGGCTGCAAAACGTATAAAACGTATACAGAATCGGCCTATGAACGATTCAATCCGTGGCGTTTAAATGCAAACAGCACCAACAGCTGTCAAAACCCCATGGTTTCCTTTTCCTTGTCTCAACATGCCATTAGTCACCTTTGGGAGTGTGCAATGGTCATTTTCCAGGGTTTGGGGTTGTTGGCTTATGCAAGATAAGAGATAACGATAAGATTATTTTGGTAAGGTCCGTTACATAATCCTGCGTCGTGCACTTCCCGTATACGGAGTTTATACACATTTCTATTATTTTTGTGGATTATAAATTACACGTTTTTTTTTATCAATTAGTATTAACCAGTAGATCAATATTAACCAGTAGATCAATATCAATCTAGATTAATTAATCTGGACTAGGTATCTGCTACCACTCGGCCAATTCAAAAGTGCCCGAAGCTCAGGGTTTGTATTAGAAATAGCACCAGCACCTGTGATGGGAACCAGGCAGGAGCTGAGAGCTCTTGATATTCATGTCCGAGTGCAGTCTTGTGCTCATCAAAGTCGAGCGTGTATATTAGTCTCTTTTCAAACATTTCTGCTGCTGCTGCTGCTGCTGGTGATATTCAAGGCATGGGCTTTTGAATCTTAAACAGACAAGTGATTGGCTGGTATTCACCTAGTTCGTATCCAACTGAATGACGCTTGTGCGCTTACACTGTATGGCCTTTAGCAGCCGACTCATAGGAATTCCACAAGTTCCGCTTGTATGCCACCTATATCCACATCCTGCCTATTCCTACATACATCCCACCCATATTCCAGTGGTTCTTGCTGTTGCGAACCTTATTTGCCTTATCTCTTATCGCTTACCTCATCCGCACAAAAAAGTGGCGAGTGGACTCTTTTTGTCTTGCATTATTTTTATTTTTTGTCTTTTTTTTATTTTTTAATTTTTTCAAACCAGCGTTCGCGCCTAAATTCGTTGCTCTTGCCAAAACTCACCAACTGACGAGTTGATACAACCATTATCTACATCTTTCACCGGCTTTTCTAGCGCAATTCCCTTTTAAAAAAAAGTTTGGCCGATGGCGCTGTTTTGATACCCACTTTTTTTCCATATCGCCATCATTGCCCCTATTGAAATCTTCTCTTCACGCTCTAAAAAAGACAAACGACTCCCCGGATTTCGACTGATTAGCACCGTCAGTACCATCGTAGTCACTGGAGAGTTCTCGTGCTTCATCATGCTGCTCTTCAGCCCTAGTCCTGTCCGATAAACGCCTGTTATGTGGTGTAAAGGGCTGTTCGACTCTTACGTAAACGACAAACTAATTGGACTAATTGGTCGATTGATAGCGCTTTGATTTTGCCGATCCTTTTGACGTATTATATTTGCTGTCATTATTATTATTATTACTACTACTACTACTATTGTTATTGCCATTATTACTACTATTGTTACTACTATATTATTGTCATTATTATTACTGTTACTACTGTTCACCTTTTGTTGGAATACCCTCCAACCCACTACTCAAGCCCTATTCGTGGGCCTATATTTTCACTATTATCAAGTAACAGTGCATATCAATTTCCGAAAACTGATTTGGCTTTTTTTTTTCTTCTTTTCTAATCCGCCATTTTGACTGGCCACAACTGCATAAACTCTCAAACCAACTCTATTCTTCCACGCCGCACTTCCCAAAGTTTTCATCTGTTGTACCTATTTCCCTTTCCTTTTCCTTTTCGTTTTTATTTATTTATAAATACCCTGTCATTCCCTTCTTGCTCTGCCTTTTCCTCTCCTCTCCTCTTCTTCTTCTTCTTTCTTTTTTCATTATGACTTTTCTATTTCTATAACACCTCTCTACCCTCTTCTTCCACCCTCTTCTTCCTTCCACCATGGGCTTCAAACAATTCCTGGAAAAACTCGAGACTGACATCGATACCGATGCCAGCAACCGCGATCTCTTCTTACTCAACAAGGATCTCCTTCCCGTCGAGCCTGAACGCCGAACCTGGGGCTGGATGAACTTTGTCGCCTTTTGGATCGCCGACTCGTTCAACATCAACACCTGGCAAATCGCAGCAACCAGCGTCGTCGCCGGCCTCTCCTGGTGGCAGGCTTGGATAGGTGTCTGGATCGGCTATTCCTGCACTGGTGTCTTTGTCGTCATCACCTCTAGAATCGGTGCTGCTTACCACATTTCCTTCCCCATCATCTGCCGCGCGGCGTTTGGTCCTTATGGAAGTCTTATTATGGTCCTTATTCGTGCTTTTACCGCTTGCTGCTGGTACGGTGTCCAGGCCTGGCTAGGTGGAACTACTGTTGCTATCTGCTTATTGGCAATCTTCCCGCATGCTGATACAAACATCCCCAACCATATGGCCTCTTCCGGTACTACTTCCTTCGACTATCTCAGTTTCTTCTTGTTCTGGCTCTTTTCTCTCCCCGCTATCTGGTTCCCCGTTCATAAGATCCGACACTTGTTCACTTTTAAAGGTATTCTGGTTCCATTCGCAGGGTTTGGTTTCTTGATCTGGACCGTCAAGCGCGCAGGCGGTGCTGGTCCAGTCATGCACCAACCCAACAAGGTTCACGGTTCTCAGTTTGGCTGGGCTTTTGTCGGATGCATTATGAACTCTCTTGCCAACTTTTCCACTCTCATTGTCAACGCTCCTGATTTCACCCGTTTCGCTACAAAGCGAAGTAGTGCTCTTTGGTCCCAGCTCTTGACCATTCCTTTGGGCTTTGCTATCACTTCCTTTATTGGTGTCGTCGTTTCTTCTGCCTCCACCGTTCTCACTGGCGAGACTCTTTGGTCTCCCTTGGACGTTCTCCGATACTTTTTGAACAATGGTGACGCTTCTCACGGTACTCGTGCTGGTGTCTTTTTCATTGCTTTTGTCTTTGGCCTTGCCCAGCTCGGTACCAATATTTCTGCCAACTCCATTTCTGCTGGTACTGACTTGTCTGCCCTTCTTCCTAGATATCTTAACATTCGTCGTGGTGGTTACATCTGTGCCGCCATCGGTCTTGCCATGTGCCCTTGGAACCTGTTCAAGTCTTCTTCTACATTCACTACCTACCTCGGTGCCTTTTCAGTCTTTTTCTCTGCCCTCGTTGGTGTTATGTGGACCGATTTCTATATTATTAGAAAAGGTTACCTCGAATTCAAGGACTTGTATTCCCTCGACCCCAGAGGCACTTACTACTACAACCACGGCTTTTCCTGGAAGGCATATGTTGCTTGGGTCTGCGGCGTTGTTCTCAACATGCCTGGCTTTGCCGGCGTTGCTGGCCGCAACGTTCCCATTGGAGCCACATATGTGTATAACATTAATTTCTTTGGAGGCCTAATAGTCTCCTCGTCCGTTTTCTACATTCTCTCCCGTATTTTCCCTCCCCTTGGCCACAAGATCAACGAGCCTTGGGCCATGCCCAGCGAGGAGGAGATTGATTACATTGAAGGCTTCTCTGCTACTTCCATCCATGGTGTACACCCAGATATCGAGTCCGGCTCTGTCGATTACTCTTCCCCTGAAAAGAGGGATTACACCAGCTCCATCAAGGAAACTAGTAGTGTCTAGGCTTGTTTTTGTTTCTTTTTAAATTTTGTTAATTTTGTTTTGCTTTGTTTCTTTTTTATATTATATATGATTAATTAAACGTTTTTGTTCTTTAGTTTTTACCTTTTGGTATTCCAAATCTCATGATAAAGTTTCAACACTCTATCGCTTATCAGCTTGTCCTGATTTTTCAAACTACTCACCTTCGGGGCCTTTCTGACTGTTCTGGTTCTAATATTGGTGTATACACCATGCTTGAGACGAAAGAAAGCCAAGTCACGCGATCTCCGTGGTATTACACTGAATTTATTACAAACTGCACTTGTCACATATAAACTCCACGTGAATACCCACGTGACTAACATTTTGTCTCCCATCACACTATTATCCCTCCTCCAACCAATCAAGGCCACCGGCTCACAACATCTCGTCATTGGCTTACAGCCACCAATTTTGCAGCTTAATTTTTCCTTCCCTTTTCTCTTCTTCCCTTCACACACCAGTCAACCCCCTTATATCACAACTCCGTCACAATGTCCCAGGTCTTCAAGCGTGGTATCTCTACTCTCATCCCTCCCAAGGTTGCTTCCAGTGCCGTAAGTTATCGAATCTTGTCACCCCTCTTTCTCCAACAGCAACTCGCGCAATTATCCAGCAAATATCAGCAAGTGTCGTTCATCATTGTTGTTCGGGCTCTATGATTGTCTTTCTCTATCTTTTATGTTAATGTAACGTGCTTGCCGATGTGCCTCTTCATTCTACATACGACCTTGTATCAATTGGTGCTGCGATTCATTGGTTGTTCAAAAGTTTCAAGGCTCAGCTTCTTATTGGATAATGTTACACGGCTCGACACCAGCGAACAAGACGACAAGGTCAAAGACAAGATTGCCAGCATCAATTGAAGTTGCAATACCAGGATATCAAAATTTTAAAGGATATACGCATTTATTAAACAAAACAAATGTCAACAATGTACTTAGTTTTTGCCCTTTTCCTTTCTTTTCCAAATCAAATCAAAGAAAACTACCCCATTATGATACCGACACTTGATGATTTTTGCACACACTCACTGCTTGAGCTGTATGCTAACCTGCTTTATTTAGAACCTCGGTGCTGCTCCCAACGCCAAGAGAATGGCCAACGTCGTCAGCTTCTACAAGGCCCTCCCCCGTGGTGCTGCTCCTGCTCAGAAGCCCTCTGGTCTTATTGGGTAAGTTTTCAAATGCCATTAAAATGTGTGTTATTCAAACGGTTCTAACAATCTTTATTATTATTATTATTATCATTATTTAGCTGGTACAAGGCCAAGTACTTTGACAAGGGCTCTCCCACTCCCCTCCTTCACCTCATTTTGGCCGGTTTCCTTTTCGGTTACGCCAACGACTACTACTTCCACCTTTCTCACGAACACGAGCACGAGCACTAAATTATATATCATATTTGATAGATTCATTCCAACTTTTCATTATTCTTGACCATGTCTTTAAAGTATATAAATATAAATCGCAATATTTGTGAGGATAATTTAAATATCTGTGATCACCCAAGTTTGGGTTCACATGAACATCACGGGAACAAATTCATGAAAGGCTTGACGACAAAGACGAGAAGGACCATTGCCATTACAATAGCACTGTTATTTATCTGTTTAAATGAAGCAGCTCACACTTAAAAGGTGTCATATTCAGTCAGTATTACCTATTATGATTCATTCACCTCTGGTTGAATCCGGGTAACACTCTACTTTGGTACGCACGTGATCTATACTGTTAACTTTGATCTGAATTACCAGGCTATCCGACGGTCACCGTTTAATCCCTTATATCATTCCTGTACATATATATATATATATAATAATTCACCATTCATCATCGTTTTCATTTTAATATTCTTTTTTCCCTCTCCATCTCTAGCCTGATTTGCCACTGAATCAAACTCTGAGCCAGGCTTCCACGCATCCTATTCCCCATCAATTCAAGATGTCTTCCCGGTCTGAAATCCTTTCTTCTTTACCTTTCAAACTTCCTTTTGATCTGCTAGAACCCACCAGCACTGGCAAGCCAACCAGCCAGCTGCTTCAGGACCTTCACTCTGCTGCGGAGACCAAGGTCAAGTTTGGTTCTGCGCGCAAGAAAGACTACCCCTTGTGGACAGACTCCTCTAAAAAGATCACTGGATGGAGCTTTCGCGAATGGGACTATGGCAAGCCCAATATCACATTGGCATCCAACGCTCGCGGTCTCTTTACTATTGAAGAGCCTAGCAACGATGGCTACCACGAGCGAATTGTTGTAAGAGGCTATGACAAATTTTTTAACCTCAACGAACTTCCTAATCTCAATTGGAACTGGATCACGAAAAACTCAAAGGGACCCTACGAGGTTACGTCTAAAGAGAATGGATGCATCATCTTCATTTCTGGCTTGAGTGATGGAACCCTAATCGTCACAAGTAAACATTCTACTGGTTCACAAGAAGGCAAACCTGATGAAGAAGTCCACTCCTTTGTCGGCCAGAGTTGGATCCGACGTCACCTGGAATCCAAGGGAATCAAAGAGACTGACTTTGCTAAACTGTTATATGCCATGAACGTGACAGCCGTTGGAGAACTCTGCGATGACTCCTTTGAAGAGCACGTTTTGGCATATCCTCCTGACCAATCTGGCATTTATCTACATGGTTTAAATCTCAATGTCTCCAAGTTTACTACATATCCCTTCCCTGACGTTGAAGCCTTTGCAAAGATGTTTGGCTTTTTGCCAACTGAATACCTCACTATCGAAACAGTCGCGGAACTTAGAACTTTCCTTGAAACTTGTGCAGAAACCGGAAGCTGGAACGACCGCGAAGTCGAGGGCTTTGTGATTCGCACCAAAACCCAACAGGACCCTACGAACCCTGAGTCGTACTCTGACTACTTTTTCAAGTATAAATTTGAGGAGCCTTATTTGATGTACCGACAGTGGCGTGAGGTCACTCGTGCTTATCTAGCTGGCAAGTCTAGAAACGAAATTGCTATTAAAAAGAACAAGGTTTACACAAACAAGTACCTTGACTTTGCCATTCCTCTTCTTTCCCAAAATGAAGAGCTTAGAGAAAGCTACAACCGAAACCATGGTATCATTGAAGTGCGTCAACGGTTTTTGGCTGCGGAAGGCATTTCTGGTGCTCAAATGGTCGAGTTGGAGCTACAGCATGCTGAAGAACACAAAGAACCTCAAGAAAACAAGTATGTTCTTGTTCCAGTGGCTACAATTGGTTGCGGAAAGACAACGGTGGCAGTAGCACTTACACACTTGTTTCCTAAGTGGGCTCATATCCAAAATGATGAAATTGTTAAATCCCCCAAGCCCATCAATTTTGCAAAGACGTGTGTAGGATCTGTTCGCTATGCTAACAATGTTGTAATTGCCGACAGAAATAATCACCAGAAGCGCGAGCGCCAGCAAATTTTGGCGGACATTGAAAAGTTAAAGGCCCATGATGGAATTAAAAATGTATTTATTTGTCTTGATTTCTGGGCCGGGGCATCGAACAAAAATGACGATGAAAAGCTGTGGGATGTTACTACTAAGCGAGTCCTTGAACGAGGTGACAATCACCAGACTATTGCTGCTGATAGCATTGAACGAGGAAAGCTGATTGCAATCATGAAGGGATTTGTGAACCGATTTGAGCCGGTAGATACAAATAATGAGCCCGACTCTCTCTTTGATGATGTTATCAAGTTGGAATCTGTAGGAACCGACTCTTCTAGAAAGAACCTTGAAGTCATTATTAACCATTTGCATGAGAAATACCCTGAAATAGTTCCTACGCTTCCAACTAAAGAAGAGATGGATGCAGCATTTGAAAAGGCGTTGAAATACAAGCCTGCAGTTAAATCCAAGGGCACCCAGCAATATAGCCAAACTCAAAAGAAGGAAAAGAAAAAAAAGGCTAGGTATTTTGCAATCAAGGTTGAGGCACCAGAATCCGTCGATAGCATCAGTGCATCTTTAGAAAAGGTCAGTATCTCTGCAAATACATCTGGCTCTGAGAATAAAGAACGACCCGAGTTTGCCAATTTGATTGAAAAGTTGTTCCAAGCTAACCCTTCCGCAGACACCTCCATGTGGAAAAAGCTTCAAGAGAAGGATAGAGTTCAGTCAGAATTCCATGTCACACTTGCCCACAGATCCCAGCATGGACCCAATTCCTCTGACCAAACGGCAAAAGCTATCTTTGAAGGATACCAGAGAGAGTTTGCCAAGCAAGAAGTAGAGAATTCCAAAAAGCAGCAGCAGCAGCAGAAGCAGACGACTACGGCGTCTAGTACTCTCGCTACCAAGGATTCCAATTCTGACTCTGGAAAATTGTCAAGTGAAAAAGTCGACAAGGATGGATTCCAGCTTGTCCAAAGCAAGAACAGGGCCAAGGACAATCTTCCCGGGTTTGGATCCACGCCGGTAGAGCTGGAGCTTTATGCCGACATTGTTCTCAAAAACCTGTGTTGGGACGGAAAAATCATGGCGGTGGAAGTACAGGTACAGGAGGTGGCCAGTGCTGAAAATTCTCAAAATTCTCAAAATGGCGTGGCAGATGCCAGCGGAAACAAGGTTGTCGTTGCCTGCTGCAACAAGGCTCCTCATATCACGATTGGAACTATCAACTCGAGCGTTGCGGCAGTGCAGGCAGGCCAGGTTTTGGAAAAGAATGAAGAGGACTTAGTAAAATTGGCATGGAATATTGAGCCAAGGGTGTTGAAAAGCCAACCTGTTGCCGCATACTTTTAAAACTTTTATTTACACAAATACACACGCGGACACATGTACATAAACATGACTATCATTCATTATGAATTTAGATATTTATTATTAATTTAGACACAATAGATTTTAAAATTCAATTTCAACAGGAACGCATTTCGTAATCAAGCAGATTTGAAGGCTTCCACGGCCTCGTGTATAAACACACTAGGGCAGAGCCCAAGAAAGTGAGTTTGTGCATTGGCGGTGCCTCATAATATTCTTAATTACGGCCAAGTACACAGGCACATGGCTATATAACATAACACTGCTTGAGACTACCAAATAAATATTCCGAATCAAGTTGATTTTTCCTGGCCATTGAGATTTGAGCAGGTGTAGCCTTTGCTTGTGGGGAACGTTCGGAGGAAAGAGCGGGTTTGATCAAGTTGACAGCCGCACATGGCCCTCAAAGAAAAGGCTTTTAAATTTTATTTTATCTATTTATTTATTATTATTTTATTTTATTATTTTATCATTCATAACTTCATTTCTATTGTAATTCTACTTGAAACCTCTTCATTTAATAACAATAATATCGATATTTACATTCTCCAGACTCCAAAGTCTCGTTCTTCCAGCTCCTTTTTGTTTCTCTTGCCGCCTCTGCTGGCTTCAAGTGCCAATCCCAAGTACTTTCTGGTATCTTGAGGTCTAATAACACCGTCGTCCCAAAGTCTGGCAGAACCAAACTTGACGAGAGACTCTTTTTCTATTCTTTCTCTAAGAGCATCTGTGTCGCGTCCCTTGGATCCAACAGTCTCCATGACCGAAGCCAACTGCTCAGCACCCATGACTGCAGTCTTGGAGTTGGGCCAGCAGAAGAGGAATCTTGGGTCGTAAGCACGGCCACACATACCGTAGTTACCGGCACCGTAAGAGCTACCAATGACAACCGTAAACTTCTCAACGCCAGCTCCAACAACAGCGGTAACAAGCTTAGCTCCGTTCTTAGCAATGCCTCCACGCTCAGCTTCAGAGCCGACCATGAAACCGGAAATGTTCTGCAAAAAGATTAATGGGACGTCACGCTTCTTGCAGAGCTGAATAAAGTGTGCTCCCTTTAACGATGACTCGCTGAACAAAGGTCCATTGTTGGCCAAGATACCGACTGGGTGGCCGTAGATCTTTGCCCAACCAGTGACCAAGGTATTACCGTAGTCCTTCTTAAACTCGCTAAATCGAGATCCGTCAACAATGCGGGCAATAACTTCGCGAACATCGTAGCCAACACGCAAGTTTGTTCCAACAACACCGCCAAGCTCCTCAGGGTTGTAGAGAGGTTCATCAAAGGCTGGAGCCGTAGGTGAAGAGGCTGAGGAAGAGGTAGCATTGGCAGGAATGCCTCTGGCAGCAGCAGGGAGATCGGTGGCAGCAGGAGCAACGCCAGGAGAGTCAACAAGGGCTGGGGTCTTGGGGTAGTTGAGATTAGAAACACATCTTCTCAGCATGGAAATACCTTCCTCTTCTGTGTCGACCAAGTAATCAACAACACCAGAAACGCTAGCGTGCATTTCACCACCACCTAGGGCCTCCTTGTCAACAACCTCGCCAGTAGCAGCCTTGACGAGAGGGGGGCCAGCAAGGAAAATGTGGCCACCGCCCTTGACAATGATAGTTTCGTCAGACATTGCTGGGACGTAAGCACCGCCAGCTGTGCAGGGCCCGAGAACCAAGGAGAGCTGGGGGATTCCCTCGGAGGACATCTTGGACTGCTGGTAGAAGATTCTACCAAAGTGGTTATGAGCAGGGAAGACGTCGGACTGGTGAGGAAGGTTGGCACCGCCAGAGTCGACGAGATACAGGCATGGGAGGTTGTTTTGCATGGCAATCTCTTGAGCTCTCAAGTGCTTGCGGACAGTGATGGGGTAGTAAGTGCCGCCCTTGACTGTGGAATCGTTAGCAACAATGACACACTTGACACCTTCAACCACACCAATACCGGTGATGATGCCGCCGGCGGGGACCTTGTCGTTGCCGTAGAGCTCATGGCCGGCGAGAGCAGATAGCTCCATAAACGAGGTTCCTGGGTCAATAAGCGAGGCGATACGATCACGGGGAAGAAGTTTCTTGCGGGCCAAGTGCTTTTCCTTGATTTTTGCAGGGATGTACACCTCAGGGTCCGAGACTGAGCGGTGGAGCTGCTCAAACTCTGAGATCAAGGCGTTCATGCTCTCGGCACGCTCCTTGAAGTCAGGACTAGAGGTATCGACCTTGCTCTGGATGACCTGCAAGTCGGCAGTCTGTGTTGGAGAGGCATAGGCATTATAAAAGCGAACAGGAGCGGGTCTTGCTGGCAGTAACAAGCGAGAGGCAGGGAATGAGCGGGCAATTGACCCTGTAGATTTTGAGAATCTAGAAAGCATGTTATTTTTTTATTACAAAAAGGGTGGTTGAGAAACAAGAATGAAAAGAAAAGGAAGAAAAAAAAAAAAAAAAAAAAAAAAAAAAAAAATAAGAAAAATTTATAAAATTTATAAAATTTATAAAAACCAGAGGCAAAGGTACTATTTAAATGGAGAACCCGTTGACTACCGCAGAGCCTTCGAGCCTGGAGGAATCCCGGGGGTGGCACACTAAGAGCAACTCCCCTCATAGCCGAAAAACGTGACCAGCCCCACACACACACACACACCCACAAATACTCCGGCGCCTTCATTTCGCCGTGTCGCTCCCAGCCAGAAGATTTTTGCGGCTAGCCAAGTGCGGGGGAGGCTGCCAGCGCCGACCCGACCACTGAGGTTCCGGAGACTGTGCTGGCTGCGACTGCCTCACAGTACGGAGCTTGCTGCTCTTTCCTGTTTCAGTCACGTTTCTAATACGCTCGGAGAAATCATCGGCAGGTTTACAGCCTGTCCACATAGGCCGTAGCAGAGTTTTGTATATCGTATACATGGTCTATATATATTCAGCCTTTTCCAATCTGAAGTAAAAAAATTTTTTTTTTTTTTCTTCTTCTTCTTCTTTCCTTTTTTCCTTTTTCTTTATTCTTTCTATTAATTAATTATTATCCATATATATATATATATATATATATATATATACACACACATACCCTACACAATGATTCGCTCTTTCGCTAGACCCGCTCTCAACTTTGCATCCAGACCTGTGGCCGCTCGTGCCTTGCCCAGATCGGCCTTTTTAGCATCTAGAGCATATGCTACTGCCACAGCCGAAGAAGTCGAAGAGCTTCGAGAAGCCACCGTTGAGTTCTGCAAGGCCGAAATCAACTCGGAAGCCGCCTTCAAGACCGACCAGGGCAACAACTTCCCTAACGATCTCTGGAAAAAGATGGGTGATGCCGGCCTGCTCGGTATCACTGCTGCCGAAGAGTACGGTGGGTTAAAGGCTGGCTACATGGCTCATCTGATCGTCATGGAGGAGATCTCAAGACACTCTGGCTCAATCGGCCTGTCGTACGTTGCTCACTCCAACCTCTGTATCAACCAGCTTTCCAGATACGTTACCCCTGAGCAAGGCAAGAAGTATTTGCCTGATCTGATTGCTGGCAACAAGATTGGCTCCCTCGCCATGTCTGAGGCCGGCGCTGGCTCCGATGTCGTTTCCATGAAGCTCAATGCCAAGCCTACTGACGATGGCTCTGGCTTCATCTTGAACGGAACAAAGCTGTGGATCACAAACGGCCCTGACGCTGACACCTTGGTCGTCTACGCTAAGACTGACCCCACCGCTGGCCCCAAGGGCATCACCACATTTATCATCGAGAAGGGCATGCCTGGGTTCAGTGTTTCCAGAAAGCTGGACAAGCTTGGTATGAGAGGCTCCAACACTGGCGAGCTGGTCTTTGACAATGTTTTTGTTCCCAAGGAGAACATCTTGGGTGAGCTCAACAAGGGTGTCTATGTGCTAATGTCTGGCTTGGACTATGAGAGATTGCTCTTGTGTGGTGGCCCTCTTGGTCTGATGAGAGCTGCTATGGACGAGTCCTTTGCCTATGCTCACCAGAGAAAGCAGTTTGGCCAGCCTATTGCCCACTTCCAGTTGCTTCAAGGAAAGATGGCTGAGATGTACGCCAAGTTTGCTACCTCGCGAGCCTATGCTTACGAATGTGCAAGGGCTGCTGACAGCGGCAGTCTTACTGCCAAGGATTCCTCTGCTGCTCTCATGTACTCTGCCGAAAGAGCCACCGAGGTTTGCTCGGACGCTATTCAGCTCATGGGTGGAATGGGTTATGTGAACGAGACTTCTGTTGGAAGACTCTGGAGAGATGCCAAGCTTTACGAGATTGGTGGTGGAACTACCGAAGTTAGAAAGATTGTTATTGGCAGAGCTCTTAACAAGGAGTATGCTGCATAAGAATGCTGATGCTGAGATGAATGAATAAAATAGTACTGTATAATAAAAAGGAAAATATAATGAACCCTGAATGTTAAAGAAACCTGGTAATATATAATATATTGTTGAATCAATGTTGAATCAATATTGAACCAATCTGTTTATCAGCTTATTTATCAACCTGCTCTGAATGCCACAGCCTTGGGTACGCCTGATCCTGATCAACTCAATCATTAACTGTAATTAATCTTTTTGAAGTGAACCGGGATTGTAATTGAGTTTAAAGGATTCAACTCAGGTGGTTGGATTATAGCCTGGTTTTCCCCGTGAGACTAACCAACCCTATTTTCGCGACACCTTTTGTATCCAAATCAAAGCATCAATACTGCTGCCTGATTCGCAGTTTATAAACTGAATTTCCCATTTCCAAGTAAAACATTGCGGCTACTCTTGCAAGACACGCCCTTTCTGACCAGCCTCTCTCTCTGCCTTATTTTGATACTAGCTGTACGGCTGCAGAGTATTTCTTCCACATTTGACCGCAACAACCCCACAGAGCTCGAGTCTTTATTCCAGTCAACCTTCAACCAACCCTTTATTTCTTCCCAAACCGCCACCTTTTCCAACCCTTTTCTTCTCTCCATCAATGTTTTCTTTTGGAAGATGACCGTCTAGCAATCCCAAATTTATTCACCTCCCTTCCTCATCCTCACAGCACCATAATGGACAGCAAATCCTCGTATCCCATTGAATCTCCCTACCCAAGACCGCGAAACTCATCGTCGCTGCAAAAAGTCCTGCTCATTTTGGCAGCCCTTGCTTCCGCCGCAGTGGTCTTTCTATACCTCATAAACCCATTTCGCCATCTGCCAGATCTAACAGCCTTCAATCCTTTGCATCTTTTCGGTTCTGCAGACTATGACACCCAAATAGCAAGCCAAGGCTATAGCATTGCCAACTCAACCCTAGGCTTTGAAAAGTTTTTCTACATCAACAACCCCATCCGCTCAGACCTGGACGATGTGGTGGTTCTCCAGAGTCTAGTTAGTGAAGTGGCCCCGCAGCGGTTTGCTGGTGTGAATCCCAGCGATATTAGCGACAAGAGCTTGCCGCCGTCCTCTCGCAACAGTCGCAACAACCACCAGCAGCTCCTGAGCGAGCATGACAAGGCAGTGTTCCGCTCTCATGCCAACCTCTGGCGAGACATGATCAAAAACAACTGGCAAACCATGCTGGTTATTGGTGCCGATGCTACCTGGGATATCGATATTCGTCAGATCATGGCACACTATTCACATGGCCTTGACACTTTGATTCACCAACGCCCCAAACCCAACAAAAATGCGAGCACCAAAGACGACTTCTCCGCCAGACTGTTAAAAAATAATCACGTTTCATCAAACGACCCATATCTCCATCAAAACTGGGATATCCTTCAACTAGGTGGTTGTAACCCTAAATTTTCATCACTGGATGACAGCGTCGAGTACTATGATCCCCACTCTCCAGCAAGCTCCACTCTGCTCGCAGGCAGGCGCATTAAACAAAGCCACAGACTTGTCACATACAGAGGACAGGAACGGTGCAGTACGGCGTACGCTGTAACTCTTCAAGGCGCCATAAAACTTTTGACCCGCTACAGCTACGACATGAGCGGGTCGCTGGACAATGTCATTCACGAAATGGTCCAAGAAAATCTTCTCCACAGCTACACTGTATACCCCGTTCCCTTTATTAAATGGGCCTATGTCCCCAAAATTGTAAGCTCTGGAGAAAATCCCACTTCCAGCGAGCTTCGCCAACAGCTGCTAGAAAAGGGAATCTCGGAAAGTGAATTTCTTTCTCAATGGAAGAGCGTGATGTCTGATATGATCTTTTGGAAATATTCGCCAGTGTACAAAGACTCGTGGCCCAAGAATGGATCCCTCAAGAATCTAAAGGGTTACTTTTATGACAATGTCTCAGAAGGACTTGATTTTATGAAGATGTTAAATCCACGAGAGAGAGTGTGAATTCAATCTGTTTTTGTTTATTATTTTTATTGTATGGTTAATGTTACATGCACTGTTGGCATCTGATTCACAAGTTGAATTTACAATACTAATTTAATGTAAAAAAAGATTAACTCATTTCCACCATTCGGGTTTATCAAATCCATTGGGTCTAGTTGGTTCCTCAAACCACAATGGAGTGCGCTCCAACTGGACTACGGGCTTTACTGTTGTCACAATCTTGTTATGGAACCCGGGAGATAGCATAGACACTAGGTACTTTTCAGTTCCTTCTTCTGAGAACAACTCTGGTCTCAATCTCTTAAAAGACTTTAGTCCTGCCGACGAAACAACGTCCATAGACTGATAATACTCCATCTTTTTAAGCTCCTCGTCCTGGGCATCAAGCGTTCTCTTCCAAACGTCATCTGGGTACAAGCCCTGGTCCATCAACAGCAAGTCGTACTGCGCAATTGACGTAAAGGTCCAGTAGCTGCCGCCTTTGGTTGCTCGAAGATACAAGGCATTCAACGCGGCAATGGCGCCCATTGAGCCAGTGCCGTAATCACTCATAGGAAACGGAGGGATCATTGGTGCGTCTGCACCAAATGCAGTCCCTTGGATCCACGCAACACCGCTGACAGCATCTCCAATCTGCTGCCAGCCTCTGCGGTACGACCACTCGCCCTTTAATCCGTAGCAGTTTTCCGACACATAAACGTAGCCCTTGCCTCGAGCAACGCCCTTTTGTTTAAAGTACTCTGTGCCGTACCCTAAACGGTTAAGCGCGCCTGCTCGATATCCATCAACAATGACATCTGCAGACTCCAACAACTGCTCAAACGTTTTACAATCTTCAGCGCTTCCCTTCAAATCCAGCTCGGCAGTGTGTTTTCCAAAGTTGCCGTCCACTTGGTAATAAGGAGTGTCTGAAAGGTTTGGCGACGTGATTTTAATCACCTCGGCGCCGTACTCGGCCAAGATGCGGGAAATGGAGGGACCAGCTATAATGCGACACATTTCAACCACCTTGACACCTGCCAGGACTTGGGGCTTTGCCCCAGGAGCAAGTGGAGGAAACGGGACGGCTGGAGTAGAGTCCTCAAGCACCTCAAAGTCCCAGTACGGATGTGTATTAAGGAATTTACCGTGCTCCGAGGCGTCAAACTCGCTTCGCTTAAGCGCAGTTGTTCCTGCCTGGTTGTTTTCGTCAGTCATCTGCTGCAATTCCTCTGCCGTGAACTTTGCAACCGCTTTGCCAATTGTGTCAATGATCTGTTGGTAGTCTGTCAGCGTAGGGTCAAATCCTGGAAGCCCCAGCATGTTCAAGGTGGGTGTCGAATCGAGAGAGCCATGGATGTGGAAATACTTGTTGTCTTTTGTTTTGTACAAGTTGGAAGCCAGTCTACGGTACAGGTCTGAGTATACATTGTGCAAATCAGAGTCTTTCAACAACTCCTTGACGGCAGGGTTGGTTTTGCCTTTACCGTCGACAGAAGAAAGATATGCCATAAACAGAAAAACAGTAGCGTGCATAATGTCGACGGTCACTTGCTGCTCGTATCCATACCGCAGCTTGCCAATGGCGTTGGCAATTGTGCCTTCAATGGCTTTGAGAGAAGAAATGCATTCTGTCTGCTTGAGAGGACAAGGCAAGGCCACCTCAATGTCGGCGGAATCTTTGGCGGGTTTCGGAACCTCAAAGACGACATCTTTGGCGAGCTGACGGATATCTTGAGAAAGAGGGAACCGGTCAGAAGCCAGCAGGTTGCTGAGCACCGACTTGGTGGAGGTTAAGAGATTAAAGTGGGATTCAGACATGATTATGCCGCGTGAAAGATTGAAGCACCAGTGGATGGGGACAAGAATCGTATCAATACTGGGAAAACGGTGCTATTTATGCATTTTGAGAATTACTTGGAGATGCCAATTGTCGGGCTGATGCCTGAGCAAACGCAAAGCTACACTGGGGGGTATTTGTATGAACAGCATTTCTTCCACGCGGCTGTATTTTTTAAACGGTAATTGCATCACCAAGTAAATTCATAAACCAGCAAACGAAACGGTTCACGCCGTTTTTATGCTGAGATCCAATCCAATTTCCAACTTTCAATTCCCAATATACCAATCTACACGTTTGTTCAAATTTTTTCAAAGCCTGCAACCATCTTTTATTGAACCAATTGCTGGCAGATTTCCTAGGCAGATGATGTCAAGATACGAATGCTGTGGGTATTTCGCCGTTGATAAGAGTCATAATGCACTGCGGAAACGTGGAAATATATTAATAATGGAGCCTTTTCCATCCAAATGGCAAATATGCTTCTTAATCTCTGTGATTTTCCAGCGCTGTGAAGAGCTGTTTAGGCAAGGAGCGGGTGCTGTTACCCGTCGGATTCGTGTAATCAAGCCGTGACTTCGGGATGCATTCTCATCATGTGACTCGTATCCACGTGACTCGTGTCCAGTTACGGCGCTTCGTAATAATAATAATAATAAACTGGCAAGTAAAAATCAAAAAAAATAATAAATAAACATCAATCCTACAAAAGTGTCTGACGGGCGTCCTGACAAAAGAGATTGAACCTCTTCCATCGTTGGACAGCCTGGTCAATTTGTTCCGAATGATCAAACAGTTAAAAGCCGGCTCATATTTTACTATCCACAAGGTTAGAAGATTAGTGCCAGATCAGACTCAATGACCTACAAATCTTCACATCAAAAAACAAGAGACATGGAGATTGTGAAAAAAAAAAAAATACCCCCGACCGCGACCATTTGAAAAGAGGCTGGTTTTAGTGACCTCGGTGAAAGGCCACAAGGAAATGCCAATCAAGAAAAACAATGCCTATACAACAAGCAAAGTCAACCGTCACAGCATGCCCATGGGTTTTGTTGATCAACTGGAAAAAAAGTAGAATCTCTGTCAAATACAATGAACCTGCCAGAGCGTCGATTCAAAAACGCAGGAAAAGAAAAACTCTAAATCACCCGAGTTCACGTTCCTCAGAGCTGCAAGTACAGTCCAATGCAGACACGAGCACTCGTACTAGCACAAGGCTAGCAGTCATAATACCCAAGCATAGCCGTCTTGTACAAAAGCACGCGACAAGTTCTGCTTCGTGTCTCTAGTATAAAACTAGTTTGACAGTTTGAGCTTGCTCCTGAGAAGGTCCCCATCGTACTAAATCAAGAAACGGGTACTTCAACAGGGCTCAAGAAACCGAAACCGCAACAAGTACCAGGGCCACGGCCCCGGTAGCTAGGCCACCAGTAGTATCCCACTCCTCAACAAAATTGTCAACCATCAGGTGTAAAGTCTCAATGGCTTCAAGCAGAGAACCCCAGCAACTTCACACAAGCACCGCCTATCATGAAAGCACCGACTAAATCTCCATTTTTGGAAACCGCCATACGGCAACTAGTGTATACCCTAGAAACAAAGCAGACATGATAGTTTGTTCGATAACCTGTGATCCATTACTGAGGCCCCCCTAAGCAACCGGGCCCACGTCCTAGACCACTGAAATACTCGCCAAGAAGCACAGGTGCCCGTCAGCAACCAGTACTTACAAGGTCTATACAACAGCAGTTTTCGGGTTGGTAAGCCGGGGATCAACTTCAGAGGCCCTCCGACTCTAAACTCCTCCGGGGCTAGAGTTACCAAAAGGAATTGACAATCAGGGACGTACCGCTCAAGCAGTGGGATGATTAGTATATACATATAGCTGCCGAAACTCTCAAAATAACAAAAGGCTCAGTTCTCATAAATCCAACAAATCCAGAAATTCTCATAAATAGTTGCCAAAGTCTCACGGAATATAACAACTTTGAAAGCCTCGCTTCATAGATAATAAATTCAAAAGTCTCACAGAGTAAAACTAGTTTGTAATATCTCTCTCAAAAAAAATTTAGAAGGAGTCATAATAGGCAAGTTGATGAGGATATGGTAACAGGTGAGAATAAATTAAAAGTGTCACAAAATAGAACGAATTGCCGACGTCTCTCTTGGAGCTGTTATGATGGAGAAGTGGCAAGCTGTTTCCCATGTAGTGGTCATAGGCTATCGACAAGTGAGAAAGAATGAAAAGTCTCATATGATACAACAAGTTATCGACTCCTTTTTGGGAGTGGCTGCCAAGATGGTTTGTGGCAAGTTGGTAATAGCCAAGTTTATAAGTTAAAGATGACATGTGAGAATAAATAAAATAGTTATCGACATCTTTTTCTCAGAGTGGTTGGTTGTCAATATGAGAAGGTGACAAGCTGTTGCCCGTGTAGAATAATCGGTAATGGGCCGTCGAAATGTAAAAAGTGAAAATGAATTAAAAGTCTGCCAAAGTATAAATAGCCGAATTTAAAGTGTCACAAAACAAAAGTAGGTATCGATGCAGCTCTCTGAGAAAAAAGAACCAGTTGTCAAGACAGAGGTGAGAATGGGTTTAAAAGTCTCACAGCGCGTGTGCTTCTGTCAAAGCTAAAAGATGGAAAGCTGACAAACTGTTGTGCCATGTAATAAAGGTGGCGATAAAGGCAAGCCTATAAGTGAGAGGAGTGAGAGATAAGGTGTGAGAATGAAATGCAAAATAACAACAATAATAATGATAAACCATAAATTCATATCCATACCCGTATCCAAACAATTTCAAAAATACTACTAGTGGGAAGTAAAAGTCGAATTCACTGAAAATAAATGCTGATAATAATTTAATAAATAATCAAATTACAAAGTTGGCCCGTCTAGATGATATTGGTGTAATTGATGAGAAAAGATCTGTGTATTAATGATGAAAGGTGATTGTTGACGTGAAAATGAGAGAGAAAGAGAGAGTGTAAGAAAATTTAGTCAACAACGTCCCACAGCATTGACGGTGCCGATAAATCTGAAGAACAAAAAGAAAAAAGGAAGAAAGAAAAAATGGGAGAATTTGATGGTTTTTATATAAAATCCTTTAGTATATGGAAACGATATTTGACAACGACTCTGCTGTTGCCATTTCCGTTCGTAACTTGCCTAGTTTTGAATTGTGTGACACGGTGTGTCACAAGTATCAGCCGTTTGGACTGTTTCTTGTAATACACAGGGTTGTGCCTATTGCCCAAGCTATGAGTGGATATATCTAGTCTAGGGACTAGGCAATATTGAGAAAAGACAGCATGGACTTTAATCCAAGGGTTTGGAGATGTAATTTGTACTGAAGGTTGTGACCCTTTAAACTAAACTCAGAATCTATTTGCATATGCGACTAAAGACGGAAGCGTTTGATAAAAACAAACCTTGGAGATTGAAATAGAATAGTATATTGTGTTGGTATTGATATTGTGTTTATCATAGTGACAGCAGTAGTAATGTCTCCTGTGATAGTGATGTGATATGATTCGTAACGCAGGAACGCGGGATCCAGATTCTTTTTTATATACGCCCTGGGCGGATTAGCAAATGAAAGCAGACAAGCAGCATGAGAAACCATTATCCCTGATAAGCCAGCGAGCTATATAATTTTTTTTTTGGGAATGTGCATGTTTAAGACGGGATGTCTTGGATATGCTGGTTATCTGATCCAAATGTCATCAATAAAGGCCAAGTCGCGGGTAGATTTTTTGGGAAACTGTAAAATAGTTCAAAAGAAAGTACCAATACAATATAATATAAACTAAACTTTTGGGGACAAAAAAAAGCCGAGCTTAGTCTACATTTTTACGTAAAAGGGTAAAAAGAGTCGCATGGCCAATAGACTGCAGTTTGTATAATGTGTATGTTTTTTTTAAAGTTGGAAAACTCAGGTCCAGATATGTAAAGTTTGGGTATAGGTTTCAGAGGCACAGGATTCTTAAAGGTTGGAATAGAACTGGTGGGAAAGATGATGGGATAGGCAAAAGGGAGAAAGATAAAGTGGGTACGTCAGATTCAGAAGAAGAAGAAAAAGAAAAAGCGGGCTGTCAATGGTACAAAAAAAAAAAAAAAAACAGGAATGAATGAAATGGCACGCTGTGTTACAGGTTAAGCTTAAGTTTGTTCCCAGGCAATGTGCCAAAACTCTTATTTGGCAATTTGAGAAAAGAAGAAGAAAAAGACGCAGTTTCAATGGGCAGACACATGATTCACAAGGTAGTTGAAATCAAAATATGGACGGGCAAGGTATTGAGTTACGAAGCGTGTATGGTATAAAGAGAATGAAGATGGTACGGGATTATGAGCAGAAACAAGATGGTCAAAGCAAAGCAGATCAAGTGTGCAACTGGCTATAGATCGTTTCGATGGTGGATTATGCGCTAGATGCGTGTGTTTCTTTTTTCTTTCTTTCTTTTTTGTTCTTGGTTAGCCGGCGAAGGCAGCTGTTGCTAGTTAGTGGCATCAAGGTTTGGAAATACCGAATTCTAAAGGGAACAAGTGGCGGTTTTAGCGCAAGAGACGGACAAAAAGCGAGGGGCAGTCGTGTGAATGCAATATTGGTAAACTGTGTGGGAGGCTGAATATACTTGAATATCTGAATATTTGAACAAAATGAATACTTGAATCTATATTAGTACCGCTACTATTACCATTACTATTAGCTGTTAGCAGGAATCAGGAATAATACAAGTACGAGCGCCTTTTTGTTTCCCCTATGCATCTCAACTTTATTAATACGGTTTTGGATCACCAGGAAAGGGTTTGTGCTAGGTTAGTCTTTGTGCAAAAGGTGAAGGCTCTCAACCGGTTTGATACTGTTGTTTGTTTCTTCTTTCTTCTTTCTTTGCCCTTCTTCCTCTTCGTTTCCTTCTTCTTTTATTTCTACCCATGTACAAGTTATATGAGAGTTCTACCCACTTTCTGTTCCCAGATGCATCGCAATTGCCATGTCAATAGCTTCGGTGTGCGTGCGGGGTTCTCTAGTTTGCTCGCACGCCTTGACCTGGCGCTTTTTCGACTGGTTCCAAGGGCCACTGCTAGGCACTGCTAGGCACTGTTAGTGGCACCCGGATTGGTCGTAGCTTGTTTTTCTGTACATGGAATATATAGATGGTCATCTATACATCTGGATCTCTATCTTGGACTCTTTTAAGACATTTTTTATTCCCAATCTTTCCAATGTTCCTAATACATATTCCTAATACATATCTCCAATATGTATTTCCTGGCTCACCCCTCGATAAACCGAATAATGTCCGGAATGAAGTAAGCCAGGAATCGCCCATTGTCGTAGTCCATAATCGTACGCTTTGGTGAAGAAGAGAGTCCCATAGCTGTATGCAATACATATCGCTCGATTAGTCTTTCCTATTTCCTATTTCCTGCTCTGCGCTTCCCTTTTCCTGCTTCTTCCTGTTTCCCGCTGTATTCTTCCACTGCAAAATACAGCACATCACCAGATCACCGTCGTATACCATATGTATACCACATCCAGGTCAAGGCACGCTCGCTCTCGCTCTCGCACTCACAAGCCCTTCATCCTCTCCTGCCCTCTGTTCTCCGCCATATTTTTTGGCGCGCTTGTTCATATTTTTGTGCCTAACAAAGAACTCGTCCATGGACGGTGGGTGGTACGTGCAGATTCCATCATCCCACTCTTGCAGCGAGCCGTTGCTAAAAAATTGGCTGCTTGGTGGTCATGTGATGGGCTAAACGTTAGGCATTTACTATTACTATTTCTGTGTTTACTATTGCCATTTCTGTATTTACTATTGCCATCTACTGTGTTTGTTATTCCTACTACTGTATTCACTACTGCTGGACTCACTCCTCCTGTTCCCTTTCCCTTTTCTAGTCTCGTCTGGTACCTGATGCCCTAAATGTCATGCTGGCAACTTTGTCTACCTTTCAAAGTTTAAAATAACATTGCAAATGTTAAAATTATCAAATATTGTCGACTAATAATCAAAGCAAAAATAGAATTAAAAATAAAATAATAATAAAAAAAGAATAATAATAAAATATAAAAAGAGACATATCAAAAATAATCTACATATACTGTATACTGTGTATACACACGTAACCGGAAAGAAACCACATTTTATAATTCGCTTTTTTATACGCCGGCAGCTTGAAGCAACACGTCAATTCCATTAGCGCTACGATTCTGACTGAGGTTCTCAGAAGAGCTGCTAGGGTGAGTGGCATTTTGCTGGGCTCGTTCTTCTTGTTCTTGCTCTTCCTTTTGTGCATATTGGGGAAGGGGTGGAAGTGCTTGTTGAAGTAGTGATGTGCGTTTACTGCTGCTGTTACTACTACAACTGCTACTACTACGCGAACTATTAGTAGTGTTGTGATTATTATTATTATTGTTAGTGCCTTTGTTGCCGATGTTGTTATTATTATTATTATTATAAGACTGGATAGGCGGCAACTCTTTGGGCTCGTAATTCATCTGGTGGGAATAGTTAGTACTATTACTGTTGCTGCTGTTGTCATAATTGTTCATCCCCGAAAAAGCTGACACCGAAGAAATCGACGAACTTGTCGATGAGGTCGTCGTTGTCGAAGCTAATGACAACGATGGCGACGTGCTATATGGAACTGGCGGATTGTCATGACTAGGTGGCAGCGGAAGTGGATTGTTAAATCCGCTTACTGGTGTATGGCTCATGCTAGAGTTGGAACTCACACTGCTACTGTCCATTATCGTTCCCAAACTGCTGTTACTGTTATTCTTTTCAAATGGAAGAGGTGGTAAAGGCTTGGACAAAAACTTGCGCCCGCTCTTCGATGGTCTCGACGTGCTGCTACTCGTCGAATTAAAGTTTAATGAATTGCCAGCAGGTGGAATAGCAGGTGGTCGCTGGTCTGCCATTGGTAATGTATGCTGCTGAGTACGAGCTGAAGGAATAGGCGGTAAACTGGAATGCGAATTGTTGGACAAAAGTGTAGAAAACGACGGCAACCGATTGGAGTTGTACTGCTGTGGTCCGTTAAAGTCTGATCCTGACATTGGAGTATCGCCATCACCATCTCCCGTCATGTGTGCATCCTCAGAAATGCGAACCAACGGCATAGAGCTACGCTCATTTGCTCCTCGGTGTCCCATGGGTTCATCTGTAGCTGAAAACCGGTTACGAGGAACAACAATGCTTGATGGTGTACTACCAGACGAGCCAGAAGATGGCCCCCACGTTCTCGGACGCTCCTCGGTAGAAGGAGGCACATCGCACAAGACTGAGGAAAGCCAGGAACTTCGAGTGGACGAAGATCCCGTCAATGGAGTGGTCACATTAGAAGACTGGTGTTGTGACGAAGATGTAGAAAATGACCTGTTTCCATTGCTGCTGCTACCCATATCCAAAGATGGAGACGAGTAGAGATGGTTGGGGGTTGAAGGAATATTTTGGTCTGAGGAGGGTGGAAACCCTGTGGGAGTTGTTGGGAGCGGTGGTAGAGGTGGATAGGCTTGAGAGTGGACTAGAGAAGAGCGTGAGGAAACCAGAGATTCTAAAGAGGCAATAGAAGGAGTGTTTCGTGTGCTGAGAGGATGAGGAGTGCTTGATGCACTTCCAATTCCAAAGGGTGCTGGATGAACACTGGAAGTAGGTGTTGTTACAGATGCATTTAGGGGTGGATATGATGATCTGCCACTATTCGTGGTATTATTGTTATTATCGTATGGTAGGGGAAAGCTGTTACTAGTAGCAGTTGCATCCGCAGTGACAGAAGATGATGGTGCTTTATTCTTAAAGTTGCCAAACAACGGTGTTGGCCCATCGATAGGGTTTGTTGTTGTATTATTATTGCTGGCTCCAGGAGAGGAAGACGCGTCAAGAACAAGAGATGAAGGATGAGGTCTATTATTCTTGGATTTGAAAGAGTTTGGTTGGAACGAAGACTGGGCAACATCGGCAGCAGTGGAAGAGTCATGTTCAATGATAATACCCTGGTTGCTGTTAGGATGAGAGGTATATATCAATGATGTTTCTTGATTGGGAAGTCGAGGAAGCGGTGGCTGCTGCTGTTGTTGTTGAGCCCCAGGTGGGAGAGGAGGTAAAGGTGCTTGTGAGAAGTGAGTAGGGTTTCTATGATGGTGATGGTGATGATTGTGTTGGCTTTGAGGAGGAGGAGGAGGGGGAGGTTGCTGTGGTTGTGTCTGTTGTTGTTGTTGTTGTTGAACAGGTACAGGTACAGGAACTCCATTTTGCATCATCATTTGTTGATGGATCGGAGGTAACTGTTGTTGTCCTAGAGGTGGTGGCGCTAAAGCCATTTGTTGATGAGACACATTTTGTGAATAAATGTAGTTTGGATAGGGTTGGCCATTAGAATCATACGCGTACTGAGGTTGATAAGGGATTTCTGTTGGGTACATTGGTTGAACCATTTGAGCTTGAGCTTGAGGTATAGGAGGTTGTGATTGGGGCTGTTGCTGTTGCTGTTGCTGCTGCTGCTGTTGTTGTTGTTGTTGTTGCTGCTGTTCAGGGGCACCTGGTGGAGGAACTGGAACTCGATTAGAATGTGGAAGTGGAGAAGGAGGAGCAGCATGTAGAATATGATGCTCATTAGCATGAACGGTCTGAATATGTTGACGGAGATTATCAAGTCGAGAAAAGTATCGATTGCAATGGCAGCGAAAGGGACGCTCTCCTGTGTGTTTTCGAATATGGCGAGCCAAGTGCTCAGACCGACTAAAGGTCATTTTACAGTCTCCGTAGCCGGTACATTGAAAGATTTTGGGATACTTTGCCTTGGACTTCTTACCTGCTGAAGACCCGGGGTCAGGCGCCGGAGAGGTAGAGGAGGAACCCTTGGACATGGTGGTGTTGCTGTTACTGGTGCTGGTGAAGATGGAGATGTACGGAAGGGCGGCACAAACTGGGAGGGAAGGACGCTGTATTTATATCCCTCAGGACCTATAGGCCCATGCTATTGGGGGCTCCATACCGAAGAAACTTACTGCCGCCCTATGGACTTTTTAGGGGGAGGGCTTACCTAACCAAGTGAAAAAATCTTGTCTCCTCCTGTCCCTGGGCTGTTCCTGGGGCCTTGCACCAAAAGTGCAATTACATGACTGTGTGCTGGCGGCATATGGGTGGTGGAGTGTAACATATATGTGTAACATTGCACTTGCACCTGCACCCATATTGGTGCTTGTCATGTGACGTGTGATTTCTTTTTAGCAGGGACCGGGCGAGAAGTTTAAAATTCAATTTGAAAGCCAGCAGTCGGGCTAAGCGCTGTGAACCAGGCGCCAACGAATGTTTTTTGGAGTGACTCTGTAATGATTTGAAGGATTGTATATTTAAAGTATCATATATATGAATAAGAGTAAAAGCTTTTAAACTTGTACACATTTAATGTGACAACTGTAGTTCCTACCAAAAAGGCTGCACTACTGATGGTTCAACAACCGTCGCCTTTTTAGTTTATAGCGCGCACCGTTTTTTTGATATAGGGGATGTATATCTACATGGTCTGGTATTCTGGTACGGTATGACGTTATGGAGCCAACTCAATTAAAATGCCATAGGTCCTGGTTTTGCCGATTGTGGTTTGTAATAGATTTTGGAATGAATGTAACGACTTGATAGAAAGTCCCAAAGGGATTATACAAGTTTGAGGACGGGCAATAGGGCGCTGCTATTGTTATTGTTGTCATTATTGCAGTTATTACTTCAATATCTAATTAATTATTATTTCGCTATGGCATTAGAAATGAATTATGAATACAGGCCAAATATGTGACCAACAATACTTTTCAAACACGTTTTGAAAATACCTCTTTTGAATAAATACACCGCCGGATCCAGTGCCTGGCCATTCTCTTTAACGGACCAGTTTTTCTTTTATTTTACCCACTCAATAAACTCCGCCGATGGGTGTGTATATGTGAGTGTGTTGTAACATACAATGTTCCTGGCTTGTTTAGCTTTTTTCGGACATTCCAAGAAAACCTCAAACCTTTTCTCTATCGTTATAGTATAGCAAATACATGAATCTGAATAAATAAATAAAATATAGTAGCCCCTTTGTGCTAAAAAAGCGAAATAAAAGCATACAGGCACAAGGTACAGGAACACAGATAATCGGGCAAGATCCTAGCAAACTGGAACAAAAAGGTTTAATGTAAGGATCTCGAAATTATCCACCTAGCTCGACTGGTGGTGCACATTTTGGGACCGTCTCACCAACCAATCCGTCAAGTGCAGTTGCCGGTTTCGTGACCTGTGGGTGGAGACTACTCCGTTTTGGGAAGGGCCAGGTGGGAGAGCCTAAACAAGGGATTCTTATACGGTGCTAGAAGGATAGGTCATGTGACGTGCCACGCAGCTGGGTTTAGTTTGCCACCATCGTTAAAAAAGGGCTAGTTCACGAGATGTAGAAGAGGAAGAGGAAGAGGAAGAGGAAGAATGCTAATGCTAATGTTAACGTTAATGTTAGTAGTAGTCTGAAGATGAAGACGATTATTCCTTTGTCAATTCCTATCGTCTTTCATAATAACCCTTTTCTACTTTTTCTAATTCCTTTTGCATTACTTTTTTTTTTTTTTTTTTTTTCAAATCGCAAGCATTGGCAACCTCTCAACAAACTTGATACAACCTTACATGGCTTTGACGTCTCTATCACAAGAAGCAGCCTCGTATTAATGATCTATTTATATACATCCATATGTACATCCAAGTCTTTTCTTCCAGAGCCTGTTGGCCTGTCTTATGCACACACCCTTTCAACAACCGCTAACATCGCTAACCCATCTCCTCAGGCTTCTCTGGTTTCAGAACCACCGTCTTTGGGAAGAGGCCAAATGCAAAATCGCCAACTTCTTTGACACTCGTACATATAAAGAAACGGCATGTATAGCCTGTGTGTATTGGACAATACCCGTATCTATAGAACGGTAGCAATTTCAGCTGGGTTTTATGCTGGTAGCAAGTGCATAACACACAAGACAGCGTCGGACCGTCTCTCTGCAAAGGATTCGGTGTCAGTTTCGCTCGATTGATACGTTTGTTATCACCAAATGGTTTGTTGACTTGACAAGGAAACCCTCTAACTCTACTACGTACTCAAAAGCCGAGTTTGTTCATGCCCACATATAGCCATCCAAAAAAACATGAATCAAATTAATCAAAAAAGTTTTTTAAAATTGCCATTACCACCACCATGTTCTTTTACTACTGCTCTCATTCTCCACCGTTTGTTGCGTTCTCTTCCACACACACACATATATACATCCTACCGGGTTGGACAGTGCATATTCCCTTTCCGCATCAGGTATAAACTGAAATAGTATTACCAGCAACAAACATCAGACCAGATTAACAAGGCGTGCCCAGTCCCTAGAACAGTGGAATCAGAAGCTCCTCCTCCTCTCCCTCTCTTGTGCCCTCTATAAACCCAGATCAAAGCTCTTATTGTGATATAACAGAAAATGATACGATTTTTGATTAGCCCGCATCAATTAGGTAATGTGGTGGAAATAGCCGAAATGAGGCCTGTCAATTTTCTAATGTTTCATGGCAAGTCTGTTCTGCGTAAGACTATCACAAAAGTGTTTTAGTTTGTGTTTTGAACGGGGTGTATTTACTGCTGCTATTTAATTTATTAATTTTCTAGTAATGTTCCGATTACCACATTACTATCGCCATTGTATATACCACTATTTGCCATTATATATTACATCTACACCTGGTTAAAAAGTTTCATCTCTACCCCTCCTCGCCCCCCATTCTCTTTAAGCAGTTCCCTCTCTTTCTCTTTTCTTTCTCTCTCTCTCTCTCCCACCCCCTTACCTCACTTCCTTTGTTGTTGTCATAAACGCTCCTTTTCATGGAACCTGCACTCTTGAGATGCAGCGTTCCAAGGCCTTCTTGCTACTCTGTCCTATCAGAATTATCCATGTAGCATTTATTCCGTTCGCCTTTAAACCCTTATTCTGTACTCTAATTTGTCAGGTTCCTGGTGATCATAGGGGTAAAGCAATGCCATGTGCTTCTGTGACTCGATATACCCTCGGAAATCCTCTTTGGCTTTCTCAAACCTCTTACGATACAAATTATGTATATATACACAACCGCTCCAACCCTGGAAAATACCAATCTTATCGAGAAAACCCCCCAATCCTCGGCCTTGGTTGCTTGCCTCCTCTAATGCTCGCTCACATCCGCCTATACCCTATACCCCCGGTGCTCGTGCCTGGCATGTTACAACTTTTGTTACAAGTGCTGTCATACTCACGTCAGGTGACTCTGACATATTTGCATTTTAATTTAATTTAATTTAATTTTCCACCTTTAACTTTCTAACCCTCGAATCAAATGCTCACATCGGGAGCGAACAGTGCTTGAACAGTCTCCTATCCCGTCGTCTCTTTAAGCTACACCCAGTTTGGTTTATTCCCCCCTACAGAATACTAGTTTACATCTTTTCATACCCTGATGGCCTATAGCCTGGTAACCCATATTTTTCTCGGGCTTTCACCCCACATCACAAAACCCGGCCGATACTCCAACGCCATTTGGTAGCAGACAGCGCAGAGTGTAGTAGGGAGCGACTGTCCCAACATGATGTCACAATACTTTAGCCGCGCAGTTGGAGCACTGCAGGTAAACAAACAAAAATCTCCATTTATATGCAGAAACATGTGACATTGGGACTGCAACTAGTAGGTTCTTTATGCTCGTATCAACAGTGAAAAATATTGGAAAAGGATCGTGCAAACAAGGCTTGCATCCTTTGCTAGCCACATACCCTCTAAAAGTTGCTATCAAAGCCAAGACTACATCGTTTTAGATGTCTGGTAGACCTCGTACAGCAAATAAAGAAAACTTGGTTCCAATCATAGATATCGATACCCGAAGAAAGAAAGATTCCCTTCTTGAAGTCTCCCTTCTTTTCGTAATACCTCCAAAGCATTTATTTACAAAGTCGTTAAAGTTCCCATATATAAGGATAAATACACATCCAGACGGACCGTTTTTAATCAGGGAAGGGTTGTTGTTATATGCTTTTTTTTAGTTGGAATTTTTCAAAATACCTTGTTTCCAAGTGCTCCAATTTCAATTCAGATATCCACTACCACTACCATGTACTTTTTAAAAGCATAGATTTACTAAGCTTGCTTTCTTTCTTACTCGTGCTTTTGGGACCACATACCGTTTCTGCAAGTAACGTCACTGCTTATTCCTAATAACGTTTGTCCACGTTTTGCGTTCGTTCTCTTGGGATTCAAAGAGTCAGTTTAGGTGGCCTCTTCTTGATTTTTGTTGACTTTTACTTGACCTAAGACTGTGGTCTTAAGGGAGCTATTTATCCAGTATATACATTTTGGTTGAGTGTTGGCTCGATCCTGGGTAAGGGCATTATTTGAATGTTAAATAAGAATTGACAGATTCTGTAAATTATGGTTTATTCCGACATTTCTTAAAGTCATTTTGACATTCCTGCTTAAATACTTTTGTTCTGTGGTTTTTAAAATCATTTTGAAAAATATCGTCTGCATTAGGAAGTAAATTTTCATAATAACATCGGACTTGTTGTGCAAATTGACTTTTTAGAGTGCTACATGATGTTATATTCCTTATTACAGAAACCTCTTACTACCCAAGCAACGGCTCGTTTGCCTGACCAATAAAGTACGCGAAAAATCCATTGACTTTTGAAAATGAATAATACGGCTTTTTTGACATTTTAATAGAGTAATGAAAAAACTCCAAGCCACACTAAGTTACGAAACAAAATTTATAACAAGTGCTCTGAAAAAGTTGGCTTGGAAAGGATCCTATTAGTACAAAGCTTAACATATTTTTCGATAAGAAAGCTTGAACTTATCTTATAGGTTGACTAAGTTTCCTATACCATAGATTTACCTGTTTGTAACTAGATGCTTGGGCCAGATGCCTAGTTCAGCAACAAATATACCCTATGACTTTACGAGACTGGCGTTGCAAATACCTAAAATACCCCCGAAATATAATTTAATTTGAAGACAGGCAAAAAAGTGCGCTAACCCATTTTTATATTAAACCTGGTAAAGTATTTTAGTTGGATTGATTATTACACCCAGTTATGTGACAGTCGCGTTTTAATACCGAAACAGATTTTTGTATTTGTCCACACAACTAACAGCTCATTATCCCAAGCTGCAAAATAATTCCTTTCTATCCCAAAAAGTATTTAAAAGGCCTTGATTCCTCTTTCTCAGTTTTATTTTTTCTTTCTTCACCACAATAAACCATCTCTCTCTAACTTACTATCAACATACCTGAAATATCCGACACTACTACAAAAATGAAGTTCATTAACGTTTTACCCCTTGCAATCTCTGTTTTGTCTCTCAGCCATTTTGCCAGTGCCGAAAAGCTCACCGATGACAATACCATTTGCGGTGCATCACAGTTTGGCAAGAACTTTACTGGCGTTATCATTCAGGATCAGAAGACACTTGAGTACCCCCCTCAGAATCACCTTCGTATCACTCGCTGTGCTGAGGGTGAGCAGCGTCAGTTTGATGCTTTTGTTCCTCTTGAACTTTCTTTGGACGTTCCTTGGGGAAGAAAGATTTGTACTGGCCAAAAGAACGAAAGGTCTACTTGCTTCATCCTTGCTCGCCGTGAAGTTATGGCTCATCGAGCCATCAGCTTGTATCCTGCTGGTGAATGGGTTGGTGGAATTTTTCTTTGTCCTGGTAGCCTTTCGGATGATGGTATTAAGTGCACAAACCAAAACTCTATTCCCTTATGGCCCATTCTCTCATCCAACTTTTCTCATTTCGAAGAGCAGGTTAGAGCCACTAATATTGTCCGGGCTCCTTTGTTAATTTCTTATGATATGAATGGTGATAACGCTTATGAGACCAATGAAGATATCCCTGAAAATTGGGCCAGTTACATTGATGTTCATGAAAATTATGCTAGTATCAAAGGTGCTAGAGGTATCAGGGCCAGAGCTAGAGACTTGGCCATGAATGCTATTAAGGGAGCTTATGGCCTTGGTCACATGGTCTTCACAATACCTACTTCTACTACTTATAAAGATCGTGGTGACATGAGACCTCGTCGTCCTATTCGTGCTCTTATTAGTAAGGTTCCGTTTGAATCCAACCCCGAAGCGTTTCAAGCCTCTCCCAAATTGACATACCTCGAGCGTCCTGCCTATAACCGCAAAGGTATCAAAAAGATCAAGGCTGAGCTTGGAATCTTGTCAATTGACTCTGACTTTATGCCTGAATTTGACGACGTTCCTGAAGCTGAATCTCAGGTAGCTAAGCCCTTGCATGACACTGATATAGTAGCTGAGTTTTCTCTTGGGGGCCTCATAGAAACTATGTATCATATTCCAGCTTACACTGGTGCCTTTTTGGATGCTCTTTTTGCTTCTTATCTTCCTATGGACTATAAGCAGGAAAATCCAAACTTTGTCCATGCTGCTCTTACCCAGGAGCCTTCTGATCTTCTTGACTCCATTAATTCAATTTGAGGGGCTTTTAAGTAAATGATGTATTTTGTACCGTTTTATAAATACCAATAAAGTAAAAGTTATTAAATTCCCAAAACTTGTATCAAATATATGTATAGCCTGCTGAAGGGTTGGCTGTGGTTTTTTCTTTCTTTCTTTTATTAAAGGGGTATACATAATATAACTAGCAGGCTCTTCACCAACCTTTACTCCAACCAGCCCAAAAAAAGTCCCAGTTCCCGGCCTTTTTGAAAAGAAAAAATCACAAGTAACCACTCGTAACCCCGCTCCAGCTCTGCCCACTGGTCCTCATCATACCAAATCTCATTGTTTTTTTATAATTGCTCTTCGCGAGCTCTCATGAAGGTTGCAACTGCCTGCAGTCCTTTATAAATATTTATAAAGCTGGTTAACTTTGTTCTTGGAGATGTCTTTCTCAATCCTTCTTTTTCTGTTTCCAAGTTCAATCCTTTTTTTTTTTTTTTTTTTGTAATCTAAATTTTTCATAACATTTCAAATACTAAAATTGGCAAACTCTTTGTATAAATGGGCGTCTGGTGTAGTTGGTTATCACATTCGCTTAGCATGCGAGAGGTCCCCGGTTCGATTCCGGTGTCGTCCATTTCTTTTTTGTGTTAGTTTCAATTCAAAAATTTTTGCGGAATAAACTAATCTTATTAAGTTGTTTTTCTTCTGCCACCAACTCACCTTTAAAAATATTCTTAAAAAGTCTAAAGTTTGGCAACTTCGATTCAGGCACATTTGCTTTTGTAATTTTTGACATATTTGTCTATTATTTGCCAAATTGACCTTTTGTTGAACTGCTTCTAACCGTCACACACCGTTGAGTGTCAGTTTCCACCCCCGCCTTCTTCAGCAGGAGACATACATCTCATAAGTCAAAGTTATGCACAATATTTTGAAACAGAGAGGAATATACACATGACTATTGGAAATACAGTGCTGCCAGTAGTTAACTATACTTATGGCTTCAACATTCATAATGGAGAATTTAGCCGTCCAGAGGGATACAACGCAAACAGCCAAGATGCAGAGTTTTTGACTCCTTTAAAAACGTATCCAACTACAACAAAAAACATAGTGACAACCGAGGGATTTGAACCCTCGCCTCCGAAGAGATAGGAACCTTAATCCTACGCCTTAGACCAACTCGGCCAGATTGCCATTTATTGAGAATTTGATTCTGATATGTTTTCATAAAGAAATGTTGTTAAATTCTCGAAAAAAACAGTTTCCAAATTGTGGGTTCATGAACTGTTAATTCATACGGAATTTTGTAAAATTTTAATAACTAAAATGTTACGACTTGAAAGTCGAGTTCTAAATTTAAACTAAGCTCATATCCAGAAAAAATAATGCGACAACTGAAGAAATGATATTTTTATCAAACAACACAAAACAACCTGATTACTGTCATATGTTTTTAAACACAATTCTAGATCAATATTACAAGCGCCATCAAATACCTAGATGAAGGATTTAGGTTAGGAAATAATACAGTAAACTTGCAAGGGTTAAGTGGTACCAATTGAACAGACAATATATATAACAACGGTGTTATTGAATAACACGTATATCTGAAGTGAGATATAAAGCAACTCTAAACATTTCACAGTAATAAAATAAAACATTGACTTGTCTAAACAGCATGACACTGGCGCTGAAGTTGAAAATGGATGGTGATATGAATGTGACACAGCTTTTAAAAGGGAGTTCATGCAAAATTCACGTGGAAATCATATGAAAAGACTATGTGATTCAAGGCACATCACGAAATGAATATTATCGGCCTTTTAGGAGAGAATATAGTTCGATTTTGTATTATATCTATTTTACGGTTTTAAATGATGCCGGCAGTAATAACTCATTCCTAGATTTTGATTCCCCTGATACAAACATAGTGGGTCAAAAGTCGCTCCCATTGTAACTATAATAACTGAGTGTTGACCTTTTCATCATCTTTCCAATAGGTATTCCATCAAGTACTTTTTTAAATGTATGTATTTATATGATGTTTTAAATGGTTTTAGCCAGGGTGGTTGGTAGTAATTATGATAGAAGCGATAACTTTTTATTAAATAAAAAAATATTATTAATATCCTACAAAGAAGCCATGCTATGTTTTTGCTTTGGATATTGGCGGTAAAACACGAGTTTATGACCTATATAAGAGGTTCAGAAATAAGTGATTTGGCTTAATGATGAGAGAAATAATTCATCTGTATAGTTAAAAATGTAACCATGTGATGTACTGGCAGTCTCATGTTTCCTTGAGTAAGTACTGAAATATAAAGTTAAATTTTGGGACCCTGCAACGGGGGAAAAACAATGAAGAATAGTATAGAAATAATTAAAGTAGATACGTAGAGAAACAAATGATTAAATGTTTCAATATTAATGAACTGGTGTGTGCTACAAAACATCTTTTCATGATGTTAGGAAAAGTTGCAGACAGACAAAGTCATTAACAAGAGACGAAGAAGAACTTCTATAATATTCATTACAAGGCCAAAAGCTGAGTTTACAGGCTTCAAACTTTTTCAACACGTGAGATCTCCGGGGAAAAATCCCTTTCTGGAGTCATGAACCCAAAGTAAAGAAAAGGTTAAGCTTCAAAGGTTATAGTCGTGGTATCATTAAGAGTCGTTGAGCAGTGAGTTAATTGGATTTTTCAAAGGACTCTCTTCTTTTTTTTATTCTAGAGAATTATCATGGAATCAAGACACAAAACGGCAGAGCTATGGTAATAATTTTCCAAGCTTCAATATACTGAGGAAAAGCCAATAGTAGCTTGCTTCGGCTCATCTTTTTTTCAAATGAACTTTTGATAGAAACACTACAAGGTGAAGACATTGTGGAGAGACCAGACGTCTACCAGTGGTATTTTGCTAGTGTAATCTAGAGTACCAATTATGCCTTTGGAAATATGGTGGTTTGACAAAGATTTTTTTATTTTGTTAGAAATCTGTCTATGGCTATGTCGCCAAAAAATGCATTTGGGCATGTCTGGCCCATATTCAAAGTTTGTTCCTACACAAATATAAGTAAATAGTAGTGTAAACTACACATCTTTGTTACTATGCACTAGTCAGAACCTTTTAAATGATGGAGCAGTGTTTGAATTATGATGTGTGTAGAAATACGAAGCACTTGGTAATGATCACGTCGTAAATGTGTTACACATACTTTACCCTTGGCTTTAAACTCTCGAAAATATTATAGAATGAATTTTGATTTTACGAAAAGACTGTTCGAGAACTTGGAAGCATGACAATAAGTGCCAGGTTTATGTGGTATTAAGACAATGACGAAAAAGTACGAATTGCTTATCCTTTTAATTTTCACATATGTGAAGATTATGATAAAGAACTGAATCTATAAGAGTTTCTAAATTCTGGAAAGTGCAAACGATCATCTCTTCAACTTTGCATAGACAGCCTCCAGCTATGAACCTTATGATATTCTTCTATGATTTACTATTAAATGCTCCATATTGGGATTGACTTGAGAAAGAGAGCCCATTCTACAGGTCGCAACTTTTTAAGAGATTTGGCGTGCTACATTCATTTTTTGCCTTTGCTAAAAACATATACCTTTAAAAGCATAAACAATCTCAGCTATTTAGACTATAATATCATAATAAAAAAAGATGGCCAAAACCGTGAAATGATTATCTAGCTATGGGGTATAACTGGAACTTTTGAAGAGATATTTATTTGAAGCCAACACTAGTATTTAATATCTGTAGAATGAAAAAACTTTAACTATTAGGAAAAATTATATATACGTGTTGATGTAGCGAAGTATTCAGCAGGCGGGTGGGGCCTTGAAGGCTTTAGCAGTTTAAAAGTTCTGCCACCGCAGTATTCTCAAAACTTTACAAAAGCCCCTGACTAATAAATAAATAGTAGACAGAGAATCTTCAAAAGAAAAAGGAGACAATATGATTAGCTGAAAATATCCATAGCCGAGACGTAGATTTAAAGCTCGGTACAAGATTAATACAATGAATACAGCAGAATCGTAGCTGTTAGCAGTTATAGAACCATGGTTATTTATATTACAAATGATTACTTAATATCACATTATTAAATGTAAACTGTAGTGTCCCTATTAATAGTTATGTAAATCAAGACAAAACTGGCACGGCTGTTAACAGTAAATAGTGCGACGTTTAATTACCTTGCAAATACTGATCCCGGCTTAAAGAGAAAAGCAGGATTTTGAAGGTTTCTGAAATCAGTATTTGAAATTTCGAGTTTAACATGGCTTTGTAGATCACTAATATGATAATAACCTTTAAAATCCAATATAATCATATTTTAAAGAGTTCTTCAGAATCATGCTATTCGATGTATTTATGGACTTTTTGCTAAAATCAAAAAGCCTGCAATTGATTAAATGGTTTTGTATTCAAGACACTTTGAGTAGAATACTGAAAGGCTTTTACAATACTTGATTAAACAAATTGAAAGAAAGTCGATTTGAAACAAGCATACATAGAAAGCACTCTTATATAATAAAGGTTTTAGGGCTGGTGGGAAGATTTAAATTTTGATAAGCTTGATACTACTGATATTGCTTATATTTTGCATTTTCAATTTATAATAGCTCTAGAAAAGTAAAAATTCCTGTTGGAAAGTGTACTGTATACGGTATGGCTCCAAACTCGAAAATTATTGTTGGCCAATTTCACATGGGCCACGCTTTACTACCAATTTTCAAAGGGATTCCTTTTAACCACCCCGAATAAAGGGTTTTCTGGTAGGTTATTCTAAATAAACCTTTTCCTTTTTAAAAAGGTTTACTTTACCACATTTTAATTCATATTAATTTTATTGCAAATATTTTTTCTCGAATCTAATATACCATATGAAAAAATCGATTATATTAAATGTTGCCCATAATAGGTACCGAATTTGTTCAAAAGGTCCTTTGTGATCGAATCTGTTCTTGAATTTTAACTCTTTAATTTCATATTAAATACTTTTTCCAAAACAAAAAAATAGCAACTTAATCTGATACTGTCAGTGTAAATGTTGAATACTATAAATTGGGATCTCTGGGCCTAGCCTAGTTATTGTTGTTAAGGCTGGCTAACTGAATCACAACTAGCCAGTTTCGAAGTAGTTAATGCCGCACTTTGTACCACAATTTATCCAAGGATTTTTTATGTAGTAAAGATCAGCAATAAAAAAAAACGATAAAAGGGTTATTTGGGCCATTAAAACTATCTGGTGGTTTCTATTTCTTTTACATGAACCATTAGAAAAGTGAATGTTCGGCATTTTATTGCGCTTATAACAACTCAAATACAAAAGCCATTCTAACAATTTTTTAAAAAATCTGGTCCTGATTTCAAAACATAATATTGAGGGCCACCCTCACAAAGCTGTATAACTGGTGCCGACGTTTTCTTAGTCATTAATCAAAGTCAGGATATTTGGTTAAAGTGAACCACTTTTAAGCGGACATTTAGTGATTTCCAACTATTCTGTGAAATTTAAATCTCAAAAGAACGAGATATTATTTAAATATTGTAGGTAGAAATAATCTTTTTAATGGTGTCAAATATATTTTGAACATGAGCAATTGTATATTAAAAATTCTATTTCTCGTTGTATCACGGGGTTTAATGTTCACAAAAACAAAAAAGCTTTTGAGTTGGGGTAGAACCTTGTGTCTATCCATAAAGTATCAGACATATTCGGGATCATCTAAGACCAGTCGGCAACACTTTCTACGTATCGAAAATCAGCCATACTTGGCGGTTTAGAAAGATTTCATTTCCAAAAAAATAAGTATGATTAATTAAACAAATACCAAAGACCGCAATAGTAAAACATCAATGGTTTGCAATTTTTATTATTCCCATACAATTAGGGCCATAGTTGTGAGTTGATAGGCCTTGTCTTGGATGGGCACATATATATATATATCCCAAATAGACATTTAGCCACCAAAAATACTGATACTTATTCTGAAGGGAAACTTGTCAAAAGCCAGCTGGTAAAGAATATCGGGTATTTTAATAAACCCATTAATAACTAGTACATCAAGTAAGCTACTAATACATTTAAATCAAACTTTGTCTGATAAAAGTAACACAATCATAAATAAAGGTAACCATAGGATCACCACAGCATGTTCCAAGCTAAGTGCTTAAAAAAGAGTTTTAGGTATTTTGATACTTGTTAGAACTGCTCAACTATATGGTAAATTCAAAAGATTTGCTATTCATCTGCTGAACAGTCCGTTGAGGGGGTTTAACTATGATGTTTACAAACTACTTAAATTAAAACTAATACGAGTATTAAAAAAATTTATCTCAACATATAACTAGAAACGGTGCTCGTACAACTCATATTCATGTTGTTATTAATAGTTTTTGATATCCATCTACATATACAAAGATCTCCAGTTTTCAACTATTTGCTCAAGCTGATGCATTTCTTTTGAAAAGATATGGGTCTATTTGACGAATAATCTATAGACGGCGTATAGAACCTGTCAATAGAGCTCATTAGTACATTTATACTTTAATTTGTTTCCGCCAAATTTCACATTTAAAAAATAGGGAAGGCTTTAAGTAACCACATCCAAACCCAATTGTAACACTTGAGATCAAAGCAACCCTTCTTCAAACAGCAGTCCTTATATTAAAATGAGATTTTCTCTTTTTTTCTTTTAGGATATCTTAGCATGTTACGTGTTACTCCCAATATGACTATATAAATATATCTTTTTGCAGAATTGGTTGCATGAAATTCACCTAACTTGAAAGAAAAACCATCTTGCATTATGTTGCCACTGTTCACACCTCAACGAGTCAAATTTAAAACAAGGGAATATATAGTTCCACCTGTTTGTGACTGACTGGAGAGGTTTGAAATTTAATATATATAGTAACCAAGGCTCATTAAAGCTGTCTTGTTGAGAATTTTATTGCAGCAATTAAGTTTCTGTCTTTTATAGAGAAATTTGCTCTACCCGGTTTGTCTAGACATTGTCAATCCAAAATGATATTATTAAATTTGACCATCAAGATCAAGATCTGGTCCTTGAGGCTTGAGTAAATTCAAAAAGTTATGGTTTTTAGATTTTTCTCGAGCTCCAGACAACTTTCTATAAGCTTAGCAATTTTCCAGAATGAAAAGATAGTCAAAAAGATGCAAGGCGTGAATGATTCAGTTGTATACGGCGGAGTTTAAATAGACCGATATATGTGTGAATTTCTTCAAATCTTGGGAACTTTTAAAAATCATAATATTTTAGCTGCCAGACAAAGTTTTTCACTGTTCCCAAGATCGACATGCCGAATTGCTTCAAGACTGTGGAGACCAAAAAAGTCTTTCCTCCACCCTTGGATTTGAAGAGGATCTTTTCCTATTAAATTTTTGGATATTGATCAGGTAATAAAATTTAAACAGAAAAGATGATCAAGATTTCAACTATTCAGATCTTTTCACATGACAACCCAAATTTACTCAGTTATGAGTAGTGGTTGTTATATTTGAAGGTATTACGGAAAATACTAAAGTTACATGTAATAAAAGCCATGAATTGATACAAGCTTTGAGTTATCTTGACAAATTATATCAAAACTGATCGTGGTCAAAAGATAGAAATTTACGGATATGTATTCAAATACCAGGAAAGAATTTCTGAATACAATGGGATTCATTTTCAAAGCGAACATTTTTTAAAAAAATTTAAATTTCGCAACTATAAGAGAAGTTTTGAGGAAGAACAAGAGAAAAATTCAAGGTGGATTCTAAATGATAAAAAGGGCTAACGATTGTGCGTCTTTCCATTCGCCTCGACTATATTTTTCTCTTCACTCTAGCGGTAACCATTTGATTCGTTGAGTTTGGTACAATTACAACTTCCAAGAAACTTTATAATATCAAGACCTAACATGAGCTCCACATTATTTAAAGTTCTATAGCCTACGTTTATAAAGTTGTAAAACTTGAAGAATTTAGTTTTGGACAAAAAGGTTTTAAAGAAAACGATTTGTTTAGATGCTTGTAAAAGAACAATTAAATATAATTGATTTGTCACATCTACTTGGCAAATTTTGAGCTTGCACTCACGATAGAGTTGATTTCAATCTTCCCTACAAATAATGAGAGAGCGCACTGTTGCAATAAAAGCTTGAGTTTTCAATATCAGTTTCCCAGACCCTAATTAAATTAGAATTTGCAGGCAACAATCTTAGAAATCTTAGACTTTCATCCATATCCATATGTTTATCATCTTTCAAAACTTTAGCCACTGTGTTTTCAACACATGCACTTAGAATGTCTAAAAAATCTAGTTATGTATTTTCCTCATGAACCCAGTTTTTCCCTGTAAATGTAAAGATTGAGACATTCTTGGGCTCCAAGCCTTCTTTGAGAACTGAATACCATATTTCAATAGGCTTTTATATTTCGTCATCATTATTCAAAGATGTAACAACCCAGCTTTAATTAATAATATTTAAATTTTATTTAACAATAAAATAAATATTCAAAAGCTGAGAGATTTCTTGGTCATGTGAATTTCATGTGATGCAATGCCTGTTCTTTGCAAATTGACAGTATTGTGTTTATCAGTGAGACTAGATTTTAACTTCAGAAATAATATATTGTCGGTATGTAAAATCTTCTGAATCAACTGGAAGACTCTGAATCCGAAAATATAAGTATCTAACGAAGATACCAGTTGTGAACCAAAATCAACACTTGTAGAATTGATCATTCAAAATATAATGCTTGAAAGTGTGGATTGTGACTTAATACATGTGAGAGAAAAGACCGACTGGTAGTTTTTAAAAGACATTCGTGACCCCTAGTAGATTTACTTTTGTTGTAAAACACAAAGTTATGATTCGGTTCTTAAACGTCGACTATTCCAGGCGTGTACAAGTGAAGCAAATAGCGGGACGATTTAGAATCGAGAGGCAAATCGAATTGCCGGTTTCAAGTAAAGAAAAAAAGCAAAAAGTTTAGAAATATCTTTTTAACTTTTGATTTTGTTGTCAAATAGATTGGGCATTTATGAAAAACATTAAATAGCTTTGGGGATTATATGTATTTCTTCCCGGCAATCAATGTGACGATTTCAATTTGCTAATAAAGAGGTTCAACAAGCCATTTTGTACACTTATTAAACATTAATAAGTGAAATTAAAAGGCCTTGGAGAGACTTTTTTTCTTCCTCGTGAACGTAGTCAATTCACACTTATAGATTGTTGTTCATTTAAAGGTAGAGCCCGACGGAGGTAAGAGCATTACAGAAGAAAGCATATAGTTTCTAAAGGACTAAAGCTGATATTCTGCATGAAAAGCTGGGGGACAAATGAAGATGCAGGAACAAGCACCCAGGTCTAACAAGTCTAAGAGTATGGGAAGTATGAGTAGTTTGAATAGTACTGTCAACCTACAGCATGCACAACCACTATCAACAATAAAGAGATTCATTATTAACAGTTCAAATATTTATAATATTATAATTTTTGGTATTTCCAGAATTGAGATTCATAATCTTGGTAAATTGCTGGGAAAAATATTTTTCAAATTGGACATTACTTAAAATAGAATGTTTAAGCATACACTACTTTAACTTGATGATCGCAACTGTTGATAAGTTGAGAAATAGAACATCTCTAATAATGTATTGAAGAATTTCTCCAATTAGCCAGACCCTTATATATAAAGCTTATTATTTCTTTCAACAAATAATAGGTTGTGTACACACTTTTTGATGGAAAAACATAGAAGCTGATATATATCCAGCATTAATGTTACAGAACGTTGCGTTACTTTCTTATTGCAATTTGTTTGAGAAAAGGATTTAAAAAAGATAAAATTAAGATGTGCGATTCGAGAGCTTCCATCTTTAACTCAAAAACTTCACGTGTACCAACAGGCAATCACCAAAACTTAAACTTGAGAATCTTGGTACAATGACTCAGCAGCGCGTGTTGTGGATCAGTTGTAGCTAATTTCGATGAAGTTTGTAAACTAGTTGTGGCTGATTTTAGTATGAAATATTAAAATTATATATAAATTCTTAAAGATTTATAATTTCATTTAATCATGTCGAAGAACAGAAAATGTTAACTCTTTTTCTTTTGGACTCACAGGACCCTGACTGGTTAGTTGTATGATTGAAATTGAACACTAAATTCAACTACAATGAGATTTCAAATTGAGTTTACGGTGACTTCTTGTTAATTAAAAACCTTGAATACCAAAGAAAAACAGCATCATGAGGTAATATTTTCTCGATATGACTTCAAGTATAAGGCTCTTTAATATGATCTTTGTCGTAACCATCATCTCATCTCGCCCTGAATCGTGCTTTAATTGTAATTATTTTTAACTAGTAATACAACGCTGAAAATTTCCAGTATTTTATTTCAAAGGATCTAATTTAACCTTAGTATATAATACTACTGTAATATTTTTAAAAAATACCAATATAATATATTTTACCAAATAATAAAGATCCAAAACATCGGCGACAATTAATTTGTTACAAGAAAAGCTTCTCAAAGGCTTCATTATAGCCATTATTGAACTTTACCTTTTTCTCGTAGTAGTGAATTAGAATAATAAAAGAACCTAATCATAGACTTGTAACAATCAGACATGTCGGAAATTAAAACCAGTCCAAGTCTTCGAGCTCTTCACGTAGTCGTTGGCCTCGACTAAGGATCCTCGAGTATCAGATTTCAATGTCCAAGAAAATATATATATATATATAAAGACCCAGGAGCCAAAAAAAAACCAACTTGAAAAGATACTTGCTCACAAAATACTACTTTCATTAATTTCTAGTCATTCCTTTTCCTGATTTTAAAATAAGTTTTCTGCAATACAAAAATAACACCATTCCTTTATTTTACAAAACTTCCTCAGTTTTCCCACTCATTTACACATTAAGAATCCACTCATTGTTCTAATATATTCGTTCGTTCCTTAAAATAACCCTTTTGCTTTCACTATTAGCTGAATTTACTTTCCTTTTACTGTGCATTTTGTTCCACTCCAATTTGAGTCTATTTTTTCAATCCCAACCAGCTCACCTCAAATCACCACACACATTTCCCATACAACAGAAATATTACACAATACCTCCACCCAACTTTTCCACCAATTTAGAAAATTGACTTGATCCCAAACAAAGTTTTTTCTCTATTGTATATTTAATCAGTACTACATCAATTTCGCAAGGTAAGCAGTGAACTTCCGGATCTAAATCATCTGAAATTTAAAAGTTAATATTATCAAAACTAACATGTTTTTCTTGTATTTGGAATACCAGTTTGAGAAATCTGCTTTAGAGAAAGAGAACGACTCAGACGGTATCAAATTGCTTGCTCCACATCGAAACGATTCCAAGCTTTTGAAATTCAATTGTTTTTGACGAAGAGCCTTTCGCTTTTCTCATTTGTCTGTCGATTCATATTTCCGATTCTACTATTCTCTTTTTATTTCCGTATTTCCGTTTCTCCAATACAACCCAGCCATCAACAACCATATTGTCATATTCCTAGAAAGATTTTGGAATCAATCACCAACTCTAGCATTTCCAACGCTTTTCAACGTGGCAGTTTAAAGTTATTCCAGAATAAGTTGATCATTATTTCTTTTTCTCTCAAAGTTTATTCTGCCAAATAACCTTTTGGCATAGTTTTCCAGGACCGTTACTTATACCAAAGCAATAACTCTCAGCTATTGTTGTTTGTCTCTCTCTACTATCTACTTCTCAAGTCTCAACCAAGACATACGCAAACCAGCCTTGAGGTCTCATTTCTGTTTTTTATTTTTATTTTTAAAAGTTTTGCTTTTTGGTTTTAATATTCCACTGATTGACTCTCTTAACCGGAAACTTGGACTTTTAGCTCCCACTTATTACTTTTCTTTACTGCCTTTGAAATTACAACGCTGCTATCAAATAACGAAACTCTTTTTAACTGTACTTCCCGCTTTTCTTCTTCTTCTTTTTAAGCCCATTTTGTTCTAGCTCTTGATATAAATACCCACCTCTTCCCTCGTTTATTGCCCCTTCAACACCAGTTATTATTATTATCACCTTTTTATATTTTTCTCATCTTGATACTTCTAGCATTCTTATAAATATTGTTCAATTGAATTTCAGCAATGCTTCCATCAGCCAGCTCTATAATCCAGCAGACCAGGGAATATACTTCTCCAACTCCCCACAGTCGTCACAACAATGTTAAACTTCCAAAGATCAAGGTTCCAGAGTACCATGCCTTGTCAACTCCAGAAGCAACACCTAACATGGATCATTTCTCTCATCGTAACTCTAGTCCATCCAAGCCATCCTTTTTCAAGGGAACTCCTACCTCATCTTCATATTCTTCAGCAACCTCCTCTACCTTCCCACCCATCTCAAAATTTGGCAGCACAAACACTAATATGACATTCCCAGCTACACCTATGCAAACACCCCAAGCACCCTCTTCAAGCTCTTTTTCTCCCTTTGAAAAGGATGATTCTAGAAAAGGACTGGATTCCAAGTTTGGTTTATTGTTATCGTCTAATACTAGTTTGTCATCTGTTCGTTCCTTGGGTGACAGCTTGGCTCGACCCTCATCAGCGTCGAACTCTTCTTTTCCACCTTTGATGCTTCAATCTCCTCTTAGGCGTGGGTCCAGTAGTACCGCACTTCCTGGCCTCAGAAGAGCTCCATCCCCTATTCAGTCTTACAGACCTACAAATGAGGGGCCATTATCTCATGACGAGCCTTCATTATCAGGTTATCATAGTCCTCCACCCTCTGCTGTTCCGCTGTCTGCTTCAACTTTTCAAACCCCAAGAACCCAGATTCAATTGCCTCCTCCATCTCAGATTCATCAATCTGTCCAGCAATCACCTACCACTCCACACTATTCTTCTCACCTCCCTTCTATTAGTGAGTCAAATTATACACATTCTGGTCCATCTGTACGATCCTATCATAATTATGGTCCTCCTCCTCCTCCTCCTCCTCCTCCATCGTATCGCCCATACCCTTATGATGAGCCCCCTTACACTCCATCTGCTCCTCCCCCACCATCTCACCATTATCAGCCTTACAGCTCACTCCCTCCTCCTCCTCCTCCACCCACTCACACACATCCTTCCAATATACCTCCCCCTCCACCAGCTCATCCCTATTCACACAGCGGATCCTCCTCTTACAATGGATACTATGGTTCTAGTCCCTTGCCAAAGACACCACATAGTGGAGGCTCGCCTCCAGCCGTGAAAGGACCGCCTTTGATGCAAGATCCACTTTGCACCCCACACACCCAAGTTCCACCACCAGCTCCATCTGGTTTCAGCGGAGGCTCAAAGGGTATTGGCCTAGGTATTTTCACTCCTAGCCCTGTAACTAACAATAATGGTGGATCTATGATGCACGGTGGTTACTCTATGAAACCCATTGGCAGTCCTAATAACACTTCCTTTAATGGGATGCATCATCGCTATCATCAACATCATCACCAGCCTTCTTTGGCTACCCCTACACCATTCAAACCGCAAATGGTTGAACTGACATCTTCACGCGAAATCAAGCGTCGTACAAAGACTGGTTGCATGACTTGCCGCAAGCGCAGAATCAAGGTATGTATTTCTTTTGATTTACTTTTTTATTATTTTATTTTTTTCTCTTTTCTCTTTTAATATTTCTTAAACACTCGGTTTCCAATAACACTGTCTTTGGCCAATTGGGATTGATTTACGTGAAGGTGTTTTCCTGTTATTATTTAATTTTTGAGATAAAACATGGAGCAAGTTACGACTTGGGAAATACAACAATGTTTATGAATCTCATCCAGGTTCTTCCAGTTATTGTACTCTTGAGTGAATATGTGTTAGCACCGATACCCAATTTCAAACAAAGCACGCTTTTTCAATTCATGCGACGACTCTAGTTTTATTTTTATAACTGGTGGTTTGGAAGTTGCATGAATTTCCAGTTATACTTGGAATCACTACAACTTTAACAACAACACCTTTATGAATATTATTTTATATTATCAAATGAGAATAATATTATCTGGGCTAAAAATACCTTTTAATGATACCTTGTTTTCTTTGGTTTTCTTTTTGCTTTTCCTTTTTTTGGTGGTGTCTTGATTAATTGACATTTTACCCCTTGGTCCCACACTGATAAGTCTATTATTGCAAAGCATCCGCCTGTGTCGTAGGCTTTGATGATGGCCGAGAGTAATTCCTTTTGTCAATACTCTTCCACCTTTTTACCAAGTACATGTTCACTGCATGGTTTTTTTGAACCCTTCCTTTTAATCTTTTAACTGGTTCACTTTATTCTGATTGTTCAACCATGTTTCTCTCTCGACTTTTACATCTGCATGGCCATCACTACCTCGCCTGCTCTCGCCTTTTTCACCAGGTCATTCATGCTTATCACCCAAACGTTGATTAATTAATGTCATTTGTTTCGGTTATTCAAGTCTCTAATACGAGACTCTCTTCATTGTTTTAAATACCCATACTTATTTATATCTCCAATATCCTTATTACTGTTGGGAATTCCAAGTTTTTTCTTAACAAGGTGGTTCCCAGTGGTTCCAATGATCCAGACATTTTGATATATTGATACGACACTCTCACACATTCATTCACACAAGTTAAATTGTACTGCGCAGCCTTCTTCTTTTTATTTTTTACTTTACCAATCACACTTTTTGATACCTTTGACACTATAGACATGACATCTTGTTCCCTTTTTATTCACTGCTAGTATCTTTTTTCCCAATATGGTTCCCCCAGCACTTTGTCCAAACCTTATGGAATATTAAATATACTCGTCTCCACTTTGCTCTTAATATTTTCCTCATAATGAAGAAATATACTAACTCTTTTGCCTTTTAGTGTGATGAACGCCATCCTACGTGCTTCAACTGTGACAAATCCAAACGTATTTGCATCAGCTACGACCCTGTTTTCCGTGCTTCTCAGGATAGACGTCGAACCTCTCGTCGCCCATCTACTGGTTCTGCTTCTACCCAATTGTCACTTCCTTGCTTTGGTTCTAAGCCCAATAGTCCTAGTGAGAGTAATATACGGTCAAGTCCAGAACTTGATCCTGGTGCCCAATCTCACATCTCTGCTGGCAATGCAAAATCACCCAAGTCTACACCTACTCCCCCTTCTCGACCACGCAATAAGATGGACATTAGTAGCCTTCTTGATGCTGTTGCTGTTATCGAGACTACTGGTTCCAAACGTGAAGCTGATTCCTCTCTTGACTCAATCACTGATAAGAGAGTTTGCACTGGGGATCGCAGATCAGCTGTTTCTCCACCTACACCACCCGCTCCTCAGCACGTGGCTTGGTACGAAGATAAAAGCTGTTATACTTGGGATCGAGTCGAAGCCTACTTTGCTTATTACATTGCTCCAAACTTGGACGCATTATTTGCACTCCAAGAGTATAGCATGCCGAGGAGAAGTTACAATGGATGCTACGGTATTAACACAAGTACTGGCCGGTTCAACACCAGCGAAGGCCGAGAAGATAACGATGGCTCTCCATCACCACCTACTGATTATGCTGCTCGTTTTTCTCAAATGAGCATTACCAACTTGGCTTGCATGAGTGGACTTCCTCTTGATGGTACCGGCTCAATGACTATCCCCGGCAGCAACAGTTCTGCTCGAGGGAACGGTGGATATGGCTCAACTGCCATGACAATCGGTGGTACTAATGGCAGCCTTGGCGCTCCTATTTACTTTTCCAATGAGTCCAGTTCTTCTTTCTATAGTCCTGATGGCCATGTAAGCAGTGCTGGATCAGCTACTACAGCAGCAATTGCCGCTGCTTCTTCTTCTAATTGCACTGTTAGAATTGGGCAGTCTCTTGCTATTCTAGAAACTGTTAGACAGCTGGTTGGTATTTTGTGCCCCTCTTTCTATGTTGATCACTTGGGTATTGATGAAACTAGTGTTGGAAAGCTGGAGGAGCTGCGCATTTCTAACGATTATCGTGCTTTGAGAGCTATTTTCCAACTTTTGGTGATGGCTCCTGGTGCGTCCCAAACCTCGGTGTCTGCTCTAAAAGAAACTGACTTTTTAAGCGTCGGTGAGCACGATGGGGAACTGTTGTCCAAGGTCAAGGTTTTGAACCGTTTTGCCAACTTGACCTTCCCATCACCATCCGAGGGCTCCAAGGACAGTAGGGTTTCATTTCGCAGTGTCAATGGAACCAAGAACAAGAGCTCTAGTAACGACGGGGATGAGGGTCTTAAATCAGCTAGTGATGACATTCCATTTCTTTCTTATGAAGATGCTCAGCCGGTTATTGCTGAGATGGCTAGTGTCAACCGTGCAAGATCTGAAGGCCGCATGGTATTCTCCAACAAACCAAGAGCGTTTAACAAGGACGGTAGTGATGACGATGACGATGATGTGGTTATCTGTGGGGTTGGGAAATCCAAGAGTGGCAAGAATTATGCGACAGTGCATCCAGGAAATGTTTGGACTCTTCTTTATTTTCTTTCTAGACCCATTTCTCTTGAATCTAACAAGGACAATATGTTGACAGATGAAGAGCTGGACATTATTGTCGAGTATGCCAGTTATGAGCTTGGCAGAACATTTTCTACTTTGTCTAGATTCAAGGATGAAGACGACGGTTATAAAAGCTGTGGTAGTGTTGACAGTCGATCTAGTATTGTCAGTATGAGCCATCTTCCGCCATCCAAGTACGGTTCCAAGGCTTCCATCTCTGGACCATCTTCATCTAACAACACTACCCCTCCTAATACACATTCCCTATCCTCTTACAACTCTCGTAGGTCTAGTTTTTCTGCGAGCTCTGGCAAGCCCATTATTGATTCGCATATGGATGCCATGGCTCCTGTTGATCGGGCACTTGCAATGGGTGGCAGACCTCCGTTTGTTGACACTGGAGCGGGAAGCTTGGAACTTTCATTGCTGATGGGAGTTCATTACTTTTTGGAGTATCGACGCCATGTTTCGGTTGAGGGATATGCTAATGGAGAACATGAAAGCGAGAGCAGGTTGTTGTCGTCTCTTCTCTCGTCTAGAAGAAAGTACTGTGATGGAGGGGAAATAAAGACGCTATTAATGGACGGAGTTGGACACTGGCCTGAAAATGCGGTAATGAGAAGAATGGTGAGTTTGCTTGTTTAAATAGGATTTATATTAATGAGTCTGAATTATATATTTATGTGATAGTCTGCAAAGGCTTTAAAGAATTGATTGGTGTTTTATAAAGAGTTGTTTGAACTTGATAAATGGAGATAAAAATAGTAATATGGTAGTAAGAATAGTAATAATAGTAACAATAGTAAGAATAGCAATGATAGCAATACGGGGTAATAGGAGCCTAAAGAAGAGAGCTGGAAGATAGCTGGAAGGGAGAGATATGAATGACGTGGATAAATGTAAACCAGAGGAAAGGGAGTATTTATATGGGAGCTGTTTGTTACAAGTATATATTACATGGTTATGTGCAGCTGTTACAGAAGTCTCTCCAAACTTGATTGGGAGAAGCTATATTGGGACCCAGAGTACTTCTTTCAGGACACAGAGCAGTAGTGAGCGTTGAAGAAGAAAAGCATACGATATACAGCCACTCGTCGCAAGTGTTACCGCTGCTCTCATCAGGCACAGTACAGGGCTTTGGAAACCAAAAGTTTCAAGGAGCTGCGAAAATTCACCATCAAGGTTTTGAGTATGTCATGACAGGAAAAGCCGGTATGGAGGCTTGCGTTTTGTGCATGCCGTGATGAACAAACGCACGGCAGCTAGTTGGAGACATGAGCTGCGTGTGTGTAAACAGGTAGTAGCTGGTTACGTGGTACTGTAGTTCAGAGGCTTGCCGTCTTTTGTCTTTTCATGTGCCTGGCAGCAGAGAGAAGAAAGAGCATGGCTCTCTGGCAGTTATTACAACAAGGATTTACAAGAAGCACACGAGGCAAGAGCAGGAAGCCCCGCGGATGGAGAGGTACATAGCACGCGGTGCAGGGTTTTGGCTTTTGTACAAATGGAAGCGGACCACGCAGAATAGTCGGGAGCAAAACATCCAAACTCTATGGCTAAAATAGAGAATTGCAAGCGGTTGGGAATGCTGAAATCAAGGGGGCAGAGATGTAGTAATGTAGGAGCCTATCCAACCGAAACATGAGTGAGAATACATATTTACATCTATATCTACATCTATATCTACGGTAATAGTACATGTACAGCATATATATGACGACGATAACAAAGCTGGAAGCAGAGGCAAAGGTAAACACATTTGTACAGATTTGTAAATAAATGGAGAGAAAATAGAGCACAGTAGTCCATATTTTCCAGTATGTAAATCAAAATAACGCACACCTTGTATCATTGTGTACACCATTGTGCCCTGGTACCACACATATATACATGCCATGCTAGCACAAGCGCGACAACGCCACGGTTCTAGCCAGGTTCTTTGTTGGACTCGGCTCTTTCCCAGCGCTAAACCAAGCACCGCTTCGTGTCTCGACCAATCTCACACACATACACGGGCTCAAACAAGGGGGGGGGGCTGGTCGACACCCAAGATGCAACAAGCCTCACGCCGCACAGCCTGTTACAGCCTGTTACAGCCTGCCCAGCCTCCACGTGACCGTCCAAAATTAGGCACGCTTGGCTGGCTTGGTATCGGTGTCCTATATATAGCAAACGTCCAAACAAATTTTTTTTTTTTTTTTTGGCTCTGTGTGGTGCTTTTCCTTTCGGTACCACCGCCACCAGGCCATTCCTCGATTTCACGTAGGCTCCTTGCCCTCCTCCTGCTTTTATTTCTATTTTTTATTTTTTTTATTTTTTTTTTATTTTTACTCTCTCACCTCTCAACCACCACACCCTTTTCTTCTTCTTCTTCTTCTTCTTCTTCTTTTTCCCTCTCTTCCTCCCACCCACCTTTCTCTTCTTTTCTCTCTATCCGACCCACCACCACTCGTTTACTCTTTGTCCACCTTTCATCTCTACACCATGAGGAACCTTACCCCCCAGACTCTTCCTCATGGCTTTGTCCAGCAGGACTCTTCCTCTTCCCTAAACAACTCGAACCCCTTCGAAGCTGAAGGCTCGACCGGCTCCGACTCCTCCTCCTTTGATGGCCACAATGCTCCCTCCGGCTCTTCCACCTACAGACCCGTCCCTTCTGACGACAGCGCCTACCGCACCCACATCCCTCACGCCTCTCCTCCTCCTCCTATCGCCGGCGCCGGGCGACAACAAGCCAATCCCTTCGACTCTGACGACGGCTCAATGGCGTCGGACCAGTACATGTACCCAAGCACCAACGCCTCCGCTATCCCCTCCAACCAATACCAGAACCACTACGCATCTGATGCCTACTACAATAGCCGCAACAATAGCAACAGTAACAGCAACAGCGATCTTCTCAACGCTACCAGCAGGCAGCTACCTGCGCCGCCTTCTGCTGCTGCTGCCCAACCAAACTATATGGACTATGAGGATGGTAATCCGTCCTTCAACTCTATAGCGGCTCATGCCACTGCTGGAGCCGCCGCTGCTGCCGCTGGTCACACAACCATGAACCAACTCTACTCTCACCAAGACCCCCAAGAAGCATTATCATCTCCCGACATCCAGCCCCAAAGCGACTCACAAAGCTCTTCATTGATTGCTCCACACTCAAACTCGCCAACTCACACCCAACAGTACCCTCCCTTCAATGGCATCGCCTCACCCGAAGGAATGTCTACAGCAGCGGCCGGCCAAGCAGCAGCTGTCGCTGCCGGCGCCGCTGGCTCTTTACTTGCCCTTCCATCCTCACGACCTTCTAGCTCCAGTCTTAACGCCATGTCTGGCGGCCCCGCCAATGTCATGTCAGAATTTGACCGTTACCCAAATCGCGTCTCTTCCGCCCCCTCGATTGCTTCTGGATCCGGTGCTCCTTTGCTCATGCGTGACGGCTACCCACAGCACATCAATGCCCACCACCACATGATAAACGGTGCCAGATCCTCTACAATTTCCAACGAAAGTGCATCCTCTACCTTTTCTGATACTGACTCTGCTTCATATGCCGGTGTCAATCCATTTGTCGTCAATTCCGATTTCTCGCCCTTTGGCGGATACCCAGCATCATCCTTTCCTTTGCACATGGAAGAAAAGGAGGCAGACGACTACCTGCATAATCCTGACCCTATTCTTGACGCAAATAATGATAGACGATGTCAAGGTATGGATAAAAAGGGTTTTGCTGTCTTGTTCTCCATGATCTTTTTGGCCGTGGGTGGTCTCGCCCTTTTTGTCGTGTTCCCTGCTCTTACATTTTCCGGTGCTACCGAAGAGCACCGAGTCGTTACTCAGACCGCTGAGGTACTTACAAACTACCAATACAATATCCTTGGTGCAATTCGCCAGTCGCTAGTTGATCCTGACACTCCTTCGGAATATAAGACATATGTGGCCAAAGACGGCTCTAGTTGGAACCTGGTTTTCTCTGATGAATTCAACATGGAAGGGCGTACCTTTTACGAAGGCGATGACCAGTTTTGGACCGCCCCTGATTTCCACTATGCTGCTACCGAGGATCTTGAATGGTACTCTCCTGATGCTGTCACTACTGAAAAAGGTGCTCTCAATCTTCGATTGGATGCTTTTAAGAACCACAATCTCTTTTACCGATCTGGGATGGTTCAGTCTTGGAATAAGTTTTGTTTCACACAAGGTAGAGTTATCATTTCTGCAATGCTTCCTGGTAACGGTTCTGTTTTGGGTTTGTGGCCTGGTATCTGGACTCTTGGTAACCTTGTCCGAGCCGGCTACTTGGCTACTGCTGTTGGTGTCTGGCCATACTCATACAACTCTTGTGATGCCGGAATTACGCCCAATATGTCTTCAACCGATGGTATGTGCTTTTTGTTTGGCCAGCGTTTAAACACTTGTACATGTCCTGGTTCTGATCACCCTAATCCCGGTACTGGTCGTGGTGCTCAGGAGATTGATGTTCTCGAAGGCACTGTTGACTCTACCTTACTGGACGGTATTGCTTCTCAATCGTTGCAAATTGCACCCTATGACATTTGGTACTACCCAGACCTGAACTTTATTGAGGTATACAACACTTCAATTTCGCACCTCAACGCATGGAATGGTGGTCCATTGCAACAAGCTATTTCCATGGCTACTGCACTGAACACTACCTGGTACGAGTATTCTCCCACCCCCAACTTCCAGACATTTGGTTTTGAGTACTTGAATGACGAAGTTGATGGTTACATCCGATGGTTTGTTGGTGAAAACCCAGTATTTACAATCTATGCGCCTGCTCTAGGACCTAACGGTAATGTGGACCAGCGTCTTATTTCCAAGGAGCCAATGTCCATTATTATGAACCTGGGTATTTCCAACTCGTGGGTTTACATTGACTGGCCTTCGTTGAAATGGCCTTCAACGATGCGCATTGATTTTGTTCGTGTTTACCAACCACCAAATGCGGTGAATGTGGGATGCGATCCAGAAGACTACCCAACATATAAGTACATTCAAGAGCACTTGGACATTTATTCCAACCCCAACTTGACGACTTGGGATGATACCGATTACGCATGGCCCCAGAACACGCTGACAGGATGCAGCTAAATACAATCAAAAGGTTTTTAACGGCAGCATTCTTTAAAATTTACTACAAGTATTTGTAAAATTTACAGTGATAATACTTTTGAATGCGTCTGCACTAATTTTTAATTGGCCGGAGTCCATGATGAGGGATTGTTTATTTTTGGAGGATTACTATTTTTGGTTTTTTTGGCAATCCTTTGAAACATTTCATTGTTAAGCCACATGCATTTGCCATTTTGGATTTGTTAACGTGTGTTTAGTCAATATGGATACATGTCGCTCATTTTCAGGTAACACCACCACTATTATCACCACATTTATATAATAACCATCTATCTCTATACTACACCTGAAATAACCGAAATGGTTTGTTCCAGGCGACAAATGGTTCTTGTTTAATTTTCTTTGTCTCATTCTCTTTTATTATTTTTATTATCTTTCGACAAGCAATAGTCCACACAACACATTCAGCAGACTGAGGTTTTTTTATTAGAAAAGTTGGATTGTATTATGAATTAAATGGTAAAATATATAAAAAGGGAGAAAAAAAAGTTGTGATTGTTTATTGTCTTTTAAAAAGAATTGTTTTTTTTTATTCTTTACTTGTCATTGAAGTTGACTAACTAATGTCTGCATACAACATGTTTTATTTTTGTTATTATTCTTATTTTTTCAGTATTTTGTATACAATTGAGTTACGTTTTCATTTCTAGTTTCTTTACAAAATGTGTATGTATAAAGTTATAAAGTTATAAAAAATTTTGCAAAGGAGGGATTTTACGTCAAATCCATGAGTAATGGGTAAACATGGAAGAGGCATGTTTCACACTTGTTTATGGATGGGCAAAAGCTTGTATAATTACTGAGGAGTATATATATATATATATAAAATAAGTAAATAAAATAGGACATGTTTCTGTAACGAGAACATGAATCACGGCAGGCAATCTGGTATTACTTTATTCAAGTACGACTTGACGATCAAAGTAAACGTTCCAACCTCAAATTACTATTACGGACGAGAGATATAGTATATTCAAATAAATCCTCGAGAACCAGTATCATATATATATCTGTGTGGATATCAGCAATCAATTGATCAAAGCATCTAGCAAAACGGTGCGTAATAACCGCGCTATATTTAGGGCAGCCAGCAAATTTTTTTTTTTTTTTTTTTGTAGCCAGAGGACGAATAAGACGAGCAGGAGTAGTCACATGAGTATCACGCGAGTTTAATAATTAAAAGGCTGCTGTTACACAATGCTGTTACATACGGCTGAGCGGCGTGACAAAACCAGGTTAATAAAACGCGCAAGAGTGCGTGTGCGTGTAACAATTCTAAACTAGGCACAAAACGAGTCGTGGATTGACAAGGTAGTTGTTGCCAAAGCTGGAATACAGCTTGAATATGCCTTATTCTCACCTGTGGCCATATGCTCATTGACTTGTGTATTACTACTCTTTAGGCATGGGCAACTGCTTGCGATCTGCCTTTTGACAAGCCTTTTGAGAGTGACATTGTGAGCCGAAATCTGTTGTTTATAGACCTTGCGAGTGCTTGCATCACGTGATGTTAATAGTAGCCAATAAAGCAGTCGATGGGTCAACCTCGTGAACTTGTTTGCATCGCACTGTAGTTGACGTGTAAAATCATTTATTGATTTGTAGTAGTTTCTGGTCATAAGGCAACTACGACTACGACTTTTTTTTTTTTTTTTTGAGAGCAGCCTTTATAGAGGAACTTAGTAGTACATGTATGTAACAGGATAAACTAGTGGCATGTCACTACATGTAACAACATACGCCATGAAGATAATACAAACTCTTGGGCTGGAAAGCAACCAGAAAGATAAAAATATAACAGCGTTGGTAAGGTATTCTCTTTCTTCTTTATCCACCACATCGCTGTTCCTTACTTTTACCTACCATTTATTCCTTCTTCACCATGGTCGAACCAGCAAATACACAGCCTAAAAGAGGCATTCATAAACGAAACCATTACTCCCAACGGCTGAAAAAAGAGTATCGTAGATGGTATAAGAGCCACAGAAGCACCCCGCCCGTTGAACAATGTAAAGCGTGGCTCAAAAAAAAATCTGAATTGGACATTCCGGCGTGCACCTTTGCCAAATGGATTACCTCTCAATACGACTTTCTCGATGACACCAATAACAGCGCTCTTTTGAAGTCGAGTCGAAGGCGCAATGAAGCATTCCCCAAATTTGAGTCGGCTCTTCGCAGCTTTGTCGATTGCGTCGACTTGCACGGTATTATTGTTACTAATGAAATTATCAAACTAGCTGCCGAAGAACTGTTTGCTGAGATTTATCCAGATAAGGAACATTCTACTTTTTCTAATTGCTGGCTCACTAATTTCAAGAACCGTCAAGATCTATCTTATCAGTATATCTGTGAGAAGGCAACGGAGGTCCCACCTACCAGTGAAGCAAATATAGCCGTTCTCAGAAAGGCTTTTGCTGGTGCTGGGGATACTCGAGATTGCGATCCCAAAATCGATGAGACTGACTTTCACTTCACCCCATGTTTTGAGAGTACCGATAGCTCCGAAGAGAGTCCCACAATTTGGAAGTGTGAACAAGAAGGGAAAATTGTTGCTTTTGTTGCCAATGCTGACGGATCTGATGAGTTTCCTTTTTCCCTCACGGATGATGAAGAACAAGACATTGAAGGTGGATTTGATAAAATTCACAAAAAGGTTTTTCGAAATGCCTATAAATACGCGCTAAGTGTTGCCCAAATGAATAAGCCTTCCAAGTAAGTCTTCTGAAGAGGTTGAAAAAGTCGATGAAATTGAGGAAATTAAAGAAGCTAATCCTCTTCTGTCTAACTCGGAGATGCCTTATATCATGAAACATTGAATGACAAAGATGTTCACTTGCGACAAACTGGTATCAATCACGACTGGGTTAGACATTTGGATCAGAAAAACAACTGTTAAAGAAAATACGTTGGAATATTTTGGGTTTGTCCTTAAGAAAAAGTCTTAACAGTTTGCTTTATCTTTACTCAAATGTTTCCAAAATACTATTTTCAATGTTTAAAATAAATTAACCATTCTGAATTTATGAACAGGGCACATAAAGACGTGGCTTTTGATATTTGTTACCGTGGGATTCTAATAGGATGATGGTTTGAAACTAGGATACCCAAGTCAAATGGCTCATGAAGAATAAGCCATATTATTACCATTCTCTGTTTAACTGGACGCTGGCTAATTTTATGATATTAGTTCCAGGAGAGATTTTACAACTTTACGTGCATCTCGGAAAATACCTAAAGGCAAAAAAATTTAGTTTTTGGAGTTTTTTTATTCTTCATTAACAACATCAACACAGCATTACATAACCAGCAGTATTCTAGGGATAGAACGCACACCTGTTGTGGCCCGTGCTATTGGGCCGGCGGGCCTGATCATTCTTTTTATGTGGGTGAGATCTTCTTATCTTGTCTTGAGCTTGGGTTATAATACATGAAAATGAGAGTCAATCATGAATCTTTTTATCTCAGCCTGAAGTAATCCCTCGCCCATTGTTATCAGTTGAGCCTGTCTGACATTATTTGGTAGATCAGGTCTTGAGCTTCTGCATTAACACATTCTTCAGAACCAGGGCTCCAAAATGTTACCTTTGAAAATGACAGTTTTCTCCATTATGTTCATTTAGTCAAACTTAGTGTCGGCATGTGGTTGTCATAGCACCGTGACAAAGTACCAGCTTGATACCTCTGATTTGAATTCAGGACTGAATTTGCAAGTCACATAAGCAATCATGCAGTCTCGGCCTGGCATGATGACAGCTCAAAACTGTGATGCTATAAGGCGCCAATTTAATGGAGCATTTACTGATAAAACAAGGTAAATAAAAATATTTATGTAAACAAATGGAGGTGCGTACCATCCATTGATATTCCAAGCTTTAGAAAAGATATTAATTTTAAACAGGGTTAATACGTAATGCCTATAATTATAACATTCAGGCTTTTCCCATGTGCATATCTTACACCTCTTATCTTATTATTTGTTATAACTCTACTATCGGTATTTAGTTTATTTTGGGCACAAATCTAATCAAAACAGGCGTATGATATTATAGATCTGAAATGTTCACAGATATTATCCAAGCATTTCCAATAATTATGATAATTATGATAATAAATATCCAATGAGAATTAAGAAATATGCGGTAGCTAGTTGCTGATTTCAAAAGCCGTTCAAAGCCAGCCTCGTATTTGCCCCATTGGGATAGCGGTCGGGAATACAACCTTAATACAAAAAGTACAAATAATAAGAAATCGCGAAAAGCTTCTTTTCATTGGACTCAGATTTGACAAATTGATTCGCCGTTAACTTCAAAAGACAAGGCAGCAGATGTCAATATTTGAATACCATAAATAGATTTTTAATTAAATAGATTTTATATAATAAAAAAAAAAACTGGGGTGTGGTCATAAGTTCGTAAATAACATAAATTAGTGGCTGGATTTTTGATTTAAAGCAGCTCCCAAGCTTTTTTATACCAAGGCTGTTTAGGAATATTATTGTCGTCATATACAGCGCCTTCTACTCCAACTTCTTCATCTTTGCTATAATCCAAATCGAAACGTCTGCCTTCGTTAACATCAATTTCATCAATTCTGACAAACTTGGTCTTGAACCAGAACTTGTAACCGAGGTAAAGGACTGCAAAGAATGGTAGTAAGATGTAAGCGTCAACAAAGTCGCCGGCATCAAAAGGACTCAATGTGGTCCAGCCCTGAATCAACGCCAAAAAGAAGTTGAAAAAAAGACCAAACCAAGGGTTAATAGGGTAAAACTTGGACTTAAATGGAAGATCATCAGGAGTCAATCCACTACGCTTCCAAGCCGCACGGAACCTAAGATGGATGATGGAAATGGATCCCCAAACAAGGAAGGTGGCCACACCGGAAATGTTCACAATGTACCCAAAGGCAGTAGCAGCACCTTGAGTAACATTCATGACAGAAATAACACCAAAAAGATTGGTGAAAATGATAGCAGCGACCGGAACACCACGCTTATCAAGATAGCCCAAGAACCTGGGAGCAGTTCTGTCTTTTGCCATGAAGAGGACTGTTCGCGAACCAATGTAGATGGACGAGTTGATGGCAGATAAACATGTAACCAGAATGAAAGCATTGACCAAGTTAGCACCGCCGTACCAGCCAGCGTTTTGAATAGCAATAGCCATGGGAGATCGTAACACCTTTGAAGACTTTGCCAAAAGGCCAGGCGAGTTCCAAGGAACAGTCATGCCAAAGAAAAGAGCACTGCCCATATAAACAAAGATGATACGGTAAAAGACCTGGTTAATCGCAGTAGGAACGGCCTTTCTAGGGTTTTGAGTCTCAGAAGCAGCGACAGCAACAGATTCAACACCAGCATAAAATGTGGAGCAATAGACAAACACAGATGCAATGCCTCTAAATCCATCAGCAAGCGAGCCTGGATCATGCCAGTAATGAAAGCCAAAGGCTGGACGTCCTTTGATACCACCAGAAACATAAACAATGGAGAAAATAAAGTATGCGCAAAGGCCACCAATCTTCAAGAAAGCCAGCCAGTACTCGGCTTCACCAAAAGCTTGAACACCTAGCAATTGGAATCCAGTGAAAAAGACCCAAAAGATCAAGAACCAACCCCAGATCGGAACCTTGTCGGTCCAAAAGGTGAGAATAGAAGAGACCATATTGTATTCATTGGCAAGAACCGTCACCCAGATAATGAAATATACCCAGCCAACAGCACACGAAAAAGCCTTGTCGACAAATCTCTCAGCCAAGGTCATGAAGGCACCACCAGTTGGATAAACAGTAGTGACCTCACCGAGAGATTGGGACACTGAAAATGCAAGAAGACCAATGATTCCAAATCCCAATAGCAAAGCCAAAGGGCCACCAGTGTTCAGTGCACCACCTGCACCGACAAGCAAGCCAGGACCAATGATACCAGCCAGAGCCATCATGGACAAATGTCTTGTTTTTAACCCTCTTTTAACACCATCGTTAGGGTCCAGTGAAGTGTTGTCTATTGAAGGGTTCTCAAAGACACCGTTGTCCGAGACTCTCCGTATTTGAGTGTCGTAGTCATCAGCTTTATTGATTGACATTTTGGATGAATACTATTCAAAAGTGCTGTAGTTAACACAAGTTGGAAAAGAGAAAACGTGAAAGCTGGATATGAATGATGAAAGCCAAAACAGAAAAGAAAGATCAGGGAAAGGTACCGATATATATATATATATAAGAAAGTTGGCGGCATTTGGTAATTAACTTGAACCAAGAACCAAAATACAAAATACAAACGACAAACGACAAGCCACAATCGCTGATTAGTATATATTTTTTTTCTTCTGTTAAACCAACAACAGTTCATAAACTTTAGCCATAGTCTTATGCATTTCCATTTGCCACATACTATTGACGGAACGTTCACCTGAACCAACCATGCTGAAAAAACAGTGCTTTTGACTGGACTTTTTTTTCCAGCCTGAACGATTCAAGACTAAAATAGAACAGCTTGCGGAACCCAAGCATGCTGCCAAACTCTCGCGACCGTTTATCGCTCGGAAGCATTAGTTTGACGATAAAAAGATTTATTTCTTAGGCGCTAGGCGCGTGCCCAGAACGAACGCACGGTAGGTCGCAATCCTCTTGAACAATTTGCAAGCATCATGCCATGTCATGTGACCCTGTGGCAAATGGCGCGTATGAGCCATGCCCTTGCAAAGAAGGAAAGCCACATACCCCATATAAGGGCATTCCCGCTCTGTTTAGAGGACATGTCGTACTGTATATAGTATATAAGGAACGACGCACAAAGTACAGATAGCAAATGGCAAATGAAACTGCTGCAACGGGGGGCGTACTCCCCGCCAATTAGGGTTAATGCCGACCAGTGCAAATGGCATAATAGCCACCGTTCATTGTCAATAGCACGCTTTGGTTTTACAGTCGCTTGTTTATCTGTTTTTCCATCCCAGGAATATTTATATCGGCAGAACTACCACTGTGCACTCAAGTTTTCTGTATTCCATAGCACCTGGAAGCCTCTAACTATTCTCTGAATAGCCTAGAAGAGGCAAGAGGGTTCCAAATGATGGAGGCAGCTGTCACCTCGTCCCCTGACTTTCTGCAGCTCCAGCTAGTATCAGACATGGTCCACGTTTGTACCTTTTCCGGTAATGAAGAAGCAATGTATACAATTCTCTCGGAACCATGCTGCTGCAATAGACACATCCTCTCTAGTCTATATGCTTGATAACGAGGCTGCTGGTCATGGTTCACATAGAGCCTGCCAGCCGTTCATACATACAATCTACGCCGTTACTGACTAAACCAGCAGTATATCAACTTGTTATTTTTCAGATCAAACAAACTCCACCCGGTTACTTTTAAATTTTCTGCTTGTTTCTTCTTCTTCTTGCCACCATTTCCATTTGCACCTATTCTCATCAACCCGATATCAATTCTCAGATAGATTACAGAATATAGAACCGGCATCGCTCGTGTCTTGATACCTACAATAATACAACAGTCATGAATTTCTGGTGTTCCCTTCTCTTCACCACCACTGATATCTTTCAATTATTCCAATGAATTGTGTTATTTATTTAAATCCTTTCATATCCAACATCCATATCCATACTTTTATCACTCTTGGTTAAGTTCTGTAGATATGTTTGTCTACTTGGGTTTCGCAATCTCGTTCATATTCACTTCATCTGATCATATGTCATCAAAGTAAGACAATTTCGATTCTGTTACTCTCAATCTTAGAAGACCCAGTTTATGACGGTTGATACCACTTCTAAACAATTTGCTGGCACTTTGACACAACTGTTGAAGCTCTGAAGAAGTACGATACCCCGTTTCCTAATCAGATTGGCGTTTTCTTTTCGGTTTCTCGGCACTAAAGTCAATATGATTCAATACTACTTTCAGAATTGCCTTTCACCACTTGGACTGCCTGTTTTAATATCCCTTTAGCTGACGTATCGGCCTGCTCAGTTTTATGCTTACACCTTAGAATTCCTCTTACTCGTACAGTCAGAGATGTTTCCCTTTTTACCACAAGATTACTGAATTGAAATATTTATGTTCTATTGGTCATTAATACCATATCAAGCGTATATCAAGTGCTAACTACTTGCTACATTTACTATGGCACGCTTTGTTTATCTTTTTATAAAATCCTGGCTCATCTACACCGATGTGGCATTGATTGATATTCGCTTACTGCAGGCACCGAAATGCTTGCTTTTTTATGCCCCATATCAGTCAATCACTCAATTCTTTCCTTTCATCACAGCTTGGAGGCATATTAATTGGACATTCAATCTCCAGCAGCTTGGTTTTAATGCGAATGCCCTAGCAATACCAGTTATGTATCTTTTTTCAGGCTCCACACATCAAGGATTCTTACTGGTATTATGTTGTGTATCTGAAATTTATACTCTCTTTCTGAGTTTCTGAGTAATACTGAATTGCTAATATATAAGCTGCTTGCCTCATTCGCTTTCCATTGGCCAGTGTCAGTCTTCTACACACTCAGTGACTTATTGGGTTGCTTCTTTCAGAGCATATGATTCATTAACTGAGTGTTGGCTCATGCGTTGGTCTTGGATCGTTGTATCTACTTTTGGTATTGCAGCATAGTTTGTGCTTTGGGTTTGCATAGAAAATGTCGACCCTTCTTAAGTTTCTCAACTATCACTTGGTTTCCACTTCCTTTTTTCTTCACAATTTCATAATTGGCTTGACAAGATGAAATACAGTACATGGGATTCACGATTCAGTGGGGACTGAAGAGCGGAATATCACATGGTGTTGTTGACCTCCACTTGATTTTCCTCACACTGAACGGGTGGATAATTAGCCTAACTTTTGGTTCATTTCAGTATCAAATCAACAGAAGTGTAAAGGAGTAGGATCAATCACCAGTTGAAGCGGTTTACAGTAACTAACTACCTTTGGCTTTGGCATCTAAAGTGAAGAGAGTTCTCAAAAGACGAGTGATAACGCAAGTCAAGGTGGTAGGAAGAAAGAAAAAAGGTATTAACGAAATGGGGTGGTCGAATGACCAGGTCCTTTATACGACATGTGAAAAAAGATGTAAAAAGAAATTCCATTGTTTTTATTCGTCTTCTTACTAAGCTTTGCATAATTGCAATAGAAATTCTTTTGAAAGTGCTCTATCAAAAGAAATTGACATCGAGTATCGACTTTCATGGAAGTGATCTTTTCTTTTGAGATTGTAACGAAATGGGAACGAGAGACTTGGGATGAACGGCCTATATGGTTGAATTGTTTTTTGTATAGTAAGCAATTAATTACAACTATTATCAATGTGATATACGACAGTGCAGCAGTATGATAACGTTCGATATTATTTGGTTTGTACACAGCTACGTTATCAACGTCATCTAAGAGATATCCATATTTGGTAGTTTGGCATCTGATTATAGTCGATTATCTGCAACTGTGGGCACAGATTGTTAGATTAGATCTTCATGAGTTACTAGGATTACATTCCAAGATTTTGTGAAAAGTAAAGTCACCAAGTTTTTCGAGGATTGAAGAAAACTAACCTAACTCACGTCTCATAAAATTTTAGCGGGACACTCATTGTTCAATTGACGATGAGATGATAAGCTCGCTGCGGCCTAGTTTAAAGTGGAGTTGCTGTGATTATTTGAATTAACCGGCTGTCTTGAGATACATACAACTGAGGGGGTTTGTACGGTGAAAAGTCTGTGTTTTTAACAGATTAATGTGTGTGTGTTTTTCTGTCCGATGTATTTAAGAATATCAAATTGATATTTCTGCGGCATAGCTACTGTCGGTCCATGCTATCGTATACCCCGTTCCGCGACAACAAATCAATATATTGATTGGAATTGCCTGTTTCTTCTTTCTGGATCTTTTATTCTTTTTAATTTATTTATTTTTGGTCCAAGGTCTACCTTTTGAGTTAAACAGTTGATTAAACATTGGATAAGCGTCGGTCACTACCAATTATTATTAATATTATTTGAAAGGATGGTTGCCAAGGAAAGCCGCGCTCTCGTATACGTGTCAAGGGATGTGGGGCTGAAAGGGAATATATTATACAGTCTTTTGCCGTGCTATTTGTTTTTTAACAGGACATTATCTAGTAAGCTCGATAGTGAATATTGCATACGCATTTTGAATGATACTCTAAGACTGAGTGGAGTGTTGTATGGCTTTATCATCCCATTGTTTTGCTGTTAATTTGCATTAGGTGCGCTTTTACTTTTGGCAAAGCGTATGATGCTACTGCCAAGATGTAGAAATTGGCGTTTAAAGATGGCAATTTCCATCATTAATCAATCTCAAATTGCTAATATTAAATGGAAAGAAAAGAGAAGAAAGCCATTTACAAATAGCATATATAAAGATCGGTTCAAGTCCTTGTGATTTAAATTATTTTTTTTATATAAGAAGCTCCACGATGGTAAATAATTCAGAAAATCAGCGACCGGCCTCGCCAGTTAGTATTGGTGTATTGTCTTCTGCGGAGGCTGCATCGTCTACATCCATTCCAACGCCTTTTGCAACCGCTGTGACAGAATCTTTTTGTGAAATCCGACCCGATGAGGAGGACTACGTCTCTCTCCATACTGAATCTCCCAGAATCGAGTCGTCTACTTCTAATTTAGACCCTTCCTTATCCAACACTCATGGCTCAAACTTCTCTTCCATTTCTTTAAGCAACAACAACAACAACAGCAACTTTGAGTCTCCTTCTCAAGATTACAACACATCCAGTGGAGTTCCGTTAACTACAGCCATGAATTCAAATTTATCTGCTACGCAAAACGATTCAAATGTCAATACTAAAAAAAAAGACGACATTTCTAAGCTTACCCCCGCTTCCACCTCCTCCTCTTTGAACTCCATCGCATATGATTACAATTACAAGAAGAATATAACCATCTCCAGCATTGTCCCAGTCGATGATAGTGCCGACAATGATCAGTCTTCTAGTACGTCTAACCCAGACTATCCTACCGATGCAAGCACAGTAGTACACCCACAATCCTCATCGTATTCGTCCGAACCTATCTACAGAACATACAAGCGGCGATGGATAGGTTTACTCGGCCTGTCTTTACTCAACATCATGATCTCCTGGGGTTGGCTCAGTTTCTCTGCCATATCTTTGTACTCAGCGCAGTGGCTCAACTTGTCTTCAGAAACTCCCATCAACTGGCTTTCCACTGTAATTTTGTTTTCGTACGTCGTGTCGTCACCTATCGTTTCATTTGTTCTCGAAAAGCATAGTCTAAAAGTTGCCATGTACATCTGCGCTGTACTAATGGTAATAGGGAATTGGTTAAGATATGCTGGGATTTGCATTCAGTCGTTTGGTCTAGTTATGTTTGGCCAAATACTAATTGGTTTGGCCCAGCCTTTTGCTCTTTCCTCGCCTACGCATTTCACCAACCTGTGGTTCACTTCTAGGTCGCGTGTTTCTGCAAATGCTATTGCGTCCATTTCCAATCCCCTAGGTGGTGCCATTGCTCAGTTAGTTGGCCCCGCCATTGTTTCTGAGCCTTCGCAACTTAAGACTTTCATTTTGGTGACGGCTTGTGTGTCCACTGGAGCTTCTCTTATTACGTTTGTAGCTCCCACTCATCCCCCTTCTCCTCCTTGTGAGTCTGCTAATGTACCAGTGTTACCACTTAAGCAGTCTTTAAAAATACTGTTGCGCTCACCGTCTTTTCTTCTTGCGCTTGCCATGTTTTCCGTCTATGTTGGTTTGTTCAACGCGTACTCTACGTTCATTAACCAAATTATGGAACCCTATGGCTACACATCTGATGAGGCGGGTTATGCTGGTGCAACGTTGATTATTGCTGGTATTGTGTGTGCTGCTATTTCCTCGCCAATCTTGGACAGATTTCATCATTATATTGGTCTTTTCACTTGTGCATTGCCAGTTGTCGCTGGTTGTTACATTGCACTTATTTACACCCAAACAATGAGTCTTCAGTTAGTTGGCCCATTTTTGGTTTCGGGGGTCCTTGGAGCTATTTCCTTCTCCTTACTTCCAGCATTACTGGAATGGGTTCAAGAACAGACTTTTCCGGCCACGCCTTCCCTCTCTTCTTCACTTTTATGGAACGGTGGAGAATTATTGGGTGCTATCTTTATTATCGCAATGAATGCTTTGAAATACAGTCCTAATGAAGGATCCCCAGCCGGCAATATGAAACGGGCACTTATTTTCCAAGCTGTTTGGGCTTGTGTAGGCATCATTCCAATTTTCTTTTTGAAAAAGTACTCCAGACCAAACTCTAGAATCGTAATGGATAAAACTTTGGGGGATTCTAGGAAACCAGAATACAGTTTAGAGGAAGATGGCACTCCAGAAAATGATAGAGCTTCCATAGTCTTGGAGGGTAGATCCGAATACCATATCACAGCAAAATAAACCACCATTTCAATATTTCAATATTTTGACATTTTATATTATTTATGACATTGTTTTATGAATATTCATATATATAACTAATGACTTTTTTTCTTTTTATTTAATGGATTATCACTTTACGAAGCTTGGTTAAACTCATCTCGTAAACCATGGGATTGGACATTTTTCACAGTGTGAGTCTTCAAAGCGTTTTCTCCCCGCCTATATCATGATTGCTATTACGGGTGATCACGGGATTAAAATGTCACGTGGTATGTTCATTACTTGCACATGCTCACTCCTATATCGCCACTATTTACTGGCTAATCTAGCGCATCCACCTAACTCTTTCTCTTCGTTCCATCTTGAATTCATCACCTTCAGTGCCCGTCTCAATGTCTGCTGTTGATCCGCAAACACCGGCTTACGCATCTTTTGCGCCGCCTACAAACCGGGCTCCGCCTCCAGTGTCGCCTTTGCTCGCTTCTACGCCCCCAACAATTTCACTCTCATTATCGCGCTCATACCCGCTTTTGCTATTCCTTGATCGGGTGCTATCACTTTTGACATGGACAAGCGACGATCCTTGGGCTTCTTTTCTAGTAATATGCTCTTGGGTATTAGGCGTTTTATACTTTGATCCAATTCTTAAATACACAGCGCCGTTGCTTCCGGTTGTTTTCTTATGGGGCTTGTTATATACTCGGCGCATCATTAATAGAGATGTAGCCAGGCATCCCGGACTTGATCATATGGTTCATACTTTAAGTAATGTGGCTTCTCGTACTGCTTTATTAGTTGAGCCATTGACTACCTTGGCCAATAATACCACCCAAGCTGATATCCCTCGTTTAGCATTGGCCGCATTATCTATTGCTCCATTTTATGCTCTCATTGCATCAAGAACGCTGAAACCTCGGACTGTCTTGCTGTTGACAGGAGTATTTGTTTTGACGTATCATTCGGTATATGCACGTGTTACTCGTGCTGTGTTTTGGAGATCGCGGTCTGTTCGACGAATCGCTGTTTACTTGACTGGTGGAAGTGCTTCTGCCCCAGCTAGCCGAAGAGGAAGTCGTGCTGCAGTTTCAGTAAATTCTCTTGTTAAAGTTGGATCGGATGTACCAGGACAGACTGCTACTAAGTTTGTGTTTGTTCTTTATGAAAATCAACGTCGATGGCTTGGTATTGGCTGGACCCCAAACCTGTTGGCGTACGAAAGAGCGCCATGGACTGACGAATTCCTCAACCCATCTTCCCCGCCGTCATCTTTCCAACTCCCTGAAGCATCTTCTTCACTTTCAGGGCTGTCAACCTCTATTTCCCCTACCGGTTCTAATCCTGTTGCTGCTTTAGGATTGCCTCCTAATCTTTCTGGACATGACTTGGTGTGGAGATGGTCCGATAGGCTATGGAAGCTAGATTTGACTAACGATGGTGCACTTGTAGTTAACTCCAAGCAGCTGACAAACACCGATGAGGATACCAAGGAAGGAAAGGAAAAGAGCATCTCAAAGAGACGAGTGAAACAAAAGTCTACACTTAGTTCTGACCCCGGGCCAAACGATGGTTGGATCTACTATGATAACACATGGAAGAAGCCCTCTACTGAGGATGCATTTATGAAGTACACAAGGCGAAGAAGATGGGTTAGAACAGCTGAGCTGGTTTCTTTAGGAGCAGATGATACTGTAAGCACAGCAAAATCACTGCCTCCAACCAATACAACCTTAGAAGCCAAGCCACTAACAGAAGGGGAATCACCAATACCGCTAAATGTAACGGCAACATCATCAATAACAACACCAGCAACTGAGAAACAAAATTCAGGTGGAGCAACGTCATCGGGAATACCTGAAAAAGATCAGACTGTGAAACCTCGTCGTAAATCATTGAGATTTGCGGAAGATTAAAACTAGTTGTGAGAATGGTAATGGTTTAAATTGGTTAATTACTATGGATATGGATATGGATATGAATATGAAAATGGGCATTTTTATTTATTATAGAGCTTATTGTTTGGTATTGTGTTATTTATAAAAGTTTGTTATATTTAAACTAAATATAAAAAAGTATAAAAAAGAACTCGTTAGATCAAACGAAATGAAGCAAGCAAAGCTTTTGAAATATCATTGGGTAGGTCCAATATATTCCTAGTGTCACCTGGATGTATGGATGTATCTATCTAAATGAAGCAACTGAAATTGAAGCTTCATGAAGATTGAATAAACTAGCTTTATCTTTTATAGATTCCTAATGGTTACACACGATTGTCATTAGGACACGGCTGTACATAAAACCATGGGCCTTGTAAATAACTACCATAAGTGGAATGCTACAACGAGATCCAGAAGTACTATAGTACCAAAATCTCTCTACATTTTATTTTCGTCTTGTTATCAAGTTTGCTTTCGCTTTATTCAAAATATGCCCATTAAATGATATGAAACTGCCAAGTTCTTTTTGTAGTATTGTGTTTCTAAAGCAGCAACGGACAGCTGGAATTCAAAAAAAACAAAAACAAAAAAAAAACAAGCAAATAATATAACAACAGGTCTGTTAAGCAACATGTAAGATGGAAACCAAGTATAATTACTACAATATTATAAAAATACTATACACCACGACACTCGAAATCTTTGCAAGAAATACAAACAACCCCAGAGCGTATGTATAGAGGACATGTATCTAATTTCACAAGTTTTAGACTGAAGGTATATAGATGACCAGATAAACGGAATAACGAATCGGAGGTGGCGGCTTCGTTTGTGTTGGTTTCACACTCTTAGCGACAAGGGTGTGTCAAGCACGCATCAGGTCATGAATTTGGGCCAAGATAGTGGATTAGAACCAATTTGTGGATACGGTTCAAGGGATGTTCGCGCACTAGAAGGACCAGAATAATTGTTGTGGGTGGTGATTGTCCGAAGCAGGCAAGGGTGGTAAATATGGAGACGATGGCACAAGTACCAGGCGGTATCACAGAAGCCTATGATAAGTATGATAAGCATTGAACTGGTGTATTAAATCTATATTTGTTTTTGTGTGATACCAGTTCTTTTCTTTTCACTTTTGGACTAATGGAGGTCTGTTTTTTTTATGGAACTTGTCGCTGAACTTGTACCTAGTCCAACGAGGTCCATTGCGTTAGTATATACCAGTCAGAATTAGCAGAATTAGCAGAGTTAGATTGTAGACCAGCAGGACCCATGATGGAGATTAACAATGTACCATTTCCAGACCATTAAAAAAGCCATTGTCGACTAGCAATATCTAGTTAACTGGGCTGTAGTCAATCAACACACACCGAGACACCCACAGACACGGTGGTTAGTGGCACTATTAATCAACGCACCAATACGGGAGCTTAGGAATGGTTTATTTTTTGACTAACGAGGTAATGGATCATAAAGATCAAACTAAATGGTGCAGGTCCCTGATCGCTTCCTATCTAATGGTGTAAAAATTATGAAATTGTGATGAAAGCGATCGCATAGGGTGGTTGATTATTATTTCTCAGATACACAATACGACAAGTTTATTATAGAAATGCTATACTAATCATACTAATATATAACGAAACCAGACACCAGACAAGCCCCATGTGAAGGAAGGCGGTATTTACAAAGTTAGTAGCCATCAGTAAGCAAGTTACCAGTAATTACGGGAGGGGCGGTTGCTATTATTGGGTCAAAAGGAATAGACCTATATATATTTAATGAGACATAAAGGTTTTCAAGAGAAAGAAACCAAATGGAGGTATCGACTTTGGTATTGGTATCTTAGGCTGATTATTTATTTCCTTTCCTTTTTCTCAAGTGGTTAAGCGCAACTAGGCTATATTTAGTGAACAAAAAATAGGGTGAAATAACTAAGAAATAATGATAAGGTCAAGGAAAGGGGCACGCTTCGAGAGGTTGGGTTAAAGGAAGCATAAAAAGCTTGTTACTGAGAAGGAATTTAGATCAACAGTTGGTCCAGAACAAGTAACAAAGAGGTTAGATAAAGTATGAAATTGATTATTTCGAAGAGTCAAGCTGGAGGAGGGTTTTGCATCCGCCATTGTAATCGAATTGGAGGTTGGAAAGGAATAAAACAACAACAACGGCTTTTTCTTTGAATACACCTGTACCAAAGAACACCAAAGGCTCCAGAAACAAACAATGAGTATCAAAACCAATCAAGTCGAAAACTATTCCCATATACCTAAAGAAGGTTGTCACCATATATTTAGGAAAAGAAAAGAAAGCTGAAATTAGGTTACCAACATGGGACAATTGAGTCAAAGGGACATTAGGACAGATGGTTAGTAAATTAGATTGGGTGTATAAGCTAGTAACGGAGGAGCCCAGTTATCTGTGATGTATATCCACCAAAACACTCCAAATCAAAGCGACGAGACTTCCAATCAAAACTAGTTAGTTGAAAAAGAGTTGAAATTCTGAAAGTACAATTTTTTTTTGATTGTTCTTTGGGAGTCGCCGAGGTTGTAAAAGGAGGTTATTGGAACATTTTTATTTGATATATTGATGCAGTTTTCTATATTTAGGATTCTTGGCCGCTTTGAAGCATGCGCAGGATTTTTCACTGAGAGTTTCTGACAATTTCACAGAGGTTTTGAATCAAAATCAAGACCAGGAAGGAAATAAGGAGCGTTCTGGTAGGAAAAACGCATTTCGAGAAGAATATCTCTTAATAAAATACAATTGTGTACATACGAAACGCTTCCGTTTTCGCATATCCAAGTCGAGCTGCGGAAAAAAGTGGTCAATAATGGCCCCATATAGCAACATGCACCAAAAAAGACAATGCATCGAAATCTGCATCCACTCGCGTCAACTTTCTGTATCTGGCCCAGTTGGGGAGGCTCTCATGTAATATGCGGTCCTTGTTCTTCTCGATTCAAATATTCGTCCATTGTTGTATCAACGCCGGTTCACGAGAGCCCTAACCCCAACGCCCGCTACTGTATGCAGACATGATCATGATCAGTACGAGCATTTGAGGTATTACCTATTGAATAGATGAATGAATCTGTCGACATATGGAGCTGTGTTGGAGATATATATATCACTAGCCTGTGTGTTAATTGAAATCCAGAGTTTAAATGGAAGCCAGAAGCCACTGGAAGTTGAATTTTGGGCCCATGAATTATGAACCGAAATTGCGGAGACTAAAGTTTGCACTAAATACATTTTAAGCATTAGCGGCTGAGTACGAAGCGTACCATTAGCTGTCAAAAACACACACGAAAAAGCCATTGAAAAGCGGGCAAAAGAAATGTTTGGCCGTGATTTCCACGTGAAGTTGGGTAATTATTGCCGGCAAATCTGGGCCAGGCAAGAATGCGTGGGTTGAGGGCTGTAATGGGCATTGTATTGATAATGTTATTGTCTAGTTGTTATGTTAGTGTACCAAGTAGTATATATAGTAGCAATGGTATTAATAATATTACTAAGAGCACTACTAGAAACAACCACAGTAATCAAATTTGAGGCACTTTACGGGAACACCCATGCTCGGATCGTTCGACTGATTAAATGGAGAAAGCACAAAATATTAATTGGAGCTCTCTTATTAAATGTGGATCCAAAACACGGACAAGTGCATGGCCTAGGGCTGTTGCAATAGAACGGAAGACGGAGCAACACAACCAAGATAATGGTGGAAACATGATAGCAATAGTAACCGAAATAACTGTAGTAATAACAATAACAGCGATAGTACTGGTAACAGTTAGTCCGCTTTACTCATTACGTAATTTCATTACATGCGCTGCGGTGCCCCAAACCAACTAGTCGTTCCGCCGTTCCGCCCTTCCGCAGCCGCCAAACCAAAAATCACAGGCCGGCCAAGTAGAAACCGAGCCACAAATAAATGAATACCCACAGAACAAACCAAGTCCCATATTAAAGCCACCTTACTCCAAATCATTAACATTTCCAACGCCGATTGAGATTATTAATGCTCTCCGTAATGTCTGAAAAGCTAGTTTTTGTTGTAAATGCTTTGAGCACAGACCAAGCACGGTATATAATTAAATAAATGTAAAAGTGCCAATGTCTCAGTTAAACCGCTGAGTGCCAAACTTTGCATTTCTGCTCGAGCCACAAGGAAAAGCAAAACTTCAAGGTATTGGAGCATTGATCAGAAACAAGTTTTTTTATCGAGCCTAATGATCATCACAGGTGTCAAATTGCTCAGTTTTTTCGGATGCATTTTTTGGGTTTAAACTCTTCAAACCAAGGATAAGGATTTTCGCAGGAGAAATTTAATATCCCGTCTCCAGCAAAAAAAAAAAAAAAAAAACGCCCAAACAGCCAAACCAGTGCAATCCTTTCTTACCGCCCTTTGCCAGCTTCATGTCGAATCATCTCGACTCACGTGGATGCGCTTAATGACCCATTAAAATGGCCCATATTTAAAACTGATGCATACGTCAAAATGAAGAGTCTTGTCAAAAAAATGATTTTTATTTTATTCTAGTGAAAAAGAAATCCGCTCCTCATGTGTTTCTGTACGGCTATAGAAAACTATAGACACGCTCTATAGAAGCGCAGAAACATACCCATAGGCTTTTCTATGTGTTATTCACACAGACTTTTTTATTTACTACTAACACTAAAGTTTCCCAGCTTTTGGCTGTTTTATAAATACACAACCATATATACAAATGATTTTAGGATTTTAGGATTTTTTTAGAATCCTCTTCAAAATACGTTCTAGCACTTAGTATATTACTAGCAAGAGCCCTAATCATGAGCATCGCTCACATCTCTTAATTGGGCAGTATCAAAAGATACGGCCACAACGCAGCCACTGTGACGGCGCATAGTATAATAGGCCATGCCTATAGCCTGACACTAAAAAAGTATAAATATAGGCGATTGCCCGCAACTTTCTCTTCATATCACCATTTTCTCTACCCGATAATGCTTGTTTGATTAACGACATGTACGCTCAACACTTTCCTTCTCCGTCTAATCAGCAACAACCGGGCTCTGTTCCCCCAGGGTCCATCCCAAACCAATATCAAAACCAACAGCAAGCTTTGAACCCAGCCTTGTTTTCACCTGCTAATATTAATCCTCAGTACCATCCGTTTGCCACTGCACCTGGGAACCAAGGTGTTCCTTTTGATCCCATGGCTTATCAACAGGTTTCCGCTAATGGTATCAAGATGATGCCTCCCGGTATGGCTCAGTATCCCATGGCTATGCAGGCTCAGCAAATGGCCCATGCCCGTGGCCAGCTTCCTTCTCAGTCCAACACTGTTTACTCCTTTGTGGTTCCTTCGCAACAGCAGCAGAAGCGCCCTCGTCGCAGATATGAAGAAATTGAGCGAATATACCAATGCAACTGGGAAAACTGTACCAAGGCCTATGGTACTCTCAACCACCTCAATGCCCATGTTACCATGCAAAAGCACGGTCCCAAGCGTACTCCAGAAGAGTTTAAGGAAGTTCGACGTGTTTACAAGCTCAAGAAGAAGGAGGAAGAAGATGCCAGAAAGAAGGCTGCTGCAGATGCTCAAGCCGCTGCCGTTGCAGCTGCTTCGGCTTCATCTGTTGGGGTTGTTCCTGGAATGGCTACATCTGCTGGCTGGGCCATGTCTTCAGGACCACCACCACCTGCCATGGACAGAGCCTATTCCAACAATATATACATTAAGGATGAGCAGGGAAATGGCTATGTCGAGTACTATAACGGTCCACAGGCACCTATGAACCCAGGCCAACAACAGCATCCTAATGCCTCACCCACTGGTAGCTCGGCTGTTGGGATGTCACACAATGGCACAAATATGACACAGACAACCTCTTATGGTTCTCCTGGCTTGAATATGGGTATGAACCCAGTTGGTATGGCCAAGACTGGATCTATGGATTTGAGTATGGGCTTTCCTATGGTGCTATCGCCTTCGCAAGGCCAACAACCTCAACAAGCCCATAACCCTTCTCCCAGTGGATCCAATGCTCAAAGCCAGCAAGGAGCTACGGTCAGCCCTAGTTCTCCTTATGCCTCATATACTGGATACAGTAACTTGATGTCTTCAAGTGCTTCTAACGGTACTAACCAACAGTACCCTCCGTACATGTACGAAGAGAAGAGATGATTTTTTCTAAAGAGATTTTCCTTTTTTTTTTTTTTAAAACGCTGACTATTTTTTTTATTTACTCTGCATAACGACCTTTTTTGCTCACGATTTGAATGACCCATGATACTGACACGATTTCAAACGACGCCATGTTATTTATTTAAGGACCCAATTTCTGTATTTCTTGTAAAGAAGTTTGATGTATGGAATTTTTTTGTCAATATTCTGTCCTTGTTTTTACCTTCTTATTTGTATTAAGTAATTTTATATATACACTTTAATGTATCTTTTTTATTTGAAACGGAAGACAAATAAAAACAACTAAAGGAGAAAAGAGGAGCGGGTTTTCCTTTACTGTTTGGGAAGATTGTTTTTGTTTACTTTTTTTGTTGGTTTTGTTTGTGATTAGACAAGCAAAGGATAAAGAAAGAGATACAACAAAAGCTTAGGACAACCAAAAGGAGGACAATGACGAGTTTGTTTGGGTGAGTTCCATGCATAATATCAAGAGTTTTGGGTACTAGACAGTGGTATAGAATTGACTAGAAAGCAAGAAGCAGGACCGAGATACCAAGATATACGAGAGATGATAATTATTCGTAGATGTGTTTTTATTTTTATTTGTATTTATTTTTATTTAAAAAATATATTGATGGGATAGGCCAAACTCTAGAGATGGAGCGAATAAATACATAGCACATGGTTATTGGATAGAGCCTCGAGTTCCAAAACAGCAGGTACGAGCTGAAAGTGCTGGCATCATGCTAGAAGAAGACTAATCTTTATTGAGCATTGGCTTTTATACAAGCCGAAAAGTGTCCTGGAAAAGGAGAAGCTATAACTAAAAGGTCAAAGTGAAAAAAGAGAGAGGGAGAGGGTTTGACAAAAACTTTTTGTAAAGTTGAACTGTTTTTTACAAGAGATAAAAGTTATTTTGTAAAAAACTAAAAGGTTAATAGGCCTTTGAAAAATTAAAATATATCAGTGAAGGCAAAAATTACAGCAGCATGAACTGCGATCACCCGAGGTTGACGAAATTCATGCTGTAGAGAACGTTGAAATCACATTGTTTCTTGAACTCATTCCGAAAAATAAAATGTGTATTGGGTCAAGTGAGCATGAACCGAGTGTTTTTTTTTCACGATTTAAACGTGTAGGCATATCTGATATGTATGATTGGTGCGTGATTAATCCCTGAAGAATCTGAGCACACAAACATTGTAGTCAATAATACCGTTGTTATCAAGACTTATTCATAGTAATAAATGGCGATAATTGTAAAGAGTGGTGGTGGTAATGTCATGTGATTTGAAATAGTCTCGCTACCACTATTCGACAAGTGTCTCAAAAAAAAAAAAAAAAAACAGACGAGAGAGTCTATTCAAGCGAGTACAAAATCTATTCCGTGTCCTGCTGTATTTATCTCATTAGCACAAACTCTACTTTTTTCATTATGCTGTATTGGTTTTACTCAAAGTGTATATATACGGTATCTACTAGGAGCTGTTCAAGGAGGCCCGCGACTATTTCTCTGGTCTTTAAGCTGAGAATTCATGCTAGTCTCGACTGCTCAGGCAACCAGGTTAGGCATGATATCGAATAGAGTTTTGGAGCTTGAATCATGAAAGTATTCCCATAGGACTGTTTAATACTGTTTAATACTGTGTGATACGACAGTGCTTGGGATCAGCGACCTTGCAGATTTTATATTTGTGGTTTAATCATTTCAGTTACAAGTCAGTTAACCAATTGGTTTGGGCAAATGTCTAATCACCTACAATCTAAACCAGCGTGGTCCCAGCACGTCTAGCATGCACATAACTTGTGAGATTCCATGTATTCTAACACCACCTTATTTTGGTTTCCTTATGAAATGACGGTGGGCTAATGGAATCAGTGCAAAGCTAGCTTGTAGCTAAGATTTCGACTAATACATGACATGCCCACGCTAGCAACCAAAACTAATGGCGAAGACGACAGACACTAAGTCGGGTAGGCTAGAACGATAGGTTATTCGATTCATGGTGAATTTGAAGAAGACAGAGAGAGTGTGAAAAAAAAAAGGTTCCTGAGAATCAAAACATACTTACTAGCTTGGTGATAACTAGTGAGCTTAACCTAGTTATTTGATGTTTTGGTAGAATTAAGGGTGAAAGAGAGGCAAGTGATAATCACTAGCCCACGTTCTGTGTACCTAAGATCTTGTTTAAGAAGAGTAAATATTTTGGGTTGGATTTAATTTTAAAAACAAGAATAAGAATAAGAACGTGTTTATATTGTTTATGTATAGATAATATATAATCCTATGAATTTTGTATTTGGAATGAATGGATGTGTAAACATGCCATTTTCTTGAACTCAAATTGACGGATTTTTAGCTATGGAGTTGGTCAGGCACAAGATTCTATTAGATCTAAATTAGAGCTGAGAACTCCAAAAAGAAGAGGAAAAAAGTAAAAGAATTAAAAGAATAAAGATTCGAATTATTTCTTGTTTCCAAAAAAGTGATATTATAACTTCAAGTTGAATAACAAATTTGGTTATCATTTCCAACAAGAACAAACCAAGGTAAAAAAATGATACGTGAGTTATTTAAAACAATAGCAACAATAAAATGAAGCGGGTCAAACGATTTTGAAATAAAGAACGTCCTATTAATACAATCCAAGTTGAATACGCAGCAACTGGTTCGGTGCAACTTGTCATTGAAATTGAAGACGAATCATTAAAACCAAACCTGAATCAACGAAGAATTTTCAAAATGCTTTTAAATTTCAAATACAAACATAAACAAGTAATAAATAAATAAATTTACACTTTTTCAAGGCCTTTTCTGATAAAACGCCTCAAAGTTGCGAAGAAGCTCTGACAAAGCCATGTTTACAAACCCTTTTGTAGAAAGGTGAGGGAAATCTTGCAAGTACATAACAAGGATTTATCAAAGCCGGTAATAAAGAACCAAGGCTGCACACATACGAGATTACACTTTTATCAGCTTTGCTTCCATGAAAAGGTCTTCATTTGGGATTTTTATTTGTTCCTGCTACTGCGGGAAGTCTAGATTCTTTAGGTCTCTAGGTCTTGATGACTCAATTTCAATTTGGGTCAAACAATGAGCAACCAGAATTACGGAGATTAATTTCAATGTTTTTAAAAGGATTATTTGAATAACGCCTTTGCTTTATCAATTAATATATATTTTCATTATTCATACATTGCTGTTATATTATTGAAATATTTTTGCTAATTTTAAAATCCGATTTGACATTTTGACACATAGTGTTGGTCCACATTATTATGTTGAGATTCAGTAGAACTGATGGTAATCTCGATAACTCTTTGTGACAGGTTCAAACCTTTTTTATTTTATTTTTTGTATATTTTTTTTCCATGATCCAGTTGCTCATTGATGCTGGGATCAAAGGCCTATTGCTTTTGTGTATATCCGCAAAATAGCTTCACGGTTTGATAATGTTTACATTTGAAATACTCACCTCCAAAATACCCACTCACGTCTGTACAAAAGTGGCTAAAATAAGATCTCTGGACGCAACAAGCCATTATACGTTTTCATATAACAATAACTTAAACAAACTCGACGCAGATTTTGCAGATTTAGATGTGGTATGATTTTGTTCACAAGTGTCTGTGTTGAACTCCAGCTTCCAGGTGAATTTCAATAGTGAACAGCCCTTTGTACGCGCGCCTGTGGAACGGTCACATGAACACAGTATTTTTGTCGCTTGCAACGTCTGCACCCTAACCTTTGTGTCTATGACAGCTTGCCGCTTTGGGACTTTTGTCATACACCCACGTCACCTGACAGTGCTTATCATTCGCGGTATTTCATTGGCAATCAGTTCCCTCCCGTCCAGTTGAAATCGTACGATCTGCAAATGCTCAAGGTGCTGTCCGGTGCACTTGATTTCCAATTGTTCTCAGACCTCTTCGTTTGAGTCCTGTATTATCGCAATCTTCCAAGTCTCAATTGGAGTTTCAGGTTCATTTGATCAATCTGGCCAATAGCTTGCCGACTATTTACTCACTTTCACCTAACCCTGTTGCAGCCTTTTACATTACAGGCTTTTCCTTCTTACAACCGTCTTTTTTTTTTCACATCATCCCATTGACGATAGGGACAGCATTCAAGTCTAGCGATCTTTTCAACCTCCCGTACTCCATTTGTACACTCACCAGACGATCACAATGTATATCCGAGCTGCTACACGAACTAGACTCACCACCTCTTTGTTTTCAACCACCTTTCTTATCGCCATTTTGACTGTCGCAGCTCCTCAGCTCTTTGGCTGTCCAGCAGCACCTTCACATTTGGACGCGGATGGAAAAAAGAAGAAGACACTCGGCGGTGCAGCACATGGCACTTTGGACGCTCTGAACGAGCAGCAAAGCAAGAGTGAATGGACCAAGAAATCAATTCTTATAGTTGATCGCACCGAAAAGTAATCAGCACCCCCAAAAAACACTCGACGAATCCAACATGCTTAACGACCTTTTTATTTTGAAAAACATACATTTCTTTAATTCCAACACTTTTACATTATTCTTTCTCACGTTGGATTATAGCCCATTCGACAGGTGCAATGTCTGATAGAATCACCTCCAATGGGGTTTGACTACGGGCCCTAAGATGAAACCGGCACTCCTAATCTTTCCAGATTTAATGACATCCCAATCTAATGAATCACCCTTTTTAAATTATTTTTCTTATTATTATAATTAACATGCATATATACATATATAACTATTCTCTTGATGATATGTTTCTGTTTATCTATAGATAATGTAAATCTTCCATTTGACTGACAAAAAAAAGCACCTGAAAAAAATATCGTTTGGATTTAAATCAGCAGATAGTCATGTGACCTTCATAATATGGCTTTCTACACGGGGCACCTGACTCTCCCCCCCAAAACACTTGGTTTCTTCAAAGCCAACCGCCACTATTATTCGTCATATTTCTTTTCATGCTATTCCCTCCCAGTTCCCAAACTTATGGACTCTCTTATCTGCTACTTTAATAGTTGCCACCATTTCATCGTCCACCACGAAATTTGCTCTGATTTGGCAACTCTTCATTTTTAAGAATTTTTTTTTTTCCTATCCTTTCCTATCCTTTCCCCACAAACATTGGTTTCAATGTCTTTAGCACCTGGGATTGATGCCTTTTCTGGGACGTACCGGGTGACAGTTGATCCAACCCTTATTAGAGGCCCATCCTCCTCTTCAGGACCAACAGACTCCAGTTCGTCATCCTCAGTTTCAGGGGCCTCATCAACCGTAGGGGTGGAAGCTGACGACGCTGCGATTCCTAGCGACCAGTTTGTATCATTGCGATATTCGTTCCGAAAAGAGTTACTGGATGATACCAAAGAAATACGCATGGCTCGAAATGACAATTCGTACGTTTTTGAAGCCTCTAGCCCACACTTTCTAAAATTTGAGGGTAAAAATCCATCGTCAATAAAAAGTGCACCCATCAATAGGGATACTAGTCCAAGTGATAACGATAATGGCGGTGACACACAACAATCAGTTGCTGGTCCCGCGACTGGCAGTGTATCAAGAATCGTGTCAGGAACTCCCGCCCAGGACACAGACTGTGTGCTGTTATACGATCCCATCACAAAATCCTTTACTTTGCATCCCCTTTCTACAATCTTTAGACTTTCCAACACACGCGAAAAGACTTCTGTTTTAGAGAATGTTGGTGCAATGGCTTCTCAAGCATCAGCAAATTATGTGGCAGGAGAAGCCGAGAGGCAACGACAATTGCAAGTTGAACAGCGTCAGCAAGCCGAGGCAGCGATAACATCATCTTTTGGTTATAATGTAATCAATACGGATATTGAGAGTGGAGCTGAAGAAAATAAACCCGCCACAAAACCTACCAAGGGTCGAAGGCGGAAGGAAATACCCCAACAGGTTCAACAAAAGTCGTTACCAAGTGGATCTGTAACAAATGATGGCTTAATGACTCCAATTATTACTTCAGATAGCCCATCACCAATGCCCACACCATCAAAAGCTCCTCCAGAACCCAAGGTTGAAAAGCCCAAGAAGAGAATAACGAAAAAGGCTGCTGCGGCGGCGGCAGCAGCAACAGGCGAAGAACCAAAGCCTACGATTAAAAAGAAGACTACCAAAAAAGCTAAAGCTGCGGCTGCATTCTCTGAGGATGCCGACGCTATTATGCTCGATGCTGAAAATGAGACCACAGCTACTACCAAGAAAGGAAAGGCCAAAAAGACCACAAAAGGACGTGAGGATGCTCAGGTTAAAGAGCCGGTCAAAGAACCGACGCCTCCACCTCCCGATGTCCCCCAATCACCTGGTGATCTTGACAGTGAATTGGACGAGCTTGCAATTGACTTGGAAGACGCATTGGAAGAAGATCTAAGTGCTGATGAACAGAATGATACCCAAATACCCAAGAACGACACTGTTAATGTTAATCCACCATCTTTGCCGAACGAAAATACAACAACTTCTGAGACCTTGGCGAGTCGCAGATCTAGCCGCAAGTACAAGTATAGTGATTCTGAAGATTCAGATTCAGGAGGCGAACATGCCCGCCAAACAAATGGTACTGCCACAAACAACTTTTCTACATCCACAACTAATACCGTCGTCCCCAGCACTGGCGGCAACTCTGAATATAATAATGCATACGACGAAGACGAGTTGTCGTCAAGTGACGAAGACATGCCCAATGCGGTCACGATTGTCGAAAGCTCGTCTAAACCAGATAAAAAGCCCCGCCAGTTTTCTGTCGTGGAAAAAATTGGTCTCAATGGGCAGCGGCCATCGGGACCAATGTCCCTGACGGCGTATCTTGCCGACACGCGAGAAAAGGAAGAAGAGTTATTGTCCAGTAGTGAGGAAGAATAAGTCTCGATCTCTGTTATTTATTCTTTATTTTAATGTTATAATTACAACAAAAATGATCATATTTTGAGCTTGACAGTTTTTTTTTTTTTTAAAAATATATAATCAATGCATTTTTCTACAATAGTAGAACCATTTTTTTTTAAATCAATGTTTCAAAAGATTTATGTGGACTTGTAACAACAGCATATATTCAAAATATTAAAAAAACGACAAAAAGGAAGCGACCCCGGTGAGGATTGAACTCACGATCTCACGATTAACAGTCGTGCGCCTTAACCAGCTTGGCCACGGAGTCCTGTTATTGTTGTTTTTGTTTTGAAAAAGAGACAGTTATAAAGTAAATGTAGTTAATAGCATACTTGAACAAGTGCAAAAAAACAGAAAAAAAAAAGCCAAATTAGAATGTTTTCCAATGAATATCATAACTTGTGTATTTAGAAACGATTCAGTAATTTGTATACATGTGCAAACCACATGAATGCCATGCTTTATTTTGTAAACATTTGGACTGAGCCACATTTGGGTTCTTACCGAGCTTTGTACCCCACACAGCACCTTTCGGCAAACCAGCAAGCTGGTTGATTATATATAAGGGCTCGCACAAACCTCGCGCCTAACTGTTGGGGTATATATATAATGCATTGATTTAGCCAATTCCTCTGTTTCTCATTTTTTTTCTTTTACCAATTTCTTTTATACCTTTTTTATTATTATTATATATTGCTTACTCTACACACGCCTTTTCTTCACAACCCATTTCCAGTTTATTATCATGTCAGATGCAGAGGCTTTGAAGAAGCTTGACTTGCTCAAGCCTAAAACCGAGTCGAAGGACCGAGTGAATCTTTTTTTCAGGGGAGTAATGCTCGGGCCCAAGTCGTTTCGCGGAGCATGGGCAGCCAACACCATTCCGGACGTTGATTGTGTGGAACACACTTGCTGGGACCCAAAGTCAGTAAACTACGTCAAGCCAGATGTCGGGGTTGGCGAAACACCACCTCTTATGCGCGCTGTGTTTGAGATTAAGGTCACACCGCAGGTGGTGAATCCTCATGGAACCATGCACGGTGGATACCAAACCACGATTTTTGATGTCCTCTCGTCGTTTATCTACATGAGTTTGGACAGGTTTTGGGACGATTACGACGAAAAGGTCAAGCCTACCAAGGCTTTGTGGACTATCTTCGATAAGGCGTCGACTGGGTTTGGAGTATCCAGAAACCTGTCGGCCACCTATATTAAAGCGATTCCCCTGGGCGAGAAGGCTACTCTGGTGATTGAATTGTTGCAGGAATCAAAAACGTTTGTGGTGTATAGTGGAAAGATGTATAACAGCCAGGGACAGTTGTGCACGATTCTTTCGCATGACAAGGTCAAGACTGTTTATAAAAGCAAGGCTTGAGAGCAGTGAGATGTATTACTGCTGTTACTATAGTATCTGAACAAGAGGCTATTGGAGTAGTCTCCTCAATAGCCTCCTGCAAGTATCCCATTGTTTGATTATATAAGTTAGTAATTGCAAAATGTGATGATAGATCGGATGCCTGACAGTGTTAATAGAGGAAACGTGTAATTTGGGGTCATATGACATTCACATGATATATGTATGTAAGAAGTGATATGTAACTTTTGGGTTTCGAGGATGTGTTTTGGTTCCTCCTAAATCACAATGGATTTAATCGCAATCTGATAATAATCAAGCTGTTGATGAGTATTAGTAATAATTGCTAACTGGTAATAATCATTGGTCATCAGCGTTAATCCCGGCGAGGTGCAGGCATATATGACCGAAGCAGATTGGGCAGGAACACGCTGGGTCGGACTCGGAGCCAACTGGATCCAGGGTCAATGAGTCATTATGGAAAGAAGAGAGAAGGAGTCCGTCCCATTGTATTTTGAAAACGGACCCAGGATCTGTCCATGGGTTTCACGTTTTACCGCTGTCGTTGCTTAAAAAAAAAAAAAAAAAAAAAAAAAAACCGACAAAACGTCCCCAGCCTTTTCAACTTTTTCAACTTTTTCAACTTTTTCAACTTTTTCGTTTGGCACAAAGCAGAAAAGCGCATGGACTGATTTCAGATACACAGATATATATATATATACACGCACGTATACATACAATTTCGGGATTGACAGGGTTCTTGTCGATGATGCTGTTGCCTATTGTTTGTCCTATTCGTTGGCTGCTGGTGGTTGCTGGTGGCTGTTGAAACTTGTAAGAATTTTCGTATACACAAAAGGAAAGCCTGGTGAAATTTAACCGTTGCTGTTTAACCGTTTATCAACAGACTGCTCTCGGAAAAGAATGTTCCATTTCAAATGTTTTTTTAATTTGTTATTTATTATTATTGTTTTTTTTTTTTTTTTACTTCTAGTCCGATAAAAATAATAGCCGGAATAACACCAAGTTATTAATAATGAAAATCCAAGCCGGTGTTCTGCTTGCATCGGACGGCTATTACTTCCTGGAAAGTGCAATAATAACTGGTAATGAATCGCACTAGATTGATTAGACTGAGTACGGACGGACTCTCTCTACACCTGCTTTTCTGTTAGAGCAGTATAACATATACGAGTGCATCCACATTGAATCCATATTGAATTGTAATAATGTGTTTTTTGACATTTGACAAGCGTCAAAACCATGGAGGAGCTATTTTAAGCTCACGGCTGAGAATTGATGGGACTTTTAACTTAACCGCTGAAGAGGGCAAAGGGTTCGCACGATTGGGTTTTAAACAAGCCTTTTTAGACGCATTGAGAAACACTGCGAATGGCAGCAAAGGAGTTGGCAAATGCCACGAATAGGCACCTGGGCCTTTTTACACTCGCGTTCCTGCCGGACGAGTTTTTTGACGAGGCAGCTTCACCCTTGGAGTAAGGACATCAAATCCACGCCAAATTTAGCCGTCGCGTGCGCATGTGGTTTCTGCTATTCTACTTTCCGTTTGTCACACGAATGATGGGCTGATGCGCTTCACGATGAGAAAATTAACGTGGCCGCTCCCTAACAGGAAAGCAGTCGTTAAACACAACAAAGGCTGGCGTTTTGTTGTATTAAAGGTCCGCAATAATCATGTCATTTTTTAGATCGGGCTTAACCTTTCTGCAACACCTGGCTGCAGCCACTTTCGATGGTGGGGGCGGTTTTTGGTCTGAATTTAATCAGCTCAACAATCGTAATTAATGAATAACGGCCAGCATAATAACTATACAGCACCTGCAACAATAACAATTGATCCAATTGTCGCTGTCGCTGCCGTTGGGAACCCAGTCCAACCTTTTTTCTCCCCCCTCCTCCCCAGCTCGCTCAACTACGCACTGCCTATTGCCAACCCAGTTCCAACCCTTGTCAAACCGCTGTGAACTCGTCGTTCAAAGTCCCATCAATTCTCTAAATCCCTCGGACTGAACCCCACTCCAAAACCTTCTGCTCCATCAACAGCAACTACCCTGTCTCCCACATCACAGCTCCACGTGACATCCCAAACAAAGTTATGGTTGGTTGCTCTCTTTTGGCCCCACACCCTTTTTTACTCGATTTTTTTACCTCTTGACCTTTCTTTCTTTTCTTTCTTTTTTTTTTTTCTTCTTCTTCTTCTTCTTCTTCTTCTTCTTCTTCATACTCTTTCTCCATCTTCATATCCCTCTTTCTCTTGCTTTCCAACAATGTTTGCTGCTAAGAGAAAGGTCATTGGCTTCTCAGCTTTGGCCATTTCGGCCACTGCAGCCCTGTCTCTTACCTACAACAAAGCCCAAGCTAAGGACCAACAACGAACCTTTGCTGACGTTCACCGCCCTCCTCAAGTTCCTGCTCCTCTTCCCCCTTCAAGATCTCAATTCATTGAAAACCTCAAAAAGTCTGCCACCAATGACGACAGCATCTACGATATTGTCGTTGTTGGCGGTGGTGCCACCGGTGCTGGTATCGCTGTGGACGCTGCGTCGCGAGGTCTCAAAGTTGCTCTTCTTGAGCGCGATGACTTTGCTAGTGGTACCTCTTCTAGATCCACAAAGCTTATTCACGGTGGTGTAAGATACCTCGAAAAGGCTGTTTGGAACCTTGACTACAACCAGTACCAACTTGTCAGAGAAGCTCTTCACGAAAGAAAAGTCTTCCTCGATATTGCTCCTCACTTGTCTTTTGCCCTCCCAATTATGATTCCTGTCTACAAGTGGTGGCAACTTCCTTACTTTTGGGTTGGTACCAAGTGCTACGACCTCCTTGCCGGTAAACAAAATCTTGAATCGTCCTACCTTCTCACTCGCTCAAAGGCCGTTGAAGCTTTCCCTCAATTGAACCCCGATACCATCAAGGGTGCCATTGTCTACTATGATGGTTCCCACAATGACTCCCGTATGAATGTATCATTGGCCGTTACCGCTGCTGAGCTGGGCGCTACCGTTCTTAACCATGCTGAGGTTGTTGGAATTGAAAAGGACGAAACCACTGGCTTGATTTCTGGCGTTGTTGCTCGTGATCTCGAGTCTGAAAATCCTTCAGACATTAAAATTCGTGCAAAGACTGTGATTAATGCTACCGGACCCTTTACTGATTCTATTAGAAAACTCGACGAATTCACCGTCAAGGAAATTGTCGCTCCTTCTTTGGGTGTTCACATTGTTCTTCCTGGGTTTTACTCTCCTAAAAAGATGGGTCTTCTTGACGCTGCCACTTCTGACGGCAGAGTCATTTTCTTCCTCCCATGGCAAGGCTCTACCATTGCTGGTACCACCGACACACCCACAACTATTTCCAACAACCCAATTCCCTCTGAAGAAGATATCCAATTCATTTTGAATGAAATTTCCCACTATTTCGAGGGCAACTTGGATGTTCGCCGTGAAGATGTTTTGGCCGCCTGGTCTGGTATTCGACCTCTTGTTCGTGATCCCAAGGCTAAGAATACCGAGTCTCTTGTTCGTAACCATTTGATTACCGTCTCTGATTCTGGTCTTCTTACCATTGCCGGTGGTAAGTGGACTACTTACCGTCAGATGGCTGAGGAGGCTGTCGAGGAAGCCATTAAGATTGGCTCTTTGACCCCTCCTCGTACTACTGCCACCGAATCTCTTAAGCTTGTTGGTGGTGAGGACTGGTCTCCTCTTCAGTACATTCACTTGATCCAGAAATACCGTGTTGATCCTGAAGTTGCTAAGCACCTTTCCGACAATTACGGTACTCGTGCTTATACCATTGCTAACAGCTTGAAGGAAGCTGAAAATCCTCCTTCTGCCACCCACTCTGTTGCTACTGCTACCCGTGGAACCCGTCTTACTGCTCCTTATCCATTCCTCGAGGAAGAAATCAACTATGCAATTAACTATGAGTATGCCACCACCTCTGTCGACTTTCTTGCTAGACGATGCCGTCTTGCCTTCCTCGACTGTAAGGCTGCCTACGAATCTCTTCCCAAGGTCATTGATGTCATGGCCAAGGAGCTCAAGTGGAGTAGCGCGCGTAAGGAGAAGGAATACACCGAGGGTGTTGACTTCCTCAGAGGAATGGGCCTCACCAATATCAACTAATGACCTCAAAAGAGTTATGAAAAAAAAAAAAAACAAGAAATGAAAAAAAAAAACACAATGTTTCAAAGAGTATTATACCTCGAAACACGTCAAACAATTAATGATGACTTGAAAATGCAATAAGTATATATACACTTATATTAATATGTAAACTATCTAACGCTAATTTTGGATACATTTTGAAAATCTTTTTGAAGTTTTTAATTGCCTTGGATTTGCTCGTGTCGGTGTCGATTTTTCACACAGATCAATCGCGCAGTTTCCATAATATATCACACCAATAACCATTGATCGGATTATCCGGTAAACTTGCTCCCGGGATCCATTCAGAATAACGACGTAGTAATTATTGGGATGCCGGCGTCAGACGGAGAATGCCAGTTTTTGCATGTGGTTTTTTTTGCGTGGGGGGAGACGAGTTCTACTCAAGGTGAAGAAAGCCTTGACAATTTCAATTGAATAATATAGCAAGACAGAAAATAGTAGAAAGCCTAGTAAATACCAAAACATGGGTTTATGTATAGGCCAGTTGGTGAATGGTACTAAGCTCATCGTAGTAGACAGTTTGTAAATTGAAATGATGTCATGGATTGGTGTGAAAAATACGACCAGGTCACGTTATGCCAATCACATGATGCCGTTTCCATCTGGATATCTGGATGATGCCCATCACTGTCTTGTTAATTTGCTTTCTTTGCCTACACGCTTGATCATTATCAATAAACGAAAATAAATAACAAAGAATTGCCCTCTATATCATTTATATGTTGCCTTTTTTTAATACCGTGGAACGATGAACGATATCGTTTCTTTTTTTTTTCCCATCTAGATGCCACTTGATACCCATTAGGCTTGTTTGGAGAACGGTCGTTTTTAGATGGTTGTTTAGTTTTGAATCTTAAAAAGACAGGAGTACCAGGAAATAAGACCTTTAACGTATCCAGCAGCTGTTAATACTCCTTATTCAGATATCTGACGATAGAAGCGACTATTTTGGAAAGTTTCTGGTTACACTTAGGGCTGTTTTTTCTTTCTTTCTGTTTTTAGAAAATGTTTTGTTTACTAGACTGGTTGGACATTTCTCACTAGTTTGGAGCACTTGTATTCCCTAGATTGTTAAGACCGTGCTAGTTGTTTTGCTAAAGGCGTGTCAATTGAATATTTGGAATTACCAGTATCACAGGTGTTAATACGTTTGGGCTATTGCCAAAATACAAATGACACATAATATTTGGGTATCACTGAGAGTCCATGACATTAAAAACAGTTTACTGAGGAAAATTTCACTGGAGTCTAGCATTTTGTTGGAATATGACTTAGTGAACGATACCATTTTTCCTGTATTGGCTATCATACATTGGGCAGCCGAAATCTTTTTGTTAATTTGAGCTAACGAGCTAGTTGAAGGCAATTAGCTCCTAATATATTTTTCGGTGTTAGACACTGATCATCTTTCATTTGATAAACCAATCACCAACAAGTTCTAGCTTGGTGTCTAGCTTCATTTCCAGTGATTCTGAATACTCAGTTTTCCTTTTTTCTCTTTATTTGGTTTTATATATAATATACCACTTTTCCTCCGTTTGAGATTTTTTTTTTAATTCTTTTCAACCAGTCTTCACTTTTACTTCTACTGATTCCAGCAATTATCCACCTTTTTAATCCTTAATCCTCAATCCTTATTATCTACTCTCTTTTCATTCTTTATTTTTATTCTATTCTAAATCTCTTTTGATATCCAAAATGATCACTGTTGTTACCAAGAGAAACGAGACTTTTATTCAACTTGACGACTCTAGAGTCATCACCATTCACGATACTACTAGTCCACCCTTTTATTTTGAAGGAAACTTTTACCGCAGTCATTATGATGTGGAAGCAGCGAGACACAACCTGTTTGCTATTCCTAACAGGGATTCCTTGCTCACTCTGGATGACCAGCATACTCTTCAACAGTATAAGGATTCAGTTGCCCAGAGAAAAAGTATCAGTTCTAAAGTTTCAAAAGGTGTCCAGTCTGACATGAAAAATCAAATGGAAGGGAGTATGGAATTGTCGTTTAAACGAATGGGATACTTGTATGGTCTCGGAAGTATGGCATTGGATATGCCTGTTTGGATGGATGGCTATGTTGACTTGCAAGTGACTTCTCCCCAGACTGTTTTCACGTTTCATAATGAGATTTTGATGAGCGCACTCCGCGATACTTATGATTCGATTGTTGAAATGGAAGGATACTACAACTCGGTGATTAATGACCTTTGGGAGGGTCGAATGCTTCCTACTGCATCCAACTATCGTTTGATGGGTAAATATGTCAATCTTCACAACTTTATTCTTCATAAGGTTCCTCGAATTGGCGCCTTTGTTGTTCCTAGAAGACCAAGGGATCTGAAAGCTGCGACCAGGGACATGCTTTCCAAATACCGACGAGTTCTTTGCTATATCACGAGATTGTGTTCACAGGTCAATGGTTTCTTTAATACTTATGACCCGAAGATCACGTCGAGCATTTCTCTTGGTGTATTGATCAGTGGCTCTGAGTATGAAAAAACTGCTTTATTCAACAAACACAACAAGGACTTTTACTGGAAAAAGGTATACTCTTTTTACTTTAAAGGTATTCCAACAGAGTTTGCTTATCGTTCCTTGACTGATCCTCCACGTGTGAATTATCATGATGGTCCAAGCTTGATCAAATTTGTAAAGGTGCCACCAGTTCCTTTAAACAAACCTTACCAGCCAGGTTATGACTATGTTATACCCGACTCTCCTGCTACTAGATCTGCGAAAATTGATCTTTGGGCTGCATCTTATACCGGTTGCTACACACTGGACACTTTACCTCCCCAGCCATATTCTTACATGCGCACCCAGTATCAATATTTGGCTCCTGCTGTCACATTTAACGAACCAATACGCTTTAGCACCAACCAACCACAACTTCATTTGGTGGCAAGTGCTAGTTCAAACGAGCAAGACTCCACCGACTATGCGGATCGTAGTTCCAGTCAAGACTCGGAATATGGGAGTGTTGAAACAGATGGCAATGTTGGACACAACAACCATGTTGAAGAAGGTGAAGCAAATGGTAATGCTGAAGAAAGTGAAGAAGTCAATTTTGACAATCTCCACAATGTTGGAGAAGATGAGGACTTTGAAGAAGAAGGAGATGATGAGGCTATTGGCCAAGGCGAGGGTGATGAATATGCAAACGATGACTATGACGATGACGCGACTCTTGTTGGAGACGATGACGAATATGGTGGCGCCCTGGAGCGTGCTCGCCTACTTTTTGAAGAGTTTGCGAATGAGGATAATTTGTTTACTCAGAATTACCGGCTGTTGAGGGAAATTGGGGAAGACCGATTTTCTCTGCATTTTGAAGATGGCGAAGAAGATGAAGAAGAGGATGGAGGACAAGAGGTGCAGGAAGAAGACGACGACGATGACATATATGTTAGACTGCCAGTTGCGCCAAACTCTTCTTTGCCACGAAGACGTCTTCGTATCACGTATCGCTGATTGATGCACATTTCTCGAGACATGTATGGTAACAAAGCCAAGCTAAACTTGAAGAGAATATAAGGCTTAGAGTCAGGTATTAATCAACATGTTTTTATATTTGTAAACAAACATATATTGTAAAAATATTTAAATTATATTTAAAGTCATGACATTAATAAAAATAATTATATGAATAACATTACTGGTAACAAAGTTCAATGCAAAATGAGATGTAAAACGGTTTAGGTGTATCAACGAAACAAAATAAATGGAAAACAAAAACAATAAAATAAAATAAAGAATAAGAAAAGATACAAGTCGTACAGGGAAATAATTTATGTAATGTAAAAAAAGGAAAGGAAAAAAATGTATCTGTGCTGATGAATTTATGCTACTTGATAGGTCAACTAGCCAACGAGAGCTTTGGATGGAATTTCAGCAATCAAAAACGGCACTTCAATTTCTTCAAGACGAACGGCACCATATGCCAATTTTCTCATCTTTATAAAGTCTTGGTACTCTCTAACTACCAGGTGCCATTCGTTCATTGAGCGGCCGCTGTACTTCCAAAACTTGTCATTGTCGCGATACTTTGCAAGAGCCCGTTCGCGCGAGCTGAGATGGGTATATTCAAATTCACGGTTGATCACATTGCTGGGGTCATCTTCGCTGTCGTCGTCTCTAGAGGCAATAGCCTGGGTACGGTGAGTTGGAGATGCAGTGGCAGTAGGTATGGCACTGTTATTGGCGGTAAGAGAAGCGCCAAAAGTACCAGGTTCGTTAGCAGGAGTAACTGTACCACTGTCCGTAACATTAGCACCCACCTCTAACAAGTCAAATGGATTGGCAGCGAAAGAGGTGGATGGCGTAGGAGTAGCATCCGGATCGGAAGGGTTGATGATTCCTAAACCATTCACAGAAAGATGTGGTACAACGACAGTGCCATTGCTATCACGGTGATTAGCTTCAGGGAATGACTGTCCATCAGTAGAATATATAGATGATATGGAATGTGCAGTCTTGTGGCTATTTTCTGTAGTAATGGTGGTATTTGTGGGAACTGAAGAAATTAATGTGGTACCAGAATATGAGGAGGGCATTGAGGAATGACTCTCATTTGTAGGGAGTAATGCAGAATTACCAGACTGTCGTTGAGTATGGATGCTACCGAAAGAGAGCTCACTACTAATGCTGTCACTATTCTTAAGTACTGGGAACCCAGAAAAGTCTGAATATTCTGGACGGACAGGAGAAACTGTTTGCTCATCCCTAGTTTCGGGGAAAATAAATGTGCTAGGTATAGTGGCTTCTTCAGCATTAGGCATTATCTGAGAAGTACTATCCAAAATAGTTGGAGAAGATGTTTCCGAAGTAGAACATGATGAAGAAGTAGAGCATGAAGTAGAAAATGTCTCAGGAGATGGAGAAGAGCTAATGTAATGACCCAAAATATCGCTTACATCTACATCTGAAGCGTGCCCATGACTATGGGCAGAGATGGTAGATATACCAGAGCCAGAAGATCCCGGTGCAATAAATAACTCTGGAGGAGGTGGAGCAGGGTACGATGGCTCCGGTAAACGGAATTCTGTGGCTTGAATGGCAGAAGGCTGGGAGTTTTGGGTATCATGATCATACAAATCTAGAACTCCTCGAAGGTGGCCCTTACTGCTGGCAAATCCGGATTGACGCAAGCCAAGTAATGAAGCAGCTGTTCGATTAGAAAGAGTATCTTCGTCCTTTCCATAACTTGCTCTCGGGGAGTCAACATTACTAAACCCAACAAAACCGCTGAGTGCAGGTGTAGTGGAAGATATGACTGAGATTCTAGGGCCACTCACAGAAACAGTAGTTAATGCTGCAGCCATCTCCATGGCACCAACAGAAAGTATTACACCGCCAATTCGCACGCCAATAACGTCAAAAATCAGGGACTCGTCGTGATCAGAATATGATGAAGAGGTAGTTGGCATAGGCCCACCAACAGTAGTACTAAACCGTCTATAATGGTTTGTTCCATGGTATTGTTGAGCTGCATCACTATTACCTCCATAGTATTCATCTTCTGAATCAAAAGGCAATCTTGGAGGAGCGACGAAACATTCAGCAGATGCCGACCCTCTTCCTGAAGATCCAGAGTTCTTTTGTTGATAACCAAAATAGCTCTTGGTCAAGTAAAAGTAATAATCGCCGGAACTTGATGAAGACAAACCGTAATGTTGAGAGTATGCATGAGATTGATAAGGTTTCTGAGAATTACGTCTATTGCTGATGAGTTCTTGTTGCCGGCGAATAGACTCCTCACACTGATCAAGAGCAAATTTGTACTGAGGACGAACAATTTCGGGTCTCTTACGGAGAATTTGGGGTGGAGCTGGGATAAGCGACATGGTCAGCGAAGAGTCTCCAGGGGCTAAGTTTACACCAGGGCTGTTGCTCATTCGTCCATTCATCATAGAATTGATGTTAGAGGCGGAGCTACTACGTCTTGACAAAGTGCTGAGTCCGTTCTGATGGCTATTTTTGCGAGAAAGACTAGTTAAATTGGATCCACTAGCAAATAGATGCTGAGACTGAATATCCAACTGCTGGTGCTGGGAAGGAAGAGGTGGAAGTGGCTGGTCTAACAAAGAAGATGAACCCGAAGCTCCATTCTGTGGTGCCTTCTGTTGTTGCAAGGATACTGCAGTAGATGATACAGAACGAAACAAGCCACTACCTCTACTAAACCTTTTGGTTGAAGACATGCTAGGTGATCTATTACTTCTAGAACCCGAAATAGTAGAACCATCATCTTCCTTATTACTACTTGATTTTGAAGTAGAATGTGTGCCATTGACGCCATTTGAAAGGCTCTTTTGGTAAATAGAGCCCGGAGAAGGTGGAGTAGACGCGGAAGAGGAGCTAGAAAGGGGTGTTTCAACGAATGAAGATGAAAAGATTGAAGATGCTCTCGAAGTTGTAGAAGGTGGCGAGCAGCTTAAAATTTGACCAGAGCCAGTATTAGCAGTGACATGAGATCCAGGTAAAGAACCAGGAATTACACATTGAGATGGAATAGGAACAGGTTTACTACTGGTAGTAGGGATATCTTCATCCTCTTCGTTTGACTCCTCAGATGACTCTGGAAGTGTGAAGATAGTAGAAGATGGGTGTTCCAAGGCATCATAGAACTGAGAAGTTGAAATGGATTCTGGGGAACCGGATGGAGACCCTTTTGAATTCTCAGAAGCTGGAGATTCCTCAGTAGTTGATCCTAATGAACTACTGATAGTACGATCAGAGACAGTGGGGTCAGAAGATTCAGAATTCAACTCCATAGAGTTGGGAACTCCCAGAGAAGCTGTATCACTAGCCCGGTTAGTAGACAATGCGAGATTTGCTTCACGAAGGGCGGGCTTCTGAATTTTGGGCCTGGTGCCTGACACGGCTGATTGTACAGCAGCCGTGCCATCACCATTTGTGCCTTGTTCATTCGGAGAAACTGAAACAGTTGTAGGTGTGACGCTCAAGTCAAGGGCAGAGCTATTTAAGCTATTAGTTGAGTTCATTATGTGCTCTGGGGTCGAAAATGATGAAGAGCTTTGTGTTCCAAAATACTTTCGTAGGCCTGATCTCTTACTTCCACTCTTGAAAATATCCCACTTCTTGCGAATGCTAGATGTAGATTTCAACGAAGCCTGTACTGAAGCAGCATCATCATCATCATATCCAGATATGCTTGAAATGCTATTTCTACTAAACACACTTTCTCGAGAAACTGTTCTAGAGGTCGAAATTCTGGACAATGGTCTAGAGGATCCACCCATAGTCAAAAGATTACCGGTGCTACCCCTTGTAGAGGGCTTGGCCAAAGGCAAGGATGTATCTTGCGAAGAGTCTGAAGAGTTAGCAACCAATGCAGCAATATTCAAGGAACTGTTAGGCAGCGAGACACTAGCTCTTGAGCCACTAGAGCCAGGGATTTTGATGTTGCTCTTGGATTTGCTCCTCAGGCCAACAGCACTAGTAACAGAGCTCAGGGCTGAAAACTGATTAGAGCTAGAATTTTTGAGGTCATTGGAATCAGGCATTGAACTAAGGCCAAGGGTACTATTACTGCGAGAACTGATACGGGATGCCATTGGCAACAAATCAGGAGCTTGAGCCATTGTAGGATAAGAGTATGCAACGTCATCAAAAACTTCATAAGGATCAATACGTCTGGGCTGGGGAGCACGAACCATTGCAGATGATGGTTGGCCTTTTAATGAAGGTGTAGCACAATGTAGCTTGGTATTAGAGTTGCCGTTGGAGCTATTGCTAATAGGATGGATATGCCCACTACCATTGTCATTGAAAATCATGGGAACAGCAGTTGGATGAGGAGGCTTGACAGCAGATGCTGGGTTGTAAACGATTTTAAGTTGTCTGTGGAGAACAGGAAGACAAGGAGCAGCTGATGGAATAGGCCGTTGAAGAATTGTTGAAACTTGGGCAAGTTCAGTGAATCTTTGGAACGTGTATGTGAGTCGTTGGTTCAGAAGGAATCGCACATCTGTGTTATAGTTTGCAAATAATACAGAAGTGAGGAAGCCTGAATCCGATCCTACCGAAGCGACGCGCCAACATAAAAGACGAAGGAAATAAGAGCGAACTAATGGGTGCCAATGGCAAAAGTATCGCTTCCACATTTGCGGAGACAATAACCAAACTGCACAGTTCCAGCGGAGACCTTCTTGCTCATCAAAGTACAAGTCAAAAATAGATTCTTGAAGTCTTGTGTTTGAAGCTGTCGAGCCATCAGTCCCTGCACGACTCAATTGGCTCTTAGCAAGAGAACTGTGGACCCCATCAACCGTAGTTGTTGTACCAGGACGTCTAGAAGATGAAGAAGGAGATGATGCAATTGGAATATGGTCCCACACGTTAAACAAAAATGCTAGAGCTCTAAGTTCTGTGTTAGAATTTTCGCTCGCCAACATGCGTTGGACCACTCTAATCCAAAAGTCCCAATCAACAGCAGTATCCTTTTGAATTGCTATCCGATGCTTAGTCCGTGGAGAAGAACAGAGAACCAAGGAAGAAAGAAATTCTTCCACAAGATCACATAGAACCACACACGAATCAATATCATACAAGTTGGTTTGAAACGCAAGTGCATGAAGCATCTTTTCAAGCTGTGTGCAGTAAGGCTCAAAGTATGGTGTACAAGCATCGTCATTGTGAAGGATCTCACGGATTACACCAAGTATCTTTAACTGGTCAACCCGTCTTCGACCAACAGCTACAGGTGCAAGGTTCACAGCATATGAATTTGGAAGGAAATCAATACCATCTTGTGGTGTGCTATTCATGCCACCCATATGTCTAGTTGAATTAGGGGGAAGCGCATTACTAAACGAATAACAATAACAGGTTAGTAAATGTAGCTATTAATATGTAAGCGGTTTTTTTTTTTTTTAAAACAGCAGAACGTTGGGGTGTGGCCGCATGCGTTTATATTTTACACTTAGATGCTTTTATCCTTATTCGGAAGAGGCAAGATGTAAATTTTTTTTTCTCGTCACAAAAAATAATGCAGCTAAACCTAGAAATAATCGGCAGGATCATGAAATCTTTGATATACCAATATCCCAAAGGATGTATTTGTTCCGCTCCGAAAAAAAAAAAATACCTCTAGATTACATGCAGCCATGTGGCGTCCCTGAAGAATTTTAACTGCCCGAATGCACGAAATCCTATGTTTCTAGCCGGGCAATCGGTTACCTTTCAGTTTGCAAAGCCCTGTTCACGTCATTTAAAAATGTTCAGCCGATGGGGGAAAAAAAAGTACTTACGACATAAGACCTGACAATCTGAGATTATGTAACTGGCCATGGTATTGAACCGGAGAAGCTGGCAAAGCACCAGGTGTTGGAGATGCAGTTGAACTTGAATTTTTGTGATTTCCGTTATGGCTACTGCCATGATTATTATTGTTATGCAAATTAGTTGATGATAGGGGTGGAGAAATGGATCTACTATTAGGTTGGGATGATGAAGAAGAAGATGTTGTCTTACTGGCAGGACGAGGCGGGTGTACAACTGAATCTAAACCACCCAGAATAAATGCATGGATAACTATGAGACCAGGAGCTGCCAGATGCATGTTTCTTGGAAATTGCTGTGGATTAACTACCTGAATAGAACCATTAGCAAACCCATTGAGCCCAAAGCCAGAAGCAGGGGCAGAAGCTGCTGTAGAGCTAGAGGTGTATTTACGTTCGTAGTAGTAACTGTTATGGTTGTTGTAGGCAGCAGCAGCAGTAGCAAATGAAGCTGCCTGGGCGGAGTTCCGAGAAGCAGATGTCATAATCTTAGATAAGAGGGTATAGTAATGTTTCAGAAACGAGTAAAACACATCACTGTTGAAAGTGGTCCAACGACGGGCCCAAGGCCCGTAAATGTCACCACCACTATTGGTCAACTGTGCTGGGACAGGAGGTCTTGTTACAAAAACATTAGTTACCGAAGACTTTCTAACAAACCCTGATGAAGGAGCAGAAGAAAACGATGATGAAGTGTTGTGTGAGCTTGTTAATCGGCTGGGAGTTGTTTTTTGGGTATCGTTAGTGGAGGATGTCTTAGACGCTGAAGAGAAGAAGCTTTTTGTCTTTTTAGAACTAGAGACTGATTGCTGCGCTTGGAAAGTCTTGGGCTTGTCATTCAAAGAGTTGGAAGCGAGTGAGGAGAGTGCCAAGCCTTCCTTTTGCGTACTGCCAAAGGTTGGCGTTGTACGGTTTAATGATGGCAGAGTATAAGTATATCCCACAAGGTTTAAGACATGCGTGGGGAAGAAACATCGCATTTGAGAAGCTGCCTGCTCTAGGGTTGTCAACTCGGGCTGAATTAAATCTCCATGTTCCGGTTGTTGTGAATGTTGGTCTTCACCTGCAAATGAGACACCAACAATTCTATCAACTAGTGTGGGACCAACTCGTAGCAAATAGAGCAATGGAGCAGCAATTCCTGGGGCAAAAAAGAAAGCATGAGCAAGGACCTTTCCTGCAAAAGCTGAAATAGAAACAGGAACTGTTTTTAAAGCAAGTTTGTTAAGGACCCAAGCCAAGGTATCATAGAGCGAATCCTCATACATCTTTCTAGCACTCACAACAGCAGCTGGTGTTGGAGCCAAAGGAGAGTTGGGAACCGGAACTGAATTTGATACATCATTCTCGTCATTGCTGAGAGCAGGGCTTGAGTATGCTAAAGGACTGTTGAAACTTGAATGACTATTGAAGCTTTTGAACGATGCTGCATATCCTTCTCGGGTTGATGTCTCAACACTGATGTTGGGAGCCATGGGAGTGTATTCACAACAAAGTTCAACCCATTCAAAACGAGCCATAATACCAGATATGGCTTCCAAATAAGCAGAACGATCTGATCCTGCAACTTGCCTTTCTCGATCCTTTAATGCTTCAAGCAATCCAGTCCACCATTTGTGGAAAATCTTGACCCTTTTTGTCAAATCAGAAGGACTTAATCTTCCATTTTGAAACATACTACTCTTTTTTCCATTGGCTGTAGAGCTGTTGGTATTAGCAGGAGTATCATTTTTAGTGTCCGAAGATGCAGAGGACAAGTTATTTTCCTCGTAATCAGCATTCAAGTCTCCAACTTGGCGACGTAAGAAACTCAAAAGGCTCAACCGAAGGATATTAGCCTTGTTAACGCCATTTTTTGAATTAAATTTACTAAACTCAGAGTCCAATTTTTTGAACTCTTCGTGAAACTCATCTTTAGAATAGCCTGCAACCCCACCATCCTTCGAATGGTGATCTTTATGCTGATGGCCAAATAAACGAGAGCTATGCTTATCGGAGTGGCCATGGACAAATGAAGATATCGAGCTTAGTGATCCAAAGGACGAATTGCTTGCTGCATTAGTCGCTGCTGCCACAGCTGAAGCCAATGAAGACGAAGTAATACTAGGAGTAAGATTTTTTCCAAAGGTACTGGGTGAAGCTGTGCCGTCTGGAGTTGCTGAAAAACTACTATAGCCGCTGTAGGTTCCTCCATATTGATTATCGGACGCATTGCTAGTGTTACTAACAGTTGTAGTGATGTGGTTGTTTTTACTGCTAGTAGTTGATGTGTCTGAATGCTTAGATCTGTGACCATTGTTGCCACCCTTGAATGATGAAATTAGAGACGATGCTGAGTGTCGAAGGCGCAGAGAGGCAGGTTTAGAAGAGGATGACCGCTGTTGTTGCTTTGGGGGTGTTGAGGGAGTAGATGGTGTATTTAACGCTCCGTTAGCCGATGCATTGTTTGTTGAAGAGTCACTACCTCGTCTATGCATTGTTTTAGGGGGAACACTAACGCTCGACCTCGATGCTGAACGGGATCTACCTGTTGTAGGGGATATAGAAGCTCGATCAGCGCGTTGGCTATCAAATATAAATTTTTTAAAGCTGCTGTTACTATAGTTTACTGAATGAGAGGAGGACTGGGGACTTGAGGTGATGCCATAAAAAGAAGCCAAATGTGGATTTGGAGGAAGTAGATTTTCGTTATGTTCGTCGTCGTCGTCGTCGTTGTTGTTGTTGTTGTTGCAGTCTTCTTCAGTGCTGACAAAGGTTGAAAGAGAAACAGAGTTGGAGCCAAAGACTGGTGCAGAAGTAGAAAGTATATTAATGTCAGAAGGATTTGTTTTGCTATCGGGACGAACTAAAGAAATGTCATTGGTAGTAGTAGAGGGAGACGAGGACGTGGAAGTGGAAATGGGAGATTGTAAAGGTATCCCAATATGCTGAAGGGTTGTTGTGGTGACGGATGAAATAGAAGATGTGACAGAGGCAGGCGGTTGGGAGCGTTTGACAGGTTTTGAGGGATTTGAAAATGAATTTGGTAGAATAGTAACGGTGGCCAAAGGCGTTGGCTTGTCTGGTTGAATATCAGCATCTGTTTCAACAATATCAAAATCCAGAACGTCATCAGCGCTAAGGCGTTTCTGGAACAAAACAGAGGTAGTTGTGTATGGCTGTTGCTGCTTGTTCTTCTTTTGAAAGGGATTACCCCAAGACCGAAACATTTTCGAGGAGGAGGTTGAAGAAATGGATGGCGAGGGAAGAGAAGAAGAGTGAGAATGTGAAAACTGTCTTGTAGGAGAAGAAGGTTTGGAAGAGTCTGTAATAGCAGCATTGCTGAGCTCTTTGGGACTAGCACCAAATGAATTATTAGGGCCACTGCTTGGGTGAAACTCACTGACACCAACACCCAAGCTCTCCAAGGCCGCTAGAGAACCGTCTTCCGAAGCAAGCTGGGAATTTGGTTGGTGTTCTTGTCGCACAACTGTAGAGGGTTGAGCTAGTGAAACAAGGTTATTATTAGTAACATGGACGTCATTACTAGCAACGCTCACAGCAGCGACGGGTAATTGGGGGGTTTTTGCTGCTACTGCATGACCGAAATCTGCGTGGCCTCTGCCGTGCTTGTTATCGAAGGTTGTTTCGGGTTGGGAGGCATGAGTTTGATCTGTGACAGGATCATGTTCATGATAAAAGTCCAGGAACTGCTCGGTTATTTGCGACGACTGGCTTGGGGAGCGTGGCCAGGAGGAGACGACGCTTGGAAACAGAGGCAATGCAGGACTATGCGGCAGTGGCAGCGGGGGATCTGTTTCGGTGTCGGGTGCCAATGTCACCATGGACAGAGCTTTCACCTTTGGCGGATCATTCTGGTGGAAAGAGCGTATCGGCGTGACAGTAGAGGCACGTGATCCCGAAGAAACAATGGGAGCCGCTGGTTGTAGGTGGAGCGATGCACCAATGCTGAATTCTTCAGGGTGATCCAAGCGACTTTGAGCGGAGCTGTTGGATGTTTGTTGCTGCTGCTGTTGTTGCTGCTGTTGCTGCTGTTGCTGGGGTTTATCACGTTTTTTGTGGAAAATTGAGGATATGATTGAACCAAAACGTTTACCAGGTTTCGCAGCACTAGGCGATTGACGTGCAGGCTGTGGCTGCGATAGATTAGAGCGAACCTGGGCTGTGCCTGAGGAGGTGGAATTCGCGACAGAATTTAGCGGGTCTTTGGAAGCACCGGCGCGATTGTTGGTCATTTTGGTAGCAATGTCAGCAAGATGAAGAGACGCAGGCGATTGACGCGTATCTTCTTTCGTCAAACGTGGGTGAGAGAGAGTGGGCCCAGCGTGGTGAGACAAGACTGGAGCGGAATCCGGAGGATACGAAACAGGGGTAACGGAAGAAGCAGAAGAGAGAGGGAAAAGGGAAGGAGAAGAAGAATTTGTCAATTGGTTTGAAAAACTTAAAGATAGATCCAAATCATCAGAAAGCAGATCGAAAGAGAACGAAGGATCGGCGGACGTCGTTGCGTCAGCCATTGCGAGTTATAACGCACTTGAAATAGCCAGAACGAAACCCAAAAAAAAGCCAAAAGGAGGGAAAGTCGGGTGGAAGAATAGATATACGAAAACACAGGGCTTTGTATGGAAGAAAAGAGTAAAGACGCCCAAAAGCAGTGAAACTCTAGAGCTAAATCTAAATGATGTGCGCTGGAAATATAAATGGGAATTTGGACAAGAGGTTATCTGGTGATGATATTAGAGAGCGGAACGGAGCAAAACGAGTGTATGAAGTGAAAGAAGAGAAGTGAACAAAATAAAAAAGAAGAACGAGGGTGTCTTAAAAGAGAGAAATAAATAAATAAATATAAATAAAATAAAAAAAAGGGTAAGCTAGCGAGCGTAGGTTGGTGAGAAAGGTGATGTGAGTATGGAAAGTGATGGGAAAATAAAAGAGTGGAACGGTGGAAGGGCCTTCCTCTGCCCCAGTAAATTTGGCTGCTGCTTATTTACGTGCTACAAGCACCGACGACTGTGCTGGCTGCTCACCTAGCGAAAGCACACCTGCTTGTTAGCTTATTTGCTTATTCGATTTTAGACTGATAACGAGTTATTTCTGTAATAAAAAAATAAAAATAAAAAAAGTAAAATAAAAAAATAAAAATTATAACAACACCTAACCAGAGCCATAGTCCAGCTGTAGAAAACGACCCTGCTCCATCACCACCTAGCTGTATTTACACACACACACACACGCAAATTAGCTCAAGCACACGCATCCACACCCATCAGGCGTGGAGATGGACCCGCCGCTAAGCATTGCAATCTCTCCAGCACGGCCTGTTGTTTCTTTTTCACACACGGTTCGACCTTGTTTTGCGGTAACCGCAGCTGTAATAAAACCGCCTGATTGCAACTGCACCACGCTGGTCGACGGCTTGTTTACTTTGTCCACTCGTTCCGGCACTCTCAGTTCCACGTGACCGTGGCATGTTGCTTGTAACAGCGCGGAATTGCTCCACGTTCACCAAAGACCAGCCCAGCCCAGCCCAGCGGTTCCCAAGCACTGTGCGTTTACCATATTGCTGCTTTAAAGTTCACACACACACACACACACACACCGCCAGCCTATGTTCCAACTTAGCGCCGGATGCAAGGTTTGCCGTCTCGTTCTTGATAACGATCGTCAGCTCGGTGAAAAGACTTTGACGTTTATATAAACAAGCGTGTCCAGTCTTGTCGATACTCAAACTGTTCTTGTTCCAAACTAGCGGCTTTGCCCTATTTTGTTCTTGTCGTTTACAGCAACCGCGACTCAGCTACCTTTCTTCTGACTTCGTGTCAACTCTTTTAAAGTTACACACCTCGCGCATTCAGAACCATGTCTTTGGATCCGGCTTTTTTGCTAGTGTCGTTGTTGTTGTTGTTGTAAATACTCTTGCCTCGGACTATCCTCCTCAATTGTGATAACACTACCGTCGCCTGGTTCACTGCATCCCCCACCCCCCTTTCTCATATTGCCCATATTGCCCATATTGCTCAGTTACTTGCTACCAATCTTGACCTTGCCTCTGCATCTGAAACACCTTTCTTTAAGTTTAAGCTGGACTGGGGACTCCCTCTGAGCCACGTATCGCCGCCATGTCCGGGTAACTCGTCGTCGTAACTAGGCACATGCTAATCTTCCTTGTTCGTTACCAAGTGTTATAGGCTGTGAATTCAATTCCGGGTTAATCCCAATAGATCGTCTCCAGCATTCCATATACTGCTCAGTCTCCCCTAGACTGTGTTTCTCCTTTTTTTTTTCCTGGGTTTCTATATATACTTTTGTGTACTTCTGTGTGGCCCATTTTAATGCCCGCATCTATATATATATATATATATCCTCACATCTACTTTTGAGATTGGCCCTTCCCCACTACCCCTTAGATTCTTTCTGACATATACTACTAAAATAATCTTTAAAACAGAGCTAAATACCTTTTCCTTTCTTGTTTTTCATGTTTTTCATGTTTTTCCCATTTCTATAAATCTACCCTAGAGGCTCAATTACTCACCTCCCGGATTGCCTTTCTCAAAATAGTCTGTTCTAGACTATGCTTTATTGTATCTTTGTATTATTGTATTACTCTGTATCTTTTTTCATTAATTATCAATTAGTTTAATCAATTAAATGTATTTAACAAGTTAAATAAAGCATGTGCTACCTCTGCACACCTTTTGGCCTCATACCTACTCTAAAATGCATTTTTTTTTCCTACTTTCCTCTGTGCCTCTTTACAATAAGCCAGCAGGGAACTTTGCAAAATCAATTTGGTCCACAACGTCCTGCTCCTGGTTTCCACCAATCATCACATTCTTGTATAATACTCTCAATCTGAACTTGAGACTGCCTCCTGGCTTTCCACTAACCTTAAGTTCTTGTGATGAGCTTTCACCATGGCTTATACTGGTTTTACTTAGTGCCTTGATTGTCAGCTTTTGAGTCTTAGAAACTGCAACCTGCAAGTTCAAGTTGTCAACACGAACATTGGGGTTGCTGCTAGTGTTGTAGAATCGAGCAAGAATAACAAGACTTCCGGGCTCTTCTTTACGAACAGGCTCTAAAGTAACCCGCAAGGGTGCCTTGGAATAGGCCTCAATCTCTCCAATGTTGAGTGTCGACTGAGTTGGTGGTGGTGAAGTGGGAGTGCTGTTAGTAGCGGAGCCACCAAAGAGCCCATCAAGGCTGTTGTTTGAGGGTGCAGCAGCAGGTGTAGGTGCCGGGGACTGCGAAGGTGCTGGGGATCCAAAAAGATCCAAAATATTCTGGTTGGCGTTGACAGGCTTAGATGGTGCACCAGCACTGGCCGATGTTGGGGCAGGAGAACTTGATCCACCAAACAAGTCTGATAACAAGTCCGTGTTTGTCTGTGTAGGAGCTCCTAGCCCAGAAGATGATCCACCGTTTCCAGCGCTGCTGCCAGAATCATCACCCATCAAGTCTAATAACAAGTCACCAGCTGATGCCTCGGCAATTGATCCAGCCCCAACCTTCTTTCCAGAAGTTCCGGCAAGATTGTTTGCTCGCTTAGTAGCTGACTTGGTGGGATAGCGTTTAGCATCCTTCTTCTGCTTCTCCTCCTCATATCTTTTACTGAGCTCCTGGTTAAGTGCTGGAGCTGGCATTTTATCAAGTACACCCTTGCGAACATCATTATACTTGAACAAGGTAGAATACTCGGCAACACGTTGCTGAATTTCAGCTTCAAGGTCAATGCGATGAGCCTGAAGAATCATTCTAATTCGTTCAATTTGAGCAGAATTGCTGAGTCTTGTTGATAGCTTCATTAAAGCGTTCAAAACATACTCCTTGACTGGTTGAGTAGCATACGAGCTTCCTAAGATGGTATCTAGCAAGCCAACAACCTCAACTTCACTAACTTCCTGTGTATCTCCATCCTCGTCGTAGTTTCCTCCATTAACCAAAACATCACCATACTCGCCAATCAGCCAAGTACCTGCCAATGTTAACCCTTCTTGAGACAAATCACTTCGTAAAGCTGAGTACAACTTTTGAACAGTGTATAACTGGAGATCTTGAGAGTTTTCAACAAGAATAACAAACGAAGAAAGAACATTCTCTTTGGTATAAGCGCCTGCAAGCTTGAGCATGCGAATAATGGTGTCAATGTGCCAACGTCTGTTAGGAGCACATTTTTCTGCAGCAATTGCAATTTGTGATGCCAAGTTGGCCTTGAATTCTGTGTCGGCGGTTTCCAAAAAGGTAAGCAGCTCACGGATCAAAACTCTGATATTTTGTTCGTTGATTAATACATATGCAAGTTCGAGAGCTCGTCGTCGAATAGAAATATCGCTGTCTTTTAAACATTCAATAATGGTGGCACGGTGTCGCTGAACTGCTGTAGGTTCTCGCTCAATAACTTGCAATAAGGTGTTGAGAGCTACATATCTAGTATTATTGTCTCTGTTACTCAAGAACTTACCAAGAATGTTCACACCCAAAACACGCAATGCAGAGTCAGCCTCGATGGCAAAAATGGTTTGAACAGCCTCATACAAAACGGAGTTACCGACATTCTTAGATGAGTCGGTGTTGGATGCAATCTGGGCAAGGATGTCGCTCATAGCTTCAGAGGCCTGAGCATCGCCAGCACCGAGGATTCTGAATAATCTGAGGATTTTGACTTGCAAAAATGGATCAGAAATACCAGTAACATCGTGTTCTGGAGCATATCCGGACTGAGACAATACTTTAAGATTCTTAATGAGAAGGGGTAACACCTTTCGGTAATTGGGAATCTGATCTGGGTTATTAAGACAGATATCAGTGATCAATGCAAGGCCACATAATAAAACACCGTGGTTCTTGTCGGAAAGCAGTAACTTGGATTTTTCAACAAAATTCTCCTCAAAATCTGGAACCTTACGGATGATTCTCATGGCACAAATGGCTGCTTTCTTGCGAAGGTAAGGGTTGGACGATGTAAGAATCTTTTCAATATCGGCAAACAGATCTCTAGCCATTTCGGTAGACGCAATGTTACCCAATGTACACAATGCCAAAGACACAATATACTGGTTGGGGTGTTGCAAATCATTGGATAAAGAGTTAGTGACGAGTGTTAAAACTTCTTGATTCTCATCTAAAAGAAGCATTGTACCAAGGTAGCCTAGTCTCTTGTCTGAGAATCGAGGCGTGGCTAAGAGCTTTAAACATTCAACTTGACCAAAATGAGTTCGTTCTCCAAGAGTGAAAAGGTATAACAGCTTAGCAATATTCTGGCGGCGGACATTGTTGTCAGAGTAGTCCTCACGGAAAGAAGTACGAATGGCGGCGGACTCTTTTTGAATAACAGTGCGTTCGTCAGCAATGGTTTTAGCGGCTCTCACAGCCTTGATGAATTGCTTCAAATTTGTCATTGCAGAATGGGGTCTTTGTTGAACACTATGATTGTCGGTACTTTAACTTTGAACGAAACAAAATATATAATTTTGATGAATATGAAACAGTGAAAAGTATCAGGTCTAATAACCAGAAGGTTGATAAAAGAGCACAATTATTAGATCCAAAAACGTTCTTGAACAGAGATCCGGTTAAAAAACCTGCCTGTCCTTCTTTTGCTTAAGATGAGGAAATGGGAGTTGCAACTATGAGATACAGTCTGGCTCAGTGGTGGAAAGGGGACGGATTCTAATGGATTAGGGAGTATAAACGGTGATCTTGGGGTATATATTGTGATGGAGGCAGGTGCTTAAAGCGAACAGCATGGCAAAATAAACATCACGTGATGATGGATAATTATTAGTCATCTTGAGCGTCTTAAAAATTAAGCATGTTGAAGCTAGATAGCTACTATAAAAATACTGGACTGTGGATTGTTGTAATTGGTACGTCGAGCATATTATTTCTTGTAAATACTCAAGTATTAGTTTAATAGCGATAAAATGTGCTTTAAAACCTTATGTGAAATAATATATACGGTTCAAATTAAATTGCGTTCAAAAATGAAAACTATTCAGGTCTAAGACTGCAAGAACCTTTTAGGAATAAATTTCCAAGCCATAAATATACGAAATTACGTCCTGAAAAATCCATCATCTTATTATGAATTCATGGTCGGTTAAGGAATCATTTAAGTTTTTCATACCAGGAATCGGAATGTCGTCCCACTTAGAATACAGTCATGGCTATCAAGCTTGTATTTAAATTGTCTCAAATACTTACGCCTTTAGAGATTTGATCATGTAAGAAGTTAGTTAATACCAATATCTCCTTTAAATTCCAGGCAATAACCTGGGGAAAGTGTAGATAATGATTCTCATACAGATTAACTGGCCATTACAGGTGTTTTAAAATCTTTTTAGAAACTTCAAGAAACAGGTTTCTCCTTTTTAATCATCTTTTATGGAAACCCTGGTGTCTTATAACATTAGATTATTTATGAGCTTATTCATGCTCAAATAAACCATATTAATCAACTTGAGAGGGTCACCCGGTGGAAATAAAAGGGATCTTGTTAATTTGGAGTAGAACTTGAGCTTGAGTCCAAACAAACATATCGTTTTTTCGTTATTTGTGAACTAATATACTGTCCCATAAGGTCTCACATTTGAATTTTACTCTAATTTTTAAAGCTAATAGTATTATTTTAATACAATTATTCTATATGGACCCATCAGGTTAAATTTTATTCTTGAGTTGAGAAAAAAATAAAGTCAATCCAACATGGCAAGTTTGTCTTTATACATCCATGCTATCTCTAGTTTAAGCAAAAAGATACAACCAAGTATTAGAACTTAAAATCACAATTTATTATCCATTTAACCAACAAAATTTTACCTTGTACATTTCAAGTTCCATAGCGGCTACTGTCTAACCATCTTTGCCGTTATAAACATCGAGGATATATCTATGATATATAATATTTCCCAAAATACCAAATTCTCTCACATTTGTTCGACAATTCAACAAGTAGAAGAATGTATTGTAGTCATCGACACCAAGTTAAATAATTGTAAATGACCCTTCAAGACAGGTCAATTTCGCGTCAAAATCAAGAAATGTAATATAACCAAGACGTTTCACTTCATTTTGATTACATTTCTATATTAAATATGAAAGCAGAAACTTTCTTTTCTCTATGCTGAGCTGCTACTGTCTATGGCAAAGTACAACCACCATGTCTGTGCCAGACTGGTAGGATCAGCGCCGTGCTACAAATTTTACCTATGATACATCTTGTCACGTATATGTCATCACATCCCGTATCTGACTAATCATGAAATCATGAAATATTTTGTGGATAACAGGACCAGCCGCCACTAAGAAGCGGCCAGCATCTATTTTATCTACAGGCTCAAAACATACTCCATCCATCACGTCCAAGCTCGCAAGACGCAACCCGCAACTACAGGCTTATGGTAATCGTTACGGTCTTACTTAAGAACTAAATTCAACATCCTAGATGGCTTTTCATGAATTTTATATCACGTCCCAACTATAATTCAGCCAACACTCACGATCACACAACATAAATATTTTAGGCTTCACATTTACTGATCCGTTGGTTTTAATGACTACTTCAGATGGCTCAGGTTAGTATTTGGTTTTGTTAATACAGAGCAACAATTATATTATGGCCTTTTTTGTATATACTATACCACTCATTAATTTTATCAATACTAACAGTCAACTCAAGCAGGTAAAAGATCCCGCACAAAGCGTCAAGGCAACTTATGTCATCGATCCGTCGGATGCTTCTCAAGATGATTCGAACGAGCAAAAATTAAATGAATCTTTCATTGAACCTTTCAACGTTCCTGATTATCACGATATTCGAGTAGAACTTTTGAAACAAAATCAGCAAGTATGGGAAGAACAGAAAGGTATGTACAGACACCAAGAAATACTACTTCAATGTGATGCTAACATGTTTTGATACTTTAGGTGTTCCACCTCCTCCTCTTGATTCGGCAGCTCTTGATATGAGCTTGAAGAAAAACACTGCATTTATCAGAAAAGTGAGAGTGTCTTTAAACGCCGCATCTTTAGACTCTCTTATTACTGATATTAAAACAATTTCCTTAGAAAAGTACTTATCTGAAGTTATCAGTGCATTTGGGGAGGGTCTCACAAAATGCAGGACTTCTGCTGACTTTTTTACTGGTGCCAGGGTACGTTTTAATCGCTTCCAGATGAGCTCTGTAACCTTGTATCTCGCTTGAATACTTAATATTCTAACTGCTTTTTCCCATGCTATTTATATAGGTAGCTTCTGCTTTACACCAACGATTTGGAGTGAGCTTTTCTGGTTCTCTGCTTGCAAGAATGCTCTATGGTGTTGCAAACCCACCAGCGAGTGCTGTGGCAGCTCTACCAGCAATCTCTCGGGAACGCGAACTTAAAGCTGTTTTCCAGCGACAGAAACTTGCAATTCGAATTATCACAGAACTCTGGCTAGTGGGTGTTTTTCGTGATGTATCAGATGCAGTTCCATATGGTGTCCCTGCATTCGCAAAGGTCAAAAGTCCATCTGGTTTTATTGATCCTCCTCCCATTATGGCACTTAAAGAAATCCTTTCATCTGATCTCGTGAATTTTACTCCAGTTTCTGTAGTTTTTATGCTTCACAAGTATTACGGAAAAGATTTGTTTGGACAAAACGATGAGATACTATTACACTCTGACAGAGTGCCACTAGTCCCTGCCCAAATCGTTTCTAGATTGCGACGTGTTCTTGGCAGCTATACCTCATCTTTTGACCGCCGCGTTAGATATGTTTCTCGCGAGTTGCTTTTAATGCAACGACTTAACGAAAAGAGATTTTTGAAGTTTGGCTCGGTAAGAGAACAATATGAGGTCGAATATAATACCCTGATGGATGAGGCAACTGTTTTACTTTCTAATTGTCAACAGCTATTTAAAATCCTTGGATTACACATGGCTGAAATTGTCTTGCGAAGGGAGTCTGATTTAGATGAAGATACAGAAGAGACCATTGTTGATGGTGGTGCTTGGAACGATGTGAACGAGAAGGATTTTTACGAAAATCTTGTTAGTTTAGTTTCCGAGGATGATCTTCCTGATGATGTTAGTGACATCGTTGATGAAGAAGAAGAGGATGAAAAACTCTTAAAAACTCTTGAGAAAATTTCAGATGATAAAGATGGTTCTAGCTCATCTAAAATACAATCTGATAATAAGGATGAAGTTTTTACGCACACAACTAAAGAAAAGCATGTCTCAAAAGGATTTTCAGGGGACGTTAAATCCACACCAGAAACTATTGAAGAGGTTGAAAGCATTATTCTAGCTCTTTCCCATAACCCAGACAAAGATACTGCTGACCAATGCGCCCAAAGGTTCAAGGAGGTCAATAACAAAAAGTCTCGTGCAATGATTCTCGAATTTTTCACCGGATTAACACAACGCGATCAACACAAGATCAGATTTTATTGCCGTTTTCTTGCTACTATTGACCCTATTTCTCCAGGTGTTGTCGATGGTGTTTTGGATTATTTATGGGACTTCTTTAATTATGTTCGTCGCAAGAAAAGCACAGGGTTATATTCGACTCGTATGTACATCTCGAAATATATTTCTGAGCTTGTCAAGTTTGGCGTTGTACCTAAGAAGAATACCTTTTATGCTTTTCATTCTCTTATTACATGGATCGACAAACCCAATGTTGAGATTCTATGCAGCTTACTTGAAGGCTGTGGAAAGTATCTCTTTTTCAAGTCAGGAACCCACAAGTTGATGTCGAGATATATGGATATGATTGAAAGAAAGCGTTCATCTAGTAAGTTAGGTGTCGATGAGCGTATGCTCATTACTTACGCAATTCATTACGTTTGCCCTCCCCCTCCTGTTACAGCAATTCCCATAAAGGAGAGACCAGTGATTGAACGGTATATTTCCAAGCTTATTTACATTGACTTAAAATCAGATACAAAAGATATGATTTTATCAAGGCTATACAAACTTGATTGGGAAGACAAAGATACTTACTACGCTTTATGTAAAGTTTTTCGGAAGATTTGGAAAGTTGAACAGGAGAATATCATTCTCATGGCTGACATGCTTTCTGATATAAAAAAACATTACTATTCCTTTGTCACATTCATTATTGATGATGTCATGGAAGAAATTCGTCGTGGATTGGAGCTATCAGGTTTCAAGAACAACCAGATGAGGCTTTCACAAGCAGTTTATTTGGGTGAGCTTTGCAAGCGTCGAGTTGTTGATCATACAGTTATTATGTCCACTCTTTATCAAATGTTGACTTTCGGATACCCCGGAAACATGCCGACTCCGGAAGGATGCTATTTGGACCCACCTACAGAGCTTTTTAGAATTAGGCTTGCTTGCACTCTTCTTGACACGGTTGGACCATATCTGAACTATGTCGACAAACATCTTGCTGATCGTGGAATTGGTAGAGAGGTGGATTTGTACATGTCATTTCTTCAATACTATATACGACTTAAGCGAAGTGTTTCGATGGATGTCGAGTTTGCAGTAAAAGATACTTTCAAGAGGGTCCGTCCAAAGTTTCCAGTTTATGAAACCATCGAAGGTGCATCTAGAGGATTGGAGTCTGTTATGGGCGGCCTTCCACCGCCACCAGAGAAGACCGATATTGTGTACGAAAGTAAGAATGATGACAATCATGAAGCTGAACTCGAAGTTGATGATATCGACCGCAATTCCACCTTTAGCATTCCCAAGCTCCAACGCTCAGAAGAAGAAGAGAAGGAAAGGCAGCGAAGGTATGAGGAAAAGCAAATACTTCTGGCAGCCAGAGCTGATGCAAAGGCCGAAGATGATCTGGAACTAGAGTTGCAACAGTTAATGATGGATCGATCAAGTGCTGGGCCTGGCAAAACAGGTGTTCGAAAGCCTTTTGATGCTCCTATTCCTGATATTTCTGTTTTGAAATTGCAGCCTGGCGCCCCTGGTGATAATTATACTGCCCCTAAGTCTGGTCACGTAAAATATGCGTTGCTTACAAAGGCTGGCAGCAATTCTCTTAAGACTATGGATTTGCCATCCAGCTCCAAGTTTGTGACGGCAGCTGTTAAGGAACGTGAGCAGCGTGAAAAAGAGAGAGAGCGTATTAAGAATATCATTATGAAATATGAATATTTGGATGAGTTCAATGACGATGAGGAGAATCCTGAAGGTAATAATTATGGATTAGAATCATATAAACAAGCTTACCTAAAGTCGAACCGTCCAAAGATTGCCAAGAGACCCTCAAACAAGCCTCTTTAGGCTTTATTTATTTTGTGGACACACTTGGTTGCTTTTACTTTTTATATATTACAGTGGTGATAGTATTATTTATTTTAATAAAAAAATTTCTTAGCCTTTGGATTTCGTTTATGTACATTTACTATGTACTATTTTATATTTTATACTTCATAATCATTAGTTATTTACGTCATTTATCTTGTTGAAAAACAAAACATGAGAGTCCTTTTTAATCTTTGTGATCCTTTTCGCCCTCAATGTTTGCTGAAGCTACTGCCGTTTGCCCTTGTAGCGAGTCGCCTTCTTCTGCAGTCACACTTGTGTTGCTATTGTTTCCAGAATCCAGCACTATACTACTATCGGTATGGTCATCTCGCAATCGGGAGTGTTTCAACGCTTCAGCTTGTACAGTAGTATGTGAGCCTTCCACAAACGATTCATCAGACTCTCTGCCCACGATAAGCGATGTTTCGGCACTTGCGGTGGAGCCCGACTGGAACGGGAGGGCGCTTGGGGAGGTTGCTGTGCTATTGGTGCTAACGTCTTGCCTAGCGCTAGATAACGACGGTTGGCGATCCGTTCGTGGAGTGGAGGGGGTTACTGGTGTAGGAGACGTTACCCCAGATGAGCCTTTCCGCCTGAAACTACTGCTGTGTCTGAGTGACGATACAGAAGAAGAACCAGATAACTCACTAACAGAACCAGACGAGCCGGTACCAGTAACTGTTGTGTGAGTAACTGATGGGGGAACAACGCCTTGGGTCGTTAGTAAATCACGCATAGATTCCTCCATTATGCTTTCAGTATCAGTATCATCTGCATCCACAGGACTTCCTGATTCCTTATCATTGATGCCTGCATTCAGAGGAAGAAATTCAGTAGTAGCATGTGTGTTTTTAGAATCATCTTGTATACTTGCTGTAGGAGCACTTTCCGTTGCGAGTGTGATGGTGGAGACTGTAGATGTGCTTTGCAGTGGGTAGTTTCCCTCTTCCACCCGCTTCTCCTCGATAGGACTTGATTGAGCTTTGGGAGCAACCTTTCCTTTATCTGATGCTACTATCGATACTGAAGGTGCAAGACCACCTGCAGGAGCACTACCAGATTCAGGAAATTTCTTTTTCTGTAAAGTTGAGCCACTAGAGCTCTTGCTTGTTGTACCTGTACGAGTACTTGTTGTCGGTCTCTTTTGACGCTGAGAAGAATGGGTAGATGGGGTTGCATCACGAAGTGGCAGCCTGTTTCCAATACTTGATGTTGAGTCTGACTTGTTATTATTATTACCACTGTCACTTGAAGAGCCAAAAATCGAAATAACTAAATAAGCAGCCAAAGTAAGACTGAATACTTCAAAGCCCCAAATGAAAAAAGGACCAATAATGAATAAAAGCAGTCTGAACTTGTGCATGTAATATCTCAATCCTTGCCATTGGGTATGCAATGTGATTTTGGCATCGTTAAGATGTGCAGTACGATCCAGTTCAATAACAGCCCAAACATGCCCATCGGATGAAGCTAGCAAGTTTTCATTCAACTCAAAAATGTTTTCATACGCTTCTTCCTCTGTCTCTGATTTCTTCTTCTTATTTTCAAATCTTTCGTTGACTTCTTCAAGCTTTTCTTTATTGGGTATTTCAGCATTGAGAAGGTCAGACTTTCTAAACTTAGCTATAGCACTCTTGGTACCAGCCCAAAACATCTGAGAGGACGAAGCAACTGATTCCACAAAATTGGAAAAAGGGTCAAGGGTAAGATGAGGTGATGAATGGATATTTGTGCCCATCATGGCAGCTTTCTTTGTCCAGTTCTCTACCATGTCAATGCTGATTTTTTCACTGAATCCGGACTTGAAAAACCCTAGAGCATAAAATGGAGACCAAAAAAGCATCTCAAGGTAATCTAACAAAATAGGCCGGTAAGATAGAATTGCAGGTCGAGTAGCAAGAACCGAAATCTTTTCTACAACTTTTTGCTTTCCAGCAGCAGCATGCACCTTTGAACAGTTGCAAGACCCTTCTTCATTTTTAGCCTCAACATTACTCTTTCCTCCAACAGCCTTGTTTTTAGCACACTCCCTGCATCCACACTTTCCATCTTCACATTTGCAGTCATGTTGAGGATTCGCATGTAGATGGGCAGGCCCTTTGATGTACAATTCTGGAAGATCCATAATATATGCCTCAGAAAAGTGGGTCAGCGGAAAGCGAGATTTGAGGCCAGCTCTGTTCAAAAACTTTTGCTTAGGGGAATCATGAGTCCCAGTTCCAACCGAAAGACCGGATCTACCGGTGAATTGAAGACTGTTATGGTGATGAATTCGCACAAACTCGTGAATGTTGGGGGTGACAGCCAGTCTAACCATAAAGTTGCCAAGATCTTGGTTATGCAAATTTCGAGGAAGATTCAAGTCAACAGATAATTTGTAATTAATGGTGGATTTCATGACAGGTAAGAATGTTTCTGAGAGATCAATTGCAGCAAAAGGACCTGGTTGGACCGATATTATGTCATTGAGACCGTCATTGCTTTCAAGCCCCACGTTGCTGTGGATTGTCGCATGGGAGTCGAAAGCAGTATGTGCTGACAAGTAATAAGGATCAGCAGAAAGCCATGAATAGTCAAAATATAAAGGAACAGAAACAGTGTTGTCAGGAATGAAGTGGAAGTAGATGAGAGTATAAAGTAGGATGGCGACGAAATAGCAAGCGGTGAAGCAAATAGAGGTAATTATCACATAGAGCGTACGACGTGCATTTTCTGGGGTAAACACTCTGCGAACTATTGGTTCCGCAGTAATGGACTATAAAATGAAAGGAATATGTTAGATTTTGAATAAAAACAGTGGCACGACAAGAAGAATGACATACATATAAAAAGTTGAAAACTTGCGCCAGTATGTTGGCCATGATTATTGGACTTTATGAGAAAATAGGCAGCAATATAGTGATGTTCTGAGCAGGGTATTCAGAATGGATTTAGATGATTTGCGGTCAATTGGCAACCAAATAGAGAAATATAATGTTAAAAGGGAAAAGAAGCAAGGTGAAGTGAAGAAAGAGAAAGAAGGTTAGGTTGTTGATTGTTTTATCAGCAACTTTCTATTGTTACAAACGTTGTGCGGCTCGATACATGACTAGTATCAGATTAAAGCTGCTTAGGCGGAAAACTTTAAACCTGATTATAACAAAGCTGGTCGGACATGGCATTTGACTGATGTTGGTCTTACAATCAGCTGTCGAGATGTTGATTTTTGTACAAAAGGTTGTATACGGTAAACGTGGTGAAATATCGTCAAACGTTATGGACGTAGTAGGGTCGAAGATAAGGCATGTGATAATAGCCGTATTTAGGGCTGGGGCAACAAGTTCAACCAAGACTGAAAAATTTCAGTTATTTCAATTATTTCAGTTATTTGTAACTCAATTGGGATGGCGGTTACATTTTAAATAGCCGACATTGTATTCATCTTGTTCATTCATATCTAAGTTACCACTGCGAGTATTAATTCTTTCGCAATTTCCTAGGCTATCAATATACTAAAAGCACTCAACGAGAAGCAAACATCGACACCATATTCTAACAAGCCATAGGTTTATTGATAATATATTGAATTGATTGAAGGAATAGTTGACGACAAGTCAATGCATAGTGTCATATATACTAGGTAACAAAAAACAAAGGTAAAACAAAAGATTATTCAATTCATTGAAATGATATATTAATTTAATGAGAAGTAGTTGTATTATGTCCGTGTAAAGAGTTCTCTCTATGGGAGAAATTATGCTACTTAGGTGGGACTGTCTCTTTATTCGTCCTGGTATCTCTATCGAGATTTGTATCTTTATTCCACATATAACTATTTTTACTCAGTTTCCTCTAATACTTGGTATGTGTTGAGTGTGATGCTTTCAAGTTCACTAGCGATTAGCATTTAGATAATCCATCTAGGCAAAATAACAGGTTATTGCACAAACTATCCCAATATGACTGAGAGTCACATCAGTGATTTGGGCTGTGTTAATTTCATTGGATATACACGCACTGATTGATTAATGGTATAAGTTTCAATATCTATCTCTTAACTAGCTGTCCATTATCAATTTGTTTATGAAATGAATAACCTGTTTTTCAATGTCCTTCTTTCGACTTTCGGTAAGCAACTAATACCCATCTAAGTTCTTTCTCCGAGATCCATATTTGATTTCCTGGACGACCTTGGGTCAAAGTCGGGGGTATTTGTGGATATTTGTGGATGCGGATCTTGAGATGGTTGCACCATTCAGGATATGAATCAGCACATTAAGAGATGGGTAATTTAAATGTAAAAACGGTATAAAAGAAAACGTCAATATGATAATTGTGAATGGATAATGTGATAATGCGGTACCAGGCAGAATGATGCATACCGGCAAATGAGCTCTAGTTCTGGATCACGTGATGTGCATGTGATGATACTGGTGTAATGTAGGATACAAATACCAAGCACGTGATATTTACAATTAATTGCAGGTAAATTATGACAGAGAAAGAACCCACAGCTATCGGGTATACAGTGCTTAGTGAACATATACTTTATATAGGCTTTATTATAGCCAACCGGCTGCATCGACGCATATGAGATGCGATTACAAACCGCCAGTATCAGTGGTTGTTACTTGAGTACCCGGGTCGGAATCAGGGTAACTTGGCAATTAGTAATTAGTAATCAACAACAGTTCACGGCTTGCATTAATAATGTCGTTTTCCACGCACTTGTTTGTCCGCTTCAGACTGAAGGACTCCTCATGAAGCACTGTGAATCGATGAATCTCCTGAACGCAGTATCCTATATCTTTGGACGCACACCGAGCTTCCGTATCGCTTCTGACTAAAGGAGCACTTTCCAAATAAAAGATTTATGCCTGAATGCGCAGGTTAGGATCTCTTTTAACGCTTATTAATATGTAAATGTCCATAATACCGGGCAAAGACACCAAATCTCATGTCATTAGAGTTTATTCATGATATGATTTTCAAAGTCAACGCTCGACGGTATCGGACAGCGCTGATTTCTAATGTATCGGATCAAAATTACTGTTTCCAAACCCGGTACATGTTCTTGCCAGAAACCAGGAGCCTTGTCAAGTGGGGTATATATCAACCGAGGCTGCAGGTCGGCCTGGGCTCTTCTAATATGATGTAGCCACTATTGTTCACACTAAAACTTTCAACTTGTTAACGACTTCTATGGTACCAAGCCAGCAAAGTTTTCTTATCTATATAAATATCTGATTGATTCCCTCCTTTTTTCTTTTTTTTTTCTTTTGCCATTAATCAACTATTATCATATCCTATTCTCCAAAATGTCGTCAGAATCTCTAAATCTTTTCAAGCCAATCAAGGTTGGCAGACTTAATCTCCAGCACCGCATCTCCATGGCTCCTTTGACTAGAACCCGAGCTGACAACGAGGGTGTAGTCCCCACCGACGAGTTACATGGCGAATACTACGAACAACGTGCCAGTTCTCCCGGCACTTTGCTCATTTCAGAAGCCACCTTCATTACCGAGCGAGCCGGTGGTTACAGAGCTGTTCCTGGTCTTTGGAGTAAGGAGCAAATTGCCGGTTGGAAGCTGGTCACAGATCGCGTCCACAAAAAGGGTTCATACATCTACGCGCAACTTTGGGCTCTGGGCCGTGCCGCTGGTCCCAAGTATATGAAAGAGCTGGGTTATGATATGGTTTCGTCCTCTGATCTCCCAGATGAGACCAAAAGTTCTAGCGCTCTTACTGAAGACTTGTCAGATGCTGTCGTTCGACCTTTGACTGTCCCTGAAATTAGGGCTTATGTTCAGGACTATGCTCAAGCAGCTAAGAACGCAATCGAGGCTGGTTTCGACGGTGTTGAAATCCATAGTGCTAATGGCTACTTGCCCGATCAATTCCTTCGCGAGTGTTGCAACAAGCGCACCGACCAATATGGCGGCTCTATTGAAAACCGTGCTCGTTTCACTCTTGAAATTGTTGATGCCATTTCTGAAGCCATTGGCGCTGACCGCGTGGGTATCCGTCTCTCTCCCTTTGAGAGATATGGTGGTATGGTTGCCGGTTCCAACACCATTCCCCAGTTTTCTTATGTCATTGAACAGCTCGAAAAACGGGGCGTCTCTGATCCTTCTAAGCGTATTGCTTACATCCACCTTGTGGAAAACATCATTCGTTCCGTTGACGGTGACGGAAAGCCTACCATTCTTTATCCTATTGAGTTTGCTCGCTTCATTTGGACTGGTCCATGGATCAGAACTAAAGGTTACAAGAAAAACACTGCCATTGCTCGAGCCCAGAATGATAATAACGTCATTATCGGTTTTGGCAAATCTTTCATTTCTAACCCAGACCTTGTTAAGAGACTTAAAGAAGATATCCCATTGAATCCTTGGGACATGTCAACCTTCTACACCAGAGGTCTTACTGGCTACACCGACTACCCCTTTTATAGTATTAGCTCTAAACTTTAGGTTATATTCAACGTTTATTCATAATTGGACTTTTCATTTCGTTTCACTTTTTTTTTTGCTTCAAATATCCACCAAGCAAGTTCATTGATAAAATGGCATGTTTAATTGTAATAATCATTAACAAACGCTTTGAGGTTGTTAAACGATATCAGTTTAACCGTATGTTTATTCAATTCCTCGGCGTGCTTGCAAAATACCAAAAGAAGAAATCCATGCAATAAATGAAAGAAAGAATAAGAAAATAATTCGTGTATAATAGTAAAATAAAACATAAAACGCTAACAAAAAGGAGAGACAAAATAATAATAAAATCAGTACGAAAATATAGTTATATATATATATATAAAGACTCAAAAAAGAATAAAAGATTTACAGGTCCTTTGTCATTCACTTCGTTTCTTCGGAAAACAAAAAAACATATTAAATAATCTAACAAAAAAATTCATCACTGTAAACTCCACCCAGTACTCACTCACATTCAACTTAATCAATACCAATGATATAGCAGTCCTCTTTCAATAAACCAAAGGTATCTTGTTTATATTCTTAGATATTATCACTCTATCATTACTACCTCAATTTAACCTTTACCATGGTTGGTATTCCTTCTAAACCACTTACTTGGAGTCTGAATTGGCAGTTGATACTCTGCTTCCATCATCAGCCTCGCTTCTGGTCCAAGTCTTAATCAAAGTAGAAATTCGAGGTTCAATGTTAAACTTCTCAATATCATCAATCTCTTTCAAGCGCTTGTAGATTGAAGATAAGACCTTCTTAATCTTAGTTTCACGAATGATAGAATATTCCAAATTAGGAATCGACTCGAGCTTGTTGAGCATTAACGATAACATAGAAGCCTGATCACGACCAAGATCTGGTCCAGTACCGATGAATGTACGCTGTAATCTATGTCTGACAGCACGGATAGCTGAAGTACGTTCAACAATGTAGGTATCCAAATTAGAAGAGGGAGCTGGGGTAGAGGTTGCAGAGTCATCCTTTTCAGATGAGCTTCTGGCACGCTTACGAGAAGTAGTTGTTGTAGCAGTACTCTTTCGCTTTGATCCGGTAGCGGCTGAATCATTACTTTCGGAGCTTGTCTTTCTTGTCACTCGCTTAGGCTTGGTCTCAGGGCTATCACTATCGGGGTCAAAAATATCCTTTTTAGAACGTGTAGACTTTCTAGGAGCTGCTGCCTTCTTAGGAGCTGCTGTCCTGCGTTTTCGTGCTGGTTTCTCAACTTCTTCCTCAGATGCATCTTCCATTTCAACATCTTCAGCAGCAGTAAGTTCCTTAATCTGTTTTTCAATGTCTTTCAATGAAGGGGGATTGACAGCAACTTCATAAGCCTCAGTCAAACGCTTTGCCTTTTTGTTCTTTTTAAGCGACGCTTTGGCATCTTCGGGTGTTAGTAGTTGGATATCGGCACGTGTCGCCCAAGTATAAGATGTTTCAATAAAGAATCGAACGGGGTAAACAGAAAGGTCTAGCTCAGTATTGCTGGCAGACGACTTCCTTCGGCTAGCGGCTGATTTAGGCTTAACAGCAAGGACCTCTTCAGGGACCAGATCATCAGAAACAATCTATAAAAAAAAAATTAAACGCGTTAGTAATGGCCCCTTTTTAACATGATTGACGGGTATCACAGCAATTTATGCTCGTGATAACAATTTGGAAAAAACACTTACAATTCCAGGCCAAGATGGATATCCCTTAACCTTTGCAAGAACAACAGTTCCAACCTCCAAAGGCTCCTCAGAGCCCAAGGAAGATTCTGTTTTGCGCACGCTTTTTCGCTTCTTGACTGAACTTTTAGACTCTTTTGACTTGTCTTCAGCATCAGCATCTTCTTCTTCTTCTTCTTCTTTAGTCTCATCGGCAGACTTTTCGGTACCATTGGCTTTAGGTTCTACCTTTTCTTCTTCATTAGGCTCTGCTTTGGTCTCTTCGGACGCGTCAGTAGGAGCAGTTTCTTCTTCATCCTTCTTCTCGCCATTTGTAGCGGACTTTTCTTCAATGGGAGTTTCCTTTGAAGAGCCATTTGCGGAAGTCTCTTCCTTCTTTTCTTCTTCGGGGGCAGAAGCTTCTTCGGTCTTTTCTTCAACCTTCTCCTCAGCCTTTTCCTCAGATTTATCAATGGATTTTTCTTCAGGAGATTCTTCAGATTCTTTCTCTTCAGTAGTCTCAGGCTTGGCGTCAGGAACAGGTGACTTAGTCGTTCCTTCCTCGGTAGCGACAGTCTTGGTGACAGTGTCCTTGGTAGGGGATTCAATAGTTGTAGCAGTTTCCTCGGTCATTGTGTATTATAGTGAAAGTGAGCAAATGTCAAATGACCAAATTGATGTGAGGGCTATAAATGTCTTGTTGTGGTGATAGAACGTGAGACAAAATAAATTATCAAAAGAAAAAAGCTTTTGTGATATTAGGATAAAAAGATATCAGAGTAGGCACAAAGCAAAAGCAAAAAAAGCAATTGGGCAATGTGTGTGAAAGTTGGGGCGGAAACAAAAAAAAAAACACTAGGTGGCAGCTGTACGTAAGGGCGATAGGCGCGGGACGGTACAAAAAGAGTAGGTGGTGTAATCAATGAGTGAAAACGCGTAAATATGATATTTTCACAAGTGTAGATCTAGTAGGTGAAAAGATCTAAACTGCTCCAAATACTTTAATGAACTCTCCTGAGCTTAAAATAAAAAGAGGGGTTAACAGGTTGTGTGGAATCTATCCGTATTTTAAATTGACTGGTAAGCAAGTGTTTTGAGGGCGCGTCAAAACAATGAAAAATTCGCGTCAAGTATCGGATATATTCTTCAAATAAACCAGAATGGTATACGATAACCTTCAGGTGAATTTGGAAAGTGGATGTTTGGGGTTTGTGGTGAGAAAAGTTTTTTTATATTTTCAACAAAGAACCAGAGCAATCCAAAGAGAATGATGAAAACAGTCCAAAAATAAAGCCTTCTGAGAAATTCCAATCCAATATAGTCAGATATCTATAACCAGAATATAGAAATGTTGGGCTGAAAGAATTGAGGCGGTTTTTGATGTGTTTGTGATGAACTGAACGCGCAGGGTTCTTATCTCTTTCCTGGGTACTTAGAGGCTTGCTAAAAACAAGACCAAAGAATGGTAGTGCAAAATAAAACAGAATGTGGTATTAAGTCAATAACCAGAGGGTTTTGAACACTGGGGCAACTGTGAAGAAAAAACGGGTAAACTGTGGAGGTTTAACAATCTTTTCCTTCAATTGATGAAAAATAAAGCGATATAGAAAGAAAGAAAGAAAGAAAGTGGGAAAGATGGTGTCGTGTTTTTGTAATAAAAAAATGACATGGATTTTTTAACCGTGATTAGTGGTGAAAAAAAAGTTGTAATTGCGCACTTAATATGTAATAGAGTAGGCATGTGGTTGGGTTTTGTTTTGTTTTTTTTCTTTGCTTTGGGCGCAACAAAGAAGCGGGTTACTGGTGGCTCTGCGGAAATTGCACAACACGCCCAGTTCAGGGCTAGGGTCGCAGTGAACCCCGCTCTTTCTTTACTCACACACATTTGAGTTTAGTAAGTCTATTCGGTTCTAAATCTTTACACAGTTCTTCGCACATTTGTAGCATGTTTTACTATATCCTTGGGATTCTTTACAACAAAATGGTACCAACACCGCCTTTGGACGGAACCTCAATTCTGCCCAGTCCGCCGTCTCTTTGTATGCCTCCATGCACGGGGTATGCCCTGTAGTTGAACAGGTAGTAGTTCAAAACACCAGTACCTTCAGCAAACTTCAGGTCGTCAAGGTAAAGCGGGTTATCCTGAATAGTAAGGGCGTTATAGACATGGCATCCAATATTCTTAGCGAGGATAAGCGCATTCTGCTGAAGGGTTTTGAGACGAACAGCTAGGGCCTTTTGATTTTCAGCTGTCTTTCCAGTCTTTGGGACACTCTCATGAACACTGGAAGCATAGTAATAGCCGTATGCAACCTTGAGCTTATCATGACCTGGGACTCCAAGAACAGTGCTGGGTATAACATAGAAAGAGATGAAATCAGTCACCTTGTCGCCTTCAGAAACGACATATGAGTAGATAGGCTTTTCATCATCTTCAACCTGGAAAAGCGGGTTTTTGGTGCCCAAGAAGTAATGGCTGACTTCCTCATCAGATACAAACTCAGGAGATAAATCAAAGCGAGACAAGTAGCCATTGAGTAATTCATGGACCTGAGTAACGTCCTTCTCAGTCATAGGTCTGAGATCCTTCAATGTAGGCTCAAGCGGTAAAGCAAACTTGGCATTCATTTGAGCAGGGGTAGCTCCAGGAGACAAGCTTGAGAACCCAACCGCATAGAGCTCATTCCAGTCCAAAGGCCTGTGGTAGTATCGAGCAGTGCTGATAGGTGAAGGAAGAATAATTCCAGCGGTATACAATGCTTGCCAAATACCAGTCAGGTTGACTTGACGGGTAACCTCTTGGATCAGAACTGGAGCGAGACGCTTGGATCTAAGCTTCTTGTGAACACACAAAAAGTTGACTTCTGCAATCTCCATAGGCTCATGGTCACGGACCCGAACAGACTGAGGAACAGCGGTAATAGAGGCCACGAGCTTGTTTGTAGCCTTGGCACGAACACCAAGAGTCCACTTCTTGCGGTATCCTGGGATCTTTAAAGCCCATTCAAGAAACTGGGGAGAGTATTGGAATCGGAAGGTTTCGTCGTCATCCTCAATGTAGTTGTTGTAGAGAAGATCGTAAAATTCCTCAAGCTGCGCCTTATCATCAATATCAATCTGAGTCCACTCAAATGCGTCAAGGAGCTTTCTGGGCTCTTTAGGGACATCGTCAACGGTCTTTTCACTGTCAATCGGGCCCTCTTGCTCGACTTTATCCTCGTCAAAAGATCTGACTGGCTGAGTTTTCCAAAACTTGTACTCGTCCATTGGCTTAGGTTTCAATTTCTAATCATATCCAAAGGAAACATGCGTTAGCTATTGCCTCTGCAACAATAGGTATCAGTTCTAACTTACTTCTTCAGGATCAGACATCTTGTTGCTTAAAGCTAGCATCTTCAAAAGCTGGTCAACGCTTAATCCCTGAAGCCCACTTCTTCCGCTCTTAGATGGGAGCTCGCCAATGTGGCTCTTTAGCTCTTCTGGAGAAAGCGGCTTATTGGAATCGGTCTCCTTCTGTTTCTCGTCGCTCATTGTAACTTGCTGCTCAATCAAAGAAATACCAAAGTGTGAAAATCAATTAATAATAAGTTTGCTCGTTGGGATAATTCCAGACAGTTCGATATCGTGACAACTGGGTATTCCAAGTGAGTGAGTGGTTATGCGAGAAAATAAAAAGTGGTGGAAAACTATCAATGTTACTTGCACACACACACACATATATATATATATAGTATATGTTCAAAAGCTAGCACGACCAACTAAATCTTACAGAGATGATAATAGCACATATATGAGACCTAGCTGCACATGCCACATACTAGACCTCGCGAGTCCATTAAGAATCCCTCTCCTATCCAGATGCCAGACGACATATACCCAGGTTGTATCTTCACTTGAAAGCACTCTGGTTCACGAACCTTATCATGTGACCTATGTGCGGCGCTATCGCAGACCTTACCTAAGCGGTCTAAAAAAATTTTAGAAATCGTGTAGAATGGAAAAAAAAAAAAAGAGTTTGATTCTCGACCGTTTTCCAACAACTGTTGATATAGCAAACATGTCTTTAATATCAGCAACATCTTGGGTTCCCAGGGGCTTTGCTTCTGAAACTCCTATCCGATATGATTTCGACGATGAAGAAATGGACCGTCTTGCTGGTATGGCACGACTTCAGCTAGCAGAAGCTAAAGAGGATTGGGAAGATGCTGAAGGTTCTGGCAATGAAGAACCCCAAGGCGACAACAAGGCCAAAATTGCTGCTTTGAAGAAGGATGATGAGGATGGTGATCTTGCCTTGGATGAAGACTTGAAGGAGTACGATTTGGAACACTATGACGATGAGCCTGAAGCTGAAGCTACTGGAAAGGGTATGGCCATGTTCAGCAATCTTAAAAACTTGGTTTACCATGATGATGAGACTGGAGACAATGACCCCTACATCACTTTACCAACCGCCGAAGAGGAAGAGGAAGAAAAGCGTGAATGGCAGATTTTACCTTCGGATAACTTGATTCTGGCTACAAAGACTGAAGAAGAAGTCTCAACCCTCGAAGTTTATGTTTATGACGATCAGGCTGAGGCCAGTGACAATGAGGATGAAGATGAAGACCAAGGCCACCATTCCAATTTATATGTTCACCACGATATGATGCTTCCATCATTCCCATTGTGCGTGGAATGGCTTGATTTCCGTGTCGGAAAGGGCCGTGAAATTGTCTCTGACCCATCTGCACCAGGAAACTTTGCTGCAATTGGTACTTTCGATCCTGAAATTGAAATCTGGAATATCGATGCTGTCGACAGTCCCGTTCCTGATTTGATTCTTGGCCAGAAGGACGACGACAACACTGTCATGACCGAAGAAGAGAAGAGTCTCAAGAAAAAGAAGAAGAAGAAAGCTATTAAGAAGAAGATCAATGACAGATATCATATTGATGCTGTTCTGTCTTTATCTGCCAACAGAATCCACAGAAACTTGTTGGTTTCTGGTTCCGCTGATACTACTGTCAAGCTTTGGGACCTCAACACAGGACAATGCGCAAAGAATTTACAAATCCACGATGACAAGGTATCCACGGTAAAGTGGAACCCCGTACAAGGCACTGTGCTGTTGACTGGTGGTTACGATCGCAAAGCCGTTGTTTTCGACTTACGAGTTGACCAGTCCTCTGCCGCAGGTGGTCGACGTGAATGGAAGGTCGAGTCCGACATTGAAAGTGCTAAATGGGGACCTAACGGATACGACTTCTACGTCGGAACTGAGACCGGTATCGTCCACAAGTTTGATGCCCGAAATGAAGGCAAGGCTATTTGGAAGCTGCAAGCACACGACTCTTCTATCAGCAGTTTTGATATCAGTAGCTTGGCTGATGGTTACATGATTACTGGTGCTGATGATAAACTCATCAAACTATGGGATCTCAATGGAAATGGCGGTCCTTCTATGATTTTATCAAGAGATATGGATGTAGGAAAGGTCTTTTCTGTTGGATTTGCTCCTGACAAAGAAATCTTTGGCCATGTTGTTGTTGCCGGTGCTAGCGGTAAGGTCAAGGTTTGGGATACTATGAGTAACAGGACTGTTTACGATAAGATTGGAAGAGCTTTTAATGTCAAGCAACGAAAGAAGGAAAAGGTCATTTCTACTGCCGACGATGATCTGGATGAGTCTGAAGATGATGAAGACGAAGATGTTAGCAGTGGTGACGATGTTTAAACTGATTTATTATTTTGCATAATGTTTAAGAATTAGAGTGAAAAATGGAATATAATTTATATTTAATGTCTAAAAACTGAAAATTTTACATGGTTATGCTATGGGAATATTAAAAATCTTTTAATACAAAAGATTCCAAAAATTAAAGAAAATGTACGAATGTTTAATGCTGTAACTGGTTTTTTTTTTTTAAGTGTCTAAAATGCATCGGTAATGTGTTTAGAGGTCTTCAAGAGTTTCTGGAAACAAAATCTTGCTTAGATTCTGTTTAAACCCATAATCATAAAGATTAACCACGGGTTTTGAGCTTTGAAGTGGAACAAGCATCAATTGCTCTTCAACGATCCGAGCAATTTGCCATTTCGACAGCTTGCGGTTGAATGTTCCATTAGAAAGCCTTTGAAGAACAAGTGAAGGTTTGGGTATGCTGGGATCAATCGATAAACATAAATCCTTGTATGATGAATTATGACGAGTACGATGATGTCTAGAGCGTCTAGAAGAACGAGTTGGTTCGTCGTTTCCAGTGGATCCATTAGGTGAAATGGTTTCGGAAGAGCTGTTTGTCGGTGGAGTTGCACATGGAATAGTGGACGAGGATGAAGTACCAGCAGTAAAAGATTCATCTAAAATTAGTGAAGATCGAGGAGATCTCGAATGTGGAAGTGAACGATCTAATTCTTGAACGCTTGGGTGTGGAGCCAAGATCCCTTCGTCATCCCAATTACTCACAAAGGCTTCTGAATTTAATTGTAAAATAGGAATTGGCTGGTCACCAAAATAATTGGTGGAAGATGATTGAGGCTCTGAAGAATTTTGATTTTGAGACTGTAGCAGACGCTGCTGAGAGTTTTGATCCAAAAAATGATGCTGGTATCGTCTTCGTTGCTCTGTATCTTCAGAGTTTAACTCGGTTAATTCATTTCCAGAGTCTCCGCTTCTTTCATGAGTAGATTCTTGCTGATTTTGAGCTCTTTGGGGAATGTAATAAAAGAGTGTTCCGTCCTTTATGCTATATTCAACCTCTTCCCATTTCATGACTTCATTGGTTGTCATTCCAAGGTAAATGTAGCGGATATGCTCTATAAGGAAAGCTGCGACCAAGAAAAATAAGCTGCCACACAACAGAAATACACAAGCGGTAGGTTTGTTTTCTTCAAGAGTAAAGATCCTATACCATTTGGCAAAAAAAGACAGACCACTGAGATCTACTGATCTGGAATCACCATCAGGAACTGAATTGTCACCACCCAAAGTCTTGTGAACAGCGGCAGCTACTGCAATAGCAACAGTCGCAATTCGTGTTCTAAGACCGTCACTATCAGATTGGTTGCCTACAGTATCAGACACGGTTCTTGCGAAAAACTTGAGTCCGTTTCTGACATCAGGAAACAAGGATGAAGAGCTCCTGCTGATCTCAGATATGTAGGACAATCTTTCATATTTACGCAAGTCCTCAGAAAGTAATCCATAGCATAAGATACAACCATAACTAAGCAATTGAACATTTGCAACCAAGAACAAGAGAAACCATCTGTAGTTACGGAGACCGACACAATTATTTATCCAGACGCAGTGATGGTCAAAGCGAGAGACGCATCTGTTGCAAGTAGAGCAATGTTTGGATCTAGCAGGCTTGGGGAGGTGGCATGTGCGACAATGTTGAGCAGAGCCTTGCAAAGGTACGCAAGGGTGAGGGCGTTTCAATAATGGTTTATTCTCATCATGCTGGAGTAGTGGAGCTGAAACTTCTGAAGAAGAGGAAAGTACTCTGTTAGACTCCTGCAAGTTTATTTCAGTGGTGTTCTCTAGGGAGCTTGAGTTTTCAGCTCTATTGGAACTTCTAGACATGTGGGTTCTAGTATTTGATGGTGTTATCAACTCAGATATTGCTATTGCGCTAGCTTCTGAATATGGAATTCCGCGTCTTCCCATTCTCTTGATTTCCTTGTTAACCTCTCTTTCATAGTCTCGTCCATCTCCAACAAATATAATATCATCAAAGGGGTATGTTTGCAGTATTGACAAGACATTGTCTTTCGTGATAGTTCCCGGGTCGACAAAGATAGCCAGAACAGTTGCGATATAAACCAGAATGACTGTCTCTGGAATCATAAAATAGATAGAAAAGGAAGATAGCGTATCAACTATTCGTGGATAAGTTGAAGTGAAAAATACGCAAATACAAAATGTAATCAAACAGACATATCCCGCTGGAATAACCCACAACAAGATGGGATAAACACCAGTCCAAAACTTGATGCTAAAGGTTCGCAATCGACCATTGAAATGCGACTGATCCAAACTGATGATAAACTTAGGAAGATAAACCATGGATTGTCGTACTGTGTATAATGGCGTATTTCTAGTCATTGGTGTTAGTTTTCATCAAGATTCGCTAATATTCATTTCTACTTACCTGCATTGAGGCAGACTGCCGAATAACATGATGATTAGAATAAATGAGAAGAGTGCTATTAGCACTAACAACCCATGAAATGAGAGCATAGTAGTCGGTGGTATATCTATATCAAAATATCTCGATCGTAGACCTAGGATGGATGTAGATCGAAAACAATGGTTGTTGACTTTGAGGAATTGTTATTGTCCTTAAGAAAATATATCAGACGCAAAAGTAAATGGAGTCGTTAAGTATCGTAATGGCCTTAATCTGATTTAAAAACAATTGACAGCCTTAGGCGCATCAATCAGCTTGAATGTAGATGATAAGAACCAAAGAAAGTACCGTTGAGCCAAACAGATTGAAACCAGTAAAAGTGTTCAAGGGATTCAAATATAGCAAACAAGCAGCGTAATATGCGATTTCTTCTAGTGAAAAAAAAAACTGGAGAGTAATATTATGTCAAACAGATATACAATATGTATTAAAATTAAACACAGCAGCTCCTGAACTGTTCTTAAATGATGATAATTTGTGGCAAAAGTTGATAATGGGTGCTAACTAGAAGGAGAGGGCTCGATCGGCTAAGCCTCAGATAATATATAATAAAATGCATCGTTAGATCTGTTACAGCGCTTGGAACTGTAACAAAAACTCAGCCCAGTCCTGGAAACACGCGGACGGTTATAAGATGGGCAGTCGGTGAACAACAAAAGAGCAAGAACTGAAATACAATACTTCATTTATTCACGTCCTCAAGTATTAAGTTAGTGTTTGAAGCTATTTGATAAAATTTTAAATTCCAATTTTTATTTTCTAAACAGAAAAACGATAGTACATTAATAATACAAACTAACAAAAAGCAAACAATTATATCTTGAACAAAGAGAAACTTGAAAAACAATTACAACTATTTTGGTTTATTTCGGCAAGTCATATTTAAAAGTCAGATTGTGGTATTTTCACTCGGTGGATAAACATGAAATACGATAAGCACTGCCCTATCTGTGAAAGGTCTATCAAGTGCCTATCCAATCGAGTACTTCATATTATTAATGAATAATATTTTTTTAAGAAATTGTAATTTATTCGTGAAAAATTAGTCTTGTATTCTTGGTATTCTTTTGAGTTATTGTGTGTAATCATATCATAAACAAAGGGCATGAGTTCATCATGGTTAGATTTTTTTTTTTCCTGGTATCATAATTTTAATCTCGCAACATATGCGGTAACGTCCTTTTTCTTTTATTTCCTTAGTATTTTTGGTTCCAAGAGTTAACTTAAAACTTAATCTTCTTGCCCTGGAAAGCAGCAGTCTCTCTGCCTCTTGAAGGAGCACCTCTGTCGCCGCCGAAACCGCCACGGCCACCTCTGTCACCGCCACGGCCACCACGACCACCACGGCCGCCAAAGCCACCGAAGCCACCACGGCCACCTCTGTCACCGCCACGGCCACCACGACCGCCTCTGCCGCCGCCGAAACCTCTGCTACCGCCGAAGCCACCACGGCCACCGCTGTTGTTGTTGTCACGACCAGTGGTAAAGTCAAGTCTAATGTTTCTACCACCAATGTTTTGGCCGTTAAGGGCGTCAAGAGCAGCCTTGGCGTTCTCAACAGTGTCCAACTCAACGTAAGCAAAACCACGAGGTCTTTCAGTCTCGGGGTTGGTAGGGATTCTGACAGAGTTAACACTACCGTAATCACCAAAAGTGTTGAAAAGGTCTTCACGAGTGGTGTCGAAAGAAAGGTTAGCAACGAAAAGAGTGTTAGACTCGGGGGAACGGGAGTCACCGTATTTGTTAGCACGCTCGCTGTTGTCTCTAACAGGCTTAGGGTTAGAAAGGTCAACTCTGATAGCACGGCCGTCAACTTCCTGGCCGTTCATCTGTTCGAGAGCGTTCTTAGCGTCAGCGGGGGTGGCAAAGTCGACGTAACCGTAACCCTTGGAACGGCCGTCATCTCTGCTGGTAACAACACGGGCACCAGTGACCGCGTAATCAGAGAAAGCAGAACGGAGACGCTCGTCATCAACGCTCCAGGCAAGAGAGCCAACAAAGACAGTGGAGGCTTCGCTTTCATTGTTTTCAGAAGCAGTCTCGCTAGTGGCAGAAGAGGCAAACTTGTCCTCGGTCTTGGACTTCTTGGAAGCAGGCTCTTCAGAATCGTCGGCCTTGCGCTTCTTAGAGGAGTCGGAGTCGGAGTCGCTGTCAGAGTCAGAGTCGACCTTCTTCTCTTCCTTCTTTTCGTCCTCAGAGTCACTGTCAGAATCAGACTCAGCCTTCTTCTCGTCTTCAGACTCGGAGTCGGAGCTAGAGTTGTTCTTCTCGTCTTCAGACTCAGAGGAAGAAGAGGCAGAAGAGTCAGAGGTAGCCTCTTCCTTCTTGGAAACAGCAGCCTTGGCAGCCTTGGTGTCGACCTTGGAGGAAGAAGATTTCTTAGTAGTAGATTTAGCCATTGTGTAATGTGTGTGTGTATTTATGGGAATAAATGGTATGAGAAAAAAAAGCCAAAAGAAAGGGAAGAAGAAGAGAGAGAAAGGGACCAAAGTCTTTAGATATATATTCTCTCAAAATTTTCACCTGGAGCCGAAAATTTTTACTTTTGAGAACGGCTGAAAAGAAAGAAAAAAAAAAAAAATTTCTTCAAACCCTAACCTCAGTACAGCCTTACAAATACAGTTGCAACAAGGAAGTGTAACACATCTATGTCATATTTGTTACACGCCTGTGGGTGCGCGTCGAGCCGTTCCGAAAAGAGCTACAAAATAAACACGAGGTCGCGTGAGGCTAACATAAGCCGAAGACGGTCATGTTATTACCGTTTTGACAGGCGGGTTTGGCACATTCAGACAGCAGTGACCTCATGGGTGGAGGAGATGGTGTAGGTGCTGGAGACGACGGCGAACAAACCGCTGGTATTGCCTAAGCCCGCATGGCATGGTGCTATCGAAACACCAGAGATATGCTGATGATCGCTGATAGTCGCTTATGTTATCTCAAAGCGTATATACAAGGCGTATATTACACCTGTATATAGTGTGTAACAGTTCAGCATGTAGCTATCATCATTCTCTCATTCTGTATATATATATATCCATTCTAAAACAGTAATATTCAACTACAGAGCTATTTATATGCGCTGTACTCAAGCTCCTCCATATCTTCTTCGTCAAAGCCGAATTCCTGCTGGATATCCTTTAGCGAGACAAACGACATCCTTTTCACGTATGACACCATCTCCACAAGGTTGACCGTATGGGTGTTTATGGACGTCACGTAGCGCTCGACGTCCTGCTTCAGCTGGCGATACAGTTCGGGACTGGTGGCAGACATTGCGGACAGCCTGGCAGCGTTGGCGTCTCTCAGATTGCGTAGGTGCTGGAGCTCAGCAAGCTGTTGATCACGAGGCTCCTACAAAGAGATCACGATGGTTAGTTAGTTAGTCAGTCAGTTGCTTTTGCTTGTATAAAGTGATGATGCCATTGTTATGACTCTACAGGAGTAAGAGTCACGCATCCAATAAAAGGAGGCTTCCCGGCTTCTTGTAATTCACACTACCAGCGGTGCTCGAAGGCTTTCTTCTCGGTCCAGCTGGGTCTGGGCCTGCTGGCGTTCGCGCTCAAGAGAGGCGACGCTTTCCTGGAGCTTAGCAGCTTTCGCCTTTGAGGCTACCCTAGCTTCACTGGGAAACGACCAGTAGTAATTTCCGATTCCAATCTTTTCTGCGCGCACTAGGGACGAGTCTGTCAAGGCCTTGAGAACATTCTTGATTTGCATCGAGCTAATGCCCGTTCTTTTCGCCACCGTAGACTCGATCTCCTTGATGTTAAAAAACTCACCAGAGTCTCTAATATACTGCAGCAGCAGGCGCTCCTTCGCCTCAGCTGAAAGACCCTTCTTGGACTATTTCCCGTTAGTATCACCAGAGCCAAGGCCAGAACAACAATTACGCCATCTCATACCATCGTAGATTGCCAATGTATGGAGTTTGAAACAAGGAGTGCCGTGGTGGTCCCGTAGTAAGTGGCAGCAGCTTATAGTAAAGTCGGGCTCAGCTCCTATGATAGTGAGTCACATGGCGTGCTTATCTCCAAGTCACGTGAACTAATCAAATATCTGCGCTTTTCTTTATCTCAAATTCTTAATCTCTTTCCTCTCCCTTCCCCATCTTTCTTCTTCTTCCTCTTCCTCTTCCTCTTCCCTGTCTTCTATATATACATTCTATATAACACCCTCCTCCCTCAAATCCAACCATGTCTGCTCCCAACCACCAAGAGGTCCATTCTGGTACCTATAGGGTGGGCGCTGAGATTGGTCGCGGCTCTTTCGCAAGCGTTTACAAGGGCCAACACATATCCTCCCGCGCTCCAGTAGCTATCAAGTCAGTCCAGCTAGCTCGTCTCAATAAGAAGCTGCTAGAGAACCTGGAGCACGAAATCACCATCCTCAAGAAACTTTCTCATCCTCATATTGTTGCTCTTATTGACACAAATCAAACACCGTCACATTTCTATCTTATAATGGAGTACTGCTCCTTAGGCGATCTGTCCTACTTCTTTCGCAAGCGTAAGGAGATCACTGACTCCCTACCTCTCATCAACTCTCTATTCAAGCGCTATCCCACATCCCCAGATAATGGCCTTCATGAAGATGTCGCTCGCCATTTTCTTAAGCAGCTTGCCTCCGCATTAGAATTCTTACGAAAGAACCAGCTCATTCACCGTGACATCAAGCCCCAGAATCTCCTGTTATGTCCTCCAAAGAAGACCGAGAAGGAAGCCCTGGATTCTGGATTCAAGGGTCTTTGGGAGCTTCCTGTCTTGAAGTTGGCTGATTTTGGTTTTGCCCGAATCCTTCCCTCAACATCTATGGCTGAAACCCTTTGTGGATCGCCCCTTTATATGGCCCCAGAGATCTTGCGTCTTGAGAAATACACAGCAAAGGCGGATCTTTGGTCCGTGGGTGCTGTTTTGTTCGAGATGGTAGCTGGCAGACCGCCTTTTAGAGCTGCTAATCACGTCGAGCTGCTGAAACAGATTGAACAGGGTAGCGATCAAATTCGATTCCCCGAAAATAATCGATCATCTCCTGACATCAAACGCCTTATACGGGGTCTCCTTAAGAAAGACCCTACTGAGCGCATGAGTTTTGCCGAGTTCTTTAATGACCCTGTTATTATCAATGATATTCATCCTCCAAGCAAGCCTCTCGATCAGTCATTTTTAGACGAAAACCTGTACATTTCTGAATACATTCAGCTGGGCCCCTCTAACCCACGAAACTTGGCCAACGTTGATCAGCAAAGAAACCGACGTCCCACACAAAACCAAACTAGTCCAGTCCCTGTATCAAGAAGTTCTCCTACTGATGATATAACAGGCCTGCCGACGTCTAAAAAGGAACAGTCTAAATCTCATACTGATCATCAAGTTCATGCACCTGCTAGAGCTTCTCCTAAGCCCCAACACCAGCAGCATCAGCAGTATTCCACTACTCGATCTAATACCTCCTCACCATACGCACTTAATCGTGAAGCAAATGAAGAGTTGACTACTTCACAAACTTCTGACCAGCCTCCAACGCCACCCCAATCCATCCCCAAAACACAGCATCGCAACCACCAGCCCACTCCGTCACCCAAATCTAACTTGTTAAGCGATTCATCACAGTCATCAAGCAATTCTTGGCTTTCTCCACAACAACAAAATAAACAAAAAAATACTTCGTCTCCCTCTAGTAACCACCAAGGCCGTTCCTCTCGTAACCGTGAAAACAGCAGTATTCCCAAGAATAGCTCCCAGTACTCTTCTTCAGATTCCTCCCATGACCCCTTTTCCCGTCCTCTTGAATCTGAATCTGAATATGTTGTTGTAGAAAAGAGGACTGTCGAGGTTAATAGCTTTGCTGACGAGTTGGCCCATTCTCCTATTGAAAAGACCCCTCTATCAAGTCGTGATAGTTCAAAACCTGGCTCTATTTCTAATGGTTACGAGAGCGCTTCGTCTTCACAGCAGCAACAGCAAAATCAGTATTATCAAAACCAGTACTATCAGTATGCTCAACAGCAACAACAAGGCCAGCATAGAAGAAATTCGAGCACTCGTTCGTCGGCAAGTTCTGCCGCCGCCGCTGTGGCGGCCGTAGCTGCGGCTGCTGCTGTAACTGCTGTAAACGCCACTGGGGCGGCTGCTGGAGCTGCTGTTGCGGCAGTTGGCCGTTCCAGTGGCCGTCGTCACCGAAACAGCAGTGCTAGCTCTGGTAGTTCACTTTCTCCTGCAAGTACACCAACTTTTGGAGCTGAAGGAATTAACGTCCCCCGAGCAGTTGCTCCAGAACGACGCAACTCCATTATTTATGGTTCTTCTCCATCGAATGCGCTGTCAAGAGCACTTCATATGGCATCAGCTAGAATATTTGGCAAGGCTACTCCGAATGAAAACATTGAGGGATACTTGACTTCCACTACTCCTCCCCAGCATCAACGCCATTTGCTGTCATCCTCTCCTGCTGATCCTGATGAAAAGAGATTGGTTAAGCATTTGGAAAACATGCAAGCTAAGTCCAAGGTTATTATTTTATTTGCTGAGGTCAAGTACCGACAGATGATTCCATCTGATGGTGATATATCTGGTAGTCCTAAAGGGTCATCACAAGATGATGTCGAACTTGAAGATGACGCAATGATCTTAGTGGCTACTGAAGCATTTGCTCTTTACTACAAGTCGTTGTCAATCCTCGATAAGTTTATGAAAGTTGCTAGTCAATGGTGGAAAACCAAGTGTGAAATTGCGTCTGCTGGGAATGTTGGATCTCATGGATCTAACAACTCATTTACTGGAAATATGGCAGCGTCAGGTAGACTTGTAGAGTTGGTTCAGTGGGCTCGAGAACGATTTAATGAGTGCTTGACCAAAGCCGATTATGCTCAGGCTCAAATTAACAAATTCAGCCACAACAAGCCAGCAATATCTGTGGAGACTACAGGAATGGCTGAGCGTTTGATTTTTGAGCGAGCATTGGATATGTCCAAGTCGGCAGCTAAATTAGAAAAGATAGAATCACTTAATATCTCTTCCACTCCAACAACTCCTACCTCTACAACTTTCTCTTCTGGTGGCGCCGGCCTTTCAGTTGCTATTTCCACTACGTCTGCTACTATCGCGACTCTTTCTCAGAACATTATTGATTTGGAAGACTGTATGATGTCTTATTCTACAGCAGTATGGATGTTTGAATCATTACTTGAAAGCAATGATGAGGAGGATATTACCGCTGGGTCTCATAGTAAGTACTCTGATATCAGTATCGCGCTGGACGCATATGACAGAGAACGAGTAATCAAGGCTGTTGACAGTGTCAGTCATCGACTTAGCATTGTTAAGAAAAAGATGGCTGTTCTTGTTAACCAGCAGCAGCAACTACAGCTTTTACTCCAACAACAGCAGCAATTGCGTCAGCACAGGAGAGGAGACTCTGTATCTTCTGGATCTGTAGGATCAAACGGACTTATGACTGCATCTCCAAGATCTGATTCTTTGGTAAACACTGCGGTTGTTACCCCAACCCAAGATGGAGCCCATGAGCAGTGCGATGATGAATCAATCAATGGGCAATTAGAATCTGATGGGGCATTAACTGTGAAGCCCAACCATTCTTAATTGCTCGTATGGTCAACAAATTTCAGGTATCAAGATCCTTTGGCTTGATCTTTTATGTGATCTCACGATTTTCTTTTTTATTATTATTCCCTTATACTATTTGACTGCATTAATTTCGATACCTAGCCAAGGTAAAGAACAGAATACCCCTAAACTTATCACCAGCAGTTAAATTTTTATTGTTGTCCTAACCTACTAATTTTACATATTACTTCTTTCAAAAGAAACAAACAGTTGCATATATTTTCATAAAAACCCACCATACGATGAGGATTTATTTTATTTATTTTTTGGTTGCATTTATTCTATCTTTATTTTCATTATTTTATCTATTGTTCATGTTCTTGTGTCATGTTTATCTTTGAAATTTGTGTTTTTATCCAATTTTTTTTTTTTTTTTACAGGGAGCCATTATTATTATTATTTTACTCAATACCCCATCCACTCCCGATTACATTCATTTAACTATGTTCCAAACAATCATTTTGTTATATATATATACTCCAATCTATTTACTTACGTGTTTATCAATATATTGTGTTTTAGTTGTTAATAAGAGTGTAAGAGACTGTAGAAAGGAGAAGCTCCTAATGTTGCTTTTAACTTTTTAGTATATTATCCCTCAATTGCAATAATAGCCCCAGTCTCCACATCTGACGTTCAAAGGAGAAACTTGCTACCTGGAGTAACTTGCCTCGACTAATCACATTTTATGTTGCTTTGTACGGCGGATATTACACAATGACAGGTTTCTGATTGAATCTTGTAATGACTGCAAAGTGGCTAGTGGCTACCATAGTCACCAAGTTTGGTGCTATATCTCTGGGTCTAGTGTACTGTTCGGTAATGTGTGGCAGAGGTGGCCAGGGAAATAGAGGCTTACGGCTGTGATAAAGTATTAAAAAGATACAGATTGAAACTTTTATGTACATGAAAAAACAGAGAATCTAGTTCTAGTGATTTGAAATACGTCTTGTCTAGATGACGTTCAATTACTTTTTTAAAAAAAAAAAAAAAGTTGCCATAATAATGTAACAAACTTCACATTATATAAAAATAAATCAATTCATTAAACTCGCTAACCGTCATCACCTAATCTATAAGCAACGGTTGTACCTATCTGATGTTTGTTCGTTGAAAAGTTTCTCAATTGAACTTGTTCGGCATTTTTAACCAGTCGTGCTTCACTGTCTACCCACTCGCCAGGAACTTGAGCATCTTCGTCTGCGTAGACCTGAACGTTAAACGTACACTCTCCGGGATCCAGCACTGGCAGAAAGGTGATTGATGCAGTAATCTGGCGGATGATTGCCTGGATTTCCTTCTGAATCACCGTATCTGGCTTATCCTTCTGTTTGTTATCGCTGCTTGGTCGCACTGGAGCAGACTCTTGCGAGCCATCATCAGGAAAGACATTAACGTCAAATTGCCAAAGCTCCACGGCCTCCCCGCTGTCTTTGCTCACAATCGCGACAACCAGTTTTTTGATCTTTCCATGGACCAGCCACTTGTGGAGCTGGCCTATTATCTTCTTAATATAAGCCTTGACATTACTGTCTATCGTGACCAGGACATTGAGGTCGTATTTTCGCACAACTTGAAAGTCTTCTGGTGGATATATACCACGTTGATATAAAATGGAATTGATGGAATATTCTATAATAGCCCAGATAGTAAAGTAATAGCACGAGAAGAATTAGATTCATATACTTGTAATAATGAAAGACTGGTAAAAAAAAAAAAAAAAAAAAAAAAAAACTTACCAAAGAACTCTGCAACGATTCGACTAGATCCTTTCAAGGCAACCTTTGACCTTGTGGGCGCAGAGAGCAATGAGTATTTGGGTATTTCTTGTTCTTTTTGTGACGTTACAGACATTGAACTGATATTAAAGACGGAACTTGGGAATTTTCAGTAGAATCGTGTATAAACAGCCGATCAGAATGATTGTTTTTGGCCAGTATTTTAGCAGCAAAAGTGGTAATATCACAATAGACTTCCAGAAAAATTGAACGATTATATAGAAATAGTATAATGGGTATCCATGCGTATACGCTTAATAAAGATCATGCGAATTGAAGGGCTTAATTGCAACTATGGCGAAGAAACAGCTCTTGATCGGAACTGTTTATCTTGTTTGTTTGGAATTGTTTCTCCAAAGGGGTTCGAACCTGCACGTGATAAACTAAAATAGGTAACGTGATCTCTCACTATGCTCAGCCCTGCCTGACGTTTCTTTCTTATCATCCCTAGTTGGCCTTTTTCAACTGTTTCCCTTCTTTTCCAACTGTTCGTCCCCTTTTTTATTGCTCTGCCTGTCATCTATTTGCATATCTACAATGTATCACAGTGTCCGACGAAAATTCACCCCGCAGGAAGTCATCGATCGCAAGCACAAGCATGATGCTCCCAAGATCCAGGAATACCAGACCCTTGTGTCAGTGTGCTTTGAGCAGCGTCGCAAGAGACAGCAGGATAAGGAGGCTTTAGATGTCACTACCCAGTTACTAGACCAAAATCCTGAAAACTATGTTTATTGGAATATTCGCCGAGAGATCTTTCAAGGTGGAATCTTTCCAAATCTAAAGGATGTTCCGGCATTTGATTCCAAGCCCGCGGTCACTGCCATTCAACAGAAACAAAAACTACTTCTCGACGATATTCATTTCGTTTTAGCAAAGCTTAAGGTCTTTCCCAAAACTTACTGGCTGTGGAATCACCGAAGCTGGTGTCTCAACAATTTTCCGGGTGGAGATTGGAATGCAGAACTTGAGTTGGTTGATTATTTGTTATCCAAGGACCCGAGAAACTTTCACGGTTGGCATTACCGCCGAGTGATAGTGGAGAAGCTAGAACAACTCGGCCAGTACAAGCCTAAAGATGATGGCAAGTCCCTAACTACACACGAGTTCAAGTTTACAACGCAAAAGATTAACAATGATTTTTCAAACTTTTCTGCCTGGTACAATCGAGCGCTACTCATTCCCGCATACTTGAAGGAGCTTGAAGAGTCAGACCAGGCAGATTCTGATGCAAGAAAAGAGTTCTTAGACCAAGAGATTGACTACCTCCGCCAGGCTGTTTATACAGATCCAGATGTCTCATCTGCTTGGTTTTATCATAAATGGTTATACCACAATATCAAACTTACAATCTTTCCCCAGATTCCAAGCTCTCGGCTTGTTGAAATTTTAAAGGAGGAAATCGGCATGGTGGAAGAGCTTTCTGAAGTTGAGCCCGAGAACTCGTACTGTTTATTAGCATTGGTTTATTTGCGAGATTTGCTGCGAAAGGTAACAACCGAAGGGAGCGAAGACAACTCCGCTGTCGAGGATAGCAACGAGGACCGGCAGAGAACTCTGCAAGTCTATGAAAAGTTGCAAGAAATTGATCCTATGAGAAGGAACATGTATCGTGCCTGGAAGCAGGCGTATGAACAAAAGCAGTTGAGCATTGTTAACGCTTGATGATTACTAGAGGAGTGTCTTTATTATATAGACTTGATAAATATATTTCATTTAGATACACTAACATTACTGATGCCGTTTATTCGAACGGTTCTTCGTTCAGCAACCAGCCCGTGACGGATGTAATCACATTTCATGCGCTGTCGGTAGCTGGATCCGATGTGCTGATTAATCATTACATAATCATAACGGGCCAACGGTGACTTTCATATAAATAAAACTTGAATTTAATCGTTTCTTCTCCACAACGAACAACTGCAGTTCACCATGCGTCTCACTTGAATTCCTTTTGATCACTGTTATTTTATACTCTACTTAGTCGTTTCTATAAATTACCTTTGTTCAGCTTGTCCGAACTGTTTTTCAGTTTGACATTGTTGATTTTCTAACTCAATTTTTCAACCTCCATCAAACTTAACTACAACTCTTGACATCCAGCCAAGTGCAACATTTAAGTTTGTTCATCAGCTTTTAACAACATATATATATAGTTTGATCAAGCAAAACTCTTTTCGTTCCTAAGTTTTATATCACCGTCTCAATACTAGTATGCCATCGCTTTCAGCGTCGGGAAGTGGACCTTTCAGCAACTTGGATGCGACGCAAACCGTGATCTATGAATTCACGACAGTAGTGTTTCTGGCTTGGGCTAGCTCTTCAATCTTCTTGATGGTATGTTTTTTTTTTCTCTCAGAAAGATGTGCTTTTTAGACGAGTTAAACTAATAATTTTTGCAGGTACTTGGAGTAAGTTCTTCTTTGTTTAATGCGATAGGCGATAACCTCCCAATCATTGGCACTAGCGATCGATATCAAACTTTATACTTTGATCCTTCTTTCAAATGGATGCATCGTGGGCCTGTCAACAAGAACAACATACTTTCTGACTCATTCATGATCATGAGTAATTGATTCTATATTTCGTTGAAAATTTAGGCACTAACTTTGAATAGGTTGCTCTATTTTACTCGGGACTATCTCCACGCAAGGCTGCGCTTTCACAAGCCGCTTTGGCACTTTTGGCTGTTGTTGTTGTGCAAATCGAATGGTTTGTTTGGGTATGTTGGTGTTTGTTCTTGAAATGATTTTGGTCTACTGGCGACTAACTTTTATTTACTTATATTGTTATTTATACAGGGCTATTCCCTAACTTACAGCATCACCGCCGGCCCTTTTATCGGAAACCTCAACAATGCGGGCTTCAACAATGTCTTTACATACAATAACACAAGCTATTTCAGCTCACCGTCGTTTAATAGCAGTCCCAATGGCCACAACTTGATCGTTACCGGATCGGGGCCTAGCAGTATTGTTGGAAAAGCAACAAGTATCTCAGGTGCAATGTACTGTTGCGTGACTGCTACTTTGTTAATAGGTGCAATATCTGACCGCGGCCGTACCATTCCTGCGCTGATCTTTCTCTTCATCTGGGCCACAGTCGTATACAACCCGATCGCTTGTTGGTCCTGGAACGCAAACGGTTGGGCTGCAAGATTGGGATACCTAGATTATGCTGGGGGTGCTCCGGTTCATATCACTGCAGGCTTTGGCGCTCTTGCGTATGCATGGATTATGGGAAAAAGAGTAGGGTTGATTGCCCTGGAAGAACAGGATAAAGAAGCAACAGAACACAATAAACATGGAAAGAAACAGCTTATTGGAAGAGCATGGGAAGCAATTAAAGGAAGAAAGAATATTAGCACCAAGTTGAAGCATGATGGCCACACTAGATTTGACCAAGAAGCTCATAGCAATGACCCTCATGATCTTGAGAAGGGAAAAAAGATGTTATTTCAGGAATCCTTGCTAGCACTTAACTCTAGTCCTCATAGCGTGATGCTGGTTGTTATTGGTACCGCTTTTATGTGGATTGGATGGACCGGATTTAACGGAGGAGCATCCATTATTCCTACAATACGGTCGATACAGGCCATTTTGAATACCCATGTGAGTGCTTCTTTTGGTGGGTTAACTTGGATGTTAATGGATTACAGAATTGGCCATAAGTGGAGTGTCATTGGATTATGCTCAGGAATTGTTTCCGGTCTAGTGTGCATCACTCCGGCCGCTGGATATGTTCCAGGTTGGTCGTCAGTAGTTTTTGGAATCGTTGGAGCTTTGATTGGCAACGTTTCGACCAAGATCAAGTTTTGGGTTGGTGTTGATGATTCACTAGACATCTTTGCAGTGCATGGTATATGTGGAGTTGTTGGCAATATTTTGACTGCGATTTTTGCATCAAAAAATGTCGCAATGCTAGACGGAATTACTGATATTGACGGTGGTTGGTTAAATAGGCATTATGTCCAGCTCTGGTTCCAAATAGCAGGTACTTTGGCTGCTGCTGCATATGCTTTTGGAGTCTCTGCGATTATTTTGACTATAATGAACAAAATCCCCGGACTCAAATTACGAATTGATGCAACTCTTGAGGTTGATGATGGTTTGGATGCAGCGGAACATGACGAGTTTGCTTATGACTATGTTGAAATCATTCGAGATCTGCCATTAGCTGTTGACCAAATGTTACCAGGGCATCATATTGTCATGAGAGGAGATCAGCGACAGTTTGCTACAGATGATTCATACGAATACCACAGGTACGATACAACTTCTGGAAATATAAGCGAGGCTTGTATGAACCCAGTTCCACCCAACCGCAATGGACTTTTTGAAAGTAAAGGGAATGAAGGAGTGGTTAATGAACTAGGTCGTGATAATGGTGTATTGGTTCCTCATAGCATCCAAAGCAGCGGAACCGGAGGAAACAAGCAAAAACAACTGCACAAACATATACCAAAGATGATAGATATTGGAGGCTCACCTTCCAATTATGTAAGTGCAGTTAATAGTTTCCGTCGAGATTCTCGAATGTCTGTAGCTACAGATCCTAAAACCCCAGGTCTTCTGGATGAGACAGACACTGTTCACATTGAATGCTTTACGCCAGATGCAACTGAAACTGATATCAGAGACTCAGAAATACCCAATGATAACAATGAATTGGATCCTGATGACCCACTTTATAGACCACTACACACCGCTCCAGGATCCATTTATGCCGGCGCAGTTCACCCACCACCCATGATCCGCGCCGATTCCAATCCCATTATGCCCATGAGAGAGCCTCACGGCTTCCCATCTGGAGCCATTACGCCAACCCGAGCCCTCAAAATGGTCGCCTCGAACATTACACCATTTCGAGCTCACCGAATGATGATCAGGTCCTACAGTAGCAACGATGTGAGCGACAGTATTCCTCAACCCAATCACAGAAGCATTGGCGCGTGGAGCGATTTTACTGGTGGCAATGGTTTTCGCCGCGCTGACAGCTATAAGTATGACGCGGAGTTTAAGGAGGTTCCAGGCATGGAAGGCGAGGAAGATCCAGGACGCGTGGTGGCGACTCAAGAGCTGGGCCAGCGGTCCCGGTTCCGTGGCATAGATGTGGCACCATCGATAGTGCCAAGAGCCCAGTTTAACCGCCAACCCAGCATAAAGAATGAGGCATCGTCTTCGAGCCTGACAAGTGAGTTCCAGCAAAAAGGATTGCTGGATCAAGAATCTGTGGTAGATGATGATATGCCTGGAATCTTGGATAATGATGATGTTTCGATTTGATGGGAATTACAAATTTCATGATTATGGGGGGAAGCGTTTTGTTAATATATAGATATATATATATACTAGGAATCAGTAACTGGTTCTGTCCTTTTTTTGCATTTTCATTTTTTGTTTTTTTGTACTATTTTTCATTACTTTTTTTTTGTTTCGTTTTGTTCTCTAATGATCTGTTTTCGTATAATAGACCTTTGATTTTCCAGTTTTGTCGCTTTTTAATATGATAGTTTTTTTTTCTTTAGACTAACTAATAAACGGTTAATAAGACGTTAAGAATGAAAAACATTAAACAGAAACAAAAATAACTTTAATCATAAAATTCATAAAAATCAAACATCAACTCTGCAAACAAAAAAGTAAAAATAAAAAACAATAGCATTAACAAAACGTTGTGGAATGTACAACTTTGATCCTCGGATCAATCATCTAAATTCATAACTAGGCCAAGTGCCACCATCAGGACGATGTGAGAGATCCAATTGCTGGTACGAGTGTGACGAGTTATGGTAGTATACACCTGAAATGCTGCCCGAAATCTGGTTGAAGCAAATGTAATAAAAACCGTCATACGCGACGCCCCGCAAGTTGGTCACACGATAGTCTGGGACCAAAAAGAATTCTTTCCAGCGCATGTAGATGTGTGATTTCTTTTCAAAGCCGCTATGCACATAGTCTGGGTTTATCGAGTGTTTTTTGTCCATCTCTCGCCAACTGCTAAACTTATTCCAATGGTTGCGGTCAACTTGGTCCGACGAATTCCATTCGTCACGGCGAGTAAAAAATGAAAATGCAGGCGAAATCATTTCGCCTTCAAAATATGTCTCCATTAAGCCATGCTCTTGTGTGAGGCCACGAATACTAAGGTATCCACTCAGAAAATGGCGGCTCATATCAACAGACTTTAATGTTACTTTAACTTCATAACTGTTAGTGCCCGACTGTTGTGTTCCCACAAAACAAGAACCAGGGCGTAGATACGACGTAGTTTGAATTGGAATGTCACGACGGTACCAAGGGTCTTTAAATTTCGTTTCGAGTTCAGACACAAATTTGGGGTAAGGGCGAGTAACTGTTCTTGAATGGTGGTTATTGTTATTATTCTGAGGACCTAGGTTTCTGTCGTCTCCATCATCGTCATCAGTTGCACTTTCTCTCTTACTGTTATCGTTAGCTGGGGTTTGATCAAACTGTTTATCTTTCTCGATGCTTGGGGGATAGCTTTCCTTCTTATCTGAGGCCTCTCTAAAGCTCCCAGGTGAAGTTTTATTATTGTCATTGTTGTTCAAAGAAGCAGGTTCTGAGCGGGTATCGCTTATACGCTTGCTTGAGCCGGTGGTATCCTGAGACGCGGGTATCTTAAAAGAGGTCTCATGGTTAACTAATTCGGCTGTAAGCTGCTTCTCAAGGGTACTATCACCAGTCTCAGCAGTAATTCCATTTTCAACTAAACGTGATAAAGGCCTAGAAGGTAAGCTATGGTCCAAAGTAGAGCCGGTACGATTTCCAGAAGTGTCGTTCATTTGTGTACTATTTGCATCATTAAAACTGAGAGAGGCTCTAGAACTTGAGGAATTGGAGTTAGTCTGTCGTTCTAGTTGGCTAGTTTCGCGTTCGTCGGTAGAGTCATTCCCCCTGAGGCTGACTGGTTGCTCATACCTTGGTGGGGAAACAACTGAGTCTGTATGTTTGTCCTCATTTCCAAGTTCCTCGTATGGTAGTGCTACTTCGGTGGAAACGGGCTGATCAGCAATGTTTGCAGAAGAAACGGCAAGATTAAGCATAGTTTTGTCAGAGTTGGTTTGGGATGCAAATAAAAGGTCTGTGGCTGTGGCTGAGGTCTCTTGTGACTGTTCTGAGTTCAAAAGCGCCTCGGTATCTCTATCTCTCACCAGTCTATGAAGGTTTAAAGTGTCCAAAGGTTCTGCAGCGTTCATGCTAGAAGATGATGAGGATGACGGAGCAGATGAAGATGAAGGAGAGTTTGAATGCAAGTTAGAAGATGAAGAAGCTGCCGTACATCCTGCGTTTGGCATTTTATTTTTTCTATTAAAATGATATTAGGAATGTATATAAAGTATAGTTGGTTTAAAGTAAAAGAAGTAGAATAAAAGTAGGAGACGATAGGAAATTGTGAGCGCTCAATCTAAACTCAAAGTCTGAGCAACCCTAGGAAAATGCAATAAAGGCTTTGGTGTTCAAAAGCGTGCGAATATTTTGGATATATGTAGACAAAGGTGTGAAGAGAAAACAGATAATGCTTGATCTGAGCCATAACAAGAGTGGGGAGAAGAAAAACAAAAGGGAATCGAGAAATAGTCAGAGATAAGCAAGTCAAGGTTAGGTCACGCCTCACGTGAACTCTACTACTGTGCACATGACATGGGCATAAGTGGAATGCCCTAATTGCAACAAGGTAGTCGGGAATATGGACCACATCGCAATAGAAGTTGCAACAAACAGCTGAGGTCTTTTCTCTCTATCGTATTTTAACTACTGGATCGGCACAAGTATATCTTATAAATAGGCTTAGTCCCAGTAACTGATCATGGACTCCTTTCCGGCAATTGCTACCTTGGACGTTTCTTGGGGATGGCTTTCAATACAGGTGACAACCTCTTCAGACGCTTTGAACTTGGACTTCACCTGAGTTGTTTTCCAATCCCAAAAGTACGCATAGCCCTTAGCATCACCACTCATCAAGTATTTCCCGTCAGGTGAAAACGCCACATTAATGGGATACCCGGCATTTTGGTGGCCAATAAACTCCTTCTTACGGTTCTGGCGGAACTTGCCGGTAGCACCGAACACGAGAATTCTGTTATCCATACTTTGAGCAGCAACATACTTCGCGCTGGGGTGCAAGGAAACGCAAGGCATTGCATGTTGGGCAGGATCGCTGATGTATTTGATAGGGACGTTAATACCCCAGTCCCATACCAAAAGGGTCTTGTCATCACTGCTACTCATAAATCGCTGGTTTTCGTCCACAAAGGTCAAACTGTTCACAGGTCCAAGGTGGTGATCATACGTTTGAACGACTTCTGTGGAAAACTCTTCGTTATTAGCAGATGATCCGGACGCCTTGGAGGATATTCTGGAATCCCATTGAAGAATCGTGTTGTCCGACATTGCCGACACAAAGGAATCGGCGTCACTCTGATTTGGATTGAAGCGAACAGCGTTAGCGGTTGCGTTTTTACGACTAGACGTTGGGGCTTTGAATCTTCGTATTAATTTTCCCGTTTCTGTGTCCCATAACTTTATTGTTCGATCGTATGCTGCACTCAAGAACTTTGTACCATCATTATTGAATGACAAATCTTTCACGGCTTTGGTGTGGCCGTGGATTGTTCGTAATTGTTCTCTGTTATTTCGGTGACAGTCCCATATCTTGATTTGGGTATCATTTCCTCCACTTAGTAAAACGTGGCCGCTATTTGGGAAAAATCGTAAGCAATTAACACCGCCCATATGGCCATTCCATCGGTGGATTCTTCGCTTTGGAACAAAACATTCCTGTGATCCTGCGTCTTTTGTTAGACTAATGTCTAAATCCTTTGGAATATTCATGTAGGTTCTGCCCAGATAATCAAATTCTTCAGACCCAACGAATTCTGACCATTCCTTCTTATGGGTATCTTCGTCTTCGTCAGGCTTGGGAATTGTCACAGGTTCATGGACCGCACTCTGTTCTTCATCTTCATTATCATCACCAGACTCTGATTCCGAATATCCTGAACTGCTTCCTGAAGTTGAGTATGACGCCCAAGGTCCAACGTATGCTGCGCTTCCTTCAAGAACACTAGAGTCACCTTTTGTTTTTCTCTTCTTTTTAATGGCACTGGTGCTCTTTCTCAAACTTCTTTTTATTCCCCATCTGTCTTCGTCGTGGTCATCATTGTCCTTATTATTTAATGTTGGATCCAATGTTTTGTTGTCTAGCATGTATCGCTTGTACCCTTCCTCGAATGTCGCTCCATCAAATGCTTCTTTGTCTATTCGTCCTGTAAGCATATTCTTCTTGAGTCCATTTCCTAATTTCCTTGTCAACATCTGGCTCTCGTTGGGGTTCTCTGGGCCCGCCGCCACATCATATGTCCGTGTTTGAGCGCGTCTGGTAGTAAGAATATCAAGTTGAGACAATGGCTTGGTACCATTATGGAAAGTCGATGTGTTATGAAGGGCTAACGCTGTTGGAGCCGTCGAAAACGTCTACACATAAACATTAGTACATGGTCATTTGGATTTTATTCAAAAAAGAAGCAAATATAGACAATTAAAATTAAAACATACCTTGACTAATGCTGAACTCGGATTCTGAACAGATTCTTTTTCAGAATCACTCTCTGATCCATAGTCGACAAGTGACATCAGTGTTTTTTTAAAATAACCAAATGGTGTGAATATTAATAATTCGTAAGTACTATGAGCTGATACGTCCCACAGATAAGAATGGTCTAGTTTGCGTGTTATTGCCTTTGAAATATCAAATAGATTGAGAAGAAATTCCAAGCACGTTGGAAAAAGTGAGACATGACTTTTGGTGCGGCTCATATTCACCGGCCGGGTAACCTTCAGTCGGCTGACATTCATGTGATATTTGCATCCTGTGAAAAAGTTTGTACGGCGGAGCACAACCGGGCTTTACTTGAAAAATGCCACAACATCAAATTAAAAAGGTTCTCGAAGCCTTACGTGGATCGTGTTGGGCTCGGAATTATCCGTTGCTATCAACTGGCAATGTGTTTTTTTTTTTTTACTACGCTCAAATTTTATCATGTTTTTAATAAATTACAAGTTTAACCATAAATAATAGTACATCAATTTTTTTTTAAAGAGACAAGGATTAATAAATTACATCCAACAACAGAATAAATAATAAACCAAAGATTTTCGATTTTATCGTCTATCATCTAGAAACGGCCACCGTTCTTCTAACAAACTGTTTATAGTTCATCGTGGTCATAGTCATCAAAGTCAAAGTCATCGGGGTGCTCGTCATCGCCAGCACTGCCGTCACCTCCGTAAAGTTTAGATGTAATAGGGTATGCAATGGAACTGAGCTTCTCCTTCTTCTCATCAAAGTCTTCCTTGGTAGCATCGTTGCCAACCTCCTCAAGCCACTCAATAACTTCATTGATAGCTTCAATAATAGTCTCCTTATCATCTTCATCAATCTTGCCACCAAGTCCACTTTCGTCGTTGACTTGGTTGCGGAGAGAGTGAGCGTAGTTTTCAAGAGTGTTACGGGCAACAATCTTCTCCTTAAGAGCAGAATCCTGTTCAGCGTACTTCTCGGCATCAGCAATCATCTGGTCAATCTCATCCTGGGAAAGACGAGACTTGTCATTAGTGATGACAATAGATTCAGACTTACCAGTGCCCTTGTCAGTGGCAGAGACCTTGAGCATTCCATTGGCATCGAGCTCAAAAGTAACCTCAATTTGGGGAACACCACGAGGAGAAGCTGGAATGCCAGTAAGCTCAAACTTACCAAGCAAGTTGTTATCCTTGGAAAGAGGACGCTCACCTTCAAAGATCTGGATAAGAACAGTAGGCTGGTTGTCGACAGCAGTGGAGAAAATCTGGGACTTGCGGGTAGGGATAACAGTGTTACGCTTAATCAAAGTAGTCATGACACCACCAGTGGTCTCAATACCGAGAGTAAGAGGGTTAACATCAAGCAAGACAATGTCCTCAGCACCATCATCACCAGCAAGAACACCACCCTGGACGGCAGCACCATAAGCAACAGCCTCATCGGGGTTGATACCCTTAGAAGCCTTCTTACCCTTGAAGTAGCCTTCAAGGAGCTCCTGAACCTTGGGGATACGAGTAGAACCACCGACAAGGACAATGTCATCAATCTCATCCTTGCCAACCTTGGAGTCCTTAAGAACCTGTTCAACAGGCTTCAAGGTCTTTCTGAAAAGATCAATGTTGAGTTCTTCAAACTTGGCACGAGTAAGAGTCTCAGAAAAGTCAATACCATCGTGGAAAGACTCAATTTCGATTCTAGTAGACATCTGGGAAGAAAGAGTTCTCTTGGCCTTCTCAACTTCTCTCTTAAGCTTACCAATAGTCTTGGGGCTCTTGGAGATATCGACATTGTTCTTCTTGTTGAAAAGCTTGGTGAAGTGGCGGATAACACGGTAGTCAAAGTCCTCACCACCCAAGTGGGTATCACCAGCAGTAGCCAAAACCTGGAAAAATCCCTTGTCAATTGAAAGAAGAGAGACATCAAAGGTACCTCCACCAAGATCGTAAACAATAATCTGGCGTTCACCGTCAGACTTATCAAGACCGTAAGCAATAGCGGCAGCAGTGGGCTCGTTGACAATACGGAGAACCTTAAGACCGGCAATCTCACCAGCATTTTCAGTAGCCTGTCTTTGGGCATCGTTAAAGTAAGCAGGGACAGTGATAACGGCGTATTTAACTTCCTGACCGAGATAATCCTCGGCAATGGACTTCATCTTGCCCAAAATCATAGAAGAAATTTCCTCAGGAGTAAAAGTCTTGATCTCACCAGAGTACTCAACCTTGACAGCGGGCTTACCATTACGATCAAAGACATTGTAAGGAAGACGCTTGATGTCCTTCTGGACAGAAGAGTCCTTGTAGTAAAGACCAATCAAACGCTTGATATCAAAAATAGTGTTGTAGGGGTTGGCAGCAGCCTGGTTCTTAGCGGCATCACCAATCAAACGTTCATCACCATTGAAAGCAACATAGGAAGGAGTAATTCTGTTACCCTGATCGTTAGCAAGGATTTCCACTCGACCAGACTTCATAACACCAACACATGAATAAGTAGTACCCAAATCAATACCAATGACTACATGAAAAAGTTTAAACCAGGTTAGCGAATGTTGGAACTGTGAATCAAAAACAAAAATAAAAACTTACCTGGGCCAGAAACCTTCTCATCAACTTCGGCATTAGAGCCAGTGATAAAAGGAAGTAAGAATATTAAACCGACATATAGTAAGACGGCCGACCAAGAGGCCATCGATCTGATTGATCTAACCATTGTTGAATTTGTTGTGAAAAAAAGAAGGTAAAATAAGACGTCCTACAAAAAGAAAGAAAGGAAGGAGAAAGGAAAAAGGCGAGAAAAGGCCGGGTTTATATACTGCCTGTCCAAGTGTGTGTGTGGAAGGTGTTGGAACAGTAGGGCGAGTTATGGCCAAGTATCACTTTCAGATACAGATACACACAACAACAGCGGTTGAACCTGCATCTATACTTAAAACTTTCTTCAGCTGCTCATATATGGCATATGAAAGCAGCAATTAATCATAAATATTCGCCACTATTTCAATGCCTTGCCTGACATTAGCTATTTTTATTTATATTCTTCCCAAAACTTATTTCAGGTTGACCAATATTGATCTGATCTGAAATTTTTCAGTTACGTCAGCGGCAAATGCCACGCTGGCATCAGTGTCACGTGCATTGCCACCTCTGGTGTTTTACATAACGGGAAAGCTAGTTAGACCGGCCATATTGGTCAATCTCCACGCTTTATTTCTTTGTGTTCATGGCTTTATTATTTGGGTTTTACCTTTTATTATTTTTTTTTTTTTTCATCAAGTATATTCCATGAATTACTATATTCAAAATTTTAAAAACAAAAAAAGTAGTATCAATAAATGATTTTTTTTATACTTCTACATCACCAAAACATTTTAATCAAGTTTATATTTTATTTTCCAAAAGCCTCCCAAGTCGTAACGTAACACCTTGTTTATTTGATATCGAACAATGGTTTCAAGTTCTTAATGAGAAGCCAGTCATCTCTAGAAACACTATCTCTAAATGCAGGATCCTTGAGAATATCAATGGATTTACGGGTAATGTGAGAGTATAACTGATCCTTTTCGTCAACGTGTCTACCCCAAATAGGCTGGGCAGAGTTGGGATCTGAGAGACGGACGGCAACACCTTGGTTGGTTTGGCCCTTCTTGACAATTTCAGTAGACTTGTGGTTGACTTCCATAGACTGAATGCGGCCAAGGTCCAAGATTTGTTTGGTACCAGTAGCAGGATCAGCCTTGACAACAGAAATTGGAGTGCCGATACGGATAGATCCGCTGACAACTTCAAGACCAATAATCATAGGGTTACGCTTGTTAATGATTTGAAGAGTTTTGCAAACACATGGGTAAATAGCAAGAGCGGCATTCTCTTCTCTCTTCTTTTCCAAAAGCATATTCTGGTACTTGGTGAACTCATCGAACAAGTGATAGATAACGTTGGCACTGAAAATCTTGATACCTTGATCCTGTGCGTATTGCTCGGCTTCTCTGTCGACCTTGACATCGAAACAAAGCATAAGAGCAAGATCAGGTCTCTTCTCCAGCATGGTAGTAGCACGCATAATATCACGCTTGAAAACTGGACCAATACCCATAGACATGACAGGAATCTTCATCTCCTTCAAGAAATCCAAAAGGGCTTCCAAGGAACCAAGGGTAGAGGCTTGGACACAAATACCCTGGCCAGTCTTGTCGACAGAGTCCAAGAGACCGGTAAGATCGTCCATAACTTCGTCCATTAATTCTTCCTCATCATCATCAGGTCCGATAAGTAACAAACGAGAACCAGCAACAGCCTTGTCCAAATCGTTGGCAGCGATCTTGACACCCAAAGCAGCCTTAACCTCCTTGTTATGGATATAGGAAGATTTGATACGTAATTCACGAAGAGGTTGAGGCGTAAGAAGAGCACGCACCTGTGTAACAATCGGGCCATTTTGACCACACAGTACAATTCTGTCACCTTCTCGTAAAATACCGTTGGATAAAACGACATCGATAGTTGTACCAAAACCTTCAACGACCTTAACTTCAAGAATGGTAGCTTCCAAGGTAGAAAGGTACATAAGCTGCTTGGACATTCTGCTTTGAGTGAGCTCAAGAAGCAAGTAAAGCAAATCAGGAATACCCTCACCAGTGACGGCAGATGTGGGAACAATAGAAACGTATTTGCTCATGTTCTTGTTCTGGTAGTAAAGCTCAGAGTTAAGACCTTGCTCAGCAAGGGCAAGCTTGGCCTGCTCATAACGGTCCTGGAATTCGCGCTGGACAGAACTGGATTGGCGAGCAAGAGAATCACGGAAAGCATTGTTAGGAGTAGCTTCCCAGCCGTAACAACGATCAATCTTGTTGAGGGCGACAATGAAGGGAGTCTTTCTTTCTCTCAAAAGCTTAATAGATTCGAGGGTCTGCTTTTCCAAACCTTGTGTGATATCGATAACAAGAATGGCAATGTTACAGAGGGAGGAACCACGAGTTCTCAAGTTTGAGAAAGACTCGTGACCAGGAGTATCAATAACAAGTAAACCAGGGACGTTGTATTCAACCTTGACATACTTCTTCATGACCTCAGTCTTCTTCTGGATAGCATCAATAGGGAAGTAGGTAGCACCAATTTGTTGAGTAATACCACCAGCTTCACCTTCCTGGACGTTACTTTGACGAATCTTATCAAGAATCAAAGTCTTACCGTGATCGACGTGTCCGAGAATACAGCAGATTGGAGAACGAAGGTTTTGTTCATTAGCCTGGGATTGTGCTTCTCTCAATCGCTCTTCAGCCTTCTTTTCAATAGCGGCTCTGTTCTTTTGCGCGTGAGAAAGGGCCTTTTCAAGATCAGAAGGACCATCAGCGCTTTCAGATTCAGATTCCTTAGCCTTAGCAGCAGCGGCAGCCTTGGCCTTTTCGGCATCAGCCTTAGCTTTGGCGGCGGCGGCGGCAGCAGCGGCAGCAGCGGCCTTTTCCTCTTCAGTATCATCTTCTTCATTAGCATCTTCATCAGAATCAAGAGCATTCTCCCAGCTTTCCAAGATGGGCTCCTCTTCTTCAGGAACAGCTTCTTCCTTCTTTTCTTCCTTGATCTCTACAACAACTGGTGCAACAGGTTTCGAAATAGGTAGTTCAGAAGGAGCAGGGGTTGATGAAGCAGTGGATGTGCTGTCGTTAGATTGAGGTCTCTTGTCTTGGTAGATTGGCTGTAATGGGGTAACCTTGTGCTTTGGAGTCTCACCCTTAGAAAGGGCCTCAACCTTGATGTTGCTGGATTCGAGAAGTTGCTTTCTTCGGAGTTCAGCAATTCTGATTTGTTCCTTTTGTTTTTTGGTCAATAACTTGCCGTCTTTTCTAAGCTCTTCACGCTTGGCCTTGGCCTTCTCCTTCTTCTTTTGACGAGCCTCCTCCTTTAATCTCTCTTCCTCGGCCTGCTTGGCCTCCTCATCAGCAATTCTCTTCTGTTCTTCCTCTTCGGCCTTCTTCTGGGCTTCGGCAGCCTCTCTTTGAGCAACAAGTTTCTTCTGAAGAGCAGATGAGGCACCAGTCTTCTTCTTCTTAGCAGCAGCAGCAGAGACCTTCTTTTCTGATTCGTCAGCAGCACTTTGTAAAGCTTCTTCTCTCATCTTCTGTGCAAGGGCCTTGGCCTTTTCACGTTCGATTTCAAGAGCAGCATTCATAGCCTTTTGGTTATTCTTCTTGGCTTCTGCCTGTTGCTTCTTCTTCAACTTTTCACGCTCCTTCTTTTCACGTTCCTTCTCCTTCTTGGACTTGACCTGAATAGCAGACTCTTCAGCCTCTCTGGCTTCAGCGGCCTTTGCCTCTTCTTTAGCAACCTTCTTCTTCTTGGACTTGTTAAGGGCGCCCATTAAACCGCCAAACTCTTCAGCAATATCATCCATGGAAGCTGCTTGGGGCTCGCTGCTTTCGGGGGCTGGTGATTCGCCATCAGCAGGTGATTCAGCAGTGGCATCAGCAGCAGGTGATTCAGTTGATTCAGCGGGGGCTTCAGAGCCAGCTGACTCTGGGGTAGCGCCAAATTCGACGGCAGTGGTTTCGAGTCCGGTGTCTTCCTCGTCATCCCAGTCGTAACCACCTTTCTTTCCTTTCTTATCTCTATAAATAGTTAGTAATAGGTTCAATTGAATAGGGTATCAAGGTTTAATGATACACTTACTTCTTCGCCATTTTGATTAATAGTCTATGTTACTTTATATACCCCGACGAGTATAAGTTGTTATGGGTCTATGGGGGTGGTACAAACTATGTGGAAGAAAGGGAAAGGAAGTTTTGAAAATTTTTCGTTGGGCACCCCAGCCCTGCGCTGGTGGTGGTGGCGATCTGTCAGTATGAGTAACCTTGAGAAAACGCATTAAAGAAACTTTTTACAAAGATTAGTAGCAAAGCTAATTTCAATTAAAATGTAATATATTGAGCACTTTTGGAATTTTGCATCTATGGATCTGTTTATATTAAGAATAAAGGTGCACCAAGTGACTGCGTGACGTCTGTGTTGATCTCGTGGGACTTGATTCTGAAAGATTCAAGCAGGGTAACTTGGGAATTAGAGGAACAGTGAACCATCATAGGTAAAAATGTAAAAGTAGATTTGATTTAAACTAAACTGTTGATGATTTGGATTTATTGTTGATCAACATACTGGTCCCATTTGTATAGTCATCATATCCTCTTTCTCTTGTATTATAGTTGTCCTGAAAGACTGTCGTCTCACACGGTATTCACATAGGTCTCAGAGTTACGCATTGCAGTCTGAAAGCTACGGATGTGAAGACCAGCCTTATTACACCAAAAAAAATTTGTTTGCTGGTTTATTATCAGTGTTATCCTTGATATTCCAGCGGCCCACGCATACAGCAGAACAAGTAACTAAAGATGGCGACTATTGTTGATAAGGTATGTTTGTTTCCAATAATTTATTTATTATTTCTTTTAGAATCCAATGTACTAACTCACTTTTTATTTAGATCAAAGACGTAAGTAAAAAATAAAAAGAACAGGAGTCTTAACCGGGATCGGTTTTGAATGTGATGTGATTTACAAATTAAGCAGATATATGGCAAGATTCTAACGTTAAATTCAATCAGATCGAGACCGAGATGGCTCGTACCCAGAAGAACAAGGCTACGAGTTTCCATCTGGGTCAGCTCAAAGCCAAGTTGGCCAAACTGAAGCGAGAGCTTCTTTCTGGACCTAGCGGTAGCGGCGGTGGAGGTGCTGGTATGGGTTTCGATGTTGCACGTACCGGTGTTGCCAGTGTTGGTTTTATTGGATTCCCCTCTGTTGGTAAGAGTACTTTGTTAAGTAAACTGACAGGCACACATTCAGAAGCAGCAGCTTATGAGTTCACAACCTTGACCACAGTTCCTGGTGTTATCCAGTACCGTGGTGCAAAGATTCAAATGTTGGATCTTCCTGGTATTATTGAGGGTGCCAAGGATGGTAAGGGTCGTGGTAAGCAGGTCATTGCCGTTGCTAGAACCTGTAACTTGATCTTTATTGTCTTGGACGTCAACAAGCCATTACAACACAAGCAGATTATCGAAAGAGAATTAGAAGGTTTTGGTATCAGAGTGAACCAGGATCCACCAAACATTGTTTTTAGAAAGAAGGAAAAGGGTGGTATTAACATTACAAATACCGTTCCATTGACACATTTGGACAGCGATGAAATTCGAGCTGTCATGTCAGAATACAGAATTACTTCAGCGGATATTGCCTTTAGATGTGATGCTACTGTTGACGACTTGATTGATATCTTGGAAGCCCCCAACAGAAGATATATTCCAGTTGTTTATGTCCTTAACAAGATTGATGCTATTTCGATAGAAGGTAAGTTATTTTTTTGTTTCTTTGGACTTTTTCCAGATGGTACATGTGTTTGGAAACATTGCTAATGATTTTTTTTCTATTTATTTTTATTTTTATTTTTATTTTAGAACTCGATCTTCTTACTCGTATTCCTAATGCTGTTCCCATTTCATCTGAAAACGGCTGGAATCTTGACGAGCTTCTTGAAATCATGTGGGAAAGATTGAATCTTGTTCGAGTTTACACCAAGCCCAAGGGAAGCCAGCCCGATTATGATGAACCCATTGTTTTACGCTCTACTGGCTGCAGCGTCGAGGACTTTTGTAATCATATTCACAAATCGCTGCTTGAACAATTTAAGAATGCAGTTGTATGGGGTACTTCTGTCAAGCACCAGCCTCAATATGTTGGTTTGTCGCACGTTTTGGCAGACGAAGATGTCGTTACCATCTTGAAAAAGTAATTGATGTGTACATGATTTATTTATGACAATTTTGTATTTAAAAAAAAATTGCATAGCATTAAACCTATTTTAATAGTACTTGGAATTATGGGAGGGGAATAAACCAAATGGTCAAGTTAATAATATGCGTGTGTGTGTATAAGTCTCGAGCCTATCTATGACTTGCATTATCTCAGCCACAATCACGCTATTGTTTAGATTTGAATTTTTCAGTGCTCGGAGATAAAAGTAAAAGGTCTTTAAATCTCAAGTCAAAATATAAAAAATTGGTTTGTTAAAGTACAAAATAAATACATCATATCCTAGGGTCGTGATAGCATATGTAAAAGCTTTATATATTATATATGGATGGTGATAATGAATATGAATAAACATATTCACAATCATGCAGTTCTTGATACAAAAACGCAACAGTCGACTTATTCACCATCCATTTCGTCGTCATCATGAGACAGTCTTCTTTTCATTCCAATTTGTCGGCCTTTGAGTATATCCATAAGCTGTGTCTGTTCTTCATCGTCCTCTTCACGCTCTCTAGCCTTTTTGGAGACGCCCCTTGGCATCTGCTCTATTGGTTTTCTAGCCCTGCACAGGTCTTCAAACGTTTTGAGATTATATTTTGCCGTGTCGTCGACATTGATTGAAAATCGCTGGGCTTGGACGGTTTGAACAGCTTTGACCAAGTCATAGCTGTATTTGTAGATAAGATAGGCGCATGCTGCGATTGCGGAGGAGTCGTTTCCAGTCTCGCAGTATAGGAGAACACTGGCATCTTCGGCTTCTGCCTGGCGGATAACTTGGCAGATATCCGAGAGTTGGGAAACGATATGCATTGGGTTTAAGATTCTATTCCCAGGATCAAAGGAAAGGCATTTGAAGGCCCCGCTGGGCTCGTAAATGTTGCGAACTACTATTGGGATTATTCTGATATCAGCGATAGAGACAAGAATCCGTATGTTGCGTTTTTCGAGAAAGCTTTTATCCTTGACGATATTAAGAGGACCCAAGTAAAGGTGAGTGTCAATTTGTTGTGCCTGGTGGCGATATTCATACCGCCAGTTTGACAAAACGCTAGGCTGGTCAACAAAGCACGGTGGGATGAAGGTTTTTGGGAGGGATACTGGAGATATAAAATCATCCTGGTTTGATTTTGAAGATGAGCTGAAGAGTGTTTGGTTCATTGTTGGAATGTGTAGAGATGGAGGTGGAGATGGAGATGAAGATGGAGATGAAGATGAAGAGAAAAAGGGAGATTGTTAATAGGTAATAATAAATCAAGGGTATAATGACTATAAGTATAACTATAACGATAGTGGTATCAAACGGAAGGAGTATGCTGGAGATTCCCAAGTCTGCCTAAACTAGTTTTGAAATGGCAGTTATCAAATACGATTGTTAACACAAATAACCAGAGTCGCACACAACAGAATGGTCTCGCTACGGCTAGATAAGGATTGGCGGAAGCAGCAGAGAGATGAGTTGTCTTTGGGACAGATAAGCTGCAAACAGCTGGTGGAATATGCGTTTTCTAGCGGCCGAAAGAAAATTGGATGGTTAGAGATTGAAGAGAAAGACTGGCAACGGCAAGGAACGTAGGCAATGGGGAACGGATGCGATGCGTTACAGAGGATGTAACATGTTTAGACGGGTGCAATGCGTTAGGTAATTACATGTATTGCCGTTGCTTACATGACAGTTGATTACGTTACGGGTGTGGTCAGGTGACATTTGATGAAGCGGCTTAATAGCTGTCATAAACACGCTTGCACCTGCGCCATCACATGATCTGGGATAGAGCACCGGGAGCCTTGTCGTATCACACTGTATGAGATCAAAGAGCTTTTTATATATTTTTGTTTTAAACTAAGTGAAGGATATTTTGAGCAGGAACGTGATACATTGGCAAACTATAAAGTAGAAAGCAGCCGATAAGGCGGTTCGAGCACAAAAACAGGCCAACCCAAACCTTCCTGACCTTGTTCCTTCTCTCTAAATTCTCACCATTTCAGTTCCTCGTCCGCACCGAGAGGAGGTAACGAGCGGTTTGCCGCTGACAAAGGGCAGGTCTGAACATTAGCTAGACACGCTGCCTTTACATATTTACATATACCCGTGCGACCTTGCGGCCGCAACTTCCAGAGCGAGTTTGGCCTTGACAGCACCCCAAGGGTGGTACGGTGGTGGCTGTGCTGGGCTGTAATGCGGATGGGCCGAGCGTCAAAAACTCTATCGTTTTTCCAGATACCCAGAGCGGTGCTGAGGATACCAAGAAGCAGCAGCTCGAACGAATAATAAAAAAACAACAGACAAATGCACTGTTCTTCTATTTCTTATTTTTATTCTTAATTTCATTCTCATTATCATGATCGTCGCCGTTGCTTATTGATTCTTACTATCTACGCTTGTTGCAGTCGAGGCTGGTGATAATACGGCGATCACTACAATAAGACGGTTGGTGACAATTTGGTGCATTATTCTGAATACTATGGGTTTCTGCATTTGCTCAATAGCACATGTATTCATCATATATTCATCATATATTCATCATATTGATATTGGTATTTATTGATGTTTATTGATATTGATATTTATTCATATGAACTAACTTGACTCACATTTCTTTGCCGTCTGCCTCGGATTTCTTTCGTTGCACTGCCATTCCTACCACCTTTTTTTTCTCTTTTTCCCTTTTTCCCTTTTTCCTTTTTTTTTTTTTTTTTTTTTTTTTTTTGGTGTTTTTGTTCCATTTAATCAAAAGGCTACACAGATTATAGCCTGCTAGGCTCTTCACCAACCTTCCCTTTCCACTGTACGCGTTATTGCGTCATCAACCGGCCTGCAAATTTCAACCACAAAAAGTAAACCTTCCTAAACCAACCACCTTAAAAATCTTTTCCCTTCACCATCGCCTCTCCCTCCCTTCCTCTCTCCACACCGCGCTCGTCCCCCCCTTCTCTTATCTTGGTTCTTTCGCTCTCGTTCTTTTCAAATCGCTCTCCATTCTTGAATCTAATGATAGTTGTTATTTACTGATGGAGGTATGTTTGTCTTTTCGCCTGCCCGTTGCGGCTGGCGTTTCTTCTGTTTACTATTGGCTTTTTGACATGTTTTTTTTTCATTTTCCACCCGCTAACTAACTCGTTTATCAGACCGGCTTTCCTTCACTAATAGTCTCCGATCCAGACACATTCAATGATCAATTATCGCAAGACTCTCCCGTGTCTTTGCAAAACTTCTCTAGTCCTCAATTCTTGAGTCCTGGCGGCTCTTTGTCCTCCTCGCCATTTCCCCTGAATGCTCACCAACTGCAACTACATATCAAAACAACACCTGTGTCATCGCCATCACAAACTCTTTCACCCACCTCTATACACCTGCCAACACATATTTCATTAAAATCATCCTCTGCTCATTCTTCTCCTGACATTACTTTTACAAACACTCCCCAATCCTATGACGACTCGCTATCTGGTGACGACTCCTCGAGCAGCAGCAGCACCAACAGCAGTATTGCAAACAGTGACTCCAGCAGCACCAACACCTCATATCTCGAGTCTCCTTCTGAAGATATCAGCTTTCGAAAACATTCTCCCATTTCCTTTTCTAAACCTTCCTCTCGTCAAAATTCAAAGTCGAAACCCTTGTCACCAATTCAGAACACCCTCCTAAATTCTTTGGATTCACATTCTTCCACACTAAACCAGATACTAGATACCAATCCAGCTACTGCTCACGACTCCTCGTCTGATTCCAGACCAGTGCTGGATTTTTCAAAGCCCCCTACCCCGGAAAAAGCAAGCTCTCTTTCCTTACTAAGAAAGCGTTACTTTAACAAATTGCTAGACTGGCAAACTTATATTTCAAGTGACTCTCAACAACCTGACACTCGTGATCAAAATACCGTTGCGTCATCCTGGACCTATAGTCCCCCTCTTTCTCCTACAACCTTTACTTCATCCTCATCCTGGTGCACTTCCCCATCATCCTCTCTTTTATCGTCCCCTGAAAAGTTCAACAACACTGGCATAAACCCGTTGCGTGATTCCTTAACTGACGCCATGGAAGAAAAGAACCACAGTCTAGACACTTTGTCTTTAGAAAAAAAGGCATCATCTTTTTACAAATTTCCGGAAAACTCTCTGTTTTGTGGTACATTTGATAACATTGCACCTCTACATTCCCGTGCAACGTCCGCTTCACAGCCGACGGTGATTTCCAGCAGTTTATCCAATTCAGGATTAGACGTATCTTCTAACCCCATCTCTGAAGCGACTTTATACGATAATAAGCAACTTGGCCTTCACTCTGAGATGTCATCAGTTGTGTATTCGGTGCCGACTCTTCTTTCAGAACCATCGTTGACGCCTAAAGCAATAACTCGACGTGGTTTGTTACATTCAAAGGGCCATCATAGTACACCATCAGCAACCGAAAATAGCCTAGTTCTTATACCAGGCGACGACTTGTCACATAGTTCCTTGAGCTCCCAAACTAAGAGCTTTGGTACTGGTGATAGCTTGAAAATTTCGGATTTTGCTTTTGCTAGTAAATACCTAGTCTCCCCTCGGTCTGTGACACCACCCCAAGACTTTAAAGGTAGAAAGAAGCAAAAATCACAAACTAGTGGTGCTTTTTCAACCAGGTCCTTATCTGTTTTTGGAATAATGACCTTTTTGTTTTTAGCTGCATGCCTTGCCTCATTCTTTTATTATGGAAATGAACCTAAAAACTGCCGCATGTCGTATATGAGCCCTTCATACATTCACTTATCACAGTTCAACCAAAACTATACTAGGCATCACTCTAAATATTCACTCTATCTTTATCGCGAACGAACAATTGATGATGAGAACACGCCTCCTCGAGGAATTCCCGTATTATTCATTCCAGGAAATGCGGGCAGCTATAGACAGGTACGTGCTCTCGCGGCACAATCGGCTTCCCATTACCGCTCAAGCCTTTTGAGAAAGACAAAATCCAAAGGCCAACATACGTCATCTAGTGTCCTACTTTCAAGCCAGATTAAGTACCCACAATTTGATTTTTACACAGCCGACTTTAACGAAGACCTCACAGCCTTTCACGGTGGGTCCTTACTAGACCAAGCCGAATATCTAAATGACGCTATCAAGTACATATTATCACTTTACAACACTTCCAACCCTACAAAATTTTTCAATGATCATTTACAAATCTACGATAATGAAACTATAGCCAACTCACATGCCAGCAGTAACCCCTCACCTCAGTCAGTAATTTTACTTGGCCATTCTATGGGAGGATTTGTTGCTCGAACAATGTTTGCAGTGGATAATTTTCAAAAAGGTTCGGTAAACACAGTATTTACACTGTCTGCGCCCCATACATTACCCCCAGCCCCATTTGACAAAGACGTGGTGGCTGTGTACGACAGAGTAAATTTATACTGGGAAAATTCATTTTCGCAGGATTTCATTGGCCGAAATCCACTAGCATTAGTTTCACTAATTTCTATTTCTGGTGGCCCCTTGGACCGTACAGTTACTTCAGAGTCTACATCTGTGTCTTCTTTTGTACCCCCCTCTAACGGTTTCACGGTCTTTACCTCTTCTATTCCGCATGTCTGGAGTAGCACTGATCACCAGGCCATTGTCTGGAGTGATCAGTTGCGCGACGTTTTTACAACTGCTCTTGGCGAAATGTCAGATGTGAGAATTGCGTCAAAGACCAAACCATTACCTGACCGAATGAATATATTCCGTAATATATTTTTAGGGGGTTTCCAGATGGGTGCAGCACCGGACTACCTTCAAACCAGGTACCATCCTTCACTAGGCGTGAGTCCAGAAGTTAGTACTTCTGCTGGAATTATTAACAGTAAAAGCAAACTTGGGTCATCTCCCATGGCCAAACATCATGGAGATGTTAAAAATGATAGGCTTCTCAAGGTGCAAGGGTCTGATGATAGTGAAACACGAGGTGATATAAATACAAAGCAGACTGTTGCACTAGACCTTGGCAAACAAGCCAATGACATTAAATTAAAGGATCAGCCGTTCACCCCACCAGCCGTTGGTGATCATGATACTTTGTTGTGGATCGAGGATATCACAAAGTTCACCACTCCGCCAACTCAAAAATTGACGATTCGAAAGTTGGGAGAAAATCAAGAACATGTTGAAGATGATCAAGTTTTCAATTCTGGTGGACGAGCTTATTTTATGCCTATTTCCTCCGACTTGATTTCTGTTCCACAAAATGAGCTTGAATTCACATTCATGACTGACAATCCATTAATTCCTTATCAGCCTATAGTTCCTCAAACTTGTTCCGAAGATTCAGCTTGTGTAGGGGAGCCTTCTGGCAAAGGCATTAATAGCGAAATTCCTTTCAACTTTAAGAGTGGTAAAGCCAAAACTGGCCTTTATGCCCTTGTTTGCAGATATCCTCACGCGGAAATCAAGCACTCTGGATCTAGCTTGAATGTAATCGACTTGACGAAGCGTGCTGATGGGCGCTCTGATACTGAGTCTCAACAACAATCGAGTGAAGATTATGACGACCAACGGCTTGTTGGTTTACTTTGCAAAAATATTGCTGATGACGCATCTGTCCTCCCTCATCCTAATCGTATTGAACGATTAGATTTTGATGAAGAAAACGATGGTGCGAATATACGTAAAAATCGTTATAAGATTCCTCGAACTAATGTTGGCCATTTATCATACATCAAATATGATGCCTTGCAGTTGGCAGAGTATGATTTTATGACTATTATCGATACCAACCCTGATCCCAAACCCGGATTTGCTGTAGCAGAGTTTTCGACTAAACGCCATTCTCGCGTCAATGTCAAAACGGGTGTCTGGGAACTTCTTTTCCAGGGTGTTAGTCTGACACTGCCATCAAATCGACCTTTCATGGTGGATGTCTCTTTCCAAAATATTTGGAGTAGTTTGTTAGCATACGTGGTGACCATAAAAGATGAACAGGCTCAATGCCGCCATCGTAATACTGCCTCTAAAACTTCTGCTAGATCTGTTTCTCATTTTGAGAGCTCTGGAGATGACTCTAATAGAATGTTTAAGACGTTTATTCGTCAGTATGCGGGCGATTCTTATGAGTCTAAATATTACATGGATGTTCGCGTTAATCAGACAATTCCAATCAATATTGCTGGAGTAGCACCATTTTCGCCCTTTGGCATTAGAGAAAAGGATACCGATTTTGAAGGAAATTTGTTTTATTACGGACAAAAGAGTCATTATTATCACAACTTGCATCTCCAGTTTTGGTCTGATTCTTCAACATTTGATTCTTTCAGCACTTCTTCTCGTTATCAGCATATTCCAAAAGATATTCAATTTGTAATCAAACTGGATTGGGCCGCTTCTTTTGGAAGATTGATCATGCCATATCGTACTGTTCTAATCTGTTTTCCAGTTGCAGTCATTTCGACCATGTTCCTTTTTCAATTTTCAGTATACAATACTCATGGTGTTTTCATTTCTGCAGAGGATGCCCTCGTCGTTTTCATCAGAAAGTATTTGATATACTTTGTTGTCGCCTCCTTTGTTTTTCCTTATTTTGGAAATCTTCAAATCTTCAGAGACACACTCTACTTTTTTGAACCAGGGATGGATGTTTATTCTGGTGATGGACCAGCCTCAATTTTTACATACATTCGTCGCAACCAGTTTTTCCTTGGGTTAGAACCAGGCCACCTCCCATTATTGGGCCCATTTTTCATTCTGATTGCTGTTGGTTTAACCGTTTTTACCATAGCTTTGTTGAAGACCTTGATTTTAGTGTTATTTTTTCTGGTAACTTGTATACAAATGGTTGTAAAACTATTTGGTGCAATCTCCAAACACACTGTGAAGAAGTATACAAAAGAGGATGAAAAGGATATTTCCAGACGGGATCAAAATTCATCCGAGGACTCTCTTCAAGCACAAAAGTGGATTACATCTCAATCGAAGCTTGTTAGACGAGCAGTAATCACGACCTTTTTGTTTATTGCTGTTTCTTATACAATTCCTTGCGAGTTTGCATATTTCGTCTCCTTGTTTGTCCAGCTATCGACTGTCATTACTGCTTACACTCGCGTTCGAGCTGGCCATACTGTTTTAATCAATGGACGAGGCGAGAAAATACCAATGGCTTGCTTTTACAACTTTTGCTTTTCTATTCTGCTACTGATGTTTTGGATTGTTCCCATAGCTGCCCCAATCCTCATTGTGTGGGGTCGCAAAATGGTGACTGCTCGCTGGAATGAGCCATTCCAATCACATCATAATTTACTTTCCATTGGCCCTATTCTATTTTTGGTGGAGACCATTTCTTCTGGCAAAATCGTTCCCAGAACTAAAGACCTCCCCAAACAGATTGTTACTTACACGGGCCTTATTCTCATTACGACGGCTGCACTTTTAGTGGGTGTGCAGCGAACATACCTCTTGTATCGTTTGGTGAACATTTTCTCAGCTTGGCTTCTTGTTCTTTTCATCATTACCACTTTTCACCAAACGACTACAAAGATTTAATATCCAATTCTAATCGCAATATCATAATATTACACTGCTATCATATCGCAGCGATTCTAATTACGCACAAACAAAGTCCGAGCAAATCGGACTACTAATTTTAATAAGTTTTAACCAATAGTATACTAATTCAATTTTGTTTATAATTTTTCTCAAACATACTATGCGCATCTGTTTTTTTTATATTTCCTTTTTTGTTGCTATTCATTGTTTTTTTTCTCTTATAACTTTTTCATGGTTCATTGTTTTTTTTTTCTCCAAAAAGTTTTTGTATTTTATATATAGAGTTTCTATAAAGTTCGTAATGACAACATTTTAATCAATACACGTATTTCCCAAATGAGTTTAGACTGATACTGATTGTTGATAAGTTTCGAGGCTTTTGTCCCAGAAGAAGGACAGAGTTATTTATGATTAGGGCTACTCGGTAATAAACAAAATACAAAACATCAATTTATATATACATAATAATAATAATAATAATAATAATAATAATAATAATAATACACAACACGGACGATTGGAGGGATATGCAATAGCATATATAAATTTTCCAATCAAGAGTAAGGATCTTCAGGATTAGAGATTGGTCTCAAGTCGACAATCGGAAAGAACGAGTGCGAGGTTGCACACCCAGCCTGCTGGACAAAGTAATGGAAATGGGTGTCCCAAAAGAACAAAAAGACGTCGGGGTCCATCAAATCGCCGTACGAGCAGGTCTTTGTGTTTCTGCCAAAGCAGTGGAAAATGACATTTTCGCGGGGATGGCCCAGCGTTTCCGAAGCAATGTACACCTCTCCCAGCGTGTGCTGGTAGGACCGCATGTATGGCCAATGCACAATGGGATCGGTCCGGCGGGTTACGCGGTAGTAGCGAAGAGACTTGGGACCTTCAGAGTGCTGCTTGTGCGTGCGGTGGTCCAGCTTGAACTGCCGCTCAAAAAACTCAGCCATCTCCAGGTTGAAAATTTTGGGCGCGCCAAAACTTACGACATGCGAATCAACGCCTCGCAGACGGTAGTCGAGGCCGACAATGGTGGCCATGGCACCGCCAATGTTGTGGCCAGCAAAAACCAGCTTGTAGCCGGGCCACTGGCTCACCGCTTCTTCAACAAAACCAGAAATGTGTTTCATAGTGTTCAGATACGACCGGTAGAGACCAGCGTGGATCTTACACGATTTGCAAACCTTGCCATACTTTTTGGTCCACTGGGATCCAGTCATGGTCAATGGCGAGGGAACAAATTCGGTTTGACGCAAATCGAGCTGGAGAAAAATGTCAGACGGCATCACCACTCCGCGAAACATGACAATGATTTCGCGGTCAGTATGGTCCACAGCCATGTACCCAGCCACAGGACTATCAATCTGGGTCCAAAACTCGTACCATAGAATAAGCAAATGCGTGTAGGGAAACTGAGTGCAGCCAATACGACAACGAAACGGGTACTCGATATCCTCAAGAGACTCGACGCAGTACGAGATTTGAGAGTACTTGGCAAGCCGAGCAAGAAACTTGAGAGAATCGTGGGTAATGTGTGACTTCATATGGTCCAAATCAAACGGCCCGGCGGCGTGAACCAAGTCCAAGTCGTGAAATTCTGCCAGAGCATTGAGGTCGCTAAAATATTCCTCAGCTTCCTTCAAAACCTCGTCCTCAGACATGGGAATATAAGACGAGGCAGGGGTAGTAAGATGAGATGACAAGTGAACAGCCGCAGTCATTGCCTGGGAATCCTGAGGGCCAATTTGAACACTATGGTTAAGCTTGGGGTTTGTAATATTGACACCCGCTTCAGCAAAAAATGAACGAAAGTACCTGCTAAAAGTAGCGGGCTCAGAAACATTGGACGCGATAGTGAAGTTGGAGAGTTTCATGGCAGGCGTAAAAGAAGAGGGCTGATTGGGGGTATAATCATAAGGGCCGTCAACAGATTCAGAATTAACATCTGAAGAGGATTCAGACTTGTAAATGTCTTCCTTCCATTCCTGTATCAAAGAAGGTGCAACCTCAGTAGCAGCCACAACGTCCATCTTTGGAATGGCTGTGGATATTGATTGTTCTATATATATATTATTCATGTTAATATACTATACTATTGACTAGAAACTCAACACATTTTTTTATATCACTTACTTTGAGCAGCTGAAAAGCCAAAAGATTTGGCTACAGCCAAAGCTAATATAATAAAAAACTTAACCTTCATTGTAACTTGCACGCTGGGGTATGTTAAATTGTGATAGAATCAAAAAATATTTATTAATGTGTTAAAAGTAATAACAAACAAGTAATAAAAAAAAAGTGAATAGTAACAGGAAACAACCGTCCTTTTTATATGAAATCGACGAAAAATAGTTTTTGCACCACGAAATATTGTTTCGCAAAATAATCATCTGGTCCTAAAACTAGTTTAGACACCACTATGATATTGATATGTATGTTCCAAGGTTCAGCAAGGCACTTCTCCATAAAGTACCCAGCCTCGCCAAATTGGGTAATATTAGTTAACCGCTAATGTGTTCTAGAAAAGAACCACCAATAAAAATGATTGCTTGTAAAGACAAGGGCATTATTAATTGTGAAGCAAAAATCCCCCCATAAAGTCAAAGTCTGGGGAAAGGTAGTCCAAATTGATTACACTAGGATCATAATTGACTGGATGTGTATTGGACCCAGTTCCAATAGCACCATTAATGTTCATTTGTCCAGTACTCTCTTCTGTATCCTGGTTACCACCGTTATTGGTTTCTGAACGGGTGGTTCCAGAAAAGCCCGGGTCAGAAGAGCCAAATCCAGCATCATCTTTGTGCTTTTTGCTGGAATTCGCAAATGGTAGCTCACCATCTTCTCCCTTGCGCTTTCTATTCAATGTACCGTCCACCTGGCCATCAAATGCCAAATTATTTGTGTTTCCAGGTGTCTCGTCGTCCCCAGATTCTTCTAAAATTGAGTCAACAACAGGGCCTGCAGAAGTAAAAAGCCATTTTTCTGGATCACCATTCATAAAATCAAACTCGTCAAGATTGAGAAAGAAATTAGAACTGGAATTAGAACGATTATTTTTATCACTGAACACTGAAGTAGGCGAGGATTGTGGACCATTTAAATCCTTGTTCATATCAGTAGATGGCCTAGAAGCAGGAGTATTATCAAGCGTAGAGTTTCCAGACCAAGTATTGGACTGGTCTGTGCCAGAAAGAGAGCCATTTGTGTTTCCCTGGCCAAGCAAAAAGTTTGGTAAAAAGTTTGGTAACATATTTAGGCTAAAGTTAGGAGAGTTGCCATTCTTGGACGACCTTGATTCCAGAGAAGAAGGAGTCGGAGATGCTAGAGACGAAAGAGACATAAGAGAAGAGGCAGCTCGTGTTGCCGTTGCCGAAGAGTTAGAAGGATGTGATTGATATGAAGATTCATGCATCTTTGAGAATGAGCCAGTTCCATTAGTATTTTGCTTTGCATCGCCATCAGATGCATCAGGTGAACGGGAATCGTCCACTCTGTACGGATATCCTGGAATTGGGGACTCTGCACCAGGGTTACCCGAGATATTAGGAACCATACGACTCAAGACACTGGGATTCAACCGATTGATATTGGGATCCGTAGAGTTAATTGGACTGAAAGATGGAGCCGGCAACGACGTGGAAGACGACCTGACCCTGCGGCCCTCATTCATCATATAATTACTGGAAAACGATGAAGAATAGTTCCGGTCAGTGCCGGCAGGTGCTTGGTCAAGCTTTTGCTTTTGAGCAACTGCACCATTCATATCTCTAATCATACAATAGAATCTCTCCGCAGAAGGATCTACGTTAGAATAGTACGATAGAATCTTCAAAACACCACTAACGCCTAGTGAAAGAGAAGGTTGTTCTGCAGGAATATTTCGATATCCCCGCAAAAGAAGAATGAAGCCACATGTAAGCATATAGTAAGATATTAGAATCGATCTCTTTGGGTGTCGACCATGTGACAGAGTATTTTCCATCAACTTGATAGAGGTTAGCGCACTCTGAACACACTTGGATGAAAGATTTTCAAACGTCCTGGTAATATCAGCATCCACACTAGCATTTCCTGTGGTTTCGCGCTTGCGGGCTGTCATATAAAAATGAAAGGGGCGAGTTAATAAAATAATGCCGTGAAGATATGTGAGGTTCAGGTTTAAGAGCTGGTGCTGGTCCCATGGAATTTTATGAGAAACGTCAATTAAGCCACCAGAGCTTCCCTTCTTAGGGTCCTTGGGGACATCGGTTTCACCAACATCGTCAGAAGCCGGGTCGTTGTTCTTTCTAAGATAGTTTTGTTGTTGTTGTTGTTGTTCAGATTGGACAGCAGTTTCTCTAGCAAACTTTTGAAAGGAAGATGACCAATCCTTGAGTCGATTAGTCAACGAACATGAAGTACTGTTACTGATGGTTTTCGACTTATACACATCTTTCCAGATATCGCCAAGGATTTTGCACAGCTTGACCATTTGAATCTGAGCTTCATCTTCTCTATTCTTCGGGTTTTCCAGAATATAGTCCTCAACATCATCGCTTCCAAAAACAGGCGGTCGGCCTAGTTGAAGCGATTTGTGGCGATCATGCCAATATAAGGTACGGAACAGACGCTTTCTATGTTGTTGTAGATCAGGCGAAAATGAGCGGTCGATCCATTTTCGACCCATTCCCAAACCTTGGGCAAATCTAATTGCAATACCAAGGTGAATCCAGCAAGCATCACGCTTACAGACTGCTTCAAAATATATAGCCACTAGTAAATATGCTTGGACAACCCATATGTCACCGTCATCAAAGGAATCACGGAGAAGACCTAGGGCGCTTTCAAAATACCGTGTGGTATTTATACTCTCTAGCTCCTTCCTAAGTTCGGGAGCTGCATGCTCGACTGGCGGAGTCAGGAAAAACAGACTTCCAAGAGCTATGTCCAGGTACAAAAGACATAGCTGCGAAGTAGAAGCAGACACTGGTGAATCGTAAACCAGGTCTATTTCTTTGTAAAACTGAGGAAAGCTCAAAACATAGCCTGTCGGCTGGACGTATTTTTCAAAGGATTTAGTCAATAGTATAGTCAGTCGCTTCGAAGGAAGCTGCATAGGTGCATAGGATGTATGAAAAGTAGGACCGGCCACCAACTTGTGACGGCGAGGGTCTTCAGTAAACGCCGTAGGCCCAATCCGTTGACGAAACAGCCGTCTTGTTTGCTCGACCACCGACATTGTACAGCTCTCGCCCAGGTACCGTAAATGACTAGACGGACCATCATACAACAAGCGGGCGTCTTTTCCTTCATCCACAGACTTGACCTGGTAATCCTCAGAAGTCACTGTTCTGTTTGCAGAGGCCAGTGTAGCAGCAGGCCTTTGATAGGAAGAGGAGGAGTTTGAGTAGTGCTTCTTCTGAGATAGCTGAGGGAATGGAAGGATTGGACGAGGGAACTGTTGTTGGGAGTCTTGGTGATAGTGCTGTTGTTGAGCGGAACTATTAGGAGACTTGATTGGATATTGTTGAGAGGGGTACGGATTTGGGGGCCCTGATGCGGGTGCACTCGGCGATGACCCCACCTTACCAATAAGCTGCACCATCGACGGCAACGTAGTGTGGGTTGAGGCGGAGGTGCTTCCAGGACTTGTAGCTGGGTCAGATCCCCATATACTAGGGGCTTTAAGGCTTATTGACTGTCGCTTTTCATTGGGAGATCGAGTTTTGTCTTCAGCAGTCGCAAATGGCGGAGAAGACGCGTTGACCCCAGACGCAGCGCTTGTTCCGGGCTCTTTGCCCAAGGACGTGGAATATGGCGATGAGCCAGACGCGGGAGATTCTGAAGAAGTGTGGTTTGGAGGCGACAGGTCCGGTTGAGAGCTAGAGAGTCGTCGTTGGTCAGGGACACTGTCTTGGTCAAGCTCGACATCGTTTTTGTCTTTACTAAAGCTTTTAGAGTTTTTTCGAATTTTACCTTTGACAAGAGGAATAAGAGCCTGGATTCTCTGGTCAGGCAACGGCTTTGAGAACACGCAATCAAAGTTTCGTTCTTTGCAAAGCGAGCACGGGTTGTTTCCGTCGCACTTTTGTTTCCGTCTTTTGCAGCTGTCACAAGCAACTGCTATTCGTTTGCGCTTCGACGGATGCACCAACCGTTTTAGTCGGCGTCGTTCTTTCGGAGGCAGCTTGTAGAACTCATCAATAGCGTTTTTCGTATCCGGAGACCAGTTTCTGCGGTCAGGAGAGCCCGTGGTGGCTGGCTGCGAATGCGAAAGGGTATTATGTGTTTCCTCTGGGGAGGATTCACCAGACGTTGCTGACCGAGCTTCGAGGTCCTTTTGACTCGAACTGTGGTCAGAAGATTCAGCCTTGATCATTTTTTGGGGAGCAGCAAGGAAAGGCAAATAGTCAGCCTGGTGTTTGTTTTGAAAAGTTTGACAGTTCGAAGCAAGTACCGTAATATCTCAAGTTGAGAGGTCGCTGGAATATTTCACGGTGGGGACGTATCGTTGTGACAGTGACAGAATGGGGAACATCGATTACCGCGCAACACGGCTGACCACGTGACGCGGTAACACTTTTGATCGTATACAGTCGTATAAAGTCGGAAACAACCGGCAAAACTTGCCCTGTCAATGGCACTGCATCCTCGAATACAATTCTGTTTACAATTACTACCTGTCTTTGTCTAGTTTACTTGTGAATACACGTCGTCGTCCGATGGCGAGAGCTCAGGGACCTTTAGCATGGTGTATATCTGCTTCATTTGCTCGGCCGTTGGGTGCCTTCCTTGATATGCACATTCTATCAAGTACTCGAGGGAGCTCTCCAGCAGTTCCTTGTCTAAACCATGTGTCCATTTGGGAACTCGGTTGACTTGGCTAATTTGGTTGGCACGGTTCCGCTTTATTGAGGGCGTTATTGAGTCGTTTCTAAAGCCTCCTGCCAACTTTGCAAATTCTATGGCCTGTCTTCTAATGACTAGCATTGGCTGGAACGGCTTTGTATCAATGTCCTTAAGAACATCTGCAATCTCTAAATCAATTCTATTCATTTCTCGTAAGCTCGGCAACTGTGACCTTTCTGAAAATACCCCATCGATAGCGCATGCTTGGTATTCGTATTCTCTAAAGGCTGCCCAAGACCCCATCCGCTCACTCCCTATAAATGTTAGGTTGGGGTAATCCTTTGAAAATGTTTGCAAAAACAAGTTGCTAAGCTTGCCGTCTTTTAAAAGCGAACCGGTCCAGTTGTTTTCTCTAAATTCTTCTGGATAGTTGTTATTACCAAAATGCTTTCGCAGGAATTTGTAGTCATGCTGATACCCAGTGGCAAGTACCAGATGGTCGACATTTTCTACTATAGACCCATCCACAAATATTACCCGTTTTCTTTTTTCAATCTTTGCAATCTCAGGCTTGTCTATTACATTTGGAGGTGGCACAAATCCTGGAATCTTTTCCCAGCGACTTGGGTTTCGCTTACTTTGATACAATTTGCTTGCTACTCGACTAGCCCTCAATGCAATGTCATTACCGCTGACTCCGCACCCAACGACAATAACTATCTTGTCTTTGTACAGTCTGCTATTTTTAAAATATTTGGAATGCAAGCAATTATTGGGATATTTTGACCAAAAATCGTAGAGGCCAGGGATGTTAGGAATATACGGCACGTTAAATTGGCCGCTAGCTATTATTATTGCGTCAAACTCTTCTGTCCACCATGAATCTGTCTTGTCTGGATTTTCTCGTCTCAAAGTGAGTCGGTATTTGTATTGTACATGCTGGGACTGTTTTTGATGTTTTGATGACGTGTATTTTGGATTACTTGACCGAGGAATGGGCTCTACCTCTTCAACCGATGTATTAAACATATACCACCCTTCCCCGATGGCAGGTTGTGCATACTTTTCTAGATATTCTTTAACTTTTGTGTGAAGAACAAACCGCTCATCAGAATCCGCAGTAGTTGGCGAATCGGAAAAACACATTATGCTCTTTGTTACATTAGTCCGTAGATCATCATATGCCGGAGAGCCAATCCACTGTTCAACGCGAGTTCTAGATGTTCGACTAGGTCTGTTCAGATTAGAAAGCGGTGTGTTTATTGGAGGATGTAGGAGTGGATCTACTTGTGAAAGATTGTGACCAAATGGAATAAAGGTAGGTTGATTGAGATTATGCGAATAGTTCCTATGATCCTGTTAGTTGAACTTGAAAAAATTAAAAATCATTAAAATCATTAAAATTACTACCAGGGTACTTACCAAACACCACCAACACTATCTCGCTTTTCAAAAACTCGAACTTTATCGTAATTAAACTTGTTCTTACGCAAAGTCTCTGCTGCAACGATTCCAGATGGACCAGCCCCTATGATGGCAATAGACTTTGCAGTCATTGTCGTTAAGAAGATAGGGAAACAGGTCTGGAAAATATAAGAGCCGGTTATATGTGGTCAAAGCTAAATATGAGAACAAGCAGACAAAAACCGTAATCCAGTTTGAGTTTTTGACTCTGAGATTTGTTTTTGAAATATCTGGAGAGAATCGAGGAAAGGAAAAGATGGGGCGGAGAGAGATTAGATTGATAAGTTACAAAAGAGGCGGACAATATATTGATTGATAATACGCTCTGCGGTTTGATTGGCTGGGTGTGTTTATCTGCCACAAGAGAGGTTATTGATGGCAAATATCAGCGGTTTACAAACAAAGAAGACAAAAATATGAAAAATACCAGGAGTACGAAGGACTACAGTTTGATTGAAGAAGCTATTATTGGAAATCTATATAAATATGTCTATATTTGCTTGAATATATGAAAACGAATCACGTGGCAAATTCCCATTAGGGGGTTATCAGATTTATCTACAAGTTACCCGGCCTTTGGTAACTTGGTGTTAAGCCTAGGTACGAGCTCAACAAGAAGAGCTTTTGCCATAAGAGTTGATTTGAACCCATTGATATTCCGAGCAGTAGCTTGGTCAGTATTTGGTTAGTTACTATGCCAAAAATTAGCATGCTTTGATTCAATCTCACTGACCGATCTTCATCCAGTACTGTTCAATTTTCCAAATCTTGAACCGGAAACTTCAAAGCCACAGTGACCATCTTTGCATTCCGACATATTTATCTTTTACTGAAAGTATTCACGCGCCTTTTTCGATTTCAATATCTGGATACATATCTCTCCACAGCTTCCTTTCCGTTTCCAAGACAGGCATCCATCTATATACCACAATCCGTGTAACTAGCCAGCAGCCGCGCAATGATTATCTGGCTAATATCGAATACGGTCCTATGCACCATGGCTATGCAAAAGAGGTTGAATAATCTTGGCAATTCAACAAGGTTTTTTCAACCTAATCACGGAGTAAATACATAGGCCATAGGATTTCATGCTAGAAGATATAACGGATATATAAAATTTCACTAAAGGAACACGTTAATTTAGGTGTCTATCAAATCAAAAGATTATCGTCTTTTCCTTTGTATAATAGGCCGTGAACATGATTTTACATGGGCTCATTGTATCACAGAGCTTCTTATAAACAAGAAGCAAGATAGCAGAACTGGTATTGACATTGGCGGGAGCTAGCTGATAAGTGTAGAAAGCCTACAAGATAGGTAAGCTCACAACTGAATGTTTCAAAACATCCTTGGGGCATATTCAACATGTAGCACAAATATATGCAGCTTGGCTATTGATAATTTGTTGAAATGATAGTGATACCTAGTCAAGAACAACAGTTTTTGTTGTGTTCAACTCGCAATATCAATGAAGCTCGTCAAGATAAATAAAATAAAGAACATAGGCCACAGAGGTAATTCCAATACAAACAGAATGACAGTCCAAGACTGTAAAATTATCCAACTTCAAGTACTTCAGAACACTCTAGCATAATGCTATCCAACTTATCGAGATTCGCACTTTGTCTGCCCATTTATAAACCTGGTAATATTCTCAAAGGTATTTTAATAATTTAATATATTGATTATATAAACTACATCCTCACTGGATCAGCACTATACCTAAGCATCTAATTCCAAGTTAGTTTAAGGTTCCTTGAAAGGCGAATCAACAAATCCGTATAACCAAAATGATTTATCAGTGTAACTATGACTATAAAGTAAAAATCAACGCGAAGAGACCCAAGACTCAAAACGAGAATAGGTTTAAAGATATCGCTCCTGGGTAAAAAAATTATCCTCATCTAAAATCATTTTGGTTGAAAGGTAAAGGTACATTGTACTTACAGTTCGATCGATAAGGTTGAAAGGATCAATGGGTGGTGCAAGGCAAATGGTGGGAGAATCCTTTTTATACTGAAAATTTTCAGTGTGCAGAAGGGTCTGAAGTTTACTTACAGACGTGCTCATATTTACGGCGCTGTAAGGTAGGGTAACCGTCACCAAGATAGGGTTGGAATTTGCACAATCTCTTGACTGTTGTGAATAAATACATTAAATACATTAAATTTGGAATATGTAAACATCTCTTTTATCACAGGCTTAGGTTCTTCAAGTTCTTCAAGTTCTTCAAGTTTTCCTCATAAGCCTTTCTCTTTTTATCCATGTCACCTTCTTCTTCTTCCTGGTCCAGTTTTGATTGGGACTCGGCCAGCTCTTTCTCGGCCCATTCAGGCCTCCATGGATATTCTCTGTGCTTTCCAAATCCCTCTTCCCCAGGTCGTTTCAAATCAAAGCGCTCGTCAAACCACATCAATAGCTCCGCCAGGTTTCGGGTGTCATTCATGGATTTCTTCTGTTTCTTGGTCAGTGCCAAGTCAAGCATTTCACTGAAATGGTGCTGAGCTATTCGGAACGGCAGTCCATAAGCTGTGACTCGGTCCCAAAAGTTCTCAATGGTAGCCCAATGTGTGTAGTTAAAAATATCTGATTCGGTGACAAGCTCTCCGTCAACGTAAAGCTCCTCGTAGTCGTCTTTCTTTGTAGCATACTTGGGCTGTTCGCTTATGCTGAATCGGCGTTTAGGCCTGCGTTTGCTCTCTGGATGTCTCTTCTTCCACTCCTCTCGTCGTTTCCAACTTTTCAAGTCGAACATTGCAGGGTTAGCAAGAACACCTCTTGCGGCCATGATACCGTCACACTTTGTGTGCTCAGCAATCTGAAACGAGTCCTCCACACTGAATGCATCACCGTTTGAAACAACAGGGACGTTCACAGAGCTTTTCACGAGCTTGATGGCGTCAAAGTTGGCTGGTTCGGATGATCGTTGGGTTTTGCGACGGCCGTGCACAGTGATAAAGTCAGCGCCGGCAGCTTCAGCTTTTTGGGCAAATTCTACTGTTTCGTTCCAGTCTTTGTGGATTCGAATCTTGACCTCAACGCAGAATCCAGGCCCGTGTGCCTTTTTCACAGCCCTTACCATGTCTGCGACCAAGTCAGATTTGGTCATAAGAGCAGCTCCAATTCCCTCGCGGACCTGGTCTTTGATGGGACATCCACAATTGATACAGATACCGTCAATGTAGGGGCGTATCATGTCAACAGCACGCACAAGATCAAGCGGATTGTTGACACCAAACTGGGCCACCACTGGTGCATCAAGAGAGTTTGTTGTGAAATCACTAGCTCGTGCAAATGGATGGCGCACAAACTCGCGAGCAAGAATCATCGGTGTATATACAATGTCGGTATCGTGTTGACGGCATATTTCACGGAATGGAAGCTTTGAATAGCGAACCATAGGTCCAGCTATGAATACTGGGCGGGGACGGCCATCTGGAAAAAACGGAGTTGACTGGATTCGTTTGATCACAGCAACAGGGTGATTGTGTGGATTTCGGGGAGGGATATTGATATGCGATGGAGGCGGAATCACTTCAGTAAGAAATAGGTTTGGAGGAAGAGGCTCGTTATCTGTAATCTCAGCACGGTTATCAGTCTGACTAGACTCTATAACAGTGGTGGTAGACATTCTGAAAAGGTACTTGTTGTTGGCAGAAGCTAGTCTGCGAGTCAGTGGCGTTGAAATCTTCCCAAGAAACAATATGAAAGTCAGATTTCCAAAAGAAAGTGAAAGACAAGTTCAATTTTGGTGATATCCGAATGAAGGGCTATAAAAATTTCATTGCTTGTGTGCTACAAAAAAATTTTCTCAGCCTTATCATCGACCCCAAATTTCAAAATCTTTCAGTTGCTGATCTTTTTGTTTCTCTTCTCTACACACAACTAATCTTTGTAAAATGACTGAAGAACAAAACCACCCTCCTCCCTCTGTTGAGGAACCTGCCGCTAAGCGTGTCAAGGTTGACGATACTACCTCTGCTCCAACATCTGAGCGTGTCAAAGGTATTACCCCCATTAAGCCCGAATATATTTTAGCCAAGGCTACCTATGTTTATACACCAGCAGATTACGACGATGAAGCTGAAGGAAATGGTATGGAAAACCGTCCCGGAGTCGATGATTCCAAGAGCAATTCAAAAATGCGCAAGAACCGCAAGGAAAAGAGGGAAACCCGTGGTCAGAACAAGGGCCGAAAGATGATCCAGCCCAAAGATACTGTCAAACTATGTGAGAGCGTCAACAGCCAATTTAGCGACTTTTTCAACAAGTTGGCTGACGAAGGAAAATTTACCTACGAGTCTCCTGAAGAGACACTCGATGGCATCGGATCACCTGCTCTCCAATGCAACTATGGTGAGAGATGTAAGTACGAGCACAGCATTCCCGTCTATTTGAAGGCCAAGCCTGAGGATATCGAAGGAGTCTGTCCTGTTTATGAAGCTATTGGCTACTGTCCTTCTGGCTTGAAATGCCGATGGTTACACTCACACTATGCTGTTCGTGCAGCCAAAGCTGATGATGCTGTTGCTGCAGATTCTGAGGATGGCCATCTTTTGGTGAATCCTACACTCCGCAAGAAGCATATTGATAGCAAGTATGACGTTGAATTAAACAGAGTTCCTGGGCCTATTTTAAACACCTTACAACGCAAGAAATTCCAATACGAATTAAGCGACAAGTACATCAAGTATTTAGATGCCCGCGTCGACGCCAACAAGAAGGCCAACTTTGCCGAATCTAAACCCACTGAAGAAGAATTGGCTAAAGAGAGTAATTTCGATCATCCCGATAAAGAAGACCAGCGCGCTGCTTATGTTGAGGCGCCTTTCCTTGCTACAGAAAAGCGAAAACTTGACCTCGACCGCAAGTACATTGTATCACCATTAACCACTGTTGGAAACTTGCCTTATAGACGGCTCATGAAGACCCTTGGTGCAGACATTACGTACTGTGAGATGGCTCTTGCACTGCCAATTGTGCAGGGACACAAATCCGAATGGGCGTTGCCACGAGCCCATGCCTCTGAGGTTGGCAATTTTGGTGTTCAAATCACCGCTTCTAAGCATTGGCAAGCTATCAAGGCGGCTGAATCTATTGCAAAGTTGAGTACACCCGGTGCTATTTCTGAAATCAACTTGAACTGTGGCTGTCCCATTGATATGGTATATAGATCAGGTGCAGGAGCTGCTCTTATGGATAACCCATCTCGTTTGGTCAGAATTCTTGAGGGTATGAATGCTGTCAGCGGTGATATTCCAGTTGCTGCCAAAATCAGAACCGGTACCAGAGACGACAAGTCCACCGCTGTTAGCCTTGTCAAGCGTATTGTTGCAGAAAGTCCTGCTGCTGCTATTACTATCCATGGAAGATCAAGAGCACAGCGTTACACGAAGGTCGCTGATTGGGATTATATTTCTGAGGTTGCTGCTACGGCGAAAAAGGCAGGTTTGGAGAGACAAGATGAAGAAGGAGAGGGTAGATACAGAGTTCCTTGGGTAGTTGGCAACGGTGACGTTTACTCATGGGAAGATTGGTATGCTGGCATTGACAAGGGTGTTGATAGTGTTATGGTTGCCCGAGGTGCATTGATTAAGCCCTGGATTTTTGAAGAAATTGAAGCCAAGCAACATTTGGACAAGTCTGCTAGTGAGCGATTAGAGTATATTAAGAGATATTGTGAGTTTGGATTGGAGCACTGGGGTAGTGATGAATACGGTGTCAACTTGACTCGTCGTTATCTCTGTGAGTCTCTTTCCTTTGCTCATCGTTACATTCCAGTTGGAATCTTGGAGCACTTGCCTCCTAAGATCAACGACAGACCACCTCCATGGCAAGGCCGCAACGACATGGAAACATTACTCGGATCATCAGACTACAAGGACTGGATCAAGATTTCTGAATTGTTTTTAGGCAAAACCTCTGATCAGTTTGAGTTCACACCCAAGCACAAATCAAACTCCTATAGTAATAATGCTGTTGCTGCTCCTAGAGAAACGCCAGCTCCTCAAGCTCCAATTGAAACTGCTGGAAACTAATTGCTATGGTTGAATATAAATAAACCAAAAAAAAAAAAAAAAAAAACCAATTTATAAATCTACAAATACATAGAAAAAGATGACAAAACTCGTGAATCAAACATTTACACTTTTAAATCATATTCCAATTTTATAAAACTGATCCAGATCTGTTTCGCAGTCACGGCAAGTGGTTGTTGCAAACTTTCTTGAATATCTCTCGCTACAAGCTGCATGCATGTGAACGCGACAAGGCACGCCGTCAGAAGCCCCGGTACACTTGACTCCCACAGTCCATATCAGTTTGCAGAAATCACAGAACACAACGTTTCCGTTGTAACTAGCACCGGAGTTGCTATCGGGACCAAATTTTTCTCGGATGTAGCGGTCAAGTTCAGCGAGACCTCTTGTTGATAGTGTAAAGTACTTTTGGTTGCCTGAAGATCTTCGAGCTGTTTCTCTCAAATCGCCCTCTTCGTTGTCGTCATCAGAATCCTCTTCAATGTCGTCGTCATCGTCGCTGTTGTCGGACTTGCGATTCAATTTTTTTTGAATTTTGCGATTCTTTCTTTTGGCACGGACCAACGACTGCTCAAAAGGGATTGAGAATTCAGGAGCTATGGTAATTTCCGCGAACCAGCCATGATCCACCATTTTTTCAGCCTTCTGCAGCGCCTGTGCCCGGGTGACTGTTTCTCTGTTCAAAGCAGAGGTAGGATACGCCGAGTGTATTTGTTCTGGCGAGACAGCAAAAATCGAGTGCTGGGCGTTGACATCATCAAACATGGAATCCAGTAAGATTTTGAGCCATTCGATCTCAGCGGCGTTTAAAGCTGTGGCTGATTTAGTGCCTGCCGACATGTGCAAATTGACGAGAAATAGAATAGGAGTGCCGCTGAACTGGTCCCGGACATTTTTTATGGAAAGATCAAGGTTGGCGATCTGATTGTTGAGGGTTTCAATAACCTTGGGAAGATGCTTTTGCTGGTTTTCTGGAGGGGAGCACATTTCACGAATCTCTTCGGGAAGAGCGAGGTCCGGAAACAGGGTGGCGTCTAAGCGAGAGTTTGGGGTTGGGAGTTCAGGGATGATGATTCCGTGGTATTTTTTGAGATATGTGGAAATGATTTTGACGTATATTTGAGCTGCCCGCTGATGGGTCATAGATTTGGAAGCCAGTATGCATTGTAAAAAGGTCTGAGTGATGATGGGAATAGTCTCAGGTTGAAAGGGTTCCGGAACGGCGGTGATTGTAGGCGCCACTTGTATAGGTTCTGGGGATTCTTGGTGGGACATGATTGAAATGTGCAACGATGGAGATGGAGATGGAGATGGAGACGATGAAGGTAGTTGAAAAATCGCGTTGGTTAGACAAAAAAATAAACAACGGAAAGTCACGCGCGTAACGCGTTTATTCACGTGCTCTGATAACATGACAATTGCGTGACACGCACGTGACATACGAGTGACCTGGCCAATACCAGAGCAATCATGCAATTGGCCTCTGTACGAGAATAAAACGGAGTGCCGAACCACATCGGTTGTACGCTTCATATCACCATCACGAAAAGCGCTCGGATATTTGGAAGGGCCTGGAGAAGCCTGAAGAAACGCGGGGGAAAAGGGTGGTGGAGACGGCCAGGGCGTGCTGCGAGGTTTCTAGAGGCTGAGAGCACCCAGGACAAGCGAAGCTAAAATAATTGAGCTACTGGCGGCCGTAGTCTAATAAACAGGTGTGTACACAAGCAATTGCGGTCTCCTCAAGAACAGCAACAACAACCAAAAAAGACAGTGAGTGCTTCGCTCGTTTCTGCCATTGCCGGTGGATTGATTCTATTCGTTTCCCTACGGTTCCTGTAATTAGAAAACAGAATCACGCACCAGGTGGCATGCAGGTTTAAACGGTATCATTCTCGCCCATTTATATCTCCCCACTCATACCGTGCCATGCCTGGTGCGCACCCGTGATTGGTGTGTAGACCCTCGTTTCCCGCAAAAAAGTATAAATACTGCTTGTCCTCCCGGCTTTATTTCAGCTGTTCTCTTCTCTTCTCTCTTCCCTCTTCAACCTTTTTCTTGCTTGGTTTATACTTCCACTTCCCCCCACTTCCATTCTTCCTAATCAATTAATTCAAAATGCCTGCTACCGACGTTCTTAAGCGCAAGTCCGGTGTCATCGTTGGCGATGACGTTAGAGCTCTCTTCAACTATGCTCAGGAACACAAGTTTGCCATTCCTGCCGTTAACGTCACCTCCTCCTCTACTGTCATTGCTGTTCTTGAGGCTGCTCGTGACGCCAAGGCTCCTATCATTCTCCAGACCTCCCAGGGTGGTGCTGCTTTCTTTGCTGGTAAGGGCGTTGCCAACAAGAACCAGGAGGCTTCCATTGCTGGTGCCGTTGCCGCTGCTCACTTTGTTAGATCCATTGCTCCCTCCTACGGCATCCCAGTCGTTCTTCACACTGACCACTGTGCTAAGAAGCTTCTTCCTTGGCTCGATGGCATGCTCGATGCCGACGAGGCCTACTACAAGGAGCACGGTGAGCCACTCTTCTCTTCCCACATGATTGACCTTTCTGAGGAGCCCCATGAGGAGAACATTGCCATCACCAAGAAGTACTTTGAGCGTGCTGCCAAGATGAACCAGTGGCTTGAGATGGAAATCGGTATCACTGGCGGTGAGGAAGACGGTGTTGATAACACTGGCGTTGAGTCCTCCAAGCTCTACACCCAGCCTGAGGATGTTTTTGCCGTTTACCAGGCCCTTCACCCTATCTCCCCCAACTTTTCTATTGCCGCTGCTTTCGGTAACGTTCACGGTGTCTACAAGCCCGGTAACGTCAAGCTCCACCCCGAGCTTTTGGGCAAGCACCAGGCTTACGCCAAGGAGCAGACCAGTTCCAAGTCTGAGTACCCATTGTACCTTGTCTTCCACGGTGGTTCTGGTTCCTCCAAGCACGAGTTTGAGACTGCTATCAAGAATGGTGTTGTCAAGGTTAACATTGATACCGACACTCAGTACGCTTACCTCATTGGTATCCGTGATTACGTTCTTAATAAGAAGGATTACCTTTTGACTCAGGTCGGTAACCCTGACGGTGAGGACAAGCCCAACAAGAAGTACTTTGACCCCCGTGTCTGGGTTCGTGAGGGTGAGAAGACCATGTCCACCCGTGTTAAGGAGTCTCTTGAGTTCTTTAACACTGCTGGTCAGCTTTAAATGATTGATGACCTTGCAAAAAAAGTTTATTTATGATCCAATGTGTTATATAGTTTGATGAATATGAATTGTCTACGACTTTAAAAATTTGAATGATTGTTAATCCAGAATGTATATGTGGGCGGGAACAGGCCGTTTGAAGAAGGGTTGGATGAATTGAAGAGAGGTGTTGTTGGATTGGCAAATTGGACCACCAGAAGGGTATTGGAAGATGCTGGAAACGTGGTAGATATCAAAAAAAAAATTTCAAAAAAAAAAAAAAAGGAAAAAGGTGGTGAAATTCCGTATGCTGAAAACTAGCCTAACATATATAGTGCAAGCTGGTATCACACCAGGCCATACCGGCGAGAGGAGAAGGGGATGAGGAACGTAGTGGTCCGTTGAACGCAGGCAATTTGGCAAGCGAAAGCAGATTTCGAATTGGAGGTTGAAATGATGATAATGATGGTAATTCATAATTGGTGTATACATTTCTGACGGGACAAAAAGAAATGCCAATTAGGTCCGGTACCAAGACACAATGGGTCTTTCTAAAGGACAATTTGGTTCAATGGGTAGACACAATGATCTCCATCCTGTTGAGAAGTATATATGATATATATATATGATATATATATCTCTCTATCTTATCTGTCTAACACTCTAATTCACATAATCCATAGTAAATAAGAATAGCTCATTGAACGGCTGGCTTGTAGGATGATTTTCTTTGCTGCCTCCGCCTGCTGCGTCAAAACCCAAAGACTCGTTTGCCCTTAAACTCTGCATTACGTAACCGCATAATGCGCGAATTACTAACCAGGCAACAGCAGCATGTCACGTGTGCATTACCGCAATCGTTCCTTTCACATGATTACACAACGACGTAATCATGAGATAATCATTACGTCACCCTGACTCTCCTCTGCTCTGCTGGCTGCCTGGCCTGTTCCATATTTGGTTAAACCTAATTAAAGGCATGTTTGCTACGATTGCTTAAAATCTCATATCTCCAAAATTGAGTTTCTATAAATTTTTTCCTTTCGCCACTCCTCATTTCTTCTTCCTTCTCTTCCTTCTGCTATCCAAACCCCCCAGTTCTCTTATTTTCTCTTTCTTCGCGCAATCCAGATCCCTCCCGCCATTGCTTGCATCCAGTTTCACAACCTCCACATATATTAACTATTAACTAAATTATATCAAAATGACTCTCTACTATCCTATGGTAAGTTGTTTCATGTTTATATCTGAAACTACTAGAAAGTTCTTTCAATTGTTTTGAAAATACCCGCAGTTGCTTAGCCATTGGCCGCCTCACTTATCCCTCAACATGAAAATGCGGATTAATTGACCTTACATCATGATTCTAGTGAAAATTTAATGTGTATTTTTCATTCATGATGCAACGTGTTGTCCAGCTCAGATTATTGTATTAAGCCTGTGCATTGGAAGAAAAATGGTGTTATAAAGAGGCGCAGGATTTTGAAGGCAGACCTCAGATTCCCTGCAGAGTTGTCGTTACGTCTGTTTAGAGACAATGGCCTGGAGAAACCCCCCTCCTAAATTGTCGGATTTCGATTCAATTGAAAGTTCTTTGATTAATTGACAAGTAATGCTAATATTAAACCCCTAGGTATTCGTCTTGATGGTCGTCGAGATGGTCAGTTTCTGCATCTTGGTACTCCCACTTCCCACAGCCGTTCGTCGCAGATACATTAGCTTTTTCAGCAACAATGAGTTTATTAAATCGATCCAGGTGGGGTTGAAGTTTACGTTTTTCTTCATCCTCATTCTATTCGTAGACTCTGTCAATCGCGTTTACCGCGTCCAACAGGAATTGGCAGCCACCCATGAATCATCCGTTGCTACTGCAGTTGTCTCCAGCGACAGATCTGAAATCCAAGCCCGCAGATTCTACGCTCAGCGCAACATGTACTTGTGCGGCTTTACTTTGTTCTTGTCCCTCATTTTGAACAGAACCTATGTTCTTGTTGAGGATTTGGTTGCTACCAAGGACAAGTATACTTCTATTACCGCTACCTCTAAGACTGGATCCACAAAGACTACTGGCAAGGCTGGCTCTGAAAAGGAATACCAGGACGAAATTGCTCGCTTGAACAAGATTATTGAAAAGAAGGATATTGATATTAAGGTTCTTAAGGAGCAGGCCCAGGGTCTTTCAAAAGAATACAACAACATTTCTGATCAGTTAAACACCAAGTCTGGTGTCTCTGCCAGGGATAAAAAGAATGACTAAACGAATACCATTTCCGTTTTACTACCTCGCCTACAGCAAGATGATAATTGATTCATCTAAAAAGTCAACAATATAATCTTTAAAAAAAAAAAAAACAATTACCAAAATCTTGAAATATAGTTGAATATTGCAAGGCGATTTATTTATATAAAATACACACAAGACCAATTTGAAAACAAATCAAAACAAAAAAAAAAATTATTATTATTACAAGGTACTAACAATTGATAAACCAAATACAAGCTGTACAAATAATTAGGATGGATCTGTTCCCGTTACTGGCTCAGAGTTAGAAGCTGGAGCCGCCGATGCCTGTGACTTTTTGCTTGCTTCAGCCAGTGAAGCAGCAGTGATGGGTGTCTTAATACCCAACGTCGACCGGCTCGATCCTTTAGCCTTTGTCCCTTTAGTGACAGGCAGCACTGTTTTTTCCTCCAGTTTTTCTCTTCTTTTTTCAATCTCTGCCAAAATACCAAACTCGACCTCGTCAATCAGATCATACGTCGTGTCTTCGGCAATCTGTTCATGATATCTCTCGCAAAGGGGTCTGACAATGCTATCGCTATCATCCTTGTCTGCGTCGGCTTGATCTTTAGTTGAAAAGGAGGGGGTGGTATTATTATGATTATGATTATTATTAGTAGTAGTAGTAGTAGTGGAGGTGGTTGTGGTTGTGGCTGTGTATGGGGACGTGGCAGTATTGTAGACATCGCCCATTTTGGAACACTTGCTGTACCGGATTTTGGAAGAGATTGCTTCGGGAAGGGCATCGAAGTGGGGCCCAAAGTTGTATTGCGCGACGCCGCCTTTGAAAACTGAAATGCATGGGTAGTATCCTAAGTGGCCGTCGTCTGGTGAAAAGACCTGCGTGGGCGCTGGAGACAAAGGCGTGCCATTGCCGTTGACGTTAGATCCAGCAGCAGAAAACCTTTTGGAGGTGTGTTTGGCTGAGAGGTCGCCCAGTTCGGTTGATGTGATTGGAACGCCGTTGAGCAATGTGGCTCCTGTGGAGGAAGTAGCAAGGCCCGGGATAGGTGTAGACGTTCTTGACTTCTGTGCCAAATTGGCTATAGCAGGGTTCTGGACCGGGGGAGGTGGTGGCGGCGGGAGATCTTTATTCTTGCCATGCTTTGAGCTAGGCGGCATAAATGACTTTAAATTTTTAAAGGCCCGCCCCATATACTTTCCGTTTTTATAGACATCCACAAAACTTCCGGGGATCAGCTCCTGGCCGTCTTGATCAATATACTCGTCCTCTGATTCTGAATCTTGTTCAATCTCTTCAGAATTATTCGTGTCATTTCTGGCATCCTCCCTCTTTTTCTTCTTGCCTCCACTGAAGATCAGCTGGTCCATTGTCTTTGTAGTTTGGTATTCTAGACTCTCAAAATACATTTGTCCTTTGTACTTGATTGGAATGCGATCTCGTGACACGGTTTTGTAAGAATTGGTGGTAGCTTTGTTTTCTCCTCGAAGCTTTTCTCGCTGCTTGCCCAAGTAGCTGTCGATTTTGGGAAGGAAAAGGTGAATTCCGATTACATCGCCCGATTTGAAAGGCTCATTCATAAAGGGCTTTGGTCGACTGAGATGTACACTCTCACCAGTGGTATCACGTAGGCCATAGCCATAGCCATCGAACCCAATAGGTGCCTGCAAACATGCTTCTCTACGAGCCAGCCCAATTCTCACATGGCCCATGCTTCCAGATACTATGTTGTTTGGGGTCCCCGACCTGCTGTTCGACCTAGTGCTTGGCACCGAAGATGGACCACCATTGGTAGATTTTGCCTTTTGCTTCTTTTGAGCTTCTTCACGACTGATATTCCTTGCTTCTGGCTGGTCTGTTTCAGCGTCACGATCTTGGTCCAAGGGCCATCGATCCTCACTGTTGGCATGCAAAATCTTGGTCTCATAATACCAGCTTCCTTCTCGCACAAAAACATTGGCTCTGGACGTGGAAAATCCTCTAAGAGTGCTGACGGTCATAGCATCCCTGGAGAGTGCAATTGATGGTGATCTATCAAAGTACGATCCCCGAGCTGTGTAAGGCGGGACTTCAATAGACGCATACTGCAAATTTGGCAAAGAGGTATCAATGGTTCGACAGTAAGAATATCTAAAGCCACGGCGATTTTGTGGATGATCTTCGGTGTAATAGAGCAGCGGTAGCTTTTTAGAGGTAACAGCCAAAGAGGGGGATGTCCCAGTATTTAGAGTGGTACCAGCAGCAGAGTTTTCCAGGTCAGAAGTCTCTGTCAAGGGACGGCTACTGCTTCTGCTGCTGGGGGAGTTGTTGACACTTTGGCTTTCATTGTCTGTATTGGTACTTTTGGCGGCATTAAAGCTGTTTAAAAGTGCAATGTTTGCCAAGGACGCGCTATTGCTATTGGTAGGGCCAGTTCCAGTTGACAGAGGTGTAGACGCGCCCCCATAGGGTGTAGTCCTGCCTGTCAAAACGCCGGTATTCTCAATATTCTGTCTTTGGTTATACTCGAGCTTTGCAAACAGCTTTGCGTCTATCAGAGATATGCAGGTCTGGGTGGGTTTATTTAGAGGATGGCCTTGGATCTCCTCAAAACTGACTGGAACCATGTGTGGTGCATGAGGAATGATATTGGCGTCTGTAGGCTGTACTGGTGGAGGGTTAATCCGAATGGGGAACTGGAGATTTGGCTGAGGAATGTATTGGGATTCCAGGTACTGGGTGGAATAAGGCTCGTTTTGGGTGACAGACTCGGAGGACTTGCTGCTGGGATTATGGGAATTGGGATCATAGGAAGTACCGACGTCGCTTGAGGAGAGAGCAGCGCTGCTTCTTGAGACCTTGCGCTTTTTGGAAGCAGGAGCAGTGGATGCGGACGAGACAGCTTCAACAGACATTCTAGGGGGACACCACTCCAGCGTGAGATATATGCGGGTGAGAATGGGTGGGAATAGGTGGGAATAGGTGAGAGTGAATGGGTGGAGCGAAAGGGGTCCAAGACGACGACGACGACGACGACGATGAAAATTAAAATTAAAATTGGCAAACGCGTGCGCTGTGGGGGATAGAGCGGGTCATGTGATTTACACGTGACAGTCACATGCCTGTGATTCCATGTGATTTACACGTGATAGTCACATGCCTGTGATTCCATGTGACCTCGTATACACACGCCTACGGAACCCAGGCAGCTTTAGTCTTCTGTCGTCATTTCAACCAGCATGACCGATGAGCCTGCATCTAGCACCTCGCACCTAGCACCTAGAACCTGCTTGCACAACCGCTGAAATGCCCGATTGGCAGCATGTTCATTTGGCTTGCTGCCGCTCCAGAAATTACGCAATGCGGCTGGACAAGCCCCGCAGACTGCCCTGCCTGGCTGACTGGCCGACTGGCTGGCCGTGTATAAACACCCTTGGCTTGCTCGTATATATCCTCTTGTCTTCTTTCTCTCCCCCTCCTCCCCTCTATTTTCTAATTAGCTTTTTCTTCTTCCTAAACCTTGCCACCTGTTTTGCTTTCTCTCCACGTTTCCTCATTTAACTTCTGGTCCTAAGAGACATACTCCTCCATGGACTCTGCTTCTTCTATTGCTTCCGGCGTTGCTAGCATGGCAAGTTCACATGCTTCTGTTGCGTCCGAGGCTGCCTCCCGTGCAGCGTCGGTGGCTTCGGAAAAAGCCTCGCTTGCCACATCCAAACTCGCTGAACAAGCAACCCTTCACGCGGATAAGGTTCTCAAATACCTGGGCCCAGCTGCTAGCAATGCTGTCGAGAATGCCATTGAGCACACTAGCTATTGGGTCCAAAGAACTTTGGAACACCCAAGGGTTGCCGCGGCAGTTGATACTGTAGAACAGCATCGATATACCCAATACGCGATTGAATACGCCAATCGCTCGACCCCCTATGAATGGTAAGCTCATTTCGCGTATTGCGCTTGGTTAATTGGCATCCGTGGGCTCAAGTTGACAGTCGTAAAGTCAATGGCCATTGCGCTGTATTCTAAACACTTCATTTGCTTTGGTACCGAGTACTACAGAAATTCGCTCACTCCTTGAGACGAGGCAATTCCAATTCCAAGTCGTGATATACAGATAACCAGATATTTTGTCAGGCAATTGTGCTTAATTTTACTAACGCATGGCACACAAATTTTTTTCGCTCATTTAGGATCCGAGACGTTTTTTTTGCTTACTTTATTCTCAAAATATTTGGCCATTTCTCTGTGCTTATTCGACGTTATGGCATTTTCGGTTCGATTGTCGTCATCTACAAATGTTTGGCAGCTTACTTTTTTAGAAAGTTTCAAAAACTCCCCTTGATTAGAACAAAATTTGACTCGGAGATCAATAAGAATCTGAAAAAAATTGAAGACCAGCTTGTTGACCGCAATGTCAAGTACTATAGCACCCTTCCGTCTACAGGCTGGTCTTTTAGCGAAGTGACTAGAGAGCTTGAGAAGAATGCGGCAATGAAGCACACTAGATGGGAGGACGGCCGCGTTTCCGGTGCCGTTTATCATGGCGGTGATGATTTGTTACAATTGCAGTCCAAGGCTTACTCGTTGAACTCTGTTGCTAACCAGCTTCATCCCGATGTGTTCCCAGCTGTTCGCAAGATGGAGAGCGAAATTGTCTCAATGGTTTTGAACATGTACAATGCTCCAAAGGGGGCTGAAGGAACTTCTACCAGCGGTGGTACTGAGTCTTTGTTGCTGGCGTGCTTATCTGCTCGCCAAAAGGCTTACCATGAACGCGGAGTCACCAAGCCTGAGATTATTGCCCCTACTACTATCCATGCTGGTTTTGACAAGGCTGCTTACTACTTCAACATAACGTTGATCCATGCTCCTTTGGACCCTGTTACTTACAAGGTTGACCTGAAGGCTGTCCAGCGCTTGATTACCAAGAACACTATTTTGATTGCAGGATCTGCTCCCAATTTCCCCCACGGTATTATTGATGACATTGAAGGATTAAGCAAGATTGCATTGAAGCACAAAATCCCTCTTCACGTTGATGCTTGCCTTGGTTCTTTTATTGTTCCTTTCCTTGCTAAAGCTGGTTTTCCCAATATTCCCAAGTTTGATTTCAGAGTACCTGGAGTTACTTCTATTTCGTGCGACACCCACAAATATGGGTTTGCTCCCAAAGGCTCCTCAATCATTATGTACAGAACTAATGAATTACGCCAGTACCAGTACTTTATCACTGCTGAATGGACTGGAGGTCTTTATGCCTCACCTACTTTGGCTGGTTCCAGACCGGGTGCTCTTATGGCAGGTTGCTGGGCTACCTTAATGGCTGTTGGACATGATGGTTATTTGGCTTCTTGCCGCGAGATTGTCGGCACTGCTCAAAAGATTAAGAGTTTTATTCAAGGAGCCAAGCCGGAGGTTTCAGTTGACTACACTAATAATCACGAAAAAGAAAGTTATCCTGGTATTCCAGAGTTGAAGATTATTGGAGATCCAATTGCTTCTGTTGTTTCCTTCACATCATCTACTATTAGTATCTATGAGTTGGCTGATAGAATGAACCACAAAGGCTGGCACCTGAATGCTTTACAAAAGCCACCTGCTATCCATATTGCAGTCACCAGACTTACTATTCCTGTTGTTGATGAATTGTTGAAAGATTTGAAGGAATCTGTCAAGGAGTTGGCTGATTCAGGTACGTCGCCAGGATCTGGAGATGGAAACACGGCTACTTTATATGGTGTTGCAGGTAGTGTTCAAACCGTTGGAGTGGCTGATCGTTTGGCTGCTGGATTCTTGGACTGTTTGTATAAGATTTAAAGTGAAACTGGTTATTTGTTGAATATCACAATCAACTGTTGATTGCTTATATATATATATATATATATACGTAAAATTGTCCTTTTTTCCACATGGGTTTTTCTTTTTTTTGTTTTCTTGTTTTCCCTTATCAATAGACGTTTTTTCGGTTCTAAATCAATGGTGAATCCAATTGGTTTCATTGAAACCTTTGCAGTTGTAGACATGTCTAGGTTTGATTTGGCGGAAACTAGGCCCCCAGCTACCATAATAGGGAATATTTAGCTGCTTCCCTTTTTTATATATAATATAATGGTGCTCGGCTGCTTGGTATAACGAAAGTTGCAAGGTTCTCTCCATGCTGCTTAGTAATGCATACAGCTCGCTGTCTCACCTTTTGCACGCATTGCCTTCCTTCTTCTTCTTGACTGAAACCAGCAGGCACTTGAATTCTCTGCACAGTCTACGATGAACAGGATTGATGAAAAGATAGACGTTTTGATTGAGCAATATCTCAAGTCTCGCGGATACAACAAGGCAAGTTATTGGCAGATAAGTCTTTTGAGATGTCGTCATTTATTGATTCAACGCTAATTATTGTTTATTGTTTATTATTTATCATTTGTCATTTTTTGAAGACTCTTGATACTTTTCTTGACGAAAGGCCGGTCCGTTCTTCAAATTCTGAAACATCAAAGTCTTTGATAACTTCTGGGCAAAGTAGGATAGAGCTACGAGACAATGAAACACTTGAAATGTCTGTATACATCCATTATGAATAATATATGCCAGCTGCTAACAATCCTCTAGAATTGTCAACGAATATGAGCGTTACTTGTCCTCTCAACCGGTTTTCCTGACCAATTCTGCCACGACGCCATTGATCCCGGAAAAACTACGGTTTTACACTCTCCAGCAGCATTTTGAAAAAGATCCAGCAACACAGTATACTAACACAAGAGATGACGGATACCCACTGACAAAATGCTTAGTTAAGAAAGTGATTACGCCTTTTGACACCGTTGGAATCATAACTGCTGTGAAAGTGGTAAACTTTGGATACAAAAAGGTGCAGAATGGGCTGTATGTAAAAGAAGGAGATGAGGAGCATGAAGATAAGGCATACTTCCCAGAGATTGGTATCTTGGTGTCTGGGTCTGATAAATCGATCAGATGTTATGACGCAAAGTCCCAGGCGCTGGTACATGTCTGGCACGGGGTTCATGGAGGCTCGGCTGTTCGAGCAGTTGCGTATTTAGGAAACGGATACATTTTGAGTGGAGGCATGGATGGCCGATTAGTGGTCACTGATATGGAGAGTGGACAAAGCGCAGGTCAGGCCAAGGCACATTCAAGACTGGTCAATGCTATGGACTACTCTCGCGACTTGGGATTGGTAGCCAGTGGTGGATATGATGGCTGGGTGGTTGTCTACAAAGTTCAGGTCGGGGAAGAAGAAAGAAAGGTGGAATTGGTCAAAATTGGACAGCACAAGTTTATGCAAATTCCTACTGTTGTCAAGATTGCAGAGTTACCAAATACAAAACAGCCAGTAGTCTTGGCCGGTGTCCAAGACTCAAGTCTGTTGAACTATCTTGCTATTCCGGGATACGGATCATCTGAAGATGCCGCTGGGAACTCAGCCGGTTCTTCTTCAATTCCATTGCTTGGATCATTTGGAACTCTTGGAAGCTCTCTGGATTCTGCCCCATCAATGACTGTTATTTCTCGCACTAACCTGCTTGACTCTATTAATACGTCTACATTTGTAACGTTCACGCCCATGGCACTCGATATCTGTCCAGACGGAAGCAATCGGTTTGTTGTAGCAACGTCTCACGCTCCATACATGCGGTTGGTTGTTGGAAAGATTGGGTTGGAAGAGCAGCAAGGCAATAATCCTGCTCTCAGCGGCGAAAGTGCTAGATCAGGTGCACCCGGGTTGACAGGAATGTCTTTAATTAACAGCTTCAATAGCCTTGACAAGGGCACTGAGACGAGCAATGATTCTACAACGACTAAAGAAACCGAGAACGAAAATGGGGAAAAGAGGTATCCTTACGGCACGTTGATTCTCCATAATATATTAGCACATGCTCCCCAAGACCAATACTCGATGCCGAAAATCAAATGGAGCCGCTCAGGCACTGGAGTCTGGGTATCCGGAGACGACGGCTTGATCCGGGGCATTGAAGTCGAGACTGGCAAGCTTGCGGTAGAATTTGGAGGCCCCAATAGTGTAGACGAAGATGGGAGTGACGAAGAGTCCCCGCTGGGTAAGAAGCACAGCGACAAAATCCGAGATCTTGACGTAGGCTACATCCCTAGCAGTGGCCAAGGTACGGGACAAGATATTATTGTCACTGGAGGTGTGGACAAACGTGTATATGAATTTTTTGTTTAAAACATGAGAAAATATTATTATTATTTTTTTCTTTCTAAGCCATTAAATACATGTAAAAATGAACACAAAAAATGAATACATCTATTCTAAACCGCATTAAACCAACGTTCTTGTTTTGTTTTTTTTTTCTTTGGTTTTCTTCTTTTCTTTCAGTAATTGGGTAATATTCAATTTATGCACCAACAGCAACAGCCTTTCTCTTATTCTTAAGCGCTCTCAACAACAAGACAATAGACAACTCGATCTGGTCCTTGAACATAAACAACAGACCCTGGACCAAGACACCCTTGGAAATCTGGGGACCAATACCCTTGAAGAGACCAGCCAAGCCTTCGTTAGAAGCGAGGTAGGTAAGGGCTTGCCAGAAACTGTTGAACTGGATGGTCTTGCCGTCCTTGGTCTTGGCAGAACCACCGGTTTGTTGCATAACCTTGGCAATGATCAAGGGTTGGGTAGCAATGGTGGCCATTGCCTTGGAAAGAGCACCCAAGAGGAAGTTCTCACGGGGGAGTAAGTAGGCTCTGCCTGGGAAAAGAACAGCCTTTAATCGCTCAAAGGAGCCGTAAGTGATGGATGGGTTGACGACCAAAACAAGGGAGGCCTTCAAACCTCTCCAGAAGCCAGAGATACCGTCCTTCTCAACGACCTGCTTGGCTGTGTTGGCGAGAGATTCGGGCTTGGAAGAGGCCTGTTGGCGGGTCGTGACGACAGAAATGGGGATTGTGAAAAGCTGAGCAAGAGCACCGGCAATAGCACCCAAAGAAAGCTCAAGGGCAGTAGAAAACTCGACAGTGCCCTTTCGCTTCAGGCTGTGAGTAGCATAGAGCGCTCGAATGAAACCGTACCAGTAAAAGTATGCAAAGTTGGTGGAAGCAGTTCCCAAAATAGTACCGGCTAAACCACTGTAAAGGCCTGTGATACCGTTCTTTTTGTAGATTTTGCGGACAACATCAAGAGTTCCGGAGTAATGTTCGCGTTCTCTATAGAAACAAAAAAAGAAGAAGAAAAAGGATATGGTTAGTCAAGTTATTAAGATGGTAGTCGTTTGTCAATGGAGTATCGGACTCTTTGAATGCGGCTCCGAAATAGAATTGGTTCATGATGTCATTGGAGAGTGAATCACATGACATGTTATAATAAGCCGCAAAGGCTGCTTGGTTGCCATTGAGGCTGTTTCAGTGCCCGAGTGTGCAGGTTGGCTCATAAAAACGGGTTGACGGGAAGAAGGCGTGTGCTCCTGGGTATCGTGTAGAAATGAGTAGTTTCTGTAAATATTCATGTAGGAGGGAATCCGAAAAGTATTACCCGGAAGCTTGGTAGTCCTGGATAATGAGGGATATGGCAATGGCATGAATTCAAGCAGAGTGTGTCGAAACGGAGAAATTAAAGCAATTCAAAAAGGCCTCATTGGCAATTGAGTGTAGAGAATGGTGACTGAACAGATGTACTTACTCTTGAGACTCGACATCACCGTCGTCGTGACCCTTGGTTTGAACTTGGAGTTTGGTCTTTACTCTGTGGGAAGAAGAAGAAAAAAAAAAAAAGGTGTTAGTTATTCCGATTGATATTGAAAAAAAACTAAAGCGGCAAAGGAGGCACTTACATATCCAAGGGATAGACCAGAATATTGGCAATGACGGCACCAGTAGCGCCAGCAAGGGCTTTTCCCCAGGGAGTTAATTCTTTAGATGGAGCGGGCATTTTGAAGTTGGTAGTAGAGGGTGGTAAAAAGTTGAAAAGATCAAAAGATCAATGGAAAATAGCTCTGTAGATTGCTAGTGTTGGCAAGGGAGAATTTATCTCGATATATATATATATAAGAGTCCGGAAACTAGGAATAGTAAAGATGCGATATCTAGAAACAGCTAGGTATACACAAGAGATGGAAAAACAAGGATGGAATTTCCGAGAGTTTTATCTGTCAAAAGTCTGGGGCGGGTAGAGGTATTGGTTGTGGATGCACCGATAACAAATTAGTAGCTGTAGCCGACGAGCCGAGGATTGGTAATCTAGAGGACGAGAAAGACGTAAAGTCAATAAAATCGGGATAAAAGACGAGCTGGTTGCGTGTGAATGGGGAATTTTGGAAAATCGCTGGGATTGTGGAAAGAAAAAAGACGGAACTGCGACAGTTTATATATGTCCAGGCACAAGAGCGGGGATCAAAGGTATTGTGCCATGGAGCGGGTAGAGGCTAGCACACAGGTGCGATTGCTCGTAACCGAGGTTTGCTCACCACCAGCAGCCTGACTACCCGGAAACAAACGAGTCGGACTCGCGTCGCTGGATACCGCTCCTTCCGCTCGCGGCCTTGGCTCCCCGGATTGCTAGCCCACTGTTGCTTACCGGGTCTGCTTGCTGTGCAGATCTCAAGTCTTAGGCCTTGGGGGGAGCGGGGTGTGTGGATACCGACGACGGGAACAGAGGCTTGCAATCTGCGATCCGCCGCCTGGAACTACAGTGTTCATCGAACAGAAGCAGTTGCCAGCAATTGCAGAGAGCTGTGGATCACATGCTGCTTCCCTCCAGCTGGCGCTCTCTTTCATACAGCCGATGGGGTGTATCTACAGCTGCTTCTCGGAGTTATCATTCTCCAGGCTTACAGGCACTTAAGGGGTTCTGCCAGCTGTTCCATGGCAAAACTGGGATGTTGCAACATGGGCCTCTCTCCGCTGGCTGGGCGCTTTGGCTGTATTCTTGCCAATTTTCTAATCGGGCCTAAATCTTGCCAGGTACCGACTGTTCACAGTATCAAGACTGTTCCGGTCGCTGACTTTCATTGTTGTCATGATGTCATGGACACGGCAGCTCGACATGAGATCTGCTCGACAGCTCGATCCGACACACGTCAATCTAGCTCACTCTGTTTTGCAGCATTGGGGGCGTGTCACAACACCCAAACGTGCCAGAGCCACCTAGTTGCGAAGCCCTCAAAAGGCTCATTTAGGTTCCTTGTTGTTCCGGCTTTGGCTTGAGCAAAATACATTAGGTATCACGAAGGGGGGGGGTTTATATTCAATCACATTTCTTGACTTTTTGAACCGTCCCGATGGCTTTTAATTACATTGACATTGGGCCTGTTGATTACGTGATGGTACTGCACGAGAGTAATTTAAAATAAAAAATAAAAAATAAAAAATTTTAAAATAAAATAAAAAACTGCTCAAATGAGTCTAATTTCAAAGTAATCACCGTCGCACATTTCATCTCTGTTTAAACCACCATTGGTTCATTCAGATATATATATATACCAATGCCAACAGAAGCAGTATAACAGACAGAAGAGAAAAAAAAAAACCAAGCTGGTTCACACTTTGATTTAGAATAAGAAAATCCCAATATGTATGTAAACTGTCGTTAGGGTTAAGCCCTAATCAACAACCTGATATCACCAGTCACACATTTCCACGTGATAACTCAAGGCTGTTTAAGCCTTTCCATATTTTTGCGTGCATGCATGCAGCACCCTCGCTCTCAACTCGACTTGTTACAACTTCAACTTGTCAAGCCGCACATCTATACTAGAATATTGTTACACTATTTTTTTCAAGATAGTTGACTTGCAGTTCTGTAACAATGTTTGAATGTAGAAAACAGTCGTACTGAAATTTACCCTAAAAAGACTCAAAGCTCCACTGGCGAATTTTTTTGGCAGCGGCCCTGCGCGGACACCCACACCTTTGCCCTGTGCAAAGTTTTACCTTTTCTTAAATTTTTTTTGGTTCCCCTAGCTGCCATACACCCTTCTACACAGCACACGGTTTTTATTAGCTGCCAACAGGAAGACAATACATCACAATGCCACCAAAGGTATGAGAATTCGCTTTTATTCACGATACGAGTTAGTTGTTTATTATGGATTAATGGTTTGTTGTTCATCTGCGTTGACGACGTAACGCTACAGAGATACCATGGAAAATATTTCATACACACACTACCATTAGAATACCATGAACAATATCAGTATATCCTATTTGAATTTCAAGTCTAACCTGCTGAAATGTTTTTTCTGTAATTTAGTTCGACCCCAGTGAAGTTAAGATCATTTACTTGAGAGCCACCGGTGGTGAGATCGGTGCTTCCTCTGCTCTTGCCCCCAAGATCGGTCCTCTTGGTCTTTCCCCCAAGAAGGTCGGTGAAGACATTGCCAAGGCCACCAAGCAGTTCAAGGGTATTCGTGTCACTGTCCAGCTTACCATCCAGAACCGTCAGGCTGCTGTCTCCGTCGTTCCCTCCGCCTCTTCTCTCGTCATCACTGCTCTCAAGGAACCCCCACGAGACAGAAAGAAGGAGAAGAACGTCAAGCACAACGGTAGCATTCCCCTTGAGGAGATCATCAACATTGCTCGTGAAATGAGATCAAAGTCTTTTGCTAAGGAGCTTAAGGGTACTGTCAAGGAGATTCTTGGTACTGCTCAGTCCGTTGGTGCTCGTGTCAACGGTAAGCCCGCCCACGTCACCATTGATGCTATCAACAACGGTGAAGTTGACAGTAAGTATTTGCTTGAGTTTTGATACAGTGTTTTGAATTTTTTTTACTAACTATTCTGTTTAGTTCCTTCTGAGTAAATCTTGTACTTTAATACAGGCATGGAATAATAAAAAATTGTGTATGTTTTAGTGTATGAATAAACGAAAATTTATGACAAGTTTGGGAAATTTTGTTTTACTCAGTTTGCAATTTGCTCTAGTACGTGATGTCTTTTCTCCATACTCATGGTACTTTTTCGCGCAAACAAGATTATAATTGCCTGTGGTTTTTCTAAAAGGTCATGGTACATGGTTCTTATTATTTGGATTGTGTATCTTCTTTTAGAGGTGCTGTGGTTTATTATTGTAAACCATGGTATCATTTTGATCATTGGCAGACATCTTTAGATTTACCTCGTAGTCTCTGTAATTTTAAATACAAGTAGTAATTTTATAAAAAAAAATACTGGAATGCAATTATTTTAATGTCCTTGAACACACGCTTTAAAGAAATTAACTATTTAAGCGGTCACTTGTCGCTGGCGCCAACTAGTGACTGTCGTTTAACATCACGTTTCAACGGGAGTCTCATATCTAAAATGTACCGGTCAGTAATGGAAACAAGTTAATATCTAACAGTGATAAAAGTGCAATGATCTTACCAAAAGCATCTTCACTTGGTTCTATGCCGTCTGACATGTAATAGTCTTTAATTCTTCTGAAAACATCAAATCCAAACCCACGATACATGTTAATTGCCAGTGCGTTTGTGCTTCTTACAAAGAGATCCATAAAGTAACAATTGTAAAGGCTGTCCTCAGACCGTTCCTGGAGCTCCTTTACCAGGTATCGAGCCAGTCCTATTCGGCGGTAGTCCCATGCCACTGTCACTGCTGTGATATGACTGTGCCACTCCAAATTGGTGCCTTCGACCTTGCCCAGCATGTATCCTGTGCAAATGTCGCTGCTCAGCAGTCCGTAGTTTACATTGGGAGAGAATAGAGGGGTATGACTAGAGCCGGTATCCGTGGCCTGTTCTGGGGCATAGTGGATTGGCGGCTTATCAGACAAGTAGGAGCCAGACCGAGAGGAGAAATTGGATGCCAGAGAATTGTACCCCGGGGCTTCTGTTTTAAAGCATAGTGTTGGCCATTCCGTGAGATATTGGAAATAGAAAGAGACGTAAAAGTTTTCGGTAAGGATATCCAGATTCACATGGTTCATGTTAAGAAGGTCCATGGCCTTGAACGGTGTTACTGATGTCATCTTGAAGCTGCTCCTGTCAATGGTATCGAGTGAGTTGTGTAAAGGACTGGTTCTGGAGATCCAGGCTGGTTGGCAATGTCGTAGCTAGCGGGTCGAAAAATTGATTGAACAATTGATTGTAAACACTCCACGCCTTGGATCACATGACGTGCTTTGTGGCCCTCTGTGAGGCAATCTGTGAGAGTCGAACCACGGACTAGCTGACAACCCAAGACGCCGCTACACCACAGCCAGAAGGCCGTCCAAAGACTCTGCATTCCATCGCAATGATAATGGAAAGAGTAAATAACAACCATAAAACCACACCTCACCCCTAAACCTGAAAAGCCCTAAGATTTGGGAGATTACCCTGCCAGCGCTTGCACCTACAACGGGTGCGGTTTGCAACACACCACTAAGAGGCTATACTCCAAAGGCATGAAACTTTCAGGTTCCCCGGGAAATCTTTAAAAGGGCCTAGTTGCATACACTTTCTTACTTTTTTTCCCTCGGTTTTTCCCATCTCATTCATTCCTAGTTGAATCCTTCGGTTTCAATCCTGATCCTGATCTTCTTTCGTTGCTGGTGCTCCCACAGTCACTCACAACGCTCTGAAGCTCTCTCAACCATGATGCACTCCGTTCAGATGTGAGTCTTTCTGCCTGGCTTCAGGTCTTTCCTCATTCTTATGACGAGCTCAAGCCCGTCTTTGCCAAACGTGCATTTGACGTCTTGTTAATTTGCTTGTTGTCAAGGGCTGGCAATAAGCACCGGTTACCAAGTGCACTGTTGTGCTGGTGCTGAAAATTTTCAGTGTGGAGGGCAACCACCGCAAAGGTTGGATAACACCACGACCACCACTACCCTTCCCTTTCTTTTTTTTTCTTCACCACCACCTTTTTTTTTTTTTTTTTTGTTCTTTACGCATTGTTTAGTTTCAACGTGGTTGTTTTGAACAATGGCTCAATTCATTGGAAAGACAATCTCTCTTATTTCGAATGCAGACATTCGATACGTCGGTGTCTTGCACGAAATTAATTCCCAAGAATCCACTGTTTCTCTCCGCAATGTTCGTTCTTACGGCACTGAGGGTCGTCGTGGTGGCAATGAAATCCCACCAAGTGACAACATCTACGAGTTTATTGTTTTCCGTGGGTCTGATGTCAAGGACTTGACTGTCTCGGATACTACTTCAACTCCAGCACCCGCACCTGCGCCCGCTGCCGCTGCCGCTGCCGCTCCTCAGCCTGTCGACCCTGCAGTTTCTCAAGTTCAGGTATGTTATTGCAATCTTGTTAAACTTTCCACCTCTACCGCGGTTCATTATCTGCCTACAAATTTCGCAACCATCAACCTTTATGTACTCTTGCCTTCTTTTATGATGAAATACTTTTCGGATGTTAAACTCATTTTTCCGAGGCGCTTTTCCGTGCAGATATTTCCGTTGCCTTCCTTCTGATTTTAGATTGTCATTGTACAATGGGCTGTTTTGTTGTAAATTTGGGGCTTTGGACTGGTTTGTCACAATTATACAAGCTGATCAAGGTCAATTTAAACTAACATTAAATTTTAGCAACGATCTTCTCTCACTCAACAGCAGCCTTCATCTTTGGCATCTGTTGCTGCTGCTGCTCCTTCTCAACAGGGTTACGCTTCGTACACGGCTATCCGTCCTACCCCAGGATCTTTCGGTGGATCATTGACCTCTAGCAGTTCAATCACTGGCGCTCCCGTCAATTCTGTTCCTGCTACTGCTCCTGTTAGCTCTTTCTCTCAGAAGTCTAACGAGAAGACTTCATCCTCTTTCTCCTTTGCTTCTCCTAATGCTGTCAAGTCTCCTGTTTCTGGTTCTCAAACTCCTGTTTCTCAACCACACGCTCAGGAATCAAAGCCTTCATACCCATCATCTTCTTCTCTTACTTCTTCAGGCGTTTCATCTCCTACTCAGCAGTATCCCCCTCAATCAGTCCGTATTCCTTCTACATCTTCGTTAGCACAAACTCCCCAAAGCACTAACAACACCGTCTCTCAGCAACCTCCTGTGCCCACTGCTCCAGTTGCATCTGCTGTTCCATCAGCTACAACTCAAGAACCTATCCCGACACAACCTTCTGGAGCTGTTGACCCAGCTACTAGCCATTCAAATGCAACGAAATCTTCCCAAACTGCTTCTGCTGAATCAGTTCAGAACTCTGCTACTTCAGATTCTTATCAAAATGCTGGGCCTGGCTCTAGACCTACCCAACCTAGATCACAATACAATAAGCAAAACTATAGTGGTCGCTCATTCAACCAGGGCCCACCTCGTGGTAACAATAACGGGAAGAAGCCCCTTTATGATGATTTCAATTTTGAGGAGATGAATTCCAAGTTTTCCAAGACTGATGTTGCTAAGGAACTTGATGATGATCAATCAGTTGAATCCGACGCTGATTCATCTTCACAGAACAAGGACTCTTTCTACGACAGAAAGTCTTCATTCTTTGATAACATTTCGTCAACTACTAAAGAGCGCATCGAGGGTGTTGAAGAACGCCCTCGTCGTGGTGATGAGCGTCGCCTAAACATGGAAACCTTTGGACCAGAATATGTCTACAAGAATTCTCGAGGTGGATACCGTGGTAACAACCGAAGAGGAGGAGGAGGATTCCGTGGTGGACGTGGCGGTAACCAAAACTATGGAGGAGGTTACCGCAACTACAACTCTCACAACAACAATAACAATAACGGTAATGTTGGTTACTATGGATCTAACAATGAAAATGGAAATGGTGGATCTTATAGAAGGAACAATGAGCCTAGGCAACAAGATTAGATGATTGGCTAAATTTATAAAGTAGAAAATATGATTTACCGACAGGAAATCTGTATGAAATTAAAACGCAAATGAACCTTTGATGAAATAACAAAAAAACTTCTGCATGCTATTAATGTAAAATCAATATGCCATTTACTTGAATTACGAGTAGACTTTTCATTTATAGATGTTTACAATATATTTATTTATATCAAAAGATTCATTAGGTGGGTCTTTGATTTTGATGAACAACACGATTTTACTGGTTATTTGAAGACGAAAATAGAGCAATTGTTTCTACTGAGTTTTGGTATTAACAATGCCAATGGAAATGGAAATGGAAATTGAAGAGCCATGATATCAATCAACATGTTATATTGAGTTTATAAATAATAGTAATATATATGTATTAAACCTGATTCTTATTGATTTTTGCCCACCAGTTGCTTAGTTTTCCCAGATATGTTGACCCTGTTCTGCTTCCACTCGATGCCGCTGCAATTCTCCAAGTCTTGACGCCAACAAGGGTCAATTGCCAAGCGAACCCTTGGGCCAGTGTTATTAAAACTTGGTCACGAAGTGTGATGAGCAGAATCTTCCACCAGACCCCGTCAGCGGCAGCAATCGAACGTCGGTAAGTTTGCTCAAAACGCAAGTCTGGGATTTTTGGTCGAGATGGGTTGGGACGACGGCCGCTTCCTCTTGGTTCCTCCAAATAAAGCTCTTCAAAGTTTTCTTCATCTTCGTCGTCATCATCTTCTTCATCTTCGTCGACGTCTTCTCCCTTCTCTTCTTTGTTGTGAGATTGGGATGATTTAGGCACATGGAATGAAGAAGCAAGTGATTTAATTTGCGCTATGGCATTAGCATCTTCTTCCATTTCGCTGTGGTATCGGTCGGCAAAGTCAGGCATTTCCCAGGAATCCGTAATAGGCTTGTCGTTTCCAGGGCCCGGTAATATTGAGGCATCTTGCTCTGTTTCTGTGTCAGACAGAGATTCCTCATCGCTGGACTCGTAGGAAGGATCCAGCAATGCAAAGGAGTTGACTGTGTTTTTCTTGAGAGCTGATTCGCCCGAGATGGATGTGAGAAGTGGATTTCCAGACATTTTAATGACGAATATACTGTGTATGTGTGTGTGTGTATTAAATAATGGCTGATGCTATATATTCCATATTGCAGGATTCTCTCGGGTGTGCATGTGCAGAATGGTGTTGGTGGGTACTGGAAAGCCGGGTAACGTTTACCACTTGCGCGCCACTCAACCTCAGCGTCAAAACAACTTTTCATCAAGGCCATTGTCAAAATTCCACATACCCGTTCATCCCCAAACACTCGTATCTATATACCTTAATGTACAATATCCATCCGGTCGGCCTTTGAATCAGAAGATTAGAAACCGGTAAAGGCAACATTCAACGCAGGACATTGCAACTTTTTAAAAAAAAAATAATACCAATACCACATTTTTCACAGATAATACACGATGGATGACAGCGGGCCCAAAGTTACAATCCGAAAGGTTTCAAGAGATGGCGTCGACTTTGTAATTTCTGGAGTCGACTTATCGTAAGTATATCCTTTTTTTTGCACGTCTGGTAAACGTGGTTTTGTCATGATTATTATTATAATTATTATTATTATTATTATGAATATAAAAATCTCTAACGTGATCCTATTACATCTTATAGTCTTGCTAACTCCATTCGTCGAGTCATGATTTCTGAAATCCCCACGATAGCCATCGACTTGGTAGAAATCGAGGTTAACACGTCCGTTTTGGCGGATGAGTTCATTGCACATCGTCTGGGCTTGGTTCCCTTAGAATCAGCACACGTTGATCAGCTTGAATACACACGCGACTGCACCTGTGACCAATATTGCGAAAAATGCTCAGTTATTTTAACACTGGATGCTCGCAACAACAGTGACGAAACGTTAACTTTGTATACCCGAGACTTACAAGTCACCTCTCAATCTGATGCAGCATCTTCTATTGGCCGTCCAGTCATCAACGACCCAGAAGGAAAGGGTATCTTGTTGTGTAAGCTGCGCAGAAATCAAGCACTTCGAGTGAAATGTATTGCCAAAAAAGGCATTTCCAAGGAGCACGCCAAGTGGTCTCCATGTTCAGCAATTGCTTTTGAATATGATCCTTGGAATAAACTCCACCACACAGACTACTGGTACGAAGTCGACGCTGAGGCGGAATGGCCAAGATCTAAAAACGCAGAATGGGAAGAGCCACCAAAAGAAAATGAGCCTTTTGATTACAATGCAAAGCCAGACAAGTTTTATATTGATGTCGAATCTATTGGCTCAATGAAGCCTAACGACATTGTTCTCAACGGTATTTCAGTCTTGCAGAAAAAGCTTGCAGGTATAGTATTTGAGATTGAGGATCAAGAAAATGGAGGTGCTGCTCGTAACGGTGCAGGCGGTAATGACTTGGCCGGTGGCTATGGTCCTGAAGATGACGGCTATGGTAATGGTGCTGCCGGTTTTGGCGATTACGGTTCGGGTAATTATGGCAATGATGATGCTGGAGATGGAGGCTGGGGTGCTTCCGAAGAGGGTTCTGGAACTGGTTGGTTCTAGAAAAGAAAAGAAAAAAAGAGAGAGAAAAGCTTTCAATCTACCGAATATGTTTCCAAATACTTTCATGTCCTTACATATTTATCTATTTTGTATTTGTACAATATAAATGTCTCTAGCGAGTTTTGTTCCAAGTTACGCAGTCTTCAAATTTGACCTTGTCCCCGCCAAAAATGTCTAAAGCACTTCCAAAAGTGAGATCAACTTTTCCGTTGCTTAACTTGTCCACAAGTTCAAGGTCTTCAATGCTTTTGGCACCACCTGCATATGTTGTTGGAATCGAAGTCCATTCGCCGAGTTTTTGTACCAACTCTTCGTCGATACCTTTGCACAGGCCCTCCACATCGGCAGCATGAATCAAAAACTCAGAACAGTAGTTTGCCAGATCTTTCAACGTTTCTTCATCAACTTGAACATTTGTAAGTGTTTGCCAGCGATTTGTAGCAACGTACCACTTGGTGACATCTCTGCCGCTTTCGGGGTCTTGCTCAATCTTCTTCCTGCAACTCAAATCAATGACCAATTTCTCTTTATCCTTTCCCAGCGCCTCGAAGAGACTATTTAGTCTTTGGGTGTCCAACTCCTTACCGTTTGGAAACAAATAGGATGTTACAATGACCTTGCTGGCTTTCTTTTCAGTAATCCATTGCAACGCATTTTCTGCAGTAATGCCGCCTCCAATTTGGAGTTGGTTCGGCCAGGCAGCAAGGGCCTCTTCAGCAGCACTATCACATCCCGCACCAAGCTTGATGACGTGTGTACCCGTTACTTTATTGCTGGAGTAAAGGTCGGAGAAATAGGCCGGTGGATGCGAAGAGACGTGGTTTGTGGCAAGCGAATCGGTGTCAAGTGTGCCGCCAACTATTTGCTTGACGACTCCGCTGTGAATATCAATGCAGCCCCGGAACTTGGTCATTGTGTGATGTGTAAGGTAATGTAAATGTGACGTAAAAGGTGAATTGTAAATCAAAGGCTATTTTGTCAGAAAAACTTAAAGCCTACATGCAGTTAAATCAGTTGAATATAATCGATGACTCAATAACTGCGAAAATTTATTATGAGAGTTACTTACACCACACATGCACAGCAGGCTAAGCTAGGTAGGCACGGCTGAAAACATTTGACGAGATTTCAAAATTTTTTTTAACCAAACGCTCGACATAACCTCTTTCTTCAACGCAGTCATTGACTAGTACAACATATCTTTATACAACAGCATCGCTATGGTACAGCCAAAGAAATCTAAATCTACAAGAGGGTCTAATGTACCCTCTGGCCTTACCTCAGCATTACTTCTTAAACAAAAGCTCCTTGCTCAGCAAAAAGGGGGACCTAAAAACCGTGTTACAAAGTCGAACGCGAGAGAAATTTCTGAAAAGAGATTGCGAACAGCTAAAGCCTTGGATTTGAAGAGCAAGAGACCCAAAGATCAAGATAGCGACGAAGAGGATAATGAAGCAGATAGTAAGGTTGAGGATGAAGAAAGCGAGGAAGACGAGGAAGACCATGGTTCTGTTACCGATTTGATGAGAATACAGTTTGAAAAGCAGTTTGGAAAAGTCAAGGGGATTGGAAAGCCTGTTACAAAATCGGTCCAACCTGAAGTCAGTAAACCAGGAAAGTCTAAAACAAGCAAAGCTAGTTCAAAAACTGAGAAACAGATACCAATTAAGAAAGCCGAAAAGAATAAAAAATCGATAAAGTCATTTTTGAATGGATTTGAAAAAGGATTATCAGATAGCGAGAGCGAAGAATATAGCGACTTTGAAGTTGAGGACTATGACGATATGGATAATGAAGAAGAACAGGAAGAAGATGAGGGCCCAGTAGTAGTCAAATTTGACGATTCCAACAAGTCATACTCTGGTGCTACTTCTCAAACTGAGTCTACCAGTCGCCGCGAAAAACGGCTATTCATGTCTTCTAAAGCACCAGCAGCGATCGAAGCCAGAGAAACTTCCCAGGTTAAGAGCACTGGAGATGATGACGAAGACGAGGAAGACAAGATTTTGACACAAGAGGATATGAAGAATGATTTGGAACTGCAGAGACTTCTCAGAGAATCCCATCTTCTGTCAGAGGCACGCGAGCTTGGCCATTTATCGGGATACGATGTTGCCAATGCCTATGTTTCCGACACAAAGATTGGGTTGTCAGGCTTCTCGGAAGAGACCCACAATTCTAAAGGTAAAGGCGCGCTTTTTGGAGATGTCAGACTTAAAACGATGGAAATGCGAATGGACTTGATCGGTATGAAGCGTAAACAGGCAAAGCCACTAAACATGAAGGTATTACAGCAACAAGCCAAGGAACGTAAGTTGGACAGAAGACGACAAATTGATGAAGCTCGTGAATCTGGTGTTGTTTTGGCAACTTCAATACTGAGAAAGCAAGAAAAAGGAAAGAAGAGAGACAGAAATACTGGCCTCAAGTTTGAACAGATGGGCAAACAAACAAAGCATGGAATATTACTTTCAAAGAGAGACATCGCCAAAATTTCTGAAGGAAAAGAGTAATAATACATTAAGTAAAAAACAACTGATTAAAATACAACTACAAACATTATAATAAATAGTAACCAAAGCTGGTTAAAAGATCGTGGAAAATAACAGCAAAGGATTTATAAGAAAAAAAAAAATATTAATCATGGAACTCGTGATTATTATGGATTTGTTGATCAATTAGGCCTATTTGCCTGCCTTTTTTTGATCGTTTTCCATCAGCTCCACTTTTTGTTGGAGTTGGCCAACTTGGTTATACAAAGTGATGATCATAGTTTCCATCATGGCAAACTGCTGTGAGGCAACGTTGGCAGAAGGCTTTAGCAAGTTACTAATATTGTCACTAGCTTCTTTAGAGCTGTAACCAGGCTGACCAACCTTATAGTATGCCATTTTGCTAGCATCCAAGGTGTAGTGGTTTCGGGCAAAATCCACTTGGTGAGGCGTGGCAAGATAGAATCGTCCAATTTCTGAAGAGCACGACGAACATGCAATAGGATGAAAGGAAGAGCCGCGATCTGGGCCTGAATTTGACACCCTTCCAGTGGGCAAAATGTTGATGGAGTCGGTCACAACTGATTTGATGGTAAAATAACTAATCCCCTCTTGGTCCACCATGGCGCCGATCCAAGATGAGGAGTCGGAAATGATTAATCGGCATTTTTTACATTGAAATACCGTGGCTAATGGAGCTGAGGAATTATCACTATCCTCATCTTCATTCGCTGGCTTGTCAGACTGAGTATTGGTATCTGTTTGGGAGGGTTGTGAACTAGTTGGGATCTGCTGGGGTTGCAGCTGCGGCGGTTGATGAGTGACGGTGTTAGTAGTTGTGCCATTCTGGACATGACCAGCTTGCGAAGGACGCGGGCTAGTCATAGGAACTGAGGAATTAAAAGAAGATGCTTTGACAGGTAAGGTGGCAGGACGATCTGAGCCAGAGCTAACTGTTGTAAATGGTTGTTTATGTGCTGAAACCACAGTTGGGGATGCTAGAGGAACACTTTGCTCTCCTGATGAAGAGGCGACGCGTTGAGAAACAGCAGAAGTGTCAGACAACTGAGGGTATTGAATAGATGACGGTGGTATGCTACCTGATATTGGCTGTCCTTGGTTCAAATTGGGTTGGCCAGAAGATGCAGGCTTTGGCTCCGATTTCTGAGGAGCACTATTTGTGGCCGGTGGTTTAGACGGTGGTGACTTCTTTTTTCTAACAGATTTATCAACAAGAGCATTTTGAGCTGCAGTTGCAGCAGATCTCAAGGAAGCGCTTGATACATCGGTTGGTATTATTCTTGTCAAAAGTGTATTATGAGATGGTGGTAAGGAAGCAACGAGGCTCGGACCATTAAAAGGCTTAAAGCCCGCCACAGCGTTTGAAGGGAACGAAGCGGTGTTAGCTGTATTAGGAACGCCGTTGGGAATAAGATTCGTGTTGGTACTAGAGGTAGTGTCGGTGACGCGATGTTTAGCTTTGGAATCAACCGTTGCCAACGGCCGCTTTCCATTTGAATTGAGCTGGGTTGCTGGCGGTTTAGAACCAGCAGAAGGAGAGGATTTAACTGGAGTTGACATTGGAGCACTTGACAAAACCACTGGATTAACGGCCGAGCCAGAAGAGATGGGATTGTTTTTTCTTTGCGATCCGTGGTGGCTGGCAGCTCTTGCGTCCGTTTCGTGAGTAGCTGTGCGGAAAACCAAAACACCTCTGCAGCCCAGGTTAGGTTTTACTCACCTACCTACCACTACCACCACCATGTCCGATTCTATCGGTACGTACTCCAGTTTTACGCTATAGAATGACGTTTTCTAACAGTTACTAGATCGTGTATTTGTAAAGGCAATTAATACAATCAAGGCTCTTTCGGCACGAAAGGGTGTCGGCTCGTTACCGCCTCCACCGTTGGAGAGCAGGATCCGGCTCTATGGCCTATACAAGCAGGCTACAGGTATATTGGCGAGATGAAACACAACAACAAACACGCTTGAGTGAGCAATTAACTAATATATCATCATCTTTACTTTTCTAGAGGGCGATGTTGAGGGATTGATGCCCCGTCCTTCTGGATCAACCCCAGAAGACGCTGCTAACCGGCGCAAATGGTAAGTCAAGCAAGCACCTTTCCCAAGCGCTTTCATGTTGTTAACAACGACTGTCTTCATATTCATTTAGGGATGCCTGGAAAAATGAACAGGGAGTGTCAAAAACAGAGGCTAAACGCCGCTATATTGCTTTTCTTATCGAGGTAAGTACGATGATTAGCTTGGTTAACTGGTTTCGTTTCTTATCTAACAATATCCCCGCAAATCAATAACAGACAATGGATACCTATGCTAGCGAAACACCAGAATCTCGAGAGCTTTTGAATGATCTTGAGTATCTTTGGGATCAGGTCAAAGATATTCAACCATCATCTTCTTCAGATGATTCTGCTGCTATAGACTCATCGTCTCACTTAACTGGTGTAAACCCCCACCCTCACCACTCGCCTCGGTCCCACGCCGGATCTCTAGCCGATGAGTCGGTCGATGCCAGCGAGAGTGGTGTTGCTCTCACTGCTGCGAATTTAATGGAATACAATCAACAACAGCAACTCCAGCTTCACAATTCCCACAAATCTCGTCGCCACCATCCCCAAGCATCCTCTTATGTGGGTTCATATTCCTCCGCGGGACCACAGAACGCGACTTCCTCTGCATCACGCAAAATTAGAGGATCGTCTAACCGTCCTTCGAGTAGATACCCTGATAGCTTTATTGGAGCACCACCTCCTCTCTACCGTGCTGAATCATATATAAGTGGAAGTGCAACCTCAAGAGCAGGCGATACGGTCAATACAGCAGCTGCTACGGGGTTAGGACCATCACGCCGTGAAACTTCGAGGAAGAAATATGCTGGATCCGATGTCAATTCAGTTGGAGAATCAGTCCGTTCAACTGGGAGAAGATCAAGAAAGATGAAAAGTAGCTCTGCAGTTATACCTACTGATAATAGAGGGCCAGAGTTAGACGACAGTCAAGAGTTTTTCGATGCTAGAGCCACGGCTAGCGGTATTCGTGATTCTTCAAGAGCCGCAGGAACCCAGGGTAGTTCAACCGATGAAACAAATGAAATGAAAAGATGGAGACATGACGTAAACTGGGCATTAGATACAATAAATGAAGAAATCATGGCTATTCGTCAGCGATACGGCGTACACCCTTTGACAGATCACGATGTCTCGGGAGGAGTTGGCGATCAGAGCAATCTTCCACAAGGATCTCGACCAGGCGCACATGGTAAAATACCACATTCAGCAGAAAGTAGCCAGCTAGTCGGTAAGGGTGCTAATTCCATAATTTCGGATGACAGTGAAGTTTACAAGTCTAGCATTTTATATGCTTCTATCCTCAAAGCTCGTCGAATGTTTGCTTGGTTTGGTATTGGAACCTCTCCTAACGCTGGATATAACGGTCGCAAACCGAGTGGAGAAACAGGCTTATCGAGCAGCTATGGTAGCGGCGTTTCCTTAGTATCGTCCAACCAAAACCCTAGTCGACAAGTTCGATATGCCCCAGGACACCCGCTTTCATCTTCTCCTCGACCACACAGCACCAAGTCGTTTATATTACGAGTATTTTCATTCATTCTTTCGGCTCTACAACGAGTTGTTGTTGATGTGATTGTTATCCATATTCTAGTAACATTGGCTGCCAAGGGAATCACCCAATATCCCCACCTCCTCCAAAATAATGACCTTTTACACAAGATTGTGAAAACCTGGGATGAATCATTGAAGAGACTTATGGTAGAGCATCTAGTGAAGAACATTACAACAAAGGGATATAAACCTACTAACAACGGCGATTGAAGAAGACTGCAATTGGAGACATTGAGCATTCCATTTAGATTCCAAACGCAAGTGTACAGTATTGCCTGAAATATAACCAGACCAGACATTTATTATTTTGGTTATATAGAATATATTTTTGTGTACCATGTATCGATCTAACATCTCTCTACATATATATAAAGCTGATAATAATTTCCATACGATTTCAAATAGCTCAGTTGCTATAATCCTCAAATGGATCGACGTTTTTGATCCATTTGAACCTAAATTGGGTTCTTTTACCAGTTAAGAATCTATACTTTCTTTTATCTTTATCGATCTGCCAACTTGAACCATCTGGAGTCAATAGTTTCTTACGCTTGTCAAAAGGTTGCCAACCGATCCCCATTAAGCGATTCTTGATTTCCTCAGAGGTAAGATGATCCGTGGCTCCTTCAGAATCAACATCACGAACCAAGCCCCACTTCTCACCAAATGATACGGGATCCCAATGAACAGGACCGTTTCCCACGTCATTTTTGCCAAGTCGAATTTTTTCTTCAAACAAACTGGATCGGCCCGAGACCCCATAAAATACATGCCCTCCCTCAGTTTTCACCAGATTAGGGTATCCCGTATCCATCACATCAGGCGTATATAGCCATGGAATTCTTACAATGAATTCTAAATTGTTTGACTCGGTGTTGGCTGCATCTTTTACTTTGGAGCTCTCCCCTACTTGGTCAAATATTTTACGTACTTTATTGTAGGACTTAGATTTGGCCATGGTTGAACCAATTTTGGATTTAAATGAAGAAACAAACGTGCGTTTTTGTAACTGACCAGGGCTATAATCGTGTTTAAAAGCATCTGTAGAATCGTCTTCAGTTCCAGGCTGTTCAAATGTTGCTGCATCTAATTTGGGAGCCAATATCGCCCATATATTCACCGAAGCATCTCGGTACAAGGGCATAACAGGCTTCATATTTTCTCTGGTGCAAATGATTCCGTATTCATCATGTATCCTTCTATCCCTTAAGGTATTATTCCCTCTATAAGCTCTTACGGTATCAAGGCTGGGTATTTCTTGCACAGCCATAGCAGACCCTGCATTGTCTACACACTGATACATGGCACCAACAAAGTTTGACAACCGCAGAGAATCATCGTCCCATTCAGGGGTCAAATTGCCAAGAGCTTCATCATATTTGCGTTCATGTTCCAGAACACTTTTGCGTCTTTGATAAGACGGATCTTCATGTTTGGTATCAAGAGAACCTGTATGCCCCGAAAACTGGCGAGCCTTTGCAACATGAAAGCAGTACTGCTGTCGGACTTCTGGTTCGAAAGGGTCTGCCAATCGTAGTCTCCTATTCAAAAACATGTCATAAAACGGATGTGGCACTAAAATCTCCTGGAAAGAGCTCTTAAACAAATCTTGTTTGTAGGGGTCTTTGCCCACACCCAAAGTTTTTGATAATCCACCAGAAGCGGGAGAAAACTTGGCCAATCTAGAACTTTGATATAGCCTTTCCATTTTAGTAGGGTCGTATTTGAGCCTAAGCATGGGTATTGTACCGCTACTATCTCTAATAATATTATCCGTGGGTATGTAGTCACTGCAAAATGTTCTATTCCAGATGTCTTCTCCATTTGCTTGAACGGGAACTGTGAGCTCTCCTTTGACATAATTGTTATCACATGTTGACATAACAAAGTACTTTGGGTATGAAGAACGTATCAAATTTGCATAGTTTAACTTGTTGAAATCGAGTTCTGGCTCGCTGTTTTTATCTCCCAAGTGCCCAAGAAAAGCACTGTAAGGGATGCGTATTTCATAGGAGAATCGGTATCCAGAATATGGTCTTTCTTTGTAGCTGTTTAGGGGGTCGCATGTAGGCAATCCATAGTTTAGATCGGCAAAATAAACAGGAATGTCTGAGCCAAAATAGAAGCCATGACCAGTAGGTATAGGGACGCCAAATTGGCTGAGTTTTCCAACTAGGGTAGACTTGACGGCGTCAGATAGACTAGAACACGTCGCACAGGGTATCAAGAAAATAAAAGCGACGGCTTGAAACGAATTCAGCAGGTATCTCATCATGGAAGAGTATAGATTTGGGGGAAAAAAACAGCCAGCCAGCAGAAAGCAGAGATCTAAGGATCTAAGGATCTGGCCCAAGCTCAGTACCACTCAGTACCACACAGCAATAGTCAGTCAGGTGGAAAGCGGCTGGCATACCACGCACACGATGAGCTGAATATGGCGAAAAATGCTATGCGAAAGAAAAACCGCAACTGGGTTAGGGCAGATAGAGGCCAGCTCCTCAGCACAGCCTACTTGACACTCCACCCAGTACAGCTTCATCGTCTATCCCCCAACTCTACAATTCCACGACTACAATGCTTTTACTACAGTACAACAATCTCCTGCTTAAGTCAATTCTTTCCGAGCACTTGGAGCCTGGTGTGACACCAAGCTCCATTGACCAAATTGTCTCCGATTTCGACAATGTGACATTCCATATTTCTACCCCAGAGTCCAAGTCCAAGATTCAATTGTCAATGTACATCAAGTGCGCCGATGACTTGCGCAAGTATGGCGTCGACGACATAATCGCTCGCGAGTACGGACCATATGTCTCGCCTCAGGTCGAGCCTGGGTACGACTTTACACTGGTGCTGGACGTTGAAGAATTGCAGAACTTGGACGTTACTGAACGCGAAGAATTAGTGGAAAAGCTTTCTCTTTTGAAACGAACAGCTTTTGCTGCACCTTTTGAAAGGGCCTTTAAGCAATTCGACGAACTTTCGGCCGATGCAGCCCAAAAGAACTTGGATTTGTATGTCCCTGAAACATCAAAAAGTGACGTTTTTGCCATCCACTACAGGCCTGAAGAGTCTATTTTTATCAAGGCATCTCACGACAGAGTTACCGTTATTTTTTCAACGGTTTTTAAGGACGAAACCGACCGAGTTTTCGGCAAGGTCTTTTTACAGGAGTTTGTGGATGCCCGTAAACGTGCCATTCAAAATGCTCCTCAGGTCTTGTATTCTGCCAAAGAGCCTCCTCTTGAAATCAGAGACCTTCCTGGTGTCAGGGCTTCAGAAGACGTTGGATACGTTACTTTTGTTCTTTTCCCTCGACACTTGACTCCCCAGAGACGTGAGAACTGTATTTCTCACATCCAGACTTTCAGAGATTACTTCCACTACCACATCAAGTGCTCTAAGGCTTACATGCATTCCAGAATGAGATACCGTGTTTCAGAGTTCCTCAAGGTCCTTAACCGTGCTAAGCCTGACAATGAAGAGAAGGAGCGCAAGACGGCTTCTGGTAGACGATTCCAGATTTCGCAGCGATAAATACAGTGGCCTCTATCTATGTACCCATTTATAAATTGATACAGTTATAAGACGGTTTTGGAAGAAAATCTATGCTTTATAGTTGAATAAATATCTGAACGATTTGCTTAAATTAAATATGACATGCAAATATGCTTTTCTGTACGTATGAATTTAAAAGAATATATACAAGTTGATCATTACTTAAAGTACTATCATATACAAAACAAGACATTCAGTATTCCCCGGTCTAAATCTTTCCGTTTTCTTAACCGACTAACGCTTCTAGTTGTTTTCAGCAGGCTTCTTAGTACCGTACTTACTTCTAGCATTTCTTCTGCTCATAACTGGAGACAAATCCCCTTGACCACGGACACACTTGTATTTGACACCGGGCAAATCCTGGGTACGTCCACCACGGACCACTACTACAGAGTGCTCCTGAGCGTTATGGCCCTCACCAGGGATGTAAGCAGTAATGACTTTTCCGTTTGACAATCGAATACGGGCAGCTTTTCTGTTGGCAGAGTTAGGCTTCTTGGGCTTAAGAATCATCACACGCAAAACAACACCTCTCTTAAAGGGACAGTGCTCCAAATCAGGGGACTTTTCAAACTGAGATTTGCGACGTTTGAGGATAGTCTGGAAACGGCCTCGCCTCGCAATTTGGTTCAAGGTAGCATGTCGAACTTGCTGGGACTGGGGTTGAAAGCAGAGGCTTTGCAAAGTGGTAGATCTGATTGACGAGGTAAGAACCGGAGATCTCACGGCAGGTCGGCTAGCAGCAATAGGAGAGGTAAAACATGACATAGCACGCTTCTGGGCCATAGGAGAAGCAATGGCCCGAGAAAAAGGAACTCGGAGCAGGCGAGACAACATTGTTGGCGGTCTGGGAATCAAAACTTGAAAATTTGATTCGATTGGGTGGTGGTTGATTAAAGCTGGAAATTCACGTGACAAGACCTAACCCACCACAAATGAAATGTTTTTCACTTGTTTTGCTCAGACCCACCACATTCCTCCTTCCTAACACATCTCTACATCCACAATGACCGACTACGAAGAATCTGATGCTCGTGACAGAGCCGATGAATACCGCGATGGTTAGTAGCAATCCCTCTGCTGTCTTACAATGCCTGCTGATTTTGGCTCGGTGTTTTCATAACATTAGCGATTTGTGCCAGCACGTTTCTTGAGAATTGCCACAATGTATACATTGAGAGCAATCAACTCGGCTCGATTATACATATACATGAAGCCTTTTTCAAGATTTTATATTCCTCGCGAAAAGATGGTTATAAAATGGTGTTTTTCAACGTTATGAGCTTAGTTGATTGCCTTTGAAGCTTTATGTCAGACGTGTTTTTATATATATATAATTTTCAAGCCTACTAACAAGACCAACCCCTCACATATTTTTAGGCGACCGTTCTATGAGTCCCGAAGCCAACTATGACAGACGCTCCGACTCTCCTAGACGTGATGATCGCGATGAACGCGACGACCATGACTCTCGCGATGCTCCCAGTTTAAGGTAACGATTTGTAATTTGCTTAAACAACCGTTTACGACCTTTGTTCAGTTCCATTAACCACCGACAACTTGTTTTTTTTAGCAACACTGATGATGACTCTCGCAACGAGGGAACCAATCTTTTTGTTACCGGTGTCTCCAAATCCATCACTGAAAGTGAACTCCGTGATATTTTCGCCAAGTATGGTGCTGTCGATAAGTGCCAAATCATGATGGACCCTCACTCTCACGAATCTCGTGGTTTCGGATTTGTTAATATGGCTGATGTCGCAGGCGCTGACAAGGCTGTTGAGAGTCTTACAGGCACTTCTGTTTCCGGCCGCACCCTTTCTGTTGAGAAGGCTCGCCGAAAGAGACCTCGCACTCCTACTCCCGGCAAGTACTTCGGCCCTCCAAAGGTTCGACGCGGAGGCCGGGGTCGTTTTGACGACAGATACCGTGATCGCCGCGACTTTAGAGGCGGTAGATTTGACGACCGTTCTCGCTATGATGATCCATACCGTCGTGGACCTCCTCGCTTTGAGGACCGTGACCGTTATTACCGTGATCGCGTCGATAGAGTTGACCGTGATCGTTATCGCTACGATGACCGCGATAGATACCCTGCCCCACGCGAATACCGCGACAGCCGTGACAATCGTGAAAACCGTGAGAGGGGTGACAGATATGGAGAGCGTAGATACTCTCGTGATGAACGCCTTCCTCCCCGTGACGATCGTCTCCCTCCTCGCGAAGTCCGAGAGGACAGACCCTACAGAGAAGACCGCGACCGCTATGCCGGACCTCCCCCAGCCACTGAATCATACCGCGACAGAGAGGATTACCACTAAACACTCTTTCAACAGTACTTTAGTAAATTTATTTACTCAGCTGGTACATGTCGCTTAGCTAGTGTGCATTTAAGATTTTCACCATAAGACACTTTCATGCGCCTTTATTAAAAAAAAAAACGATAGTCTGTTCACGTCACCAAACACTACACATCTTTGAAATATCAGTTCAGTTAGCTTTTAAATTTTTATTTTATTATGTCTATTTATATTCCGTTTTATTTCGCCAACTCAAGATTCAAACAATAGTCCCTCGTTTTAGTATTCAGTAGTAGTTCAATACTGTTCAAACTCCAACTCAAGTTCAAAGTTTTATATTAAACATACAGTAATTTTCATCTAATATTTTCGATACAAGTTGGATATTAAATATCTCGGATATGACGCGTATCAATATCTACCCCAATCAACTTACCATTCAATAATTATTATCGTGGTCAATACAATGAAACTGTGTCTATCCGGCACCTATTGTAAAACTGATGTAGCATCAGAGATGCTTCACACCGCTATGCCAAACATCGTCTTTATTTGATGAGTGAAAGCTAACGAATATGTGTTTTACTAATATGCTTTTTAGGAGACCTTTATCCAAGGTTTTTTTTTTTTTTAAATGATGTTTGCCGAGATACAAACAAGTTGCAATCAGGTATGTACGTTTGCCTTTTTCTTTTCAACTAGTATTTTCCTAGTCTATTCTATGATGATAATAAGAATTGACTAGATTTCTATGTAAAATTAAACTTAATAGAAATCAGAAACCAGAAACTAAAAACCATAAAAAACACGCTGCCAACGTGTTCCATTAAAGGTTGGAAAAAATACATATAAACCATGTATATACAAAAAACTATAATAATTTATTCAATGTCTAAGAAGAAATAAACTAAACAAGGAATCTATCTACATTAAGGAAAAGTTTTGTAAAGGTGCTTCACCGCGTCTATCAGCAGCTTGCCCTGGAGTCTGTGCTTCCTCATGCCAATCAGGCTCTTCTCTCACACCGTGATCATTAATATCACCGTCGTCATCCACACTGATGTTCAGGTTTGAATAACCGTGCTGTCTATTTCTGTAAGTTGAAAAGGCTTCCAAAACATCAGTTCCCTCAGCCGTTTTGAGTTGGAACTCTGGGAGCCATGATCTGGGAAGGACTCTGGTAAGTTTAGTATAAATAAATGCACATGCTTTAGCAATGAGGTTCCAAATTTTGGCATCCACCTCTTGAGCAGCAGTTTTATTGAGCTCTCGCTCACGAGCACCTGGCGAATAGGTGTGCTCGACCCGGAACTGATATCTCAAAATGTCTTTGCGACTCATAAGCCCACATAATCGACCAAAGTCATCAACAAGTACGACACCAGGTCCAAGTTGGGAAAAGATTTCCATGACGGTTTCGAGGGGTGAACTTGGACGAACAGAGATTGGTGTAAAGTTGACATATTTTTCAAAACTGATTGATATAATATCTGACAATGAACCGTGGGCACCCAAATCGTTACTGGAAGGATTATCAGATGCAGTAAAAATCAAAGTAGAAGCATTCTCATGATAATTGCCTTCATTTAACAAATCTTCATCATGAAGCCTGTCAACATGTCTATCCAACGTCGGACTGTCGGAAATGGTACCAGCTGGGCCATCACCAGATGAAGCATTTCCAGGAGCCGGTGCTTTGGCAAAATAACATTTAGCATTTGGGGAAATGTTGCCTTCGGATCGTTTTATATCAATGACATATTGTAACTCAGATCGACCAATATACCCGAGAAGGAACTTGGACTTAAAATCATCGACAATAGGAAATCCTCTATGAGAAGTTGTCTTTAAAATATGTTCCAGCTTGCTTAACGCCATGCCTCTAGCAGGAAGCACAATCAACTTTTTAGCCATAGCCTTTGAAACAGGGGCATTGAATCTATGCTGTTCCTTGGTATCCATAAATGGGTATCCATTGAACCAAATAGACTGATCTGTTAAACTACCTTTACCCCATTTAGAGTTGACAGCTTGTGTGACACCAACAACAATCATCGTAGGAACAATGTAGTTCAAAGCACCAGTAATTTCATACATGATGATAACAACGGTAACAGTAATATTGAGAACTCCACTTAAAGCAGCAGCAGCGCCTAAAAATGCATAAGTACCTGGTGTGATACAAGGACCTTCTGGGGGACATGCCGCGAAAAAAGTAGAATACGATGTACTAACGTACTCAACCGCGCGATCTGCCAAAAAACCAGTGAGAGCCTCTGTTGAATTTCCAGAAAAACCGCCGGAAGAACCTCCGTTTTTCACAATTCCACGACTCGAATCATGAATTGCCTGAACTATAGTTCCAACAATTCTTCCAAAAATTGCACCGATGGCCAAGGATGGAACAAAAATACCAGCAGGAACTTTAGCACCATAAGACACAATGACAAGAGCGGTTCTAATAACAATAGCACAGAGTAACATAAGAATCACATGGGTACGTCTGTTTGGATCACACACTACATGATCTTCATGGCCATTCTCACATTCTCGAAAAAGGAGCTGCATAGATTCTGTCATATCCAATCTCAGGATTGGGTTGAAATAACAAATAGCTGCGGTGATAGTTGCGAGAAATGCGACTTCCTGAAGAGCATACTTTGCAAGATATTTTTTTCTAAAACCTTGAGCACGGAGATTCCATTTTGATAAGAAGATTCCAAAAAATCCACCAAACAGTCCAATGATCATAAAAAATGGTATCTCAAAAAAGTGCCAATCATAGTCGTAGCTGACACTGAAAATGACAATCTGGCCAGTTCTAAAGGCATTGACACCAGCAAGAACAATGGTGGACACCAAAGCACAAAAGTAACTTCTCCACATGGTTTTGATCTGGAAGGTTGAAGATACTTCTTCAATGGAAAATAAAACACCACCCATGGGGCTTCCAAATGCAACAGCGACACCAGCTGCGGTGCACGCTGACAAGATCTCTCGCATTTTCGACATATTATTGCGGTATTTCGAAAACATGTTACCAATGACATTACCCACACAAGCAGCATAGTGAACTGAAGGTCCTTCTTTACCAACGCTGAAACCGGATGCAATAGTTAATGGCAACGTCAAACATTTCGTTGCTAGTGTTGGGAACTCCAGAAATCCATTCATAACGAAACCTGCGATAATGCATTTGATTTCCGAAATACCAGATCCAGCAGCGTACGGGGCGTAGAACTTGACGAGATATGCAGCAATAAAAGCATACACGACTGAAAATAAAATATAAACAAAGTAGTCGGTGATCATAAAACCAGTCCATTCCTTCCACTCAGGACATGTTTCTTGACCACCTGGGCAGCAAAAATCTTTATTAAGGTATAACCCGAGAGAGCAATGGCCAGTTCTCAAATCGACCAACCATTTCGTGATAATATTCACCGAGCCTGCCAATACGCCTAGTACAATTCCAATAAGAGTCAAAACCATCCAAGCTTGAGCTGCACTGAATGAATCGTATAGGCCTACCAAAAATCTAGACCGAAAACTTAGACGCTGTCTAAAGAACCCATCAGAATCATGCCCTATACCCATTTCACGATCTATTCGTCGCAGTTTTGTAGTGCGTTCGCGCAGCCTTTTTATTTTTAGCCGTCTTTTTAAATTCTCTCGTGCAGCATCCTGAACCCAGTCGATTGTGCTAAAGTCTTCATATCGTTTAATTTCATCAATTTCCTTTAAATCTATGCTACGTTGCTGGTAGCTGTGCCGCCGTTGAGATGATTCTGCACCGCCTATACCTGAAGAATTTCCTGTAGCAGGTATTCCCATCGAAGGGTTATGAAGTCCTAGTCCATCAGTAGATTCAAAAGAAGCCAGCGACAATGCGTTGGATCTAGTTGAGCGAAACCACAAGGGTATAATTAGCACACAATCGTAAGAGAGTAAGAAATATCGCACAGTTTACTTACAACTGAGAAGCGTTTGACTGTGATCGAGGTCTTCCCAAGCCGGACATTTGTAAAAGTTGTCAACAATGAGAAATAATTCCAACTAGCCTTGAATCTGAAGTTTAGAATCCAAACACTGATTACCACAAACCGAGGTCAAACAGGGGAATTTAAAAAAGCAGTTAGAATGAGAACAGGACCAAAACTAAAAGCTGTGACATGCGCTAGTCTAGAGGGGTTTCTTGATTTTGGCAGAGATATAAATATATATATGGGTTTAAAGCAAACGGCCGGAACTTGTTGAAATACCTTGAGAACGTGGCTGAAACTTGGCCAGAGATGGACGTATGATAACGTGACATGCACATGATTTATTACCACAGCTGATTCTGACATGCACGTGAGAATCTTATTTTTGTGATATTTCGGGCAAAAAAGTAAACAAATGCTGTTTCTTTCCATCATCACAACCAACCCCGAGAAGAAAGAGCCTTTCTTTGATTCTATCGCAAGTCACCCCAATTATATACCCAATGTCTGAAAGTGCAGACAATAACAATACCTCGCCAGATGCAGTGCCTGAAGGCTCTCTGGAAGCGAACGACAGCAACACTCGCCCTGCCTCTAGTGATGGCTCAATTGTTGAAATTTCATATGAAAACACATCAGAAGCTCGTACGCACGATGAACAACCTGTAGCTTATCAGGATATTCCAGAGGACATTGAAATGAGCGAAAAACCCCCGCAAGCTCTATCTGAAGAGACTGCTAAAAACAAGGCATCTAGCAAGGACAAAACATATGACTTCAATACAGGATTTAATCTTCCGGCGGCGCGTATTAAGAGAATAATCAAGCAAGATGGCGATGTCACTGCGATTGCGACACCGGCAGTATATGCAGTTGCAGCTGCTACAGAACTTTTCGTCAACTATTTCACATCACAAGCCTGCATGAGAGCAGCGGCCGACTCAAGAAAGAGAATCGCGTATAAAGACTTTTCAAACTCAGTAGAAAGTTTGGACCAATTGCAATTTTTAAGCCGTAAGTAGCTGTTCACACTCGTTTTTCCGCTTTATAATTTTTTTTTTTGCTTGTCTAACAGTCATCTATTTACCTGTTTAGAATTGATTCCTCAACCACGAAAGCTTTCCGAACTTGTCTCAAAGGGACTTGTTCCTAGACCCGACCTTCCAAAAAACCAACAATCTCTATTAAATTTTGCTCGATCATCAGGACTGCCAGCCTCTACTAACAATGGCAATGGACCAAATGTGACAGATGACGAAATGTATGATGCTGAAAACGATGGAGAATCTCGACGGCAGTCATCACACGGTGTTGCTTCTGCGTCTTCTACCTCAGAAGCTTCATCAGCATCTGGTAATGGAATCATCAAGGTTGGCGAAAACAGCATAGTAGTTTCGGAGGCAGCCACTTCAATATCAAAGGACGGCGAAACTGCAGACAACCGAGCCAATGCTGCCAGAACCGGATCTATATTAGACACTGTTCTAAACAAGGATGCCGATGGTGATGTGAGCATGGGGGATGCAACGGAGAGCAAGAAGTCAACCACTGTAAGTGTTCAAAACTTACTACAATGATAGCTTGTATTATTTAGAATAATTACATTTAACTGATATTTTTGAACAATATTTTTTATTAAAAAAAAAAAACAGGATGAGTTATATTCCTCTTGAATTTCGAAAGAAGTGAAAAAAAATAATTCTCGGTAACGGGGAATTGAACCCCGGTCCCCCGCGAGTTGTTAGAAAACTGACAAGCGGAAATTCTAGCCACTAAACTATTACCGATTATAAAAATGAAATATAATATGTCTATATGATGAGTAAATAAGAAATTTCAGTTTTCAAGTATTATTAATTTAAAAGCCAGAAAACATATCACCTGGTTTCTTACAGCATATCCAACCCTTTTTCACTTATATTTCTTTCCAATCGCACACACATTTCACGTTTCCGCTCCCAGAGAACACGGCTGAGCGCTGGCCAATGATTACAGAATATTACCTAAGCCGGAATATGAGCGTATTGTCCAATGAGCTTTCAGCTGAATGGTTATTATGGATCACGTGAAGAAAGATTTCACGATGTTTTTGCAGAGCCAACCACCATCTCTTTTCAATCCTTTTTCTCTTTTTCCCTTTTTTTTAGCTGTTTTTGCCCGCAACCTCCTTCATTATCCTCGTCCGCATCACCACAATGGCCTCCCTCACCGTCCTCCGATCCGCCCTTTCGCGATCTGCTGTTCGCTCTGCTACTCCTTTCAAGGCAGCTGCTTCTGGTAAGTTTTTGTCTCGTTCTTATCCATCCAATATATACACATTAGGCAAGCAATGACACCACACCACCAAAACCTCCCTCTGATCGACTCGGCTCAGCTTGACATTACAGTTTCTCAGCATTCTACCTTTCAGAAATATATACAACGCTACCGACTGGCTCGATCTCGTTCTTTTGGAAACTGTTTTTCATGACTGATCAACACTATTACAAGTCTCAAATTTCACCCTAATTGTTCCGTGTTATTTTTTCACCAATTGCAGGGCTTCCTATATAATCAAACTACAACCACTAACACAACATTTCTTATAGCTCTTTCCCAGCACCGTTTCAACTCTTCTGGAGCCATCGGTGGCTCTACATACAAGGTCCCTGACTTCACACCCTACCTCAAGGAGGACCGAAACAGTGATTCCAACCGTGCTCTCTCTTACTTCGTGGTTGGTACCTTTGGTATGGTCTCTGCTGCCGCTGCCAAGGCCACCGTCCAGGACTTCCTTTCTTCCATGAGCGCTTCTGCTGATGTTTTGGCTTTGGCCAAGGTCGAGGTCAACCTCGCCGCCATCCCCGAGGGCCGTAACGTCATCATCAAGTGGCGTGGTAAGCCCGTTTTCATTCGTCACCGTACTGCTCACGAGATTGCTGAGGCCCGTAACGTTGACATTTCTGTCCTCCGTGATCCCCAGACCGACGAACAGCGTGTTCAGGACCCTACTTGGCTTGTTATGCTTGGTATCTGCACTCACTTGGGTTGTGTCCCTATCGGTGAGGCCGGTGACTTTGGTGGTTGGTTCTGCCCTTGCCACGGTTCTCACTACGACATTTCTGGTAGAATTAGAAAGGGTCCTGCTCCTCTTAACCTCGAGGTCCCAGAGTACTCCCTCGATGGCGAGAGCCTTGTCATTGGTTAAGCGCATTAGCAGAACGAAAACTCCCATTTGAATTAGAAAATCCACTACAAAATATACTCCAAACCAGCAACCACCCACACAGAACATGTGGTCTTCACGACCATTTCTAATATTCTAACTACCCACCACCCCTCACGACATTTCCAATCATGAAAACACGTTAATTATAGTGTCTTCGCCCTCTTTTCATTTTGTTTCTCATTGTCTATATATACATTATATCAAATAATACATGAAAAAAGTTTTTATAGATTAGACATAGAATTACTCGTCTATTGATCTAAAAGTCCCGCCTTGTATGAGCCTTTCTTCCTTCATTTTTTCGCCTCGTCGCTGCTGTAGTCTCTTTCTTTTTGCTCGTCTTCGAGCCATTGCTGCTGAAGCTGACCCGGATCCTCTTGCTCGCTTGAATCTTTTAGCTTCTGCAATGTCGTCTGGTGGAAAGCGCTTTGCGTTTTTGCTGAGTGGCACTCGCACATGCCCTTCGGTCAGGTTGGGTGGTCGATAGGGTACAATTTTAGCCTTTTCTTCTTCTTCTTCTTCTTCTTCTTTCCTTCGCCGCCGTCTTCACTTCCGTCACCAGTATCATCTCCACCCGTTCCCAAGTCATCTGAATTTCCCTCGACGACTGTGCCATACGCTTCTTTCCATGAGACACTCCAGTGAAATTTTGCATCCAAAGGAACCTCTCGATGTCTTCCTACATTTGGAACTGATGATATGGCCCACTTTTCCTTCACATTGTTAAACTGATATGTTGGAATAGGTAATACCTCAAGTAACCACCAAAATAAACTGCTTAGCCAGCTCTTGTCTGCTCGACCGAGCTCATCATTGACATTTGACTTCAACCGCAAGTCCAGAGTATCATGAAGTGGTGCAACCAAACTATCAAGCAGCGGCCGCAACTCAAAATAATCCTCAACAGCACCTTGTCTGAATATGACTCCATTTTTCAATGTTTCGCCAACCATCCAGCGCAGTGATACATCTGAAAATAGCGCTCCACCTTCATTGGCACACCATCCTCCTCCAACATCTGAATGATCTCCAGGAAACCAAAGTTCAATTACATCATTGCGATTGGATCCTCCGTTATTAGGTGCCCCAGATACCCCAAAGTCTAAACCCCCTTCATCTGAACTATTTGCCATCATTCCATAAACATTTCGCCTAGTAGGCTCGTTAAGGCTTGGCGTGTCAAGCATACCCGAATACCATAATATATTATTAAAACTATCTGCAACTTGAGCCGCCATAGAAGCTGCTGCTGATGTTGATGTGATTCCAGATACCGGAGAAGTTGAAAACAAAGATGTTTGTGAGCTGGCAACATACTCGGCGCTTTCATTTTCATAGTCTCCGTCATATTCTTGAGGCTTGCAATCTTCACATTCGTCATCTGCTTTCAGCTCAGCTGATTTATTTGAACGTATAGACCTGGTAGACGATGTTCTTCTCCAGAGTTTTCTTGGTCGTGAAATAAAAGAAGATTCAAGACTCTCTGTTGTGTTGGTTGAATTTGGAGGTGTGGGAGCATTCGATAAACCATCTGAACGTATTTGGCCTTCACAACGAGTTCCGCAAATTTTACAGTATATAACTGAGACAGAATCACTTTTACTTTGCCCATCAGTGGAAGCTATTTGGGGATTAGAGTTATTTGTAATGGTAGGATCTGACATAGAGGCCTCAGCAGATGAATACCCAGAATCACTAAATTCCCCTTCGTTATTATTATTATTTCCTCCAAACACCTGTCTGAAAAAAGAGAGTTTTTCGAGCTGAGACTGTGTTAGTGGTAACTTTCTATCCTTAACGGTGGAATTTTGATTTTGGGGGTTATTCTCAGATTTCCTGTTCATAATTCGTATTCCTTTTCCTTTAGAGCAACTTCTACAAATACCCAACCTTTTGTCCTCATTACTAGTATCATCGCTATTATTTGTGTTTGGCTGATCCAAGGCAACACTAGCAACTGCAGCAGTTGGAATATCAGTTGTTTTAACATCCCTCAACTGTTTTTTTAAACGTGTCTTCTCACGAACAATATCCTCATCGTCGTACACCAGAAACTTAGCTTCTGGCATGTTTTTTGAATTGGGGTTGAATTCCCTTTTAGACTTGGGACTTATACTGTATGAGCTTCTATTTCTAGAGTCCGAAATGTCTAATGTACCCAGACCCTCGTTTGTTTCCACAATGTAAAGGTCTTCAAACTCTTTTCTCAAAACATTCTTTCGACCATGGCGTCCATCTGATGCTGATATACTACCAACTGTTTCATACCCGTTTCCAGATTTTGCCTTGTCATTTGCTTGGAATAAATCATCTTCATCATCCGAAACAATCTTTCCTTCTTCAAAATTTGTACTCAAGGATGATTCGCTGGTATTTGGAGATGTGTTATTATACCTTCCGGCAAAAGAGTAATATACATGAGAAAATGGGTATTGTCGGAATTTTCCTCGTCTTTCATCAATGCTTACAGCATGCCGAATGTGTGCAATGCTACCAATGTTGCTTGTCTGAGGAAACATTCGATCATATAATATCCCAACACTATTGACGCTGTCCCACAACCCCATAAACTGAATCTGAACCGAACGACGGGAAAATGTATATTTGAACTAAAAAAATAAACAATAATTAGTACCAGTTCATTCAAACAACCCAAAACAGAGAAATACACACCTCTTCTGCTAACGTGTTGCCATCTCTTCTAGCTGGCTGCCCAGCATATTCCCAATTCTTATAAAGATTCCAAGCAGTAGGCACAATTTCTTCCAAACCTGGACACAGCAATCCAACACGCTCAATCATACCACTCAATACTCTTGCGGTAAACGCCCCTCGACTAAATCCAATCAAAAATACACTATCTCCATCCTTGTAGAATCTCATAAGAAATTCATACGCTTGCCTGATATGACGGTCAAGGGTAAAAGCAATAGCAGCATCAACCGCATTTGAAATTGTAGACATTATTGTTGTTCCGTTTGAAGAAAGGGAGCTAACTGCCTTGACCGACGTCCCAATACCAGCTATAAAAAATCAGGTTAGTAACTTTATCAAATTGAGTAAAATGCCATCATAAAAATACAGAATAATCATAGTAAAATAAAAACAAATGCTATTTTTTTTGTTCATACGCTGATAATAAACAATCTGTTTCTCATCATGAGTTCTGTCCAACATTCTAAAAAATTTCAACACATTTGTAAACGGACCAGGTCCAAATTCTTCAGATGTCCCATCAAAACATAAAATGATATTCTTTCCCATGTAAACTGATGGAGGAAGCACAGGTGTTGGCTGAATTATGGGTGCAGGCCTTTCAGGGATATTAATCGAGGTATTGTCTGCTCTCAGGTTAGGCAATCTTTTTCTGGTAAAAGTATTGGTATTGCTTTCTTGTGACACTGGTATATCACTATTTGGTACACTATTAAGGCAATCTGTTGGGTATTCTATCCCTCCTTTATTTTCACAATCATTGTTTTGACTGTTTCTAAAGTCGAGAGCTACTGGATCTGCGACAGGTGAAGTTACTTCTTCGAGTTCTTTAGTTGGTATCAAATTTGGATCTTTATGGCCCAGTTCCTGTTTTTCACTTTTGACAACAATATCTACTTCTGGAGGAGCATAGTTTTGTCCGTTTGTGGAAGAGTGTGACAAGGAATCGTAAGTTTTTCTTCTTTTGCCAAAACCTAATTTTGAAATCCATGACCCTCCTTGAAAACTTTTCTGATTGCCTGCATCATGTTGGGATTGGGTATTATCAAGTGAAACTATCAAAGATGATCCATTGTTACCAGCGCTTGGTGCTTCCATACCAGCTTGCTCCACAATACCTTGAGAGCTCGAGCTACTCAATACACTCCCTATGGTTAATTTTCCACTTGCCGCAGTACTCAAGTTTCTCGTATTCCTTCTACTTAGAGGATTACCACTCCCGGCTACACTCCCAGTTGTATATTCATCATAACTATACATACTGGATTCCAAGTCTTGAGAAACTTCATTGACCTCATCACCACACCTGTAGCCTTCATTATTTCCATATATGTCTGTAGTAATAGACGCTGTAGAACTGTCTGCATGCATTTCGTTCTCAATAACTTCCAAAGGAGTATGATTAATATCCACCACATTTTCATACTCTTCTTCAGTTTCCATCAATATTTTGGAAGAATCTTTTATGAATGGTGATACAAATGCAGGTTGTAATGAAGGTACTGACAATAGTGATGGAGGCTGCAGAGAAGATGTAACAAGCCCCCGTTGTGAAAATGACAATATCGGAATTTTGAGAACTTCATCTTGAGCATCATTCTTTTCAAATGTTAGTGATTGTTTTTTTTCAGCTGAAAAAGGTCTACATCTTTCTGATTTACCAACTGATCTAAAACTAGTAGGTCTTGGAATATCCCACCTGGATGTTTTGAAGCCAGTTTCAAACTTAGACGGGTAATTTGCAATATAATTTCCACTATATTTCATAGAGTTTTTGGAAAAATACTTTGATTCCTGATGACTCGAAGTTAACAAAGGCAATGTAGTAGTCGGGGTTAAAGGTTTTGTCACTGATGCCACTTCCATACCAGCAGACTCATCCTTAAAGTCTTCAATACCTAGGTTTTGTTCAATAGATTTTTTTCCAAAATTGTTGAACAGAATTGAGGTTGAGTGCCTTGTGGTAGATGATATGGTATTTGCCCTAGTCTTCTTAATAATTGGATTCAAAGGAGAGGCTGAAGTTTCCAAAGAGCCATTAGTACGAGCAGCAGCCCTAGTGTTGAATCCAATTAATGAAGCAGATACAGGATCACTAGGAACAAAGGGATTCATCGTTGGAACTGAGTTTACGGTTGTTTCCATCATACTCAACTTACTGCTCAACCTGTTAAATGTCTTTTCATCCTCTTCAGACCACAAATGATTTTTAATTTTTTCAAAAGCATCCTTTACTTCTTCATTTATAGGTGAATAGACTTTTGTTGAGGATTGCAGACTGGGTATATCATTCAAATTATTCATGGATTCCATAGAGTTAGATGGTCTATCAGGGGTATAAGGAACCAACATGATTCCATTTTTTCTATTCAAAACAAAAGTGTGCCTTCTAACAGGAATCTCAATTGGTGAAGACACTGCAGAAGAAGAAACTGTATCTTTCATCGCAAGAGGTAAATCATTTGAATCCAATTGATTTTCCAGTGTGGAATTATTCGACCATGTAGGCTTTTGAGATTCTGTATTAGGCGAGGTAATTATTTCCAGGGTTGATGAGGTTGGTTGGCTAAACTCAATGGAACCAGTTTCTGTTTTAGTATTACTAATATTTTCAACGTGTTCTGAGAGCTGGCCTGTTCCATGGACAGAAACTGCAGATGGACTAGTCGGTCGAGAAGAAAAAGCCGAATTGGTTCCTTTTGTTGCAACTGTTGAAAGTCGACTTGCAGTGTTTGGCCTTGAAGTTGAGATTCCGTTGTAACTGACAATATGAGCTCCTCCGCTGAAAAAGTATGTGTCTGAAGCATCGGATTGTGAGAGCCGCCGAAAATCAGGATCGATCCCAACTTTATAATTGATCGCAAATGACGACACTGACGGAGGTACTGGCAAATATGTACTCCCTTGAACATAAGAGAGTGGGCTAGGAAAAGAGCATGGACCATCTATTGGTGTGAGCGGTCTAGACCGTAAAATAGGTTTTGGATTGAATTGTACTCCATTAAGGCTAGATGATACTGAACTAGACTCCAAACCTAGAGGTCTAAACGTAGACCTAAGACCAGGGCCATCTAACGGTTCTGATCTTGGTGAAGTGAACGAAACACTTTTTGCCGAAGAGGATCCGGATCTAGTGAATATAGCAGTGTTTGTGTTCATGTCTGAGGGGAGGCTGGTTCCAGGCTTGCCAGAGTTTCTTTTCCAAGGAGAGGAAAGATGCAATTGTCGAAAGATATGAAAAGACTTAGAATGTTCATGTGAAGTTACCTCGTCGTCATCACTGGTACTGTTGTCGCTGCTCTGTGACTGAGAACGGGACAAGTATCGATACTTAGAGCTCCGACTGCTGTGTGTCTTGCGGCTAATTGTATGCTTTGTGACTGATCTAATGTCCCAAGAGACTCTGCGTGCTGTGGAACTCTCTTTTCCTGTGCTATCTGACATTAAGAGACCAGACCCTTCATTCTTGAATGTATCAGGCTCTGATGAAAGCGATTTCGGACCGAAAAACTGCTGCCGGTTGAACGCATCTGTGGAGCTAAAAGTAGTCGGGCTAGCGGTACCTGAGGCCTTAATTGAAATGTCAGGCTCCTTCCTCGAGAGTTTATCTGAAGCACAACTTCTGCTGGCCGGGCTGTTTGTTCTATCCATATCCCAGAATTCCGGTAAAGGTATACAAGAACAATGAATGTCGTAAGAGCAGTCAAACTGAATAAAAATTTAGCAGACAATTGGATTTGCTCAATTGTCTTTGGAGTGGATAAAGTAAGACTGGATAAACAGGTATAGTGTTGCCAGGACGTTCAATAAGGAATATTCTTTGCTCTAAATCTTCTAGGAATGAGTACACTCAAAGACACAGAAAAGAAGCCAAGGTTGAGATTAAAGTATCTTCGTTTAAAATCAAGCTTGAGATGCATGATCCAATAAGAAAAGGGAAGCAGAGCAAAAAGGAAGAAATGGGTGGCAAGGAAGGCTTGATAACAACACTTGGTAAAGAAAATGCCTTGAGCAAGTGGTAAGAAATGAGATCAAGCCGTGTTTGTGTGGCAACAGACCGATGACACTCGAGTCATGTAATGGAATCTGGAACCACAAACGTCACTTAATATAGAAAATGAGTGATGATAGAAATAACAACGTGTAATGTGGCTATAAAATGGAAAGCTTATATCTTTGGAAATATAATATATTACCAATGTAGGAATAATCAACCTAGGATTCAGAAAAGCGGGGTGGAAGTGACATGGACCTTGTGGCTAAGGCTATATAGCTTTAGTAATACCCAAACTTTCAAAGGTTTATATCGTCAATCAGACTCGACAGTATATGTTTTTATATACAATATTTCAGTTGGCAGGACTGTCTATATTTCATATACAGATTTAAAAGGAATGTTTCAAAACCAGCTAGTTTAGGTGTTTTTTCTGGAGAGATAAAATCGTACATGTTGCTTAGATAGTCACTATAAATGGATGTGCGGCGCACATTATTATCAGAAACATAATTAAACAACAGATTTAGATTCTGAAATCCATTTAATTATTCAGTAAACGCCAAAAAAGCGTTTATTCGTTTGATGATAGAGAGTCATTCTTTATTTTTAACTGATAAAACAGAAAAACATCAATGTTTCATCAGATTCCACCCTTGAGATCTAAAGGTTTGATCACTTTGTTTAATTCTAGGGCATAAGCTAGCATGAATATTAAAATCTAAGGACCTTTTATTGTCGAAAAGTATTTTCGCTAGATACCAAATGATCGAAAGGAATTTTCAGTTGTACTTTAATATCGTTTATTCCTGAAAAGCTTTAAATATTGGAATTCTTTCTTTTATTTTTCATTCATTCCCCAGTTCATATCACTCTGCACTCACAGCCAAGTCTTATAATTTACACAATACTTTATTATTACAAGCAAACTAGAGGTAATACTTTTTAACTACTCTCTTCTCTATTCAACATGAGCAACTATCTCAAATCGCTTCCACTTGATCTACAAAAAACTCATTGGGAAATTCTTTCCACGATGACACCGTTCGAGCAAGAAGAGTACCTGAAAATGCTCGATCTTCAGTATCTCGATCGGTCTCGGCAACAGAGAAAGACGTCAAACAATTTAAAAACAGGGGCCAAACGAACTGGCTTGAAATCCTCTCTCTTCAAAACCTTCTGTTTCACCAACACCGACCCTTTGGCGAGAAGTTTAACTCTGAGCACGGAGAAATCCCAAAGTAGCCATTACACAATGTCAAGCACAAACATGTCAGATTTAGAAACTTGCCGGTCGTCGTTTACAGATGATGTGCCAGGAGAAACAATCAAGAGGTTTTTGCTCAAACAACATCGGGATGGATATTTGAACCTTTCACAAATTAAACAAGTTCTTCCAAGTATAGATGTAAACCCACCCCGGTTATCATTAGCACCATCTTCGTCAGGCTCGTTGAGCTCTGGAACCTCTACAAACATGAGTACTGATGAAACGGAAACTTACGACATGATTTCTATTAAATCAGTCTAAATGAAGCTCTAAACTTGTCAAATTTGTTTCTTTGTATATAATGAAGCACTGGAATCTATAATTTCTGTGATATATATGAATAGAAATCACAGTTCATAGTAAATCATAGCTATTTTGTTTTTGGCTCCAGACTATTCTTATTTAATTCTTTAGGTAGGCTTTAAGTTCAATGCCATAATCTATGAAAAAATATTGATGCTCATTAAACCAACTTGGAATTAATGTTAGCACAATTTTGGAGTTGAAATAGAAGAAAATAGAAATTCATGCCCTTTGAGAAAAATCAAAAAAATAATTTTGATTCGACCCAGGATCGAACTGGGGACGTTCTGCGTGTTAAGCAGATGCCATAACCGACTAGACCATCGAACCAACTTTTATTTTTGAAATAATTATTAAAGTTAAAAACTATAAGGATGAAAAACCGAAAATCTTATTTATTACGAGATTTCCATAGAAGCAGTATAGAAAATATTTGTTATATCGAAAAATATTTTATAAAAACATTATTTCACCGTACATACGAGGGAATATCCATATAATTTACAACAAGGGGCGAGGCAAGTGGTTAATGTAATGCCACACAAACATATGTAAAGCTGATTTGTATAAGGATGACAAAGAGTATTAGTTAAATTATCAAATTGGGATCAAATTTATTGTGATGCATACTCATTACATACATGTGTCATGTGTATATCACATGACCTAACACAAACCAAACCGTTTTATCGCAACAAAAAAATAACCACGGACAAACCTCTTTGTAAAACACCGTTATCGTATTAAATTGAACTGCATGGAGAGTCTTTAATCCATGTATCAGCCCATTCTACCAAATCTCATATATTGACAACCCACTACCCGCGTCAAAAAGCTGGAGTAGAAAGTAGAAAGTGAGGATCTCATCACGTGTGCATACTAAAGCAGATTACAAGTGACAAGATGAGTTTGGGCCTTTTGAAGAATTGAGCAAATTAAGCCATGGCGTGAAGAGAAAAAGACGTACATTTATTTGGTAAACGATGAACAAATGTTGCAAATAATAGACAATAATTATCTTACAGGTATACATTTCTAATTCAATTGTCAGACGCTTTTAGAACGCGTGTATGTGTGGGGGGAGCTGGTAACAACAGATAATAGAGGAGTACTCATGGGGTCCATAAACACTTGACTTTTATACAGGTTGAACGGAAGATAATTACCAAAAAAAGAAGCGATAGGACTCCACATAAGTAGTATTATACACATCTCATGCTATAACGGGAAATCAGCCGAATGGTTATTGCTAAACTTGACACATGAGGATTAACCAAATATATCCAGCTCAGCTCATGGCATAAAAAAGAATTGATATGTATATAATCGAGTAGCAATATTGCTTACAGGCTATGGAATAGCAATCTTCATTAGATACTGACAGTTACTAACGCAAGTTGAATTCTATTATGGTGAGAGTGTAGGGGCCTATATGTATAAATGAAAAAGGCTCTTGAAGAGGCTTAAAGCTCATGGAAACGAGGGTCAACCTTTTTGGTCTAATCAAGTTGGAACCAGGAGATGAATATTTTTAAAAACAATGAAGGCTAACAGAGCAAAAATAAAGGTATGAACACCAGTTCATGTTTGAATATTAAAAAAAGATTGAAAATATTGGTAGTGGAAAAGACGGTAGTACCTTGAAATATTTGGACAAAAATATTTGGACAATCCGGGTAACACAGACGATCTAACCTACCTAACACTAGTTTTGCTAGTTCCACATTTTTCATATCGGATTTTGATAGCCGATTCGATATGACAAAGTTTGGGTGTTGTAGATGAGGAAGGTTTACAATTGAAGATTTGTTAGCGAACTCGAAGACATGACCACTAATAAAAGATCCGTTACCTTGGAGTTTGAGAAAAATTGAAAATCAAGATACGATAATCACAAAGACAAAAACAACTAGAATCTTAGAGAGATCTTAAAAGGCCATAAGCGGCATACCATTGGGTGAATGGAGATACTTGTACAAAATGCAATTTTCTGGAGTGGAGTCATAAGAATCACTAAAATAACTGAATAAGATACTAGAGTCGCCAAGCTGGTTACAAAGGATTTTATGAGAAGAATGATTTATGCAGATTTTATACAACTTAGATTCAGAACAAGAAGGATTGAGCAAAGTATTAGTGTTGTCAAGAATAGCGATATCAAGTCTTGCAAATGCTCCATAAAGAGCAACTATAAAACGGCAAAGATATTTGCTATGATGAGATCCCAGAGGGAGAGGTGGAGCGGGATTACTTTGTGATCTCTTCTTCCCAGAAAGGCTGAGAGCTGTAGCTTGGTTGGAATACACATAATGACACCAAACATCATTAGTCAATGAGAAAAAGTTGTCATATAGATAGGATAAAGAATATGTTATGTACTACCAATATTCGAATCTTGATCGTTTGCGTTGTAAAAAAGATTTGCGAAAAGCCTAATAGTTATCCCATGTATAGCCCTTTAATTAAAAGCAAAAACAAATAATTAACGACTCTTACGACTGTAAAACACTATTAAATATTTCTAGACTTGAAAAACTGTTAAATGTGCCGGCAGGGGTAGGGTGTATTAATGTGTTCTACTGTGGATTTTAGCGGTCCAAGAGTGCCTAATACAGTTGAAAACTTGAACAAGGCAAGGAATATTGAGAGGCCTTGTAGGTTTTATCAAGTTTTGTTAAGCATGGTAATTCCTTTAGAAAAGTTATGAAGAAGAAGGAGCTTAGTGCTGAGTTCGATTCGCTTTTATAGATGAACATAACTGAAATGTATACTGGGGATAAGACGGAAAATATTAAGTATGACAGCGTGTTCAGTATTGTTGTCGATATGTGTGTTACTCAAGTATCAACTGAAAGCTGTTATACACCTTTTAACAATTTTATAATAATCAACAATAGGTAATGAAAATAACAGTAAGAGTTTTGTTCTTTGGTCTCGAAGTTGACTTTGAAAATTCTTTTGTAAAATTGTCGGTCCGAGCTAGTTCCAGATGTTAATATTTAAACCCGGTGTCTTGGAGTAAACAGATGGTGCTATTTCTTATAACCAGTAAACAATAACCAGCCGCGAGCTGGCTAGTCATCAAAAATTTTTCAATTCTAGTTTGGTACTATACATATTGTTAAGGATTGTTCAATGCTTACAATTTTATACCTTTATCCCTATATATATACTTTCATACCTTGATGATTATTTTTATTTCCTTTTTTAAATTCTTGTAAAATTGTCTTTAACTCCTTGTCCCCGTAGTAGCCAATCATTTCAAGCAAAAACTATTTTAAAACTTTTACTCCTAAGGCTTTTTTAGGTCAATTATCCGCTGTATGGTTCTACTTGGACGAATGCCATCGGCACTTGGCTTTCAGCCCAAAGTGGGCAAACCATTTGTTATTTCTGGGCCCAATTACTCAATCTGAGAACACGAAACTAGCCAGGAGATTGTTTTTGATATGAAAAGAGTTAGTAGATATACATGTTATGGAATATATAATATTTAAGTCTAATCGCTGGCATTCCCTATTATACAACAAATCAGAGCCTGGTAAATGCAATATTTCGTTAAATAGTTGTCGGTCGGGATGTTGATTCGGCGAATGGTATTCTACCTTATGACTGAGAAGCGAGTATATACAATCTGCTTTTAGATTGATATTGTGCCAGAGCAAAAGCTTAATTTGACAAAATGGCGTTAGTGCGGGCGAGCGAGCTTTCAACGGTCGAGATGAACTGATATAGTCGTCATCTCCATATACAAACTAGTTGGTTATGCCCAAACGTATTGACAGACAGAAATGAGATGATTCAACCCAAGTGTGTAAATACTCGTACTCACGTAAGATACGTTTTGGAGTCCTTTGTCAAGTGATTGGTTCGGTGTATATAGATAAACATGGCACCGAAGAACTTTTCAAAAAACCATTCTTATCGGTGAATAAACCTTCTTCAGTACATATATATATATGGTCAATATATATCGGGTTCAGTTTCTTTTATAGTCTTTTTTTATCATTACTATATCTGAATTATTATTATTATTGTATATATATTTTTTAATTTTTTTAATATTTGATTTATAATTATTATTTTTAGTTCAGTTCAGTTCAGCTGAGTCCAGTCCCAGTTCCATTGTTTCTGGTGGCAAGTTCTACATTTTATTGAGCATGGAGCGTAACGCACTTAACTCTTTCTTATTTTAAAGCCTCTTGTTCTTTCTTAACAAATCGCCGTCTTAAACTTTAATTTTCGCCACACAAAAAGAATGTTCAACTTGAAATTTAAGACTTGGGTTAATCACCTGAGATGTCGGGCTTTAGGGTTTAGGCTTTGAGTTTAGAGTTTAGAGTTGCAAGTATCAAGTCTTTTAGTGTAAAAATTCTTGAAGATTTTTTTGTTGTTTGGGCTCCTCGTTGTTTTTCTTCGATATGTTCAACCAAAATGAGTAACGTTTTATTATTATATAGTCGTTTTTTATTTATTTATGATTATTAGCTATTAATCTATTCGTTCGTTTTGGAATACACGATTTAAAATTCAAACGGAGCATACAACTGCTTCTGGCCGGATTCCATTCTTTCGCTAGTTCTTGCTCCTTTCCCCAAATTTCCCTAAGAACTGCATACACTTTTCATCCGACTCGCGGCTCCAAAATTTAGTAGTGTAAGGTTCAACGGATAAAGATAAAAATACTTTCTACTACTGTCTTAACTCTGATACTCGTTAGTAGGGTAAGACGGCACCAAGCAGTATGACGCATTGGCTATATGTATATACGATCGAAAAGCAGCAAGGCTTTATATACAAACCAATTTCTTGCAGGCCAGTAATGATCACGATATTCTTCTCTATCAACTGAATCGCCAGCTTCAGTCCAACTGCAAGTTTAAGTTCAGGTTCAAACTCAAATTGTGGTCTTCACACTACTTTCATTATTGACTGAACCAACCAACCTTGTTGGGATTCCAAATACCCTGCATTTACAATTAAACAAGAGGCGCCATGAATATTAAAGAATTGTACAATTTTCCAAGAATATTGACATAAAAAAGCCTTTTATGAAAAGAGCCAATGATAATGTGCAGCATACAATAATATCCTTCTGCTACATGATTTCGATTTACCCCGGGTTACCTGGTATCTTTATTGACCAAGACCAATTCCGACCAATTCTGACCAATTCCGATCAATTCCAACCGTTCCAAAACTTAATATGCAATGCTCTAGCCATAGGTTTGTGAAACCGTTAAAAAGAAACAAAAGCATAAATAAATCTGATATCAAACCATCTTATTAGGGTCATGGCACATTTCAATAGGACTAGCTGGTGTTTAGTGGCGGAGATATTTATAACAATGCTATTTTCATGGCATAAACGGCGCATTTTGGAAACTTTTACAGGTCTTTAGAAAACGTCGATATGACATCATCAATAACCCTGGTGATTGAGAGAGTGTGTGGCGGAAGAGAATTTAAAACACTTGTTCAGCTTGAGTCCAAATAAACGAGCCATTATATAAAGTCCAAATGAATAGACAAGCTCTTTCATATTTATGATATTTACAAACATGGTGAATCGACGACAGCTCTAGCCTGTAGCCTGGAATATCGAGGAACTAGGACATTACTCACGGACTTATTTTCGTTTGACAAATCATTAATAAGACCGCTTGTAACTGAATAAATGGCATGTTTTATAGCGAACAGCCCATTCGTCAATTACTTTTAAATCAAGATTTTATTTGGTCAATAGAGATTGGCTTATAGCATCAAGTTCCACGACTTCTGAAGGTTGCTTGACAATGTCCATTCATGCAATTGCCTTTTACAATCACCAAGTAATATAATGGTTATTATACACTGTTATTAATTCTAACCAAAAAGGCACGTATGAAAATAGAGTTTGCACATGACTTGTAACTATGGTATTAGTAATACAATTGCACTGTCATTACATAACTCTTGAATCTAGTCCACTGATTTAAACCAAACTAATATGCATTTGGCTCACAACATAGATATATTCTATATGTATATTTAGATCTGCTCATTACTTGCCGATAAGTTGGCAGTTAGCGTCTGATCTAATTCTTACAAGCAAATTACTAAACGTGAAGATTCACAGCAGTGATTCATTACTTGGTGAGAGAATGTGAGTTATTACCCCGTTACGATATGCTCTCTCGCCAAATGCTTGTTGCACGGTTGTAAACGGTTGTTCAAGAAGCCAATAAGTCAATAGCAGAACAATATAACAAGCATAATCACAATGAAAGATCAATAATACGATGTTAAACCCAATTCCTTGTATATAATCAAGTAGGTGGCAAATTGCAGGAATTGTAAACACACAATTGTGGTTTTTGGGACCAGACAAGGCCGCAAGTTAAAAAGTCAATCAAAGTTTCCTTCAACAAATGAGTTTAGACCTCAGGCACAGGCTTTGTTATAGAAAAAAAGACGGTTATTTATTAGTTTGTAGTATATCAAGAGTGCTGAAAGTATTCTATAAAGGACCAGGTTCCAGGTACATTGGTATTGGTAGTAATAGTAAATATATATATATAATGACGAGAAACTTATGTAATAAGATTTGTTCATCGACTCTCTCACCTCTTTTTTAAAGTTTCGAAATTATCACATCAATCTCCTTTTTATTTCTCATTAACCGTTTAACACTTTGCTTAGTTTCGGTTAATAAAATAAAGAAAAAGAGGAGACAAGTTTAAACTCCATTGGTTTCTTGTTTAAAAAAGGGTGACTTCTTGGGTAGTCACGTTTTAGTAGCGCTTTTTGAGTTGGAATGATTAGAGTGGATAACGCGGGGAATCAACGTTTTTGTTATCGTTACTATGTTATCTTGTTTCTTTCTTAATTCTAATAGAACATGTTTCAAGTCATTAATAAATTCTAGATAAATACAAACAATTAATATAAACAAAATACAAAAACAATCAAAATCTAAACTTCTAAATATAACAATTTCACAGTTGCAAATCTCTAGATTAATAATTCACAAATAATAAAAAAACAAAAAATTAAAGTCATATCAAATTTACTCAAGCAGACTTCTTCAACTTTCGAGACTTGGATTTTCGTCCAGTTGGTGAGCCTGAGCTTGTTGAAGATGCTGAAGGTGATGCTGAAGCCGAATATGTTGGGAATAATGGTGACAATGTAGGGTTGGTTGATTGATGATGATGCTCATGTCTCGTGCTGGGACTGGTCCCACTGATACTGTTTTCTGAAGAAGCTGCCGTTGAAGACGTCTTGCCCCGGCTGATTTTGGCAATTGAAATTTTGGAATAGTGCTGGCATTGGTACTCTTGCCGCTGCCGCTGCCGTTGCTGTTGCTGTTGCTGGAGATATTTTTGCTGTAAACGTTGTTGGTACCGAATCTCTTCTTGCAATTGGTTAGAACTATTGTTGACTGGTTCATGACTAGATGCCTGGGTCTCCAAAAACTTGTTAGATGTTATAAACGGCGAGTAATATGCCGATGCTGATGATGAATTACTGCCGCTATTGCTGGCATGCTGTTGTTGAGGGTAATGGTAATAAGAAGGCTGGGTATTAAACTGATCGTGCCACTTTTGATAAACTCCCGGATCCAACCCTTCATACTCTCGAATAAATGCATACTCACGAATGACTTCAAGCTTGAAGTAAAAATGCAGCGCTTGGACATCAAATTTATTCGAGTCGGGATATGTTCCAGAACAGTAGCAGCATGCCATTGTAAAAAGGTATCGGGCCAACAGTACTTGATTTTTAGTCAAAACATCTACAACATTTCCACTGTAGGACGAGTTGGCTGTTTCTGAGCTCACCACTGGTGGCTCGATCAAGTCTTGAATCTTGTCGACCATATTTGCTTTAATCATTCTGGCATCAGAGTATGAAGGCATGATGGGGTAGTACATGTAAAAAACCAAGAGATTAAGGGCTTTAAAATGCATCACAAAACGCTCAAGTGCTGTATAAGAAATCGATTTGGACTGGGTTGGAAGTGTCACTACTCGAAGACGACCTCCTCTAGTTCTATGCTTGCCAGACTTGTCTTCAGGTTTTACACCATTGTACTTGATAAACTCGTTAAACAAATCTCCCATAGGATACCGTCGCATGTTCCAAGCTTCCCGGACTTTAAAAACCTTGACAACCTCTAGCATATAACAATACTTGGCAAGATAGAAAAGCTCATGATTGTCTAGTGAAAAACAAATAATAGTTTTGAGTGTATGCCGGTTCAAGTGCAAAGCTTCCTGAATTAACTCTGCCTTGTATCCCGTTCTTGTCCAGTCATCGTTGAGCTCAAGATATGTTAGGTGAGAAAAAGGAAAGGAGATAAAAGAATGGGACTGGGCTCCGAAACCAAAGTTCACGTGGGTAATATGATTATAAATGTGCCGAGGCATGCTGGGACCAATGTTAATGAAATGGCCAGCAAAACATTCAATTTCTGTCATGGAAGGCGGAATCCACGAGCCATCAAGAGCTGGAAGCGCAATTGAATTGGGAGAAGAGTCGTTCAAAACCAGTCTTTTCATAAACTTCAGCGTATGCAAGGCTCGAAGAAACGGAATATTGAGGTGCGGAGATATAAAGCTGGAATTTGTTACACTAAAGTTTGGGGTCGTTGCAATTTCCAAAACGCGAATGTTGATCATGAGAGGAATAACCTTTACGATAATATCTATTTCAAAAGGTTGGATTCGAAAAATGCCAGTATGTATATATTTCAGCATATCGAGTGGAGGATATGAACGTAGTGATAATGAATTGCCTCCAAGGTGGAAAAACGTTAGGTGAATGCTCGCTGGTATGTTTTTGTCATGAGATACTCCAGAATCCAGGTAGTGTTTGTTGGAAGAATTGTATTTTGCAATGGATCTAGAGGCAAGGGTGCATCTCTCTGGTGTCCAAAAGTTTCCGCTAAGATAAATACGTCGAAGATATGGTAAAAAGTCCGGATTGATTAACGAAACGGCCGATCGCTCTGGAGTACTGTCAAGAGCCATTGCTTCTGCATGAGTCATATCCAGGTATGTTACTGGATCTTTCCAACTAGCAGAGTAGAACAAGAGATTGGAAGTCCATCGAACCAATGATAATGGGAATTTACGAGAAGAATTTGGATTACTTGAGAATAAATTAGTATTGTAATTAGTCTTGCAAATAGATATTTTGCCTCTTAAAAGCGCTCATCACACTTACATGGTAAATTGATAAGGGCTACCGCTAGAAGTCCACATGTTGGACAAATTTTTGGACCGAATGCCGATAATAATCTTGATGACATTTTGTTCCTCGATGATTTTGATATTGTTCCAAATAATAGGGCTGATTATGTGACGAAGCCGGTGCGAAGTAGAGGACAAGTTTAAAAGATCACGAAAACGTATAGACGAATGAAAAGTCCCGCATTGAGACTCGACCATATAACTGGCAATATTGTTTAATATTTCCGGAGGCAGAGTCGAAAGCTTCGGTACATCGTGTCGGGTGGAGTGGGCGCTGGTGCGGTCCCGCATCATTTCAAAGGAGTCATGGAAGTCATTGGGGGGTGCGAAAAAATAGGCGAAGAAATGGAAATCAATTGATATTTATACTTTTTGACGGCATGTCTTAACAGGTCTATATGGCCTCGTACGAGTTTCTTTTTTTTGGCTTAAGTGAGAACCAGGTACCTAGTTCTTTTTCTACCGGGTTCTACTTTCACAGCCTGTTCCACTTGGTGTGAACTCAATCGCCAGCTCCGTCCTTCTTAATCCATGTGCTAGGTGACGGGGGAAATAGCAGAGGGCTATACCTTAAAATGGGTGGCAATCACGTGGGGGAGAGCTTAGTTACCATCACGTGGACCAATGGCTGTGGTTTAACCACCACTGTTTAAGGCACGCGATCTGGGAATTGGATTGGGATTCTTTCTTTCCTCCTTGCCCCATCATCCCCAGCTGCGTTTATTTGTTTCTTAACTTTCCAAGGGGGTTCCTTGTGTTTATGGTGATCCATGGCTCTAGTCGCTCCAAAACCCTTTAAACTGCGTTTATTGCCACTACCCAATGTCTTCAAACCCATCGGTGCTTTTGTATACTGTCTTGAAAATTTATGGTAACAAGGTATACGGTTTTGTATCTCACTTCTAAGCCGCTTGATAGGATGGCTTTTGGAATGGATGCGAGGACTCAGTGCCCGCTATAAGTATTTGAAATGGCTTGGATCTGGAAATTTGGTGTTATTCCGACTCACAGGTAGCACGCACTTTTACTGAGAAATTACCCGGTTGGACTATTGGCAGACTAAGGCTCTAATGTACAAGTGCAGCAGAATTAACTATTACTAATATTCTGTTCCAACATCACAAATCTAGCTTTTATTATACATTGGTTGACCAGGTACATACCACTCTTAATACCCGCTTCAGACATATACTTAACAACTTGGTAGTCGTCCCCTTTCAATCTGTTAATACCGGCTACTTTGATCGCTATTAAAACGTAGCAAGTGCTCATGCTTCTATACCTATATAAGGGGCTCTAAGACTTTTTAGAAAACAAAGGATACCGGACTTGGCATTATCAAACCGATGGTGGTAATGTCCAGGAGCGATTTAAATAATCAAAGTTTCAGCAGAGCTGACGATCGTCTTTTGCCAGTAATGCTAAAGTTTAAGCCAGCTCGGTTGGAGTTCATTGGAGAAAGATAAACCAGTAAATAACCTATTAGGCTGTGTTAGACATATTGTTAAGGTTTGTTTTAAAAAATGTGCAAAAGATACACTTAATAATTAATTAGCAATATCCAGGTGTAATAATTTTGGTAAAGTGGTATTCCATACAGAAAGTCTTCAGGCGGCGTGATTCAAGAGTTCAGTGGCAAATGAAAGGATATACTAGTCCTATCCGGTCAACTCGGCTTTTGGTATGGCAACAATTCGTCCATGCTGTCAACCCTCAAAACTCGATTGGCAGAGACAAGTACAATCTACTTGAACCTTTTGCTAGAAGAAATGTTGACTGAATATTAATCATATAAACAAATGCGATTCAGAAACGAGCACTGGAGAATTTACAAAGGGAGGAGCATGTCCTAAAAAAACTGCTGAGTAGATTTAGTTTCACATGCAGCGGGATTTGAATAACCAGGAACACCCGGTGTCTCTAACTGTGATTCGCAGACTATAGATATCAACTTTTTATATAGTAAGTAAGTATACAAACTACAGAGTATAATCTAAAGAGTGAGATTTTTTCCAAACCCCACTTGTTAACAAAGTCCGAAAGCTACAGTGCTTATTATTGTTATCTTGTTTTATGTTTATTCCCAACTTTATATTTCCCATGGATTTCGTAATTTATAATAATAGCCTACCACAATCCATTTTCTGAGCGGAAAGCTGTGGCCGAACCGAGGTGTAGAGATGAATCACACCAAAATCTCCGATAGTTTTGATGCTTCAAAACCACCATTCTCCGAAATGTAAAATCCTAAAATGCCTGAAATATCACTCCTGCTATTCTCTCCAAGAGACGTGCAATTATACAAATTCTGTCAAGCCCTTGTATGTACCAAGAATAGCAATTTACTTTGCTAGGCAAATGCAATTTGAGTTTCTCGGGAACAATACCGGCTGGTCATACGAAAACAGGATTCATGTAGTCCTCCATGGTAGAAGTGCGTTTCACACACGGTGTGAAGTACACCGCTGGGCTGATCTATGTGGAAAAATAATAGTAATAACCAGTTCCAGAGAGGCAAAAGTAGTCACCGTCCCCTTCAATGACTGACCAGTGTTGTATTTCCAAAACCGTCAGCTGGATGAATCTCTCGAGAGAAATATTACGATCCAACAAAAGTTTGAAAAGGACATTGCTGGATAATAAATAATGAAACAATAATGATATGTTAATGGTCCATTTCATCACTTGTGCTAGACAGAGTCCAAAAAGCTATTTGAAAGTTAATTCTTGAAAAATCTTAGTTATCTACTCTGGCGTCTTAACCCAAAATATCTGAATTTGTTCAAGACTTTAGTAAGTTTGACGCAACAAAAGCACTAAGTAATGCTAAGTTTTCATTATACTAAGAAATAATGACTTTTTTCTACTGGCAACGATCAGTTGAACCTCTTCCAATGTGTAAATGTTAGATTCAAAGCTTCATATTGTAAATAACGCAAAAAAAAGAACACCCATCAGGTAGAACAACAGGTTAAACCGCAATACCCTAAATTTACTCTTTTACATAATATAATCAAGGTGCACCTTATTTTGAAATCAAACCCAAAACCTTTTAGAGATGTCATACCAAAAACAGTATCTTGTTCTCTTTTAAGTAACTGGGAAAGTGAACCATGCTGCTTTTCCTGCTTTCCGAACTTTTTGCTAGCTGTTAAATCAATTTTTTCCAGGTTTTTTTTTGTTTTTACAAAAGCAAACCTTTAACGTCATCTTTTCTCTCCTTTTTATATCTCAAGCCATTATTGGCTATTGGGACGGTATTTCTGACTCTAATTTGGGTTTGCCCCTTATAACTAAATTCAAATAGTACCTTCATTCCTACACTTTTCCAATTTGCTTCCTGTTGTTACATTGATCAATCCCCTAAACATGATACCAACTTCTGGTTGGATTGCAATTCATGTTGCTGCTTCAAGTCCCGTTTTCTCCTATCGCAGATTGAGGCTTGTAACATGCAACTGCCAAACTAATGACAGCCCCAATCATTCTCTTAATGATGAGTAACGACTAGATTTAGTATTTGTTATCAAATAACAACTCTTTAGCATCATTCAGCCACAACGTAAAACCAATGGTATGGGAAAAAAGTTAAGTTTCGTCTCTTGTATACTTTAAGTGTAGATCAACCTTTTATTGATTGAAATGCTGTTTCAACCGCAGAGTGAATACCAAGACCACAAAGCCAAACCTAAGTTTGTCATAAATTCAAATTTCAGTCAAAGTTTACACCTAAAAAACTGAGTACAACATCATCCCGGTCATCCAAGTGTGACAAATATAACATAACAAAGTTGGACAAAACTCTTGTGCCGAGATTATAACTTTGGTGATCTCAAGATATCACTGCAACCATCCTTATTGAGATAATCGCGAAAAGTTAGAAAGTTGTTACAAAGATCAATAATCTATAAAAAGGTCATTCATTTGGTTTTAATTGCAATTATATCATTTTCTTGGAACTTCATATTTTTCTTTCCACAATTCATGATTGCTTTTTGTACTAAACAAATAGATAAAGCGTTTATATATTATGAGATTCCAAAAGATTGCGAGTCAAGCAGTGTGACCTGAATACACGGATTTGCACACGGCTTAGTTTTCAACATCTATCACTTTTAAAGTAAGCCATACTGGAGTGATTAGTATATATTTGATTTCCATTTCCACAGTTATCATATACAAGAAAAATTGGTAATCAGAATACTAAAGTGGCGCTGAAAGTTTGGTATCTCTTAAAAAAGACTAAAAGCTTCACATTTTAATCTGCTGGTAGTCTTGACTCCTGGCCAAGTCCTCAATCAAATTTATGGGATTTGTTGGATGTTCAAAAAATACAAATAGAAATGGAAATTCATTCAAAATGCATAGATTTTTATATATTCCGTAATAGACGCTTTTGATCTATATACCAACACACACTCGTTTTGTTTATTTTTATCAAGGTTCAATCAAATCTTATACAAGTGAACCAAATACGTACTACTTCAAAGTGATAATGAGTCTATACGAAACCCTAAAATGACGATAATTTTAAAAGATTCTCCAAATTTGGACAGTTTCCTAACTCTTTTTTCTCTTTTAAACAAAGTATTTGTCACTGAATTCAACAAGCTCAAAATTTCGGAAGCCCTACCGAATACTAACAATTTTTAGGGCTATATTCCTAACCTTATCTTGAGTACTATGAAGGGTACAAGAACTCACAAGATGTTTGACCAACTTTTGGAAATGTGAATCCAAGTAACATCTACAATTGCACTTTGAATGATCTTTCAAATAGTAATTCGATTAAATAGATATATTATTGATCGTGACAACAATCCACACCTTCCTGTTACTTTAGTTATTATCAATATCTTCATTCGGTGGGCAGTAACTAGAACCTTAAACTCATCAAATTTTGTAAACTGGGACAAATACCTATTCCGACAAGTCGTCATTTTCTCCCCCCCCCCCACATTTTCATTTTGAACATTTAAAAAGTGTCAAGAAGCGGCAAATCAGTTTCATTTACCTAGTAATGCCCATTTTTATGGAGTTATGCAAATTATATATCACAATAATGATCGAGAGTGACAAAAAACTCTTGAGATTTGTGTCAACACTTCCACAATATTTTGGATATATAATACATCTAACTGCATTATAGGAAAAACATGTAATAATGTAATAAGGCATGCGCACACACAAATGTTTGAATCATTTTGCAAATAAAAAGCCGTTTTTGGCTTATTTAAACTTTGTTAAAAATGTGTCATTGACTCAAGGCTGTGGAATTGGTTTGTTTGCAACAGGGAGTTTTAAGAGAATACAAATTTAAAAAATGGAAACAAGGTTTGGAAATAGAACCAAAAACATACGGTAATCAAGTAGTACTTGAACCCAATCCTATTCATAAACTTTCAGAAAGCCTATAATTCAATTTCTCTAGCATGGACCCCCACTAACGTTCACAAAAGTAATAAATTAAGAGTTAGATTATAAAACTATTTTACAAAGTTCTTCAATGTCGTACTTTATGTACTTAGTCCATAGTCACTCAGTTATATAGATTTCCATTCTGAATCTACTTAAATAAATAAACAGTACGCCTTTTTGTATCAACCCCGTTTCACACGTCGTCTCTTGCTTCTATTTACTGCCTGAACATCTCCAATAGGAACACAATCTTCCTCTAGTGTTCTGCGTTTGGAAGATGGGGTGAACAGAGAATGGCGAGTTGTTGGACATTTCACGTCGTTAAAGACATCACCGTCATCTGAGTACTTATTTTTCAAAGATCCACATTCCGGTTCAATATCAAAGTTAGCACTACGTTTTTTATCAGGGGTCGCAGTGGGGGTTAGATAAGCGTTAATGGGATGGGAATCAGCAATCTCCAGGCTACTTGGTACAGTGAATAATTCTGGAGATGATGAAGTAAATGTAGCGCCTCGTGGTAAACGACGACGGGGGGTGACTGGGGGTGACATCGGCACAGAAGATACTGATGCTTTAGTAGCACCCGTGGCACTGCGGGTTCGTCGGAAGGGGCGAAAGTCTGGTACAAGTTTATCAACTGCTGGTTCAATAATTTCAACACCTTTCTGCACTTCAAACACTTGCAACGACATTTCAGGCTGAACCTTTTCACATGTCTTTGTTCCACAGTCAACTTGAATAATGTCGTGTACCTCAGCACCCTTGGCGTTAACAGCTTCTTCTTGGGCAGCAACTTCCACAAACTCATCGATCTTAGTCTGCACAGCAAACAGCTCTGGCACTCTTCCTTTGAGGTCACGAATCCATTCATCACAGTCTGCCTTGACATGGAAATCAATCACATCTTCCCAAGCATTCAGCCCAATATCAGTTTTATTAACCAGGACTACCAATGGCGGTGTCTTTTTTTTATTATCCTTCATACTCTTGGCAATATCGCGGACAAGTTTCTTCAGACCCAAGACCTTCATGGTCGTCCCTATAATCAGCATCACATCGGGCTTAGATCTGGCATCCCGGGCAATACAAGTCCCTATCACATCTCCGTGTGGATGTTCTTCCCCATATAACACAATGTTGGGTCGCAATCCACCTATCGCCGTAGATCTCATTCCGCGGGCCCTTCTGCCCTCGCTTTTTGATAAGCAATCTGGGCATTCTGGCGAGTACCCTTGTGTCAATGTAGTTGTGTAGTCGCCAGTCCAGGAAAATATGGAAGCACAACAGTTACATTTCAATGAGTGGATGTCACCGTGAAGTTGGATTACATCTAAACTTTTCATAATATTTGACTTTGTTGACTTTTTAGGACCGCTTTTCGAACATGTGTGTTGACTAGAATTTGTATGTTCCAAGTCAGGAAGTGCTGTCTCTTCTTTGAGGGACCGAGAGCCACCAATCACCAACCCCATTTGCTCCTCTAAACGGTCAATATTTTGAGTATAGCATCTCATTAGCTTCTTTTTGTCTTTCAACATTTTTATAAACTTGTGCGCTTGTGTGGGTTTCGCTTTTAAGATACATTTCCGCAGCTCTGCCATAAAAGTATAAAAAACTGCTGCCGACTGCTCATCGCTGAACAATACTCTGTCAAAAAGATCTTTACCCTTCACAACCGCATTGGGATGCTGAAGTTTTACCAAGTTGTATAGTCCATCTTTGGATCTAAAGTCTGGGATACCCGCATTACAAGATACCCCGGCACCGGTTACGACTAGAATCTTCCGCGTTTTGGAAATGCGATGTGCTATCGTGTCAAGATGTCGAGTGTCTTCATGTGATAGATGAAACCAGGATTTTGGCTCGTCAATTTCAATCTTTATCGTCATGTTTCGGAAATAGTAGCGTGAAAAAGTAATAAGTGAATAATAAATATCAATTGAAAAATCAATCAGTTGTTTGGTAACAAAATAAAGAAAATAAAGTAAAGTGAGTATAGATTCATGAGAAGGGGAATAGGAAAGAAGTAAAGAGTTTTTTTCGCGTGGGAACAGTTTTTGATTTGTTTATTTTTGACGCGCAAACGAAGTTCTAGTTTATTTGTTTATTTTTGACACGCTTTGTTTAAAATAAGACGCGTTTGGTCGCGTATATTAAATATTGACGCGTTTGATTGGGTAACTACCTTATCAAAAATACTCAGCCGTGCTATTCCTGACCATTTATCAAATTCAGGTATCTCTATTTGATTGAAGATAAAATTAAGCAAAATAATTAATCTGAACATCTTAGAATATGCTAGAAAGGCGCAATAATGCGATTTAAAAAAGTAACAAATACCAGACTCAGTCATCAAAGTATTTGAAATCCCAAGATTACCAACTTATGTTCAACGGTTGTTGTATTAATTTAATTTACATGCAAATAATAAAAATACATAATTTAAAAATCCCATAAAATAACATCCAATGTTATTGAATACCGTAAAAAATATTTCTATCCTCTTATTCCTTTGGTGCACTAATTTGTACATCAAAGATTTCACCACGTCTCTTTGTATCCACCTTCATAACCTCACGAAGTGCCATTGTCGCATATTGAGAAGCACCAAGCTGGATTTTAAGAATGATTGCAAGTTTGGAGCCAGTTCCTTCAGATTTGGTTATTCGCTCTTCTTCAGATAAACCTTCGTTCAACAAATCCAAGTCAGTCTTGACCATCTGTTCCGTGTCATCTTCATACTTGCGGATCGCCCACTCAACAAGATTAGGCTTGGAAATAAGATGGCGGTAACTTCCAGCAAGCGAGAACTCGCGAATATTGCGGCGCATATCTTCGGGATCTAAACCATCCTTTTTCATTTCATTAACGTATACTTGCTTGAGATCGTTGGCAGGATATCTGATATCGAAGCCAGGAGTTGGTAATACCACATCGAAAATGGTTTTAGTACCGGCTTCAATCTCTTCCTTGGTAACTGGTCGGGCACGGACAAATATGTCTTGTCTGATATCCTCCTCTAGGGTTTCTTCGGATTTGGATTGTGATGCTGACTCGGCAGCTTTATTCTTCTCATCTTCATCCATCAATACAAGATCTCCTTCTATAATTTGAATTCCGAATTTTTTAATTCGTTCACTAGCAACACAGTTCCAGATGTAACTTTGGTATGCATGACCGTACATCATTCTCAAGTTGCGGGGAATTTTCATAATGGCGTTGGCATAGCTGTTGGGAGACTGGGCAAGAACGTTAAGAATGCTGCATTCGGCAACGCATTTTCTTGGCATCAACTTCAAGGTCTTCTTTGCATCCTGTGTCTCTTCCCAGACCTTGCGTGCTTCTACACTCTCTGGAATAGACAGCGCTTGAGGAGATAAAAGTAGCTGGCAAGTGGTCTCCCAATCAGACTTTAAAACATGAGTTCCAATTGTATGAGTTGACACAGAAAATGTACCAAATCTTTGCAGGCCAAAATAGTTAATGTATCCCTTTTCTCGTAATGAGGTCATTGCTGCATTAATTACCTGCTCATTTGACTCATCAACATTGCGAATGGTAATGTGAAACTCGTTACCATTAAGATCTCCTAACTTTAACGGCTCATCCTCATATTTAAACCCTCCCAACTTGACGTTTTTCAAGGTTCGGTTCATTCCATTTAGTCTTTCAACCTTCATTTTTCCAACCGATGCACGTTGAACTGTCACACCACGACGGTCCTTGGTTCCCGCGTATGTGATTGTCTTTGGTGGGATTCTCAAAAACTTTGTCAATAAATTAGCAATCTGCATTGTTTCCTGGTTCTCTTTGTATAATGTAAAGTGAACATAGTTCTTTTGGGGACCAAGCTTTGCATTCTGCGCACCAATGCTATCTTTTCCCATACGATCGCCGCGTGACTTGAACTTGTTGGCGCCAGATGATAAAGTGACGATAAATGTGTTTTCAGGAGTGGTTCGGGTTTCAAGACGAGATTCAAATGCTTCACGAACAAGCTGATGAATACGCGTTCGGTCCTCTTTTTCATCAACTGGAGTCTCTGTAAGAACTTTTGATCCATTGGTTAACAGAGCAACCATTTCATCAACTGTCTTCTCACCCAGCAACTCAACTAGCTTCTCACGATTCTCAGAAGAAAGAGTGAATTGTTCCCTCTTAGGAGCCTGGTCGCTTCCTTCTTCTGCGTTGGTTTCATCTTCTCTCACTACCTCACGACGCTCTTTTCTGCGGTCTCTCTTATCCTGAAAACCTACATCAACCAAATGGACAACGTTTCCTTCAGTGTCGATCTCATTGACAAGAAAGTCTGTGTATCGCTGCTTCAAAATTCCCTTAAATCCCTTAAGCTCAGGGCTCAAAAACTGAGTAATTCCAACATCAAGCTCAGAAATACCGGCATTTGGAGCCGAGTATGGAGTAGTGGAAAACTTTGGAGGGACAACATTATTGGACTCAATGGTTTCTGTAGTGCTAGTACTAGATACTTCAGTAGCCAGAATAGGCTGAGAAGTTTCTTCATCAACCTTAATCTTCTTAGCAATAATTTCCTCAGCATCTGCCGAGGTATCAGCTGGTCGTGTTGAAGTCATGACTGTATGTTTCTGGTTGTTATAGGCTAACACTCTTGAAGTAAGTATACGAGGTGATAATAGTTGAATGTTGCGTGAAAAGCCGGATTTTTGTACAAGACCAAGCACCATGTTCTTTCACAGCCAACAGCAGACTAACAACCCGAAAACAATTTGAAAATTTTCCGTGCCCTAAAATATGCGGCTGTGCACAAATGTAATTTCAGGGTAAGGGTTTGTATATTCAGTATAGTTTTAGACTTGCCGCATATCGAGAATTGCCTGCTAAAGATTTTTTATTACTACCTCTTTTTCTGTGCTCATTTAGGAAATAATTGCTATTTGCCATAATGAAATACCTTATGTTTTCATCTGAACACAATACCATTGTTGAGAAAATGTATAAGAATGCGCACAAGGCAGCTGAAATTGTTCCCGTCATTGGTTCTACAAAACGAGCTGTTTACCGTTTTATACACAGGCTTAATATTCCTCTTGTAAAGCCAAAGATGCAAGCTGTAACAAACAAGCAAAGAAGGATGATTTATCCCCGTGAAGAAATCTATTTGGTAAAACAAGCTCTCAAAAACCCAACTGAGTCGGTGACTTTTCTCAGACAATCAGCAATTTCTGGTAAACTTATGAAAAGACAAACCGTAAGTAAATATTATGCTAGAAGCGAAATATATCCTCAATCAGGCAGAGAAAAATCTTCCCCCTTGAAATGTAAAAAAACCAAAAGATCAATCTAAGTTTAGCTAGGAGCTTAAATGTTGGAAATCCAAAAGCTAGGTAAATGTGCTCTTTGGTTATGAAAGTGCTTTCCGTACCAAATGGCCATTACGTTCCCCAACATGTCCTACACGTACTGTAGAAAAAGTCCTAAATGTCACTTGGAATTTGTAATGTGTCAAACGGCAAAAGGCATATATTATTGCTCTGGAAATTTCCATCCATTTATAGATATTCTTTAAAAAAGTTATATGATCTGGTAATAACTAAAGCGTGCTTGTAAATAAATGAAAATATCTGGTTTAGTCTAAGGTGCTTCAAACTTAAAGGTTCATGGCAGGGTTCCCTACACAGCACGTAGCTAGATACACACACATGCCAAATTCGAAATATAGCATACCAGTAAGCCACTGGAAGTACTCAAATCCAGCCACAAGTTGCTGGATTGGCTTAAGTTCCAATTCTGAGAGGTGCACATATAACTCTGCTGTAGAACAAGTCCAAAGTACAAAGAGGGAAAAAACTCCGGGGTGCCTGTCTCATTTTTCACACTCTCAAACACAGTATAATTAGTTGATCCAAAACCTTCTTTTTGGAGTGAAAAAGAGTTTTCACATGTTTAGGAACGCAAAGATTTACTCTAATAGAGGCGTCAGCTCTAATGGCCTGATTATTATTCATATTTATACCACCCGGTTTACTTATACCTTTTTCAGTTACATTCTCCCAGTAGAGATTCAGGCTGTAAAGCCATGACAATATCGCATTTCTGAACATGTTTATGTGCTATGTCCTAACCTTTGTTAACGTATTATAGGGAGCAACCATATTGGTGGTGGTGCGGGTATCTCAGCTTTTTAACTAACACAATCCAATGTAATGGAGCGGAAAAAGCCTGTTAGCAATCCCGTTTATGATTACTGTATTTGGTTTCATCTGGCCCTTCGAAGAGGGATATCAAATCACCCCAATTAATCCAAGATACCGGGATAGGCCTCTCACTCTTGGTGAACCTGGGTTTAAAGGTCTAAATGTGAGAAGTAATATGGAAGTATAGAAGAGAATTATCTTCAAGTAGGAAACAAGTCGCTAATCCAACATTTTATTAAGACTTTAGTAATCAAGTTGGACGGTGAAAGGTGTAGCAAATGCTTCTAATAGCTTTAGTAAGATACTTAAACTGGGATTAAGCGCCTTTTTAGTTTGTTTGATCATCTTTAGCTAGTTTCGTGCTTACTTGCTGTGTCCTTTGGCTAATAAAAACAGTTTTCATTTAAAGTGGAAACCACAATTGTGCAAATAAAACTGCCTCATTTGGGCAAATATTTCCGACAGTGGAACTCTTTCAGGCTTAAGTATCCAATTTCTACATATTTGATATATTTAGCCAGCTAGAACCCAGTTGCCGGAATCCAAAACATAATAATGCCTGGTTATCTTGCAAAAGCTACGTAAATTGAAATATCTGATTGGCTTTTAATGCTTCCCACACTATTTTTAATTGTGACTACGGTATCTATCTTATAATTCAACAAAGAGGCGCCTATGTATTTTATTTAGAAAGTTACATGAATCGAAAAACATTTACTTGTTTCATTATCGGTTGTTTTTGTTTCTCGCTCATTTTTGGTTGTCCAGGCTTTCTGTTGCTCTGCAAGTTCAGATGTGTAGCAATCAATACACAAGTTAAGCTGCCTGTTGTAAGGACCTTATTTCCCGGCTAGCTATGATTGGATATTAATACTCTAAGCCTATCCACGTGCTTACATCTTGTTGCAGTATCGTCTCATCAATATATGACAAGTGTCTTGTTATATATAGTATATCTAGCAGAAGTAGTGCTGCTCATGTGAAAGAAAAAAAGTTGTGCTTTCATCCGAGCTTCTGATGTGTTGACGGAAACCGTTACACTATAATACAAGTTAGGATAACGCAGCAAAATTGAATAACTAGTTAAGGATTGAATTTAGTGACTATGATTTTTAACATCATTGTCTACCACTTTGTAATTGATGGATTTGATAACAGCCTACTGGTGCATTCACGCTTGGTTTCGAATAAACCTGCTTGGGATGTTATGAATTTCTGAATCTTCAAGTACCGTGGTGCAATTAAAAGCAGAACTTAGCGTCTTTTTACATCTGGCTCGCTTCTTGTTCTCTCTAACATCCAACACTCTAGTCTTCTGGGAAACATTCACAAGACTACCAAGCTTACTGTCGCATGCTATCTTTTCGGTGTTTTGATTCTCTGCATATGGATTCCGTATAACGCCAATGGAGTTTCCTTTACTTTATTGTTTATAATCAACGCAGAGATCCACAGTCTCAGTATTGTTCATTATAATTGTATCTCATAATTCATTACTCCAACCCTCCATTCTACTCTTCAGCGCTGATTCATGACGTTGAAACAATTTAGTTGACTCTGCATCTTATTTATGCATATTTGAATCATACTAGGGTACAGAAATTCCGACAACTTGACATAATATCAAACATCGCTCAAGTTATAGAATATTCACCTCTCCTATCAGTTTATTCCTTTGTGTGCTGGCATACAGCACTGACCATGGAGTCTTATGCCTTTTTTTCCTTCAAATTTGATATCAAAAGCTTGAAAGATTTGTCGTATTATTATCCAGTCTCATCTGTATCATTCATCAAGTATTGTAAAAACATGACGTTTCAACGTTTAATACTAGGGAAATTCACAATGGTGATGCTGCTTAACAACTTTGGTGATATGGCTATGCTTTAGACTGTTGTATATCACATGATTTGAACCAAAGAGCTGCACTATTTATCGGGTATGAGTGTCAAAAGTGACAAGCGTAGTAGTTGAAATTTATAAACAAACAATGGATTTAAAAAAAGCATAATGTATATATATCACCAGCATCATCATCATCATCATCATCATTTGTTCTTATGTATATATCAATCAATGAAATCCAGTGTTGCAAGGTGTCAATTTTAAAAACAGGGTTAGGCTTTTATTAGCACATTCCCAATTACGTAATTGAATTGCTGACTGGATTCCGTTCATTTTGCGCCTCTCACTTTTTGCAGCGGCTAGCCGAGGGTGCTTTTTTTCCTTACTGAAAATTTTGGCCTGAAGAAGAAGGGAGGGTTGTTGCCATCTGTTGCCGCTGCCGGTATAATTTCGATTTTAACCTAATCTCTGTTACCATAGTTGAAACTGACCGGTGCATTGTTGAGTATTCACCATTGCTGATTTCCCATATAAATACCTTGCTTTCCCCCAGTTCAAGATGCGGGAGATTTTTACAAACACCACGACTATCGCAGCGGAAACCATGGCTATTGCTACAAAGTCTAATTCTACTTGGAGATCCTTCTTCCTCAAGGTTTTTATCAGTTTTATTCTGGTCAGTAACTATAAAGTTATTCCTTTTAAATGGACACTTCACTTTTATTATTATGTCGTTAAATACCTATACATCGCCCCTCTTTTGACAAAGAAAACTGCTAAGAAGATTGCAGATAGTTCTTCTTCAGCAACCTCAACCCCTAATGAATCAGAATCATCCTTTATCTCAAGTGACTCTTCTACAACTACCTTAGTTGCACCGCCATCACCACCAAAACCGGAAACCAGACGCCATTTGTTCTTTGCAAATGCTTATACCTCACGTGTCGTTGCATTGGAATGCGACATGAATGGCCACAAGAGCAACTCTACATATTTCAACGACTTAGATCTCGCTAGATCAGACTTGCTCCTCGACGTTTTGAGTGCAGGATTTATTCACTACAGAAAGACTGCCGGATTTTACCCTTACTGCCCGTTAGGATCAGTCGCTTGTATTTTCAAACGAGAAATCAAGCCTTATCAAAAATACGTAATACGATCTCGAATTCTCGGATGGGATCAAAAGTGGCTTTTCGTTATTTCTCGGTTTGAATTTTATCCTCCAAAAGGTGAGCCTGTTCCACAGGGAAAGAAGTCACAATCTCAGTCCTTCCCCCTCAACGAGCACAGAGGAAAACTAGCCGCGATCGGGCTTTCGAAATATGTATTCAAGCTTGGAAGAAAAACAATTCCCCCTGAAGAATTCCTTACAAGTTGTGAGGCTTCACTCAATATCACTCAGGAAGAATATAAGCAAGGAAGAATGAACTTTGAATATGCCAAGGGATTATTAGAAGCTGAAGCTAACACTGTTGATATGGAGCTCTATTAATGACACAAGCGAATTTGTATTTTCACAAGAATATTTAGAATCTAATCTTTAGTTGTTTATTGTTTATACACACTAATTGCAATTGAAACGTTGAATCTTCCAATTGTTGAAACCGTTCCTTGGATAATCGGATTTGCATGTTCACCAAAGTTACAAATACCCCAGTTTTTGCCAAGCCACGCTCTCAATCAAGAAGATTGTCTCCACTAATCCTTATACTTGTTTTAAATATCCAGCTTGTGTCTAACTTTTTTTCTTTCATAAGATTATAATCAAGTAACCTCGGACTAACTTACTATACCCGACTACAATCGTGGTTGACATGTGAAATATGCGCGGCTGTTGTTTTCAAATGCTATTTTGCATATGATGAGTCATCATCTAATAACATGTTTCCAGTTTAGTAATGGACTTACACTAACTGATTGGGGAGTTTGAGTTATTATTATTTAGGTCTCTTTTTAATTTTGTTTCTTAATTGTAACTCTATGAGTCCACATCTCCTACTAATGATTGTCAAATCTCTACTAGAACTATCACGTGTACTCATTATTTTACTAGCGAGCTATTTTAAATCCAAGTCACTAATTTAGGTGAAAGAAGCCAACAAGTCTTCATGAGAAAAAAGATTTGGCCTGGAAAAATATATAAATGGTATTTTACTTATCATCAAACCTTTATTACTTTAGAAAAGTTTTAATTTATTCGAACTGTATAATTTTTGAGCACAATGTTTCGCCATCCTCACACGATATCATCCTTGCCCAAAGCTTCAAAAAGTTTCAGCACCCAAAAGACATTGCTTCCCCAAAAAACAAAGTATAAATTGAACCAGTATATTATGCTTGCAGGTGATGAAGCTTCCGGAAGAGTTTATGAGAACTTTGAACAAACCTCACATTTGAACAGCCTACCTAATGATTCCAAAGTTGCTCTCGTTGAACGAGATGATTCAACAGGTTCCGTGGGATTCACGGGAGTATATCGTCTTGACCCATATGCTGCTAAAACAAGAAATGGTAATATGAAAGAGAAGAAGAAGAATTATTTAATTAAAGACGTTGGGGACTATGAAAATCATGATCGCATGACCTCTTCTGGCGTCATTTCGTTTGTTACTAGCACAGAAGTTAATAATTTTTTCAGTGCCTCAAAGGATGTGAATTCCAGTTCCTCAAAAGCTGAAAATACAATTCCCAAAATTTCTTCTCGACTATATGGGATTGAAACTGGAGAAAGGCCTTTGAAAATAATGACCAAACATTACAGACAAAGAAGACCAGAAAGTGTGGAAAAATAAAAGAGTTCCAAGAGATTTAGGTCATTACCAAGCCCCTAAAAGAGATACCTGATGAACAAAGTCATGACTACGGTGATGGTATATTGGTTAGAATTAGGTTCTTGTGGGATTTGAAAAACAATGTTGATGGAATAAAGTTCTTTAAAAAGCATACTTCGACATATTTAACTTTACTATATTTAATTCATTTTTTATAGTTTTTTAATCAATTTTTTTATCGCTATTTAAATTTTAAGTATATGCTAGTAGCTAGTTAACCAGCCTGTTTTGATTAGTAGTTGTCTGCTCAAATTATGCTTACAGTAACAACTTCACAACAACTAAACAAAACAACCAGTTGGCAGTGTTAGTAACTAGAGCCCTGGTAGAAAAATAGCTAGACAAGAATAACTGTTTCAAGATTACTAATTTGGTTTTAAAATAAAAAGGTTATGATAATTGCATGACAAGTTGTCCATGAACACCACAAAGCTTAAGTGTATACAAGCAGTGATACAAATCGTTTGGCGTCTAGTTGAGAATTTTATAACAACTCTGTTAGTTCTTATATGAATGGTATTAATTCCTCTCTTTTTAAGTACAACGCTTTTATTTTATTTTTTAATGTTAACCATTGTTCATGATTTCCAAAATGTTTCAACCTGAATCATGTGAATCTCAGCAACATGAAATGAAGCCCGAGGAAACATTACCACAGATTTTGCCAGATGAGACTACTAACACAGTCAACTGCTATTCTTTGGCATCTTTGAACGCTATCAAACTTCCTTTTAACACTCCAATTAAACCACTATCTGTTCGAAACGTTTCAAAGGATCTTCCAAATGTATCCAGAACCACGGTATATCTAAATCACAGCCAACCAGAACTTACCCTCTCCGACTTTGATCTTCCATCCAATTGGAGTGACAACGCACGGGATAAAACAAATCAAGAGGATGAAAATGAATCTCAGTCCATCATGTTTGAAGAGTTGCCAGAACTTAGGCGTATTGCCGGTGAAATTGTGGCCTCCCCACTTTTCTCACAAACTGGAAGCCCATTGGGATTCTATAAGCATTTGGCATTGCAAAAGTTTGAACAGGGCCAAAAAACAGACAATGAGATGGCCGGTAACAGTGGAAATCCAAATGCTGACCAAGATTTAGATGTAGTTGAAAATCTGCCATCTTCTCTTAGTTGCAATCAAGCTTTACTGGACCACGAACAACTGTATCCGATCAAAGTGTATTCGGGCTCAAAAGAGAATTTGTGTGGTGATAATCTAAGTTTACCCACGAGTACTCCCTTTGCTTCTGATGAAGAGGAAGACAAACAACAACAACCATCAGCTCCTCTCGACCATACACGTAGTTATTCAAGTGTATCTAGAGTATCCCAGAAATCTTATAATCTCAGTGCACTATATGAACGGCAAGATCCACACGACTCAAGTCTTCCAAAAGATATAGTGTCTATCCATTCTAAAGCGCACGCTGAGGCCATCAACTTTGTAATAGATGGTTCGGATAGCCGCACACTAAGCCGCAATTTGACTAGCACAACAAGCTGTTCGCCTGGCGCAGTGATTACGACTACTACTATTATTCACTCAAGACCGCTTCCACCTCTCCCACCAGTCCCTGCTTACTTGAACGAGTACAGCATTTGTAATTTTGATGATATCTATCAACAGAAATTAAAAAACTTACCAGTGCTGGGATCAGATTACCAAACTCATAATCAGAGTGGTAGTTCCATAGGATCTGGTGAGCCTGGCCTCTTGAATAACTCATTCCAGTCTTTAAATTTGGAAAGTGAGAAAAAGTATACGCAAGTGCTTCAAAGAAGTCAAACTTTTAGTGGAGCTGGAGCTCTTTTCTTTCAGCACTCAAGTAATACAATAAAATCTGAGCCTTCAAATTTAACACGCGCAAATTGGCATCGATCTTCAACTCCAATCAAGCTAGAATATTCAGATCATATCAGCTCGGATATATGTGTTAACAGTCGTAAATTTTCATTTACAAAAAGTATTATAGAAAATAACGTACAAGATTTCTCTAAAATATCTAGAAATAGTGGGAGTCGCAAAAGTACGTTGAGTTCGATAGGTCCTAGCAGTCAGTGTTTTAGAACGGGGGATACTAGCTTTGGTAGTATATACGATCTCGACTACAACAACTCTGAGTTTTCGTTTGAACCAACTAACGATCGATATCTATATGTGACCAATGGAGACGCTAGCGAACCAAGATTATCAGATGTGAAAGGTGATACAGAAAACCATGAAATGCCAAAAATATATTCAGAAAAACTATACGAGCATCATGATTCATCTGTGCTAAATGAGACACCAGCATCAGTTAAAAATAAGATTTCTGTTTCTCAAGGTCCATTGGAAAAGCCACTTCCATTACTACCAATTAATGAGAAGAATCCAGATCACTCCAAAGATAATGAACAGAACAGTTCTATAAGATCTGTCTTGAGCGAAACAAGTTCTGAATATGATTCAGAGGAAATTGTGTCCCCGACAATGATCAGGCTTATGGAATTTTTTGACTCAAATCAAACCGGTGAATTACCTTTGCAAAGCGATGCATTGTGTGAGGATAAGATTATGCCTGAAAATTTTGGCCAACCATTGTGTATTCAAAACAATGAGTTTTCCAATCCGCAGTCTCCGATGCCATTAAATCCATACAAATCGATGATTATAGATTCATCTATGCCTACTACAGACCCAACTCCAACTACAACTGCTGATCGACGAGATAGCCGTCACCTTGGAAGCACTGAGGAATATCCACGTATACCGGCATCAGTTTATCTTACGCATGTGCCCAGCATTTATAGTCGCTATATTCCTCATCCATCTCTGCCTCCATCTCAGCTATCTGTTAGAACCTTAAACAGCAGTAAAACAGGCTCTGATTCTTTAAACAGCTTTCCACTACATCAGCAGCAGAGTCTCTTTTCTAGTTCGGAAAGCGCTATAACTTCTTCTTCTTCTCCTCCTCCTCAATTATTAGCATATGAAATGTTTGAAGAAAATTCCCCTGAGAAGGGTAAATTGAGACTGCCATTGCTGGGTTCCAATTCCAGGCTGTCATTTAAACCATCTGCACTAATTGGGAAAGACAAGATTTTACAGCAAGCCGATCACAAAGACAAAGAGGACAAAAATAAAAGGCTTTATCTTCAATATCAGCGGCAGGTACGCAATCAGCAAAAAGAGCGTATTTCTGTCAATTATCTACAAGCTGATAGCTCTAAACCAACCTCCGATTCTACATCTCAACAACCGCACAAGCCCGTGTATGTGCACCACACCCACCATCTTCATTTTTCAGAGTATCCCGCTTTAAAGCCAGTAGCTGAAAAATGTGCAACTAGCTATAACAAGTCCACCAATAAGCTAAAGACGTTAAATCGTCCCTATGAAAACTCGATAGCTAGCCCATCTGCAAAAACAAGTACCGCAGAGATAAAGGGCAAAAAAGAGGCCAATGTGCTGAGAAGATTAAAACAAAAGATTGGGAAAACGTAATAAAAAAATGAAAATATCATTTGATGCTATTTTTGCGAGATTTAATATAAAAAATATATATATAGTATATGTCTCAATCTATCTTTAAGTTTTTAACTTCAACTTGAACTATCCTGTGGTTTGTGTTGCAAGCCGCATGCCACTGTGTTAAGAAGGCTGTGTGGCTTTTAAGGGTAAGGGTATGTCTGTTTCTGCTGGTGAAATTTTTTGGAGTAGAACCACGAAACACTACAATACTCGCGAGATTAGGGCTACGAATTTTTTTATTACTTTTCATTCACTAGAGTTAGATTTTTCGAACAACCGATAATACGACAGTCATACTTTGTCTCTCACGCGCACTGCAATTTTAATCATTACACTAATCGATAATGGGACGAGTGGATTTCTCTAAAGTTGGAGATCTTGGATTTGGTGAGCCAGAAGGCCAAATACCAGCAACTCAGAATGGCAGCAGCCATGCATTATGGCTTTCCAGTGGAACTTTTTCTCGAGTAGATCCTACATTGTACTTTGATCGTCACATTCGAAAGGGGGTGCGACCTGGAAGCGTTTCGGGATTCATGGAATTTCGAAGCGTTCATTTGCAAAGAGGAAGTTTAACAGGCGGAGATTTTGGCAAAGTGACGTTCAATGGTAATTCTGATCTTACCGAAGATGAGCAATTGGCACTGAAGAATCTTGAATTGAATACAGGCAACAATTGCTTTGGATCATCGGTGGTACGATCCGGAAGAACTACAGTGGTTGCAGGTATAATCGTTGGTACTACAGAAACAGAAGGTGGAGCAGGAATCTATGTCAATGTTGAAGTTCTTAGAGGAGGTTTCAACAGCCCGCCAAGCCCAGAAGAAATGGTCATTTCCCAAAAAGTCAGCGCACAGATCAAGGCTCTTAAATTACCGGAAAAGAATTTCCAAGTTATAGTACGAGTTCCAAAGGAAAGTTTAGTGGAAGAAGAGGAGGAAGATGAAGAAGAGGGAGACATGAGACTGGTGTATGAATCTAGAGAGCAAAGATTAGAGGAAAAGGAGCTGAATAAACAAGGAAAGGTGGTGGAAAGACACAGAGGGTTGGTTTTGACAGTGCATGTCCAAGTTTTATCAAGAACAGGACCACCTCATGACTTGGTTTGGACCGCTGTCATGGGAGCTCTACAAGACTTTGAGTTTCCAGAGTTTATCAAGGACGATGCTGGCCAATTGTACTGTGTCGAACGAAGGACTGGGCGAAAGATTGATTTTGGATTGGAAAACATTCCGTACAGTAGCACATTTGGTATCACGACCGTCAACATGAGCAAAGACGCCGAGTTATTTGTCAAAGGAGTTGCTGCCGAGGACGAGTCGATTGAGGAAGAGGAGGAGGAAGACAATGAAAAGGTTGTGGTTGTAGCAGACCCCGACGGAGAAATTGAGGAAAGCTGCTTGAGCACACAAATGCAGGTTACTTCGGACAGTAAAGGAATTCTATACGGGTTTAGTTTTGGAGTTGTTGGAAACGTCGAGCCACAGGGCCAAGACCTGAGCCGTGGGTTGACCGTGAATCGACAGCATATTGAATCTGTTTTGGAGGCCGCTCAAGCGCGATCCGGCGTATTGGAGGCTCTCTAGCTTTTCGTATTTCCCACATATATAGCCTTTTGTATAAGCTGATAACCAGCCAGCCAGCCAGCCCGTCCGTCTGCCAGTCGGTGCGAATAAAACGTGTTGAAACCTAAACCAAGCCAATAAGCTGCAGCATCGAGCCCCTGCCAACGCTCCCCAACAAACAGGCCATGACTCAGCACTTACGTACGGCTAGGAAAAAAAACCCAGCCTGCTAATTCCGATGTGATTTTTTTTTTTTTAATAAAGACCAGCGTATAAATATTTCAACGATTCCTCTTTTTCCCCTTTTCTTCCTCTCTTTTTTTCTTCTGCCAGATATCGTGTTTTCCCGTCGTTCTCATTATCTCTGAAAAACATGTCTTCCGTTTCTACACTCACTCAGCGCCGTCCTTCTGAGGCCTCTAAGGCCGACAAGGCCGAATTCAAGGCTAACCAAGGTACTGTCACCTCTACCATTGACACCCACGGTAACACTTTTGAAGTCCCTCAAGTCACCATTAAGGAAATCCTCGACGTTATTCCTGCCGAATGCTACCAGCGTTCCTACGTCAAGTCCTTTTCTTATGTGGCCCGCGATCTTTTCTTTATTGGTGTTGTTGCTTATCTCGCTCACCAGTACATTCACCTTATTCCTTCTGTTTCTCTCCGTGTCGTTGCCTGGATTGCCTATGGTTTTGTCAACGGTCTCTTTGGCACTGGATGCTGGGTCCTTGCTCACGAATGTGGCCACGGTGCTTTCTCTGATTCTAAGACTGTCAATGATATCACTGGTTGGTTCCTTCACTCTGCTCTCCTTGTTCCTTATCACTCTTGGCGCATTTCTCATGGTAAGCACCACAAGAACACTGCCAACCTCCAGCGTGACACTGTCTTTAACCCCAAGACTAAGGAGTTCTTCTTGTCTCTTCGCAAGACTGCCGAGGCAGTTGAGGATACCCCTATTTATACCTTGACTCACATGCTTGGCCAGCAGCTCTTTGGCTGGATCTTGTACCTCTTTACTAACGTTACTGGCCAGCGCTATGAGGGTCGTTCCAAGTGGGTTCACAACCACTTTGTTCCTACATCTCCTATCTTTGACGAGAAGGACTTTTTGGACATTGTCATTTCTGATCTCGGTATTCTCGCTACCGCCAGTTTGATCTACCTTTCCATCCAGAAGTGGGGATTTGCTTCTGTCTTTTGCTACTACGTTATGCCCTACTTGTGGGTCAACCACTGGTTGGTTTTCATTACCTACCTCCAGCACACTGATCCTACTCTTCCTCACTATGACCATGAGGAATGGAACTTTGCTCGTGGTGCCGCTGCTACTATTGACCGTGAATTCCCCTTTATTGGCCCTTACATCTTCCATGACATTATCGAGACCCACGTTTTGCACCACTTTGTTTCCCGTATTCCTTTCTACAATGCCCGTCCTGCCTCTGAAGCTATTAAGAAGGTTTTGGGTAAGCACTACCGCCACGATGACAGCAACATTATTCTTTCCTTGTACAAGGTGGCACGTTCTTGTCAGTTTGTTGAGGGTGATGGCGTCAAGATGTTTAGAAACTACAATAACATTGGCGTTGCTCCTAAGCCAGTTGGAGAAAAGAAACTCTCTGAGTAGATGTTTTGTTTTCTTTCCCAGCCTGGAGAGCTATAGATGTAGGCTCTAGTTTCCAGAATATTTGTTATATCTTATTTTCTGAGAGCTTATATCGATCTCGTTTTATTTGATTTACTTTTAAATACAATATATACAATGCAATACACTCTAACCATATCTGTAACTTTACTGAAGAGCACTTTGGTGTCACTCTAATGACTAACATTGGTAAATACGAGTCTAGACTTTGAATGGGACTCGAGATGTACATTTTAAAAGAGTGCTTGATAATAATCTAGGATACGACTGGTTGTATGTAGTTACAGTTACAAAACTGAGCGGCGTGTGTACCTTGTAACTACCTCTAAGAAGGAAAGAGAGAAAGGAAAAAAAAAAAATTATTGTTGGGAACTTTTATTTTTTCCTAATCGTACGACATTAGAATAAAGAAGTTGAAAGGGTTACATAAATTTGGGGTTTAGAACCATTTAGGAAGTGCAATCATTTCAATGAAATTATTTGTCAAGTATACAAATATATACATCTGTACTGACAGTTTATTGTCAATTTGAATTATTGATATTTGTGGCGGTTAATACTGATACACGCAAAAGGCCGTTGGTTCCATCCAGCCAATAAACCCTCAGATGAAATAACAGTTGTTAAAAAAAAGCCAATGGCTTGCCAATTACTGGGCAAATGGAGGATGGATCACTCAACTCCTACAGGTAATGTTGCCATTATTATTTTTGTGGACGGAATATTGTCCGCTTTGCCGGGCTGTATTACTGCTTTTTTTTTAAAAAAACAAAAGTCATACAGAACGTAGTTTTATAATAACACTCATACAAAAATAGGAACTTGATCAATTGTTGCAAATGCACCGTCAATTTTTTGCTGCAAGTGATAAAGGTCTTGTTAAATAAAGTCCTGTAGACCAAATTAGTGACAAGTAAACCGTTACTTGGTAGTCTCGAGGCATATAGACATATATAGACTATAGATCTAGATTCTTATCGCAATTGATAAGCCGGCACAGCGGCATAGAAAATTTTTAATCTCACCCTAACCCTTGCTTACCTGGCTGTAAATCAATGTTGATTAACCTAGTTTGGGTCAGGTGATATTGCCAATTTAGTCATGTGATGTATGATAGTAAACCTGTATTCCTGTGTACAGGGGAAATAAATTCTAATACGGATCGGATTGTCCATCATTGCAATCTGTGTGTGAACCTTACATTAATCGAACATTTCAAAAGACAATAATGCTGAGACAAGTTATCTGATGTGCGACGTATGTAATTACTATATTGTTCTACTGCTTGGCCGTAATCTCGCCTCGTTACCACCAACTCTTGCTTCCGGTCACCGTCATAAACGCCGCTGCTGTTAACCACTTGTTGTTCGTGTCCTTTTGTTTCTTTTTCTTTTCTTCTCTAGTCCTTGTCAAGAATATCTGCGGTCTGTTTTCCTTTCCCGAGTGGCCAACACACTTCATTAGCCATTAATACCATCCTTTCAACTGGCTACAGCTCTATTACCGCCTACTAACCCAAGGCCTTGATTGGAATCTTGAAAAGCTGTTGAGCCCATACATGGCTCTATGGCTGTTTGTTTGGCTGATTCGGACTAGGAAGAAAAGACAAACGGTACCGTTTAGCCCAAAAAAAAACCAGGACTTTCAAGGCTTTGATTCTTTACCTAATACTTCTGGTGAGGGCCAGAAGTGTTCTTTGACTACCATCTCAGATGAGAACCCAATATGGACATTCACTCTGTTTTTCAGATACCTTTAATTTTTTATACCCTAGGCTTGTTACTTTCTTTAATATGGACCCTAAGTCATGATTCATGTTGGATAAGGAAGAAGAATCCCAACTGGAGACCTTGCATCTCAACACATCTATGTTTGAAACTTCTAATCAACAATGCCCAACCATAATACCAAATATATTTTTTCAAAACATTGTTTCCTAAGCACCAGATACAATATATATACTATACCACGCTTCAGCACTGTTCCTATCACTCTCAGATCATATTTTGAACCCTACAGGATATTTTGGGTTAGTGATACCTAGCTTGAAATGGGATTCAGGCTGTCCTTCTTGGGTCTAACAGCAATTTTTTTGTTTCGAATAGTTGGGTTCATTTTTATTGTATTTTTCTTTAAAGCTTTTCCTTGAGATAATCCGTAGATATACATGACTGGTTTATCATTGATGTAGTGAGGTAATGTGAAGATGATGAATGTGTCAAGTTGAGAGCCATTCCTTTATTACAGAGTGTAATCACATACTACAGCTGCATCTAATATATCAACGGACAGGTTATAGCACATACATGTGAACTTTAATATTTTTTACATGGAAGAAGGACATCATACTGCAATGTTGATTGTATCTACCGCATCTTTGCTATTGCCAAAGTATACGGATTATTATGCTGTCTGAATAGATTCAGTGGTGGGGCAATTAAAAGGCGGATATACCATTTATTTATCTTCATGTTTCATGTTTATAAAATCATATTACAGTGGACATTATATGCCTCTGTAGATTGGCTGTTTAATCAGCTTTATTTTGAGATTTTTCAAAAGTATTAAAGCTTACCCTCATCAACCATTTATACCTTCAATTAAATTTATAAAAATACCAAATTTCTATCACTCAACTTGAAAATGTAAAGTACATTTAAAAATTTACCCCTTTCCCCTTCCAGAATTTTAATACAGGTTTATTATTAAAATTAGAGTTGTTCAAGGTTGTGGTAGGTCATATAATATGCTCCAACTTTCTATGAGTGCTCAAGCCTGGTATCTTTAGTCTTGCACTAGTTACACAAATATATTTGGCAAGCTTTTCACACGGAGTGATGCAACTTGTGGAATAAATTTCAAAATGTTCTTGCCCTTCATTTTCGCTCGGAATGAATCCCTAATGATGCGTAATGCCACTGACAATTTATAAAGGATATCTGATGCTATACAGTGGGTTCCTGGTTTTTATTCCTACAGTGTGAATATTACTTTATATTATGAATGCTGGAGGGTTGAATAAAAATGCGTTTAGCCTATTTCAGTCTGGAAAATAGATGCTAGTCTACAGGGATATATACATCACTTATAAAATTGATTTGATTACCATTTATACTCATAAGAAGTTACAAGTTCATTTAGAAAAACATCCAGTACATTTACGATATGGGAAGGTATTGATGGGAAGTATATATACTGGTAAAGGAGTTTGCAGAGTATACAGTTATAGAACAGACTGGTGAAAACCAAGAGTTTTTTTTCGCTTCAAGATAACTAGCTTTTATGGTGAGAGTTGAGTTCAACTTAGTTTTGCTACTCAAGAACTAATTCCAAAAATATTTTCGGGTTAGGTATAAAAGGTCCTGTTCTTCTTCCCCTTCTTCCTGTTCTTTTTTTTTTTTCTTTATTCACACTCGCTTTCTTTTTTTCTATTCCAAGTCAATCGCCTGTGCCTCTTTTTCCCCTATCCATTTCATTTATTTAATTTTCACATATTGCAAAATGTTTAAATCTTCTCGGGATATTCGTGGTTTTTCTTCTCGCATCTTTAGAGGAAAGTTCAAGGCTGCTGGTTCTTCAGGTTCTTCAGGTGCTATTCAAACTGGTGCTTCTAGTCCCCAGACTGCAAATTCCAAATCTGTCGAAATCAAAGGTGAAACTGTTGTTACCGCATCTGAAGTTCCTCAGGTGAGAGATGAGGCTGAGTCTGCCAGTTCTCAAGTTACCGAAGCTGGAACTACCAATGTCGATTCTCAAATTAAAACTGAGATTGGCAACTCTCAGGTTGCTGCTGATATTGGTGCTTCCAACTTGGATGCTGGTCAGTCTGGCGATCAGCCCGATTCTGTTGTCGGGTCTAAGCGCAGCTTTAAGGAAACTGAGCATGGCCCCGAAGCTGCAGAGGTCCCGCTCCGTCGGAGTCGTCGGTCAAGAAAGCCAGCAAGGCCCGTTTCTCCAGCTCAGCTTGTTCCTAAAAAGACGCGTGGACGTCCTACGAAAGGAAAGAACCATAATAAAAAGGCACCTGCTACTTCCCAAGCAACTAGTAGCCAATCCAAATGCAAGTCCAAGTCCACTAAAAAAGTTGTGTCTTCTCCTGTGGATGGTTTGTCCAGCTCTATATCTCCAGTCTCGACTAAAACTCTACCTAGCTCTATATCTCCAGTCTCGACTGAAACTTTGCCCAGTTCCATATCTCCAGTTCCAACTGGGATTTACAGATCAGAGACATTTGAGTCCAATAGCTTGCCTCCTAGTGGTGGTCAACATTATGAAGCACCCAGTGAAGAAGTACCACAAAGACATATTACTTGGGTACTCCCTCCGATCTATCATATTCTTAACCATATGAACTCCGTTCCCATTCCTGTTGATTCTATTGACCCCCAATTATCAAGCTCAACCAATGTTACTCTGCCTTCAATTAGCTACATATTTGAGGCTGTTAAATCACTATATTTCCCCCAACCAACCTATTCTTCTTCTGAATTTGATGAAACGTGTGAGCATTGTTTAAGGTCGGCTGGCAGGATCCCTCTTCCACATAACCCTCCCAATCAGCATGCTGAACCCAATCGTCCTTTGATTCCAGAACCTACAATGGATCTACCTCCATTTATTGTCAGCGAACAACAATCTCCTGAGCCTCCTTTCAGACTGTATCCCATCACTTCCCCTCAACCTCCCACGATACCAAGTTCTCCTGTAACACGCAGATATCCTGATGCTGACGCTGTTAGAAGGGCTAACCTTAGATTGGAGGAGGCTGCCGCCGTGATTGTCTCGTTTAGACGACACAGAAGACGTGGAGTTCGTTGTTAAGTGTGCCTGTGGCTAGAGTGTTTGTATTATTTATTCTTGTACATTCGTTTGTAGAATTCCTTTTTTGTTGTTGTTTTGTTACCTTGTGATTTTTTGTTTTGTTATATTGTTCTGGTGTTTTTTTCTATTACTCTGATATCTTCTTGTTTTGCCGTTTTGTCGCTTTGTCGCTTTAGTGTTTATTTTATTTACGTCTTTTTTTTTGAATTTATTACAGTTCTTTTTAATTTTGACATTTTTGGCAAAACTGGTTCAAAACAAGCCACTACTTTAAAGGTCCCAGAGATTGAGTAGATGCTCAGAGATTTGGGAAGCCCTCACAACAAGAAGCTTTTAACCTTTTAGACTTGGTCAAGTTATGGTTCTGCATCATTGTTAACTATCCAAGCATTATCTAAAGCTATTGACTAGCCTCGTTATTAGCATACAGTCGGCCAACTAGCCAGCTAACGTTGCCATATTAAGCTTTAGTTATTGTCGTTGCCTAACTTTCCAAAATGTTCTAAATAATGGTCTCGTTTTTGTTCTATTAATAGTGCTTTGGAGGTAGGAAGCATGATTGGAGATTTGGATGTCAACTGGTATAAGTGTGAATCATATATAACTAGTACCAGTATGGGACGTACCAGCCGCATAGATTTGAGTTCCCAGTGATTGTTCTAAGATATCTTATTGCTCTCTAGAGAGTGTTCAAAAGTTGACAGGCTTTTAGTTGTACTGTAAGCCATATATATATATTATGGCACCATAAGTCTTTTGATTGCATGTATTGGACACATGAATGTGTTGACTGAGAATGAATAAACGCTTAATAGTATTGTTTGCTGTTGGCATTGGTTCCGTAAACGTGCCAAAATCTAATGTTATAATAGAAGCTGTTTTCCCAGCATATATTCGCTCAAACTTTCAACTTTCAGCTGATTGTCTTGATCTGTCAACGATTGCGTAGGTATAAAACCATAGATATTTCTCTTCCGTGTAAATTGTTGGAACAAAAAAATGAAAAAAGACACAGTTTGAAAGGTGATAGGTAATTCTTTTTTTTTTTAACACTGGGGTTTGATCATTCACAGTGTCATTTGACTCAAGTTATTACTATAGCAGTTTGCTGTATGTACAACCTTGACAGCAACAAGTATATATAAGAAACTCAATAGCAATACACAGTCATGCCACTACTGTGCAACTTGTTCTACTGATTGATAATGGGAATGGGTTCACTAAAATTTGATTCACGTTAGAACGGTAAAGGCCTGCCGGGCGTCATTTCGGTTGGCCAAATGTCAGCAGTGAACGCTTCGGAAGTCCTAAATCCCAGAACCATGGGATATTTGCCGTGCTTTTCAACTTTATTTGAAACTCAATTCTACTGGCTTCCAAAGCGCAATGTCGGAAACAGCCAAATAGATAGAGTCAGTTAGCAACAATGGATTCAAATGGATTCAGGAATAAATTATCGAGTGCTTTTGAAATACGTAACTATCGCGCTTACAAATAATTAATCAAATGACTATTCACATGGTTATATTAGAAATTATAGATTAAGCAGTTATAAACCATACCAAATGGTAACTGTTTAAGCACCCCAACGCTTCTCAGCCTCCTTCCAGTTAATAACGTTCCAAATAGCCTTGAAGTAGTCGGCCTTAACATTGTTGTACTGAAGGTAGTAAGCATGCTCCCAGGCGTCAATGCCAACGATAGGAATGTAAGGACCATCGACAATGTCCTGGTTTGGTCTAGTGATAACCTCAAGAGCACCGTTTTCCTTGTTCTTGACAATCCAAGCCCATCCAGAACCCTGAACGCCGGCAAGCTTGGTGTTGACAGTGCTAATAAGCTTGTCCAAACTACCGTAGTTATGAGTAATGGCTTTGCCAAGGGCAGAGTCAGCAGCTGGAGGCTCACCACCACCCTGAGACTTGGGAGCAAGGTTCTTCCAGAAGAGAGAGTGGTTGATGTGGCCACCACCGTGGAATCGAATGGCGGGAGTCAGGTTGATCTGGGCAGCAACGTCACCGTTGGCCTTGGCCTCAGCAAGCTGCTCAATAGCAGTGTTGTAACCGTTGACATAAGTCTGGTGGTGCTTAAGGTAGTGGAGCTAATACACAAAATAGAATGTTAGTCAAATCTAAAACTCATTTATAATAACCAGCTCGTTTAATCAGTCGGGTCTGTTCTTATGTTAACCAAGTTGCAGTATTTCTCAGTATCAATTTCTCTAAGCAACATGTATCTAAAAGAGCAACCATGTATTTCAGTTGGTAATCGCACGTGAGCAGATTCTTGTTCAAAACCTGGTCTTCTTATGAATAATTGGGTATGACGCTTTTGCAAAGAAATGTAGTCGCGGGTAATTGGCCAATAGGGCACGGTATGAAGTTCTCAAATGGGGAATGCAGGTATTTTGAAAAATGTATCATGCTTGATAATGAGATAACGGGAAATAAAAAAAATTCAATTGTTTGTAGAAATTAACAGTTATACAGAGAAACTCAATTGACCAAATCTGAGAAAGTGACTTGAGTGGCGATTGGATATCGATGAAGCCGGGCGTGGTTAACTTCAATTGGAAACTATCGGGATACGTCGAGCCTGAAGAGAACGAGGAGCAATCAATGGCATTAAACTTACCTCATTGATCTGACCAGAGATGAAGGGCTCAAGGGCACCAAAGTCATAATCAAGCTCAGGAAGAGTAGCCTTTCCACGAGCAATGACAGTAGAGTAAGCAGCCCTGTTGGCGGTGGTCGCGAGTCTCAAGGTATTTCGAGCAGCAAGAGAAAAAGACATGTTGAATGTTTAAATATGAGGAGATGTGGATAGTGAGAAAAAAAGAACTAAGGATGAGGAGGCAAAAGAAGAGGAACAAGAGAGAGTGAGACAATGGGAATTGCGCAGTATTTATAATTAAAGACGAGAAGCAAGGATTTGTTTAATGGCAAGCCCGAAATCCGAAATCCATCTTACAACAGTAGTAGTAAAACCCAGCCGCGGCTGACCAACCAACCAGCTGTCGCAAATCCTGCCGGCGACATGTTACAGCGCGTGTAACCGCTTGTTTTAATGCTGTCGCCGGCTCCGCAATTTGGTGCAAAAATCGCAAAATATTACAACAGCTCGGTACTGCTGATAGGCCACCATATTAAAACGCACGTGATCTGTGTGGCTGGAAAGCCCTATTTGGAAAAGCAGGGTAACTCGTTGCCAACCATCGCTACGAGGTGGCACTTAAAAACTTTTCAGGTCCCTGTCTTTCTGCTTTCCTTTTCTCACGATAACGAGTTCGGGAGACGCTTGGCTGGTCAAGCTGGTCAAGTAGGCTGTTCGACTGTCTGAATTGGCGGCAATGAAACAGAGTCAGTCCGTGTGTATGACTTTTGTTGATTAATTGGTATGTTTTTTTCCTCTCTTTTGCTTTAACGCTCTGCACTTCTTCCTGATGATAAAAATATACAGACCTGTTCCGATGATTTAATTATCAATGCGGATAACATATATTGCCTTTTTTAGCTGATCTATATCTAAAGTGCACTTAATGTTTGTTTACATTATATTTATTTTATTATTGAACCTTTATTAACACCAAATTACAGTCTTCTTTTTCAGTTTAGTTGAACAGTTACCTATATAGTCAATTGAATAAAATTCTTTAAAAAAAACATTTACCTACATTTCTACTATTTTAATCACGGACACCAATATCCATGTCGGCACCGGAAAATCGATGGTTTCTATGTCGGGGAGGCAAGTTTGGTGCTGTTGTATCGTTGTTCACTATTTTTTGAGGAATCATTTTATTCAAAATGGATGAGATTTCTGTTTCCGAAAGGGCCATGCTTGTGTGTCTGCTACTAGTGCTGCTACTGTCGTTATGGCTTTTTTCATATTCCATTGTGGAGTGAGAATGCGGCGAGGGAACCGAGAAATTGATTCCCCCTTGTGTATTTCTTAGCGATTGATGGTTGGAAGAATTGAACCTAGGAACACTCTGTGGCCGGTGATGCTTTTCCAAGCTTTCTTGTAGAATTTCCAAACTTTGTAAGCTTTGGAGATTATAGACTCCTGACTCTGGAAATGACCCAGCAATCGTCTCTTTAGAATCAGCATGCAGACTAAAACCTAATTGGGGCATGAAATCCAGGTCTGTGCTTCCACGTTTACTACCAGGTTTGCTGTTTGTGCTGCGATTGCTACTGATCCCTATGCTACTGTTGGTGCTTATTTGAGTGCTGCTGCCGTCGGTCAAGCTGTCATGCAAACCTGGGCTTGACATGCTGTTCGATGATGCTTGTTTTACAGTGGTGTCCACCCCACCTTCAAAAACGCTCCTGGGCCTTGAGGGCATATTGATGGAATTCCTGAGACTAGGCCTTGTGTTGACCGCTGCATCATGATCTAAGTCCTGCAAGTTGATTGAAAGATTGGGAGGTGCGAGGTTACTGGGCTGTGAATACTGGAATGAGCCTATTGATGAAGGCCGGGAGGGATAATCGTCCTTGGTGGCATCACTATTGACACTATTTCTCGTGGTAGTGCTGGTATCGTCTTTGTTGAAGAATTGATCATGTTGGTCGCCAACAGTTCTTCTTCGATTATGATGGGCTAGCGCTCTAAGAGACAACCTTGCCTCTTTTTCTTTACCAATTTCATTAACAGGCAACGACAAGTTCTCACGCTTATGAACCACCAAAGGGGCCGTGTTGGTTGGCTTGAACTGGTCTAGACTAGTGATACTGCTCTTACTAGACAACGTCTGTTGAGCAAGATCTTGTTGGTGATCTTGATATTTTACCATACCACTGACCTCGTGGGTTGTAGAAAACGATGAAGATGTAGCTGAAGCCACAGCCATAGAAGTTGCAATAAACGGATCGTCGCTTCCATCAACTGCAAATCCGATTTTAGGAACTTCGCCCAAGTAGTATTTGGACGCATTTTGATCGTTATAATGGGTTCTGCGATGCGATAAGGAGTGGTAAGTGGGAGATAAGAGGGCCGAGTTGCGAGTTATTGGAGCTGTAAGTGGATCATTACCACTTTCACTGAGATGCTGATCATTTCTGTTATAAGTGGGAACGTCCATGTTAGTAGATACGTATAAAGAAGTTCGAGGCACAGTTTGTTGGTCATAGGGTGACGATGGGTATATAGAATGATTAGAATACATGTTTTCTCCATTGGAATGTGTGTTATCCAAATCATGAAACATAGGACCTTTGCTCAACATTTTGTAATGTGTAGGCGAAGGAAGCAGACTGCTGTGTGGCAGCATTTGTCCAAAATTTGCAGAAATAGTGTGTCGCAGCCTAGGATACCCAGAGTGAACCGGCGAAGAGTTATCATTAGCATCTCCAAGATACGAAGGATACATTGATAGAGATTCTGTACAGTTAGAAGACGGGGTATCAAGGTTGTCAAGAAAATCGGGGTGGATATCGTCAGCGTTGAATTCCCATTCGTCAAAGATCATAGACTGAGTTTGACGTTGTTGGGCATTACGACCACTGGCCTTGAACAGTGCTGATGAAGAGCTCTGGCTGTCCAGTTTAGTGAATCCAATAGGCGGATACATGGGACTTGGTTGAACACTGCGATCACCATAATAGCTTTCAGCAGCATGGCTAAATTCTGTAAGTTCATGGGTGGGACTATTGGAATATGAAGATTCTACTGTTTTGATGGTGATAAGTGTGTTGTTACTGAATATATTGGCACCAAGTCCACTTTGGCTGTTATTAAATTGAACGGAATCTGTGCTTTTGCTGTGGTTTCTTGCATGTGTTTTGTCATTGAGAGATGTGAAATCAAACATGTCTCCGTTTCGCTTAAAAGTGCTGTTAAGGGCATCAGCAGTTGTTATATCTTTTGTGTCAATCTCGTCAGCGATTTGCTCGTCGTTTGCTTTGGCCAGGATATTTAATCGCCGTTTGGTCGACTTGTTTCGATTAATGCGTTGTAAAGTATGCCCAAGTGACTTCATCTTGCGCACCAATCGTCCATTCTCACTAGGTTTTGCTGTTGAAGTAATGCCTATTTTATTATTGAATGATTCCAATTCATTATCAAGTCCCTTACGTCCACTTGTTAGGTCTATCATTGAAGAATGACGACTGCGAAGGTTCATACCACTGTTGTAGGTACTTAATTCATTGGATTGACTACTTATTTTTCCAGTACTGCCTAATCTGATGTCCCGTTCCTTTTGCTGTTTCGGTAACGATGGGTTGTGTAAAGTGTCATTTTGACTCATTAACCGATTTGGATTACTGGAAATCTCGTCGACCTCTTGAATTGCGCTCGGTATTTGGCGAAACTGCTCTTCCAGTGGAGCCGGTGGTGGAGATGAAGAGGTGTGTGGAGGCAGTGAAATAGTGCCACTGTCTAGTGTTGAATATCTATAACCAATGAAAGAGTTGTGAGTTCCCAAAATTTTACCAGAAGGATACCGAGCAGTGTTTGAATCTCCGCCAAGAAGTGGTTTTTCTTTTTGTTTGAAGAAGACTGCTGGGATATTGTAGGCAACTTTTGAAACCACGCTACTTAAAAATCCATTTTGCGGTTGTTGGGTTCTGTTAGGCGTTTCCTTCACATCGATGATATTGTTGGCCAGTGTTGCTTCAGTGTCCCTGTGTTGATACGTAACACTACTAGTATTTCTGTGGTGACTATTCAGATTGAATCTCCAAGGAGATGTGCCTGAAGCAGTAGCGGTTGCAGATGAGCTACTTGCTGTTTTTGAACTAGCATAATTGGCGTTGACATCTCTGATTATGATGGTGTGGATAATTTGAAATGCAATTGAAATACCTTGGACTATCATAGCAATGATCCAGAAAACAAAGCAGGCCAGTTCAATATTCAGAATCTTTTTGGTCATTGTGAGGGTGGGAGAAGATGCATCATCTTGGTTTGAAGTTCCAGAGTGGAATTTTTCCAAAAGCAGTAATCGTTGCGACAACCAATAAATTCCAAAAGCTGCGGTACCGGTAATTGGTATGAAATTAACTACTGAAGTTGAAATGACAGATTTTAGGGAAGTCATTTTGTTAGCAGCTCGGAAACCTGTATAGGATCCTGAGCCAAAGGCAGTTGCGGATGGGGTAGTAGGAGTCGCAGGAGCTGGCGACGTAAATCCAGAAACCATTGAATTGCCAGTATGTTGTTTCAAACGATCTGAAGATGATTGTGGCTTGGCATTTTGCTGTGATGAAATGTAAGGATATGCAATATCTGTTGAGAATCTGAATACAATGCTGAGTATTAAGAAAACTATTGTTGCAGTTGCTCCTGTCCGTACATGTTGAAGGGTTGGAATTGATGAGCCGTAGCTATAGTGAGTACCAAGAAGATATACTGCAATGGAAGTGACTGGAATCGGCGAAATCATGAACATCGCCAAAGATAATGCCTCTGTTTTTTTGGAAAAATATACATTGTTGACGACAAAATTGGTGATTGATCGGTTTCGAATATGGCCGCGAGAGAAGGACGGTTGTTTGGTATGACTTCCACCAGAATTTGTGTTTTTGCTGCCAAAGACAAACTGTGAAAGACTAGACGGTTTATACATTGTGATTCACTGAGATGAGTCTTGAGTTGTCGGTGATTGTAAGAGATGATGGGAAGAAGGATGAAAGGGATTAATGGTGAAATGGACAATTTCTTGACAATTTTTTTGTTGTTGATCAAACTAACTTTTTGATGAAATTAACGTAATTATGCCTCTTCCAAGCCAATGATTTCTTTTAAAGATATTCTGGAAATTAATGTAATAATCCCAGATTGTTCTTAAAGAAACGAGTATAGAAATTGAAAAGCTATTTTAATTTTTTGAATATTATTTCAGGAAAGAAGAATTGAAAAGGGCCATTGGGTATTTTATACCCAATTTTTAATCATGATATTGGAACTAATTAGGTTAGTTATCCAATGTTGACAGTAATTAAGCAATAATAAAAGAGTGTATCTAACAAATTTATAAACTAATTGCTTGTTTTAGCGGAATGATTGACAAATACTCAAGCTCATACAATAAACCAGGTAATAATGATAATATCGAGCATATTAATAGATGTGGGCTTGGAGAATAATCTGCATCAATGTGGTCAGGTATAAAATTGGGAGTATTTACCAGTTTGACAAGCTTATTGTTTCTTGACTGAGCATGTCAATCTTGAAAGATATTTGCATGAATGGGTATATATTATTTCTGAATGACAGTGGAAATGCGATTATATTGATTCACTGTTTGAAAGCATTGTTGATATCAGTATCGTGTGACCGATGGGTTCAATCTCTTACAGTTTGATTGAATATGGCATTTTCTTTCAAAAAGGATATATATGAGAATTGTAAACTTTCTGTGAACGTATGATGAGACAATGGCTCTCATAAGCTGGGCCAGTTACAGATGCATACTATTATACATACAGAGTTTAATCACATGACCTATAACAATGATGACAAATACGTGACAAGTTATTTCATAATACCTAAAAGTCCTGTGGTTGTCTACTCGCCGCATTACAGGCCAGGTAACAAGCCGTCCGGATGCAGCTCAACAAAAGCAACAGCACACAGTGCAAGGCGGAGTATAGAGTCACAGCTACACAGACGGAGAGGGGTTTCAGTTGCTGCGCTTCTTCCAGCACCCAAGCTTGAAAGTCTCGGGCCAAAATCACACAAACGACTTTGAAACCAAAACTACGACTAGCTGATTATCTTGAGCGTTGCAGCAGGTCTAACTTTAGAAACAGCATGCATATACGTGGAAAAAACAAGGTGAGCCAAAGGAATAGCCATGAGTAGCTGGACCCATGTATTAGGTACTAGGCTAGACACACTATTAAGACAGCCAAGCATATGTATTCATTCAGTTTATTATTACATACGGTCATGGAAGCTTTGAATTCTGATAGCTCAGAAAGCAGAAAGCAGAAAGCAGAAACACTGGGTTAAATGTCGCACGGGCGGCAGCTTGCTGTGGAGATAGCGGCTCCACGTGACACATGTATTACAAGTGTGTTGCACAGGCCAGCACAGTTGTCATAGGCCGTAAGGGGTGGCTGATGTCATCGGACGGACCTAAAGACAGAAGGCACACGTTTTATAGGACGTAAATGATTGGGTTTGGGCTGGCTATTTGGCTATTTGGGTCCGCGCAAGAGTTTGCTGAGAACGAGCTGGAGAATCCAATCCGCTTGTTAATAGGCAGTGACGACTACACTGTCTGTCACTCTGGGAATCCCGGGGCGGGGACTCATGCACGAATCTTACTGTATACAGACAATGGGGAACAGAAAATATATACATGATGGAGAGTATAATTTCCATGGCCATATTGCTGGGTGTATTATATATCATGTGTAGATATACAGCATTTTCAAGTAAATACAGTTCTGGTTATCATCGCTGGTCCAGATATCGCTCATAATCTATCTACTAGTCAAATAATATGGAGCTTTTCTGTGGATGGGTTGCGTACCGCTTCCGTACAGCCCTCCCTTGTGCAGTCCTTCTCTCTTGCTTCTCACTCTCTCCAACCCTTTTTTTTTTTTTTTTTTTTCCTTTCCTTTCCTTCCTTCTTTTTTCCAAGCTTTTTTTCTCTCCTTTTTTCGATCCATTTTTCAAATCCGTTTCATCTTATGTTCACTCGTAACTCATTTCTCAATTCATCACACCTCCAAACCTTTTTTGCCTGCTCCTCCGGGATTTAACTAAACAAGTTTCATTGCCCTAGACTTGGTCTACGTTTTAACTCAAAGTTTGTCCAGCTGTCGTTGCCAGTTTTTCACCTCCACTTGACGTCTGAAAGAAACCCCCCTCATGAACTAGATAGTTTTTCGTCTTTTGCTTTTCTGCTGCTTCAAAGTCTCTTCTGTATACTGCTGTCCAATTATCTCACTCCTCCAGCTCAAAGATCGTCTTCCCAATGTCTTCCTTGGCTGAGTACAACAAGATCTCGGTCAACAACCGATCAACAAACTCCTCGACTTCTACGCTCTCAAGAATGCTAGACGCTTCTCATAATCATAATCCCCATCCAACATCTTCTGTGGTACGTTGATGATTAATGCTAACCCCTTGTGATTCGTTCATATTCTAACCGTCTCTTGACCTTTGTGTTTATTTCAGCATAACTCGGCTCAATTCGATCGACCCGCTCCTGGATCTCCAAGATATCCAACCGCTGCTGTACCATCCTCTTCCTCAACTTCATCCAACCCAGTACTTGTGACTTCAAACTCTACTACGTCCTCCTCCTCCTCTTCGTCCTTTACCCTTCCTGATTCCTCCATTTTATCAAATTCAACATCTACGAGCAAGCCCGAGTCCTCGTCCTCGTATTCTCCTTTAGTTCCTCAAGCAGTGACTACTGATTCCAACGACCTCCCAACCTTATCCAGAGGCTCATCTTCTGCCAATGTCTCTTCCCGAAAGTCTCTTGTCCCTGCTGCTGCTTTGAACGTGGTTTTAACGTCAAACTCAACATCCTCCTCTTCTTCTTTTGCATCGGCTAAACAATATCCATTGAGGTCTCCCGCTGACCCCTCATTTGACTCTGCCGCACCATCTTTGAACTTTGATCAAACTTATCCGGATTCATACTCATCCAACCAAAGCAGCGCTATCCATATCGGTGGAAACTTTCAAAATGGTCGCTTTGATAATCCTAGCAGTGTGGAAGCTTCTCCGGTTGATTCTTTTGGCACGGACTCCTTTCCCGCCTACCAGCCAGACACAAGTTTCACTGATCCTGCCGACTCTGACACTTTAAACTTGAAGAACTTGAACTTGAAATTGAATGACGTCGAAAGCTCCACCGCCTCTAAGAAAGATATCCCAACGGATACCACCGCCAACACCAAGGATGCTACCGCCGTGTTCAATTCCGCGAAACAGACTGCTGCCAAGGTGCCTTACTCATCCCCGGGTGCCGCAAGTGCCGCATCCGGAATAGCACCATCTATCCCGATACCCATTGCTGTCAACCATGATGGTGCTTACCGAGGTCACGTGCCTTCGTCTGTAGACTCAAACAGTGATGTCCCATTGCCCTATTCCGGTCCTCCAAATGGTGTTACCGGACGTCCTTTTTCTTCTAGCTACGGCGCTAATGGCGTAACTCCTCGTTCGGTTCCAGGTAGCCCTTCCGTCGGTCCCATTGGCGGAACCCCGGCTTCCTTACCTTCTCAGCAACAGTCTTCCCACCCCAAAACTCCTTCCCGAACCCATTCTACTTTAGGTCTGTTTAAAAACCGACGAAACCGTGGTGACTCTACTGCCAGCCAAAACTCTATTATTTCAAACTCGGACTCGCAGTCTAGTACCGGCACGTCTGGAGGTATTAGAAGCTCTCATTCTTCAATGGCTGACCTCAAGCGTTTTTTCCAAAAACCTTGGAAAAATAACGCACACAACTTTAATGATCCAGTCAATATCCCTGCACTTAAGTCACCCTTTGATAGAGATCCCGATGTACCACCAGGCCCATCTTCTCCTCGTCTTAAGAGCGCGAGTGAACCCAAGCCTAAACGTTCCTCTTCATTTTTAAGTAGCAGCAAGGACTCATCCTCATCGTCCAGTACCAGCAGCTCCCTCTACGAGCACCAGAATGTCAAGAAATCTCTTACTAAAAGCTACGGTAAATTAGGCAAAGCTCTTGGTGAAGGTGCTGGCGGTAATGTGAGATTGGTGTCCGGCAAGAATGGCCGTATCTTTGCTGTCAAGGAGTTCCGTCAAAAGGCTTCTTATGAAAGCGCCCGCGACTACTCTAAGAAGGTTACTGGTGAATACTGTATTGGTTTGACCTTGAGACATCCCAATATTATTGAGACTGTTGACATTATCTACGAAACTGACAAGATTTATCAGGTTATGGAGTATTGTGAATACGACCTGTTCGCCATTGTCATGTCTGGAAAGATGGCCCGTGACGAGGTATACTGTGCCTTCAAGCAACTTATCAGTGGTGTCAAGTATATGCATGACAGCGGTCTCGCACACCGTGATTTGAAGCTTGATAACTGTGTTATTAATGAGCAAGGTACTCTCAAGATTATTGATTTTGGATCTGCCGTGGTTTTCAAGTACCCACAAACCGACAAGATTCATCAAGCCATGGGAGTTGTTGGATCCGATCCTTACCTTGCTCCTGAAGTTGTTACTAATTTGAAGTACGACCCAAGACCCGTTGATGTCTGGTCTGCTGCAATTGTATTCTGCTGCATGCTCATGCGCAAGTTCCCATGGAAATCTCCTCGCACTAGTGACAATTCATACAAACAGTTTTCTGCTGGTATGGAGGCAATGAAGCGAGAGGAGGCGGAGCTTGCGGCCAAGAATGCCTCTGATTCTGGAATCAATGCTGGAGGACCCAAAGTTCCACTTCCTAATGGCCATGAAAGTGCCACTGCTGCTGTTCTTTCTAGCCATGTCGCATCTGGCCCTACCCGTTTATTGAAGAACTTGCCTTCTGAGACACACCCCCTGATTCTCAAGATGCTTGACACCAACCCACTTACCCGATGTTCAATTCTTGATGTTTGGAACGAGGATTGGTTTAAGAATGTCTTGTACTGCACAGTAAAGGATGGACGCTTGTGCAGGGCAAGTAATCACACACATACCAACGTTGACTTTGAGGATGCCCACATTGCAACTTTGGAAAAGAAGAATAAGAAGAAGAAGGATAAGGAAAAGTTGTGGTGAGCAGGCTAAGGTGTGAGTTATAGACAGTTGAACTAGAAGAATGTGGAAGCAGTGAAACTATTCACCATATGTCATTGATACGAGTGAGAATGTACCCACGTCTTTTCAGTTTGTTATATTTAAGTTTTTTCCTCTATTATTATTTAGCTTTCCGGTATATATTTTTGAGCTATTCGTATACTACAATACCCACTTGACACCAGTATTGATGACAGTGCACTGATTGTGTACCCTTTTTGTATTTATCTAACTATTGAAAAAATGTATATCAGATGAAATCAACACTTTAAATAGTACTAAATTCGTAATCATTTGGCCATCCACTTGTACTGCTACTGCTATTCGTTTTTTCTCCAGCCTTGGAAACTGGTAAACCATAACTAGTTGATCGCAGTTGGAACAAATGTTCCGGGTATGTTGAGGATCTTACTGTCCAAGGAATTGCTCACCTCGACCAGATATTTCTCAAATAGGCAATGTGGCGAGACTTTTTGATGACAACTTACATTACATGATGATCACCCTGTAACTTGTGAAAAATCACATCACCATCGGTCAATCATCACCTTTTTCGTTTTTTTCACCCCATCTGACCACCTCCAGTTTCCATATAAACACGACAGTTTCCACACTGCTTCATACACTTTGTTTCCATTTTCCCTTTCAAGGTGGCAGTTTGCTCTTTTTTTATTCCTTCCTGTTTGTAGAATTCTCCTAATTTTCACAGAAATCATAGATTTCGCAAAAGTTAATCTCAAACCTTACCCCCAACTAGCAACATTCACAACAACATACTGGAATACACCATGTTTTCGTCATTGATTGGCTCAAGTAAAGAAAAGCAACTTGAATTTACTTCTGAGGATGCAGCCGCCATCTTCTCCAAAATTCAGCCTAGACTCCAGTCTAAACTTGCGTCATCAAGTGCTAGCATCGCCAGCACCTCATCCACTACATCTGATGCAAGCTTTGCTTCTGCAAATTCCTTTTATATCACATCAAGCGGCAAGGGTGTTGTTACCAGTGACTTCATCCAGAGTCAAGTCGAGAAGATTCTTTCTGGATCCTCTTCTGACGTTAGACGAATCACTCTTGCCGATATTTCAGACAAATTGGATCTAGACAAGTCAACAGTCCAATCTTATGTTGAAACTACTGCTCTCAAACAAAGCATCTATCAATCCAACGGCGTTTATTTTACAAGGTAATTGTTGATTTTGATAGTCTATTCCGGCTGTTTACTAACAACCCCCTTTTCTTTAGCTCCGAACTTGACCGCATTGCTTCTTCCTTAAAGGCATCTATCACCGAACAGCCTTACGTTCTTTCAGTGAAATTTGGCATTTCAGAAGAAATCGACCCAACCCTCGTCAAACGTGTCACCGAATCGGTCAACCACTCCACTGACTGGGATGACCGCATTTTGTCTCTTCACGGTCCACAGTCTGAAACCTATTTGATTTCTGAAAAGAAGCTTCTCTTCGCTCAAGAGCAATTGAAGGAATGGATTTTGGCTCAAGACGAACCCTTTACCTTATCTTCAATTGCCGTCTCCAACAACCCCTCCCCATTACTTTCTGATTCCAAGCTTCGTCAAATAGTCGTTAAGAATTTTGTTCCCTATTTTGTTGAATACAAAGATGCTGATGGAAAACTGGCCAATGTCTCATCCGGAGCCGTTTTGTCAGATTCAGATATTATTTCTCTTTTTGCACCCTCGTCTAACTTATCGCTTTCAGACTTTCAATTCATTCCCGAGAGATACCAAAAGAAGCTCCAGCAACAGTACATTGATTCTCTTAAGAGTAACGGTGTTATTGGTAAGTCTATTGAAGAAAATTTACAACTCCCTTCTATTATCCCTGAACCTTTTGAGATTGATACCATTGATGACGTTAAGCCCGATAGCCATAATGATTATGATACCCCCGATCAAGTTGATCCCATTCCTTCTACTGTGGCTGACCCAGGTGAGAAGGAACCAGAAGTTGAAGTCACAGACTTTGAGAAAATACCAAAAGTTGAAAACGCTTCAGAAGTTGAAGAAGTTCCTGAAGTCCCAGAGGTTGAGAATACTTCAGAAGTTAAAGAAGTTGAAGAAGTTACCGAGATTCCAGAGGTTGAGAATATTCCAGAAGTTAAAGAAGTTTCGAATGTCCCAGATATTGAGACTACTCTGGAAGTTAAGGAAGTTCCACAGATTAAGGCATCCTCAGAAATCAAGGCCCCAATTGTTGAAAAAACTTTTGAGGGTCCTGTTGAAGAACCTATCGAGGAGATTCCCCTTACAGAGCCAACTTTTCCAACACTGGCTTCAACTTCGAACTCCTCCTCGCTAAGTGTTATTAGTGAAAATGGCTCTGTTTCTCCAAATTCCAATAGTATTTCTACACCCCAATCTCCGGTATCAACTCATTCCATTGATCAAGTTTCATATAAACCTTTCAACGCCCGGCAACGGTCTTTTTCACATCCTTCTATTTCTCTGTCATCCCCACCATCACACCCTGTCATTGAACCTATTCATGGTGCTCCAATAGCATCTCTACCATCTGATGCTGTTGTTGACCAGACACCACATGAATTGGTTTCTTCACCTCACACTTCTCCTTCCAGAGGAATGTCTTTTAAATTTTTTCACAGACAACATCGTAATTCGCATGGATCACCTAACTCTGTTTCCCCTACAACATCTTCTACTTTTTTCTCTCACATTTCCACCAATAAAAGTTCTCCAACACCTGTCAAGAGATCAAAATCACTTGGCCCTCCTCAGATTTCGACCGAACATACAATGGCTTTGGTGGTTTCAGGAAAGAAGCATAAAATGCCAAATTTGAATAATTTATTACACTTTAAAGACGTGAAAGCTTTTAAGAAGCTGGAGAAGCTTGAAAAATTGGAGTTTTGGAAACATTGATCAATATTAATTATTATGGTGACGTCTCAATTATTATTCTCTAACTGCACTTTTTTTCCTTTTTTTTTACAGTAGTTTTCGTTTTGTGATACTAATTCCCTTTTAAACTTACACATCTCCGATGTTTCTGCTATTTTCATTTATTGGCTTGTTTTTTATGTTTACCATGTTATGTTTCCTTGTTTATGTTTTGGTACGATTGATGTCAATATTTTATGTTTACCTTTTTTCGCTTTTATGATCCCAATAACTTTCTTGGGTATTTCAGAGCCAAACTATTCTTAACTGCTTAACCAGGAAGTAATAGAATCACATGTTTTCTATTTTGGTTTTGGCAGTTCTTGAGAATAGCGAACCAATGAAATACATGAAAATTAGAAAAAGAAACATATATTTGGAACATGAACAAAGGAAGACTAAATCAAACCATTTGAAAAATGCAGAATCACGAGACTTGTGAGGTTAATTTGTTAAATCTTTTTTATAGAACCTTCCGAGTTTACAAAAACTGGCGTGATCGATGTTCCCACTTTCTTGACTAAATCTCTCGGATCAGCTGATTCTTACATTTTGCTTGCAGACAATATTGTACTACCTTCATACCCAGTTCACATTGCCCAGGAAATAATTTCGACAATCCAGGAACAAGGATGGGTAGATCTTCGTGAGGTTGTATTTGTTGGTTTCAACAGTTCTGCTTCCGAAGGTGCTGACAGGAAAACTTTGTATAGAAAGTACATTCTCCCAAAGGTGCTTGAGCTGATTGAAGAAAAACAAACTCCAGTCACTAATGTTTATAGCGAAGCAGATATTACTAACAAGCTTACAAAGACAAAGAAGTCCAAATCATCTTCCATCGACGCAATTCCTCTTTATATTCTTACTGTTACACTTTATAACTCTGTTGAATCTGTTTTGAGCTCCAAGTATGTCATCCCCTTGGCTGCTAATGAGGCTGACAAGATTAGGCGTAACCAAGAGGCCATTGATGATTTGGTTCTTTCCTACCAACAGAAATATGAGCGTGGTGAAGAAAATGAATTTACTAGCGATCTTATTTCAACTTTAGATCAATTCAACGCTGCTACCAAGCTGGATAACAAGAGGGCTGTCAGTTTTACCCAGGACTCACAATTCACTTCTTTTGTTTCTGCACTTGCTAATGCTCATGTTTCTTTGATCTCTGCTTCTGATCTTCTTCGTCGCCTTGTATCAGAGTTCCTTCCTGCTTTGAAGTCTACTTATGAAGCCCATATTGCTGCCAATGCTACTGCTCTTATTCAAAACGAGTTTATTGACAAATTGTACCCAGTTCTTCTTTCTGTCAGAGCAATTTTTGACATTGAAAAGACTGATTTCAAGACCGCGTCTTCCTTTTATGATGACTTCTTTGCAGGTTTGGAGGAGGACATGATTCTTGCAAAGAACTTGGTTTCTTCCGAGGATCCCAGATCAGTTTCCCCTGAACAAATGGAACACCTTGTTGTTGAGAAGATTAGAAGCGTTGGTCAAGAAAAGCAGTCCATTTTGGCAAAGGCAACTTCTTCTGCGCCCTCTGAGTCCAAGGTTGAATATTCTGAATCCGAAATTTCCAAGACTGCGTTTTCACGTTGGGAGCTGATTGTGAGCTCTATTGAATCCCAAATTCGTAACATTATTTCTAATGCCTCTGATCCAGTTGAAAAGAACGATGTTCTTCAACTTTCGTTCCTTGTTTGTATTGTGGTATACGACAAGCTTTTGTATCACGGTTCTTTGGAGCATGTTGTTGGAGCTTTGAGTGTTAGCCCTTCCGCTACTGTCAAAGTAACGAAATTTCTGGAAAAGAGAGCAAATGTCGATGACCTTCGTGATATCTTGAAGAAATTGAAGAAGAATAAGCCTGTCGACCTTGCTCTTGCAAATAAATTGGCTGAGTTTGCATTGGGAAGCTTTGAAGGTGTGGAATGGAATGAGAATAAAAAGGATGAAGAGAAGCCTGAGGAAAAGCCCGAAGTTTCTGAGCCTGTGAAGAAGCAGCCAATTGTTGAAGAAGCTGAGCCTGTTGAAGTTAGTGAAGACAAGCCAGTCATTGAAGAAGCTAAGTCTTTCCGGGAAGTTGACGAAGAAAAGCCAACTATTGAAGAAGCTGAATCTCAGGAAGTAAGCGAAGAAAAGCCAACTGTTGAAGAAGCTGAACCTGTTGAGGTTAGTGACGAGCCAGTCATCGAAAAAGCTGAACCTGTTGAGGTTAGTGAAGACAAGCCAGTCATTGAGGAAGCTGAATCTCAGGAAGTTAACGAAGAAAAGACAGGTGTTGAAAAGGCTGAATCTCAGGAAGTAAGCGAAGATAAGCCGACTGCTGAAGAAGCTGAACCTGTTGAGATTAGCGAAGACAAACCAGTCATTGAGGAAGCTGAAACCTTTGCTGAATCTTCCCAGGAAGTTAACAAAGAAAAGCCAACTGCTGAAGAAGCTGAACCTGTTGAGGTTAGTGACGAGCCAGTCATTGAAGAAACTGAGCCAGTCATTAAGCCCAATGCACCTATTGGGGGAGAAAAGCCTGAGTCTACAGAAAAAGTTGATGAGCAAAAAGAAGAGCCCGCTACCCAGAAAGTTGAACACGCTGCCGAAGAGTCGGTTCTTGCTGAAAAAGAGTCTGAACCAGCTGTTGAAGTTCCAATTGAGGAGAAGGTTGATGACCAAATTGTTCTTCAGTTCAACTCTGAGTTACAGGAAGGTGACCTTACCACTAAAAAGATTGATAATGATGGAACACACGCCGAGATCACCAAAACTAGTGCTGACTTTTCAGCTTCCGAACCCGACATCAAATCCTCTGGAATTTCAACCATTGAGCCTGTCTCCAAGCCTGAGATTGTTGCTCAAGAATCCGATACTAAGGAACCAGAGAGCGAAGCTATTGTTGATCAGGAAGAGAAAACTCAAACTTCTAATAATGTTGCTGAAGCCAAACGTGATGATCCGGTTATTGTTGACTTAGTTGCTTCATCTGAGCAATCTTCTGGACCTTCTGGAGATGACTCGATTGAAATTACAGATGTCACACCAGCTTCTAAAGCTGATGGACCAGAAAAGACTGAATCAACTGGTAATATTGAAATAACAAATATTGAGCATTCTGGTACAGTTAAGAATGATTCTGACATTGAAGAGATCCCAGCTCCAACCGAATCTATTCCGGTTATTAACAATAGTACTGAAGAATCAGACCTTTCTCCTGACTCTGCTGCGAAAGACACTACATTGTCTTCTGTTCCTGCTGATACTGAATTAGAAACTGTTGTACAATCTTCTGAGAAAGATGACCAGACTGATGAACTTGATGAAATTTCTGCCAACTCTGACGCTGCTTCAATTGTATCTAACTCCTCTTCAAAGAGCAGCAACGCTAAGAAGAATAAGTCAAAGAAGAACTCTGGAAAGTCATTTAAGCGTAAAGGAAGACGCTAATTCTTTCGGTATATAATGTGGTTTGTGTAATGCATGTAATCATTTATAAATTTCTGTTTTACAAACTGTTACACTCTACAATTCAAATAATAGTCTGATCTTGAAGTAGCTGCCGTACTCCATGCCGCACACATAAGTTACACATAAGTTACACTTTTGTTACATATTTTCAGTAGTAACATAACACGTGATAATTAGGATTAGGGTATTTTGATTACATTTTTTCATTACCAAAACCTCCACGCGCCTGGCATTTACCTAATTATCACCAGTTTCGTGTCACAGTCATTGAGCCAAGTGTTGTCAACAATACATTGATTTGGATCTTGAAAAAAACAATACACACCAACAACGAGAACGCGTTTTCATTTCAATTTTGTCAGCGATTATCATACAGTCCTCATTTTAATCTTTACACGATTTCAGGTTGGATATATTGCAGCGGACTCATATATTCGTTTGATATATCAATTTCCCGCTTATTTCGGATAATTTTTTTTTATCGGTACCGGTAGTTGTGATATCCCAGAAGGTATAATCATTCAATTTGAGCGTGGAAAAGCTACTCCTTAGTTGCTTTCTCTAAAAAAATTGAATATCTACTCGCGTTGATGGCCAATTGAGCATTTGGAAAGTTATTCAGAATAAACAAGTATATTATTCCTAAACAATGTCAATAAATCCATCACAGTACAACCAGGGAATGGGTGGTCAGATAAATCCAAACCAGTTTAATAATACTGGAGGCAATCCTCAACAGCAACCGGGCCAGCAGCAGCAGCAGCAGCCACAGCAACCTGGACCTGGTGGCCAAATCCCAATTCTTGGTCCTCAACAGATTGCACAGTTGCAAGCCAAGTTTCAACAGATTCAGCAGCAGTTTCCAAACGGACCGCCATCACATATTCGTGCTCAAATCGATCATATTAAACGTCAAATTCAGCTTCAGGCTGCTGCACAAGCTCAAGCTCGACAAAGCCAGCTTCAACAACTTCAGCAACAGCAGCAACAACAACAACAACAACAACAACATCACCAATCGCCTAACCAAATACATTCACAATCACCTCCACAACAAAATGTTGTTTTACAACAGCAAATTAACCAGCAAAACCGATTTCCTGGTCAGGCTGGAGTTAACCCAACTTCTTCTTCTCCTGTAATCTCTCAACAGCAACAACAACAAATTCAACATCAAGCTAATGTCAACCCTAATCAACAAAGTGCTCCCCAGCTTCAACCCCAAAGATCGGCTGTTGCTCCTTCAAGATCTAGTGCATCCCCTGAAATGTTAAGACAACAACCCCAGATGATGTCTCAGAACCCAGCACAACAGGGCCCGATTTCTCAAGCACAAGCTTCCCAATTTGCAGCTGCTCAACGTGCTCAGCAGGCTGCCTTTCAAAATCGGGCTCCTAATTCTGCTGCAGTAGTGCCCACTCAAAAACCACCAGTGCAACTCCATCAACAACAACATCCAGCATCTTTACCACCCAATGAACAACAGATTATTCCACAACAATCTGTGGGTCAACCACCAGTTCAGAGCGCGTTGCCTTTACAACAGCCGACTCAACTTAATGAGCCAGAATATTCTACACCTGAGGAGATTCTGGAAGTGCTCCGAGGGTTACCTGAGCCTTCCGAAGATGATTTGGAGACCTTGAATCTGGAGAAGGCTTTGTACAAAGACAGTGTATATGAGCAACACATGGATTATGTACATGATAGATTTAACCGTATCATAAAACGCAAGCGTTCCGAGCTCCAATATTACACACAGGTTTTGGGTGTTAGACAGAGCCAGCCCGGTGCTCTTTTCCATGGAGGATACTCAGGATATGGAAATGGATGGACTTATAACAAGTTTGATGTGGACATTATATACCCTCGCAAACGAAAGCGCAATAATCGCCAATCAGATGAGATTAACATTTCTGCCCAACAGCTCGCTACAATTGCAAAAGCGCCTGAAATTCTTGTTCCAATTCGTTTGGATGTTGAAAAAGAAAAATACCGGCTAAGAGATACTTTTACTTGGAATCTGAAAGAACAGTGTGTGCCTGTTAATCTTTTTGCAGAAAGCTTGGTCGAGGATTACATGCTTCCTCTCTCTCTAGCTCCAACTGTGGCATCTTCCATTGTTGAACAGATTAAGGATTACATCCCTCACACATTTGTTGACATTTCTGAGCCAAAATATGCCAACAGTAGTATGTATAGAGATGAGGACATGCGAATTATTATCAAGCTTGATATTACCGTTGGACAGCACAACTTGGTAGATCAATTTGAGTGGGATATCAATTGTTCGGAGAACTCACCGGAAGAGTTTGCTGAAGTGATGTGTAAAGAGCTCGGTCTTTCAGGGGAATTTAAGACAGCAATTGCTCATTCTATTCGCGAACAAGCACAGCTGTTTACAAAGTCGTTGTCCCTTGTTCAATACCCCTTTGACGGTACCCCTATTGAAGATGAAGAGATTCGTCGCGAATTCTGCCCGCCGATCATTGACTACATGAGAGGTAAATCCCATCTTAAGGAGTATTCACCAGTATTATTTGAGATTTCAGAACTAGAGTTGGATCGCCAGGATAAAGATAGAGACAGAGATTCTCGTCGCAAGAGACGGCAGGGACGTGCTGGTCGCAGAAATGGTCCAGCATTACCCGATTTCAGAGACCATTTGCGATCATTCCGCACACCTGTTTACTCTACAGTCTTACCAGGTGGCCTTGATCGTAATGTTGAGATCCTACGACGTATAATTGAAGAGGAACGAGCTGAAGAAGATGAAGCCAAGAACAATGGAATGTACCCAGGCTCAGTGAATTCATCTAACTCTTCATTATCTTCTACTCATAGAACAAGAACGATGCATGGAACCCCTATGACTTCTCAAGGATTCTATGATGGCTATACTCCTTCTCCCAAACCTATTGGCAGACCTCCGATTAATAGACATCTTGCTACCGCTTCTAACGTGAACAGTTCTATAGCGTCTCGATATGCATCACCACAGCCAGATTCATACATTGTTACTCTCAAAATCCCAAGACTTCGTCAGTTTTTGGAGCATATTAGACAGACATCGTACCGCTAATCATGCTAGTTGTAAGGTTATATGCAATTAATAAATCTTATAATACTTTTTTTGTTTATTTATTAATACAAATTAAAATGATTTTTTTTTTTGTCATTTCTAGAGTTTAACACAAACTAAATATTAAAACAAAATATCTAAAAACACAAGCAACTATTAAAGTCATTAAATAACGTAGGGTGATCATAATTTTAAAGAGACAAGAGAGAAACGGCCTCGTCAATACCGTTGTGCTTTTCGTTCAACTTGTTCTTGAGGTAAGGAACAACCTCATCAAGAGAAACGTCAATACCCTTGTCAGCATCTTCACCAAGACCAAGCTCTTTGACCTTGACGACACCTTTAACAAATTCTTCCTGACCAAGGATAACAGCAAAGGGGCAGCCAGTCTTTTCGGCAGCCTCAAACTGTTTCTGAGACTTTGGCTTAGTCTTGTACAAGAATTCTGTTTCAATGCCACCTTCCCAAAGAAGCTTTGCGACTTGCATTCGCTCCTTCAAGAAACCATCCCACTGAGGGCCACCACCAAAAGCCATGATGAAGACTTGAGTAGATGTGGGTCTGACCTTTTCGATCAAACCTTCACGAGCCTTGATTAAACTGAAGAGTCGCTCAACACCAAAGGAAACACCAACACAGGGAATAGATGCGTTCTTCTTTGAGGAACCAGCAAACATGCCGACCAAGTTATCGTATCGTCCACCAGCTAAAATAGAACCGACACCGACATTTTCACTGTTATCATCATCATCAAGATCCTTGCTCTTCTTCTTATCCTTCTTGGAAGTCTTAGCAGGTGCCTGTTCAGTTTCAGGCTTTGGTGGGGGAGCGGAGGCAGCAGTGACAGCCTCATAAATAAGGCCAGTGTAGTAGTCAAGACCACGGGCAAGAGAGAGGTCAAAAGAAAGGTAATCGGCAATGTTGTAAGCAGTCAAATAACCGTAAATGGTCTCCATATCTTTGATACCAGCAGCAGCGGAAGCATTAGCCAAGAGTTCACTATCAGCAGAAAGCTTATCAAGAACTTCCTTAAAAGTGCCCTTAATTCTGACGTATTCACCGATCTTATCAGCAACAGCTTCAGGCTGGTTCTTCTCAACAACCATCTCCTTCTTCACCTCTTCCCAAGGCAACTTGTCAAGCTTATCAACGGCAGAAGAAACCTTTCTGATATCCTCCTCCTTGACACCGCATAGTTGAAACAAACCATCCAAAATCTTTCTGTGGTTAACCTTGACGGTAAAATCCTTGATGTTTAAAGCGGTCAAACCCTCGACGGCAATTGATAAAATTTCGGCATCTGGGACCATAGATTCGAAATCACCAGCAATGTCGAAATCGCACTGGTAAAATTCTCTCATACGGCCCTTGGTCATAGCAGGCTGATCACGTCTGTAAACCTTGGCAATGTGGTATCTCTTGATCTGCTGGATTCCGTTCATGGCAACGAATCTGGCGAATGGAACAGTCAAATCGTATCTCAAAGAGGTCAATTCACCGCCCTGGTCTTCCAGATTGTAAATGAGCTTGGAATCTTCACCGTACTTACCACTCAGGATCTCTCTAAGCTCAAAAACAGGAGTGTCGATAGTAACACCACCGTGACGCTTGAAGACCTTGGAGATGGTGTCGAAGACGGCGGTTCTGAGAATCATATCTTTGTCAGCCCAATCCTTTGTACCCTTGGGGGTTTTCAAGGTAAACTGGGGAGCCTTTTCCTTCTTGTTGGCCTTCTTCGCCTGCTCAACAGGAGCAGAAGGGGCCTTGGTAGCTGGGACAGCGGTAGATTCTGACATTGTTGAATATGCTTTTTGATTTACAATACCAAAAAAAGAGCTTTGGGTATAAGATGAGACTCGATATTTAAAAGCAGCAGACAAGAAAGATGATCTGACGCAGAAAGACATGCAGAAGCAAAAACCAACGGTACTGGGGTCTTATGAGTAACCTGCCATACACAACTCTTTTGGCATACACCGAAGCAAAAAATTTAGAGGTGACTCAATTGAAAGCTGCGGTGACATGTCACCGTCTGTCATAACACGTGCTGAAATGTCACACAATTGAAGGCTAGTTTGTAGGCCGGGTAATGTTCCCCAGCCTTTCTTGGGCGCGCCTGGGAATAGCGCGCGCTCAGTTTTAACCTGTACACGCTCGGAGGTAAAGCTAAAATGATAGTCACCATCACCTCCATTGCCATCTGCACTCTAGTGCTCATTACCACCAACAGACGGACTTTGAACAACATTGACGACTGCTTGGAGTCCTTCAAGTCCATTCCCCAAAAAATAGAGCAGCTTCCAAGTCAGATCGAACGACTTCGGCCCAAGTTTAGTCTAAAACTGAAGCTCAACGTGAAAGCTAAGGCAGGACAGTCCACTTTCAGGCGATTTGTCAATAAACGAAAGGTTTTATTTTTCAGAAAGAAACAGCCTCCTCGCATCTTGAACTAGGTTTGTATTTAAACCAGCTCAGTTACTATATTCTTGCATTTCCGGATACCAACCACATCATCAATAAATACATTTCACCACAGCCTTCAAATTCCAACTAGCATATACATATCACTCACTCTTCACAATGGAAAACATTGGCGATCTTATTCGCATGGTTACGCGAGGATTCTACGATGTCCGCAGTGTTTTAATCATGGATGCCCTGCTAATTCATAAGGTGTAAGTGATTTGTATTGAAGACCTTTTTACGCGCTTTGAAAACAAATATTCTAACAGTTGAGGGTGGTACTAGATTAACTGACGACGATATGAAACAGATGCTGGATATCCAGCAGAAAGAAATTAGAGGTCTGTGCTCGAAATTAAAAGACGACCATTTATTAAAGGAGTATGTACTACATGAATGGAATCTACAAGCATTATGATAAAATATGGAGCCTACTCGTTTTCAGAAAATGAAAGCCACGAGGCATGATATAAAAAAAAAAAACTTGACATCAGATATATCTACGTTTTTTGTTTTTTGTTTTTTGTTTTTTGTTTTTTGTTTTTTGTTTATATTGTTTATCTCTAACGCTTTTGGGTTTATTTCACATGAGCTTGTGTGTGGCTGGCTCTTTTTATTATTTTGCATAACTTTAGTCACATTCAGAAAGAAGAAGGAAACACCTATCGACCAGTTACAAAGACGTATTATTATATCAGATATACGGAAGCGGTTGATGCTATTAAGTGGAAAGTTCATCAAACGGCAAAAAATCTTTCAGACGAGATTACGGCGGTATGTTCTACACTTTGTTTATTTCCATAGAATTGTTCAGCCATGCCATTTCTACCTAGTTATCCACTTGACCCCACTCCACCCTCTCCAAATCTTATATTCGTTTGGATGTTTTTTTTTTCGATTTAGTTTACTAATGTTAGACTCTTGATATAGGAAGCATATCCACAAGGCTACCTTTGTCCTCAATGTGGCGAACGTTATACATCTTTAGATGCCGTTGCGCTAGCGAATGAGTTGGGAGAGTTCATCTGCTCTATTTGTGGAGAAATTCTTCAAGAGGATGATACAAGTGATGAGAGTAAGGCAAACCAAGCTAAACAAGCTCGACTTATGAGCCAATTACATCCAATTATTGATACATTGCGTAAGATTGATGACACTTTTATTCAGGATAACACATTCGAGTCTAGTTTAAGTGAAGCTAGGCCACCGCCTACACGCGTCTCTCAATTTTCCAATGGTTTCAATAATGGTGCTAATGGCCATTTTGAAAATAATATGAATGGTCTCAAGAATTACGGCAATAATTCCACCGCTTCTCTTGTCGCTGGAAACACTAATTCTTCACTTCATGTCAGTATCACTTCACAAACAGAAGCCGCTGCTCAGGAACAACTGGCTCAAGAAGCCAGGGCCAAAGCTCTTGCTCAAAATGCTTTACCCACATGGCACGTGGAAAGTACTGTTGGCAAATCCATGTATGCAGGCTCTGATGATATTGGCCCAGGAGCGACTCCTAATGGTGATTCCACTGCTGCTACGGCTTCTGTCAAAGAAGAAAAGGATGCCATTAGGCCTATTTCTAATGCCAGACTCAATGGCCCCAGTGCTGGTGATGACGCAGATAATATTAACGCGTATTTCGCCAAGCTCCAACAGAATCAGCAAGAGGACGAAGATGAAGAAGAAGAGGATGAAGAGGATGATGATGACGATGCCGAGTTTGAGGATGTGGTTCCAGAAGTTACCAAGACAACTAATGATGATAATGATGATGATGATGACGACGATGATGATGATGATGAGGAGTTTGAAGATGTTTGATTGAATATTACACATACAAACATTATACTGTTGTTTATCTTTCATGTTTACTGCATCTTATTATCATAGTCATTGTATATTATATATTACATAAATTTCATATAATGAAATTAATCATTCAATTGACAATCTGTGGTCAAAACCAAGCCAAATGTACAGATTTACCAAACCCAATAAATTAGATAACCGACATCAGTAGAGTTTATTTAAACTTTCTTTCAACAATTTCGCTACCAAACTCTTCGTATTCTTGCTTAGAAATCCACATTTGTTCATAATGGCCCAAGCTGGCAAGAATTGAAGCACCAGTCCAGACTGTGAGACGCTGAGGTATTGGGCTGCTTTGTTGCAAAATTCTAACAGGGATTGCAGGATAAACCGACGCCAAGTCTGAATTCAATCGGTCAGCAAAGCCCTTCAGCAAGGTAGTACCACCAGAAATAATCACGTTATTCAACAAGATCTTGACAGTTTCATGAGGAAGATCAGCTTTAGAAAGACTTTGAATAATCAAGTCAGAAAGGCCTACTGATCCCTCGGGTAATGAGACACCGGGTAAGGGGTATTGAAAAGGTTTGAACAACGATTCGGTGGTAACAATTCGTTCAGAGGAAAATACAGTGTTGAAGCCATCCGGTAATTCATATGGGCGGGCAATACGAGAGAGCATTGAGTTATCCTGGTGTGAGACATCGGATACTGCTGATGTGGTTTCCTTGAATTCTTCAATCAATCTGTCTGTTTGATATGACAGGTAACTTGCTGTAATATCTGCATCGTTAATTCCTTCTCTGTATGTGATTGAGGGATCTGGCTGTTGGTTGGGATCAAGTAAAGCCTTCCGCTTAATTCTAAAAGATGGTTTAATGTCAATTCCCAAGGTAGTAAACATGTTCACGATATGTGCTGTCAAAAAGTCACCGGCAAAGCGCGTGTGAATTGCTCCTTTTTGTAACACGTTACCGTCTAATACTGGCGTAACACTGGCTACAGAGCTTCCAACATCAACAATAAGGGAAGTAGGAAGTTCGGAATTATATGCTGTACAAACGGGGCTTTTCAGTAAAGTGAAAAGAGGGACCTCGAATTTCTCAAACGCTAGTTCTGCTGCCTTTAACTTGTTGGATGTGCTGTTCCATGTAACTTCTGTAGTTGCTAACGGTAGTTCTGAAGTCTCGCCAGTTCCAAGTTTGCCGATATTTAATAAATCATCATAACAGTATTCCCAATTCTTCTCAATTGCGTTCCAGTCCTGAACAACACCATCAGTCATAGGCGAATATATTTCTTTTCCAGGAGTGAACGAATTAACCGCATCGTCTCCAAAGTAATACTCTCCTGAGCTATCTTTGCCATATCGCGTAGCAAAAATGTGTCGTGGAGATCCTTCTCCTGCGTAACCAACTCTAGTCCAAGAGCTACCATTCTCAATCACAACAGATGGAATCTCATCGCTGTGTGGTGTTTTGTATGAAATCCCCAAATCAGCAGTCATGTTGCTTTAGTGTGAGTTGTTTTGTAATATTGAAAAACAAATCGTTGTGAATTGATTGTCTTGTAAAACGCGTTGCAGTCGATGGATTTAAAATTGAAAATATGAAATAATCAAGGTGGATTGCAGCTGTAGTGACATGTTTTGGTGATGTAAACGCGTTGAGGTTGGTTAGTTCTGGAATATACACCTTCGTTCCTATATTTACTCAAAACTGGTAGTATACCATTCATTGCGATAGCACATCACACTGTGGATATTGGAACTGTTAATATAATTCAGAGCACTTGTATTAGAGGCCTTTATTTTTAAGAGATATAATAAATACGCAGCACTTTATCGGTTAATAATACTTGAAGTTTGGGCTTTTTGGCCAAAGTGTCATAGGTTTGATGTGTTAAGAGTGCGAATTATACGGCACCAGAAAAGTTAATGCGAAAATTATTGATATTGATATTGGGTGGGCTTAAGAAACAAAATTTTTAGTCTGGTATATTAATTCATGAGTAAAAGGCGATTTTGTACTATATAATTTGTTAATTGGGTTAATATCTTTTTTTGGGTTAATCCTCAAAGCTTTAAATGTCAACATTGTAACAGTAAGTTATCTGCCATAGCCTACAAGCACCATTTACTTGATAAATATTACAAGTTATTTTTCTTGAAAGTTCTCTACTTATTACATGAGTGGTACATCTTAAGTACTCCAAGTATTTTGGAAGCATTAATATTACCAAATGACAAAAAGCTAATAACAACTCTGGTCTTAAATTGCTTGATGTCAAAATAAAGACAATAAAACGGTCATTTTTTGTTACCCCAGGTACAAAATTCATGCTATCAGGGGAAAAAAGCTTTTTACATCCATAGCCATCCTTTGATCATTTCTATGATGTAAATTTCATTTCCAAAACTTTTGTTATTCACATGTGTTTCTGATTTAGGTGAGCAGGAACAGTGCCTGGTTTTTTTTTATTTTATCAATATAGCTTTTTTGTTCAAGATCTCTTTTAATAACTGGTTTACTCCGATAAATCGTAGTGAACGGGATTTCACATGTATATTTCAAACCGCAGTTGAATTCAAAGCACAAGAAGCTTCCAAAAACCATAAATATCGGATTCAGCAATTCACACTCTGGCATCTTTTCAGTTGATACAGGAAATGCCAAGATACTATTTAATCATCATCTCAATATTCTATTGTTTACCTTTTGTTCATGCAAAGCTTAATGAGTTTTGGCCAATCACTTAAAAAAGGGTTATTTACAATTAAAGTGACAATACTTTAATGATACTCCACCTTTTCAAAAGCAATTAATAATTTTCAAATTTCAAAAGTGTTCAACTTTTCTATTTTCAAAATAATTCATTGGTAAATCATAAGTCATAAATCATTACAAAATTTTAAATTAACAAAAAGGGACGGTACAAATATATATTACTTTTTTCAGTTATAATTAAGGAAGAATTTCCTTAATATCCTTTTTGTAGATGAATTCGTCTCTGTATGACTTAGTGCTGGAATGAATAGCACTAACATTGGAAGCATACATCTCATCAGTCTGTTCTAGCGTTAACCCTTTGGTCTCATGAACACAGAAAAAGGAGAAAATAAGACTGACAAAGATACAGCCAGCAAAGATGTATCCAATTCCAAATCCAATCTTGGTGACAATATATGGAGTAAATACATTGACGATAAAGTTCAGAAGCCAGTTGGAAGCGCATCCCAAACTCATAGCCTTGGATCGGATTCGCTGGGGATAGATTTCGGCAAGAATCACATAAGCTAAAGGAGCCCACGTAGCAGCGTAGAAAAGAATAAACAAGCAAGCCATAAAGATCATAGAATCCCCAATACGAACGGTACCTACATACATCACGTCGCTGATAGTGTTGTCAGAAGGATGGAAGAGAAACTGGCCAAAGGAGGAAAAAAGGAAAAAGAAAATAAACATGCCAACAGAACCTGTGAGTAAAACTGTTCGTCGAGAAAATTTGGAAACAAAAACTAGTCCGATAATAGTGCATGCAACGTTGACACTGCTAAGAATCATTGGAGTTGCAAGTGTATTCATACCACCGCTGATCTGTTGGAATAAAGTGGTTCCGTAGTAGAAAAAGTAGTTTGCACCGCACAACAGTTGGAGAAGTTGAATAGTGGTACCGACAAACACACGGAATCCTAAGCGTGGTTTGCCTGTGACCATCTCGGCCCAGCTAGCACTGCCAGCAGCTTTATCCTTCTGAATGGCCTCAAGCATGCTGTGAATTTCTTCTTCAACATAGCTAGAATTTGGGTCAACGTTACGGAACTTTCCAACGGAGATTTTAGCTTCCTCAATTCTGTTGCCTGAAAGAAGAAATCGAGGTGATTCTGGCATGAACGCCATAACTATGAACAAGATAATTGCTCCACCAATAGAAATGTAAATTGGAACTCTATAAGAAGCCAAGCCGGAAAAAGTTTCAGTATTGAAGACAACAACGTTACCAAGCAAGATACCAATAGTGATGAAAAGCTGGAAAAGAGAGACAATAAATTCACGGAGACGGTTTGGTGCACTTTCCGAAAGCAGCATAGGGACAACCAAAGTGTATGAACCAATGGCAATGCCCAGCACAATGCGTGCGACAAAAAGGTGAATCCATGATTTGGCAATGATAGTTTGGATAGCAGCAATAATATAAATCAAACTGTACCCCATAACAGTGCGAGTTCGGCCAGTGACATCTGCGATTTTTCCTGCACTTAAGCCACCAATCAAGCCTCCCAGGCAGATTGCACTGACTATTAGACCAGATCGCATAGCAGGAAGGGAATATGAGCCGTCCGAGTCGAGGGATCCAAATCGTTCTTGAAAAGGGATCATTTCTAAAAATCCGGAAATGGTGCCGGTGTCATAGCCAAATAGGAAGCCGGCTAGAGAAGCAGCGCACCCAAGCACGATTGGAACAAAGTTTGATGGTGATCTTTCATTGATAGTTTCTGATGATGAAATGGATGGTTCTTTGAGAGTGAGTTCAGAGTCAATAGGCTCATTTCGTTCTCTGACAAGAATACTATAAAAGCTTTCACGCTTGTTGCGATGACTATGGCTGTCAATGAAAACTACTTGTTCTGGATATTGTGGTTTTTCTGATGTGAACGACATGATATATATATATATGGGTTTATAGTTGTTTAAGCGAATAAAAACGAATAGATATGGAATTTAGAAAAAAAAGATCAAAACAGTGGGATTCGTGGTTGTTTAAATATCTCTGTCAAAAGGAAATTTTCATATTGGCCTATTGTTATTACTTTTATGGACAGATTAGGCTACCTGTATTATGTTTCATGATATCTGTTCTTAGAGGTTGACTGTAATCAACGAAATCAATGCTGTTTTCAAAATATGATTTTCCTTTAATTTGAAGATAAAAGTTGTCTTTACGTCATTGATAGTTTGATCGGCGATTCAAATAACTGCCGGTTTCTTGTGACAAGATTGAATACTATGGCGGCCACAAGAATTCTATTTCCCTGTCGCTTTTATTTGGTACATATTCCATATTGCTTTCCCAATTTAAGCTACCACATGGTAAGGATTTTATTTCACAGGAAAATTTATCTCTGGAACAACAACTGATGATAATACCATAACGTAGTCTAACTTTTAGCTTAGAAAGGAAGCGACTTTTTAAAAGCTCATTTTATTTTAATGGATAGATGTACTTTTGTGACGGCTAGTGGTAGAGACGTTCAATAAGGCTTGATAGCCAAATGTTGTGGCACAATTGTTAATAACGGGTACGATGAAAGCGGGCCGAACTGGTCAAAGAGGCCTACCAAGTAGGAACAATAATTTTGTGTCACCAAAAGGCATCCTACAAAAGCTGAATCAATATTGTTAATGTTTTGTGCTTTGAGTAATTTTGGGTGAATGATTTCCTGTTTTGGAAGTATTATTTTTACTTCATTTTCCAAAAGTTGTCCAAAAATTATAGTTATAGTTTGAAACACAAGTTTACGGGTGAGCTTTCCAGGTACCAGCTAGTTGTACATCCAAATCACTGCTTCGTCTAATTAAATTGGAATTTGCATAAACCCCTTTACATTGGCTCCAAATATAACCTATTTTTCTAAACCCCACCCGCTTTATATTTCTAATAGCTCTGTGAACAATCTCATTTAAAAGCCTTGTAGATAGGCCAATCATTAAAGTCCTGTGCCTTGCTCCATTATTTCTTTTCTCAAGTAACTCAACGTGTTTTGTTTTCTGAATTTATTTCTTGTCCACAGGATTCTTTTTGTCTTTTGTTTTCTACATGAATAACACCATTTATCAATGTGGTCCAAGCTCTTGTGCCATCCACAGGCAACTAATCTTTTTATTAATTCATATTAGGGATTAATTATGAACGGCACATCTTGAATAGTCCCTTTCGGATTAATAATACCTGGATATTTTGTAGTCACTACTGGCTGTGGTATATTTCTTTTAAAACTCCTCGTAATTTCTAAAGTCTTGGTAGTTTTCTGACAACTCGCGAAACAAATGAAATTTATATTCCAAGCCAAGTATTTCACATTGATAACCAGAAGCCAAGATACCAACTACAAGAGTTGTGTACTTTGGGTACCCAACGGAAATTAAACCAATCTTTCCAATTGAACTCTAATGAATGAATTTCAAGATTGGGGTTATAAGGTTTACGCCATCAATCAAATCGATTCATACAACCAGGCACTCATTGTCGGCTGTCAAGGTCTAGGGGGGAATTTAACAGGTTTGTGGCAACTCCAATCTTGTTTGGAATATGGTATATTATTTCTAGAATTAGTCTTTGGGTATTTGAAATATATAGTATATATATAATATAGGTCTAAAAGCTAATCATATTCTCGTTAGAACCTCATTTTTTGTGATTCTCAACTAAGAGCCAACTTTTAGTTTGTTTGACTATTCCATATTTTAATATAATCCAAAATGTCGTCATAATCGGCCATCATTTTTCATCCACCATGGGCCGTGGAGCCGTTCTGTCTGAGAATTGACATCAGCGAAGACATGTGTGGGAAATAGGTTATTCGCATATCCATGCAATTTGTCCAAACACACCACCTCGTTTAATATTGTGAGAGCGTGGTAGTGATTGTCAAGCATCTTTCACTTTGTGAGCCGTGGCTTTGTACATCATAACAGAGCCTATAGGTTTTAGAATAGATCAACGGCACCACATTAATTGCTCCAGCTCTTGGTCTAAAACAAAATGGCATCATTGTGGATGGATATATTAATCATTTTCGGGGTATTATTTTGCGACAAACAAGTTCAATTAGTCTTGTAAACTAAGATATGAGGCCGCGATTGTATACTTGTAAAGTTCAGTATTCAGCATTATTTCCAAATTCCTACCCATTGAAAAACTGGGTTTTAATGATAGTCAAGGAGTAATGCTTCTACACCTCTTGTTTTCCTGTCAAATCCCAAAAGTTTCAAACATTTCATACAATCAAATACTTGAAAGAACTATCCATCAGCACGCTTAAACACATTCTAAATGATATATTGTTATATACCTTGGAATTTTTATGATACAAATGTCTCTATAAATGGTTAGTTAAGAATAGTAATTACCTTTTCGTAAATTGTGAAAACAATGCCACCACTGAAAATCAATCTTCCCAATCGTGGAGTGGCTCCCTTCCAGAAAGTTATTGGGCCCTCTTCCTTGAAAACTCTATAGAAGCAGTGCAAGGTACCTCTGTATTGGCTCTTGGCATCGATACTCTGCATTCTAGTTTTAACGGTATCAAGAGGCATAGTTGTGTAAACAGTGATGATTCCGGCAACAGCACCAACCAGGAAGGTTTCAACAGAAGAAAGAGGGGCGTTTGGATCGGGCTTGGACTCCTGGATCCAACTCTTCATGGCATTATAAGATCCAAGGCGCACAGCCTGGTTAGCGGATTGGCGCATGGTGACAGGAACTACACCTCTGTAGATACCAGAGATACCCTTGTCAGCAATTAGTCGGGTAGTACCCCGGATAAGACCTTGGTATTTGGGTTTGGCAGATTGGCGATCATCGATCATGACAGTCTTGATGGTTTCGAACGGAGTAACAGCGACTACAGATTCCAAAACACCGGCACCCAAGCCGGCAATGGCACCTCTAGTTTTAGAAAGTTTACCTTCGTCATCGCGAAGAGCTTCCTTGATCGAGTCAAACCCCAGAAATCGGACACCAGCCTTGAATGTGTTACCGACCAGGAAGGCAGGGCATCCCGTATAAAGAGCACTGACTCCTTGGACTTTGGCAGTGTTGTAGATAAGCTTGAGTGGGTTCCTGGAAGTCTATTAGGTGTAAATAGACATTAGTACAATGCGTTATTCAAGCTAGCGGAGTAGCATTATTTAGCCATGATCCGTACTCAGACTGGTTTGGTTAAACAATGATACATACTGTTGATGCTTTGTCAACAAGTTGAAGACGAGTCTTTGCAAATTCAAAGGGATACTAGCAATTGGGTTAGCGGACAACATTAAAAAGAATCTAGCAAAGTATTCCAATCATAGTCCCTAGTTGAACATTTAGAGATGGCAATTGAACAAGTTGTCGGCATTAAGATCTATTGATCTAATCTTTGGCAAACCAGAATGACTCTTTACAACTTACAGTGACAAATCCCTCGACTGCACCGGCAATAGATCCAGCAGCAAGAGATTTCCAAGCGTCAGGCTAGAAAAAGAAACAGCGTAAGCACGTCAGTATTAGCTTTAGCAAGAACCAGTCATTTTATAACAAAAGGAAAACTTGAAAAAGAACAAAACCAAAAAAATAAAAAAAATAAAAGCAAGAGAAAGAATATGAATATATACAAACCCTTGATCAACCGCATAAACAACATTCCTAAAGTCAAGCACATGGTATGATTTGCCTGTTAAATCTTGAGCTTCAATCTGGGAGCATCTGCTTAGAAGCTTGATAGTCATATTACTTGTTGGTACCTCTGATCAAAAGCTCAATATTTTTCGGTCAGAGGGGAGAGGAGAAGAAGCCTTTAAACCCCGATGAGTGAGGATAGCAGTCTAGTCACACAGCGTTCCAAAGGTATATATCTACCCAGTAGTCTGCACATTATATCTCATGCCCGTTTCGTTTTCCAATTGATAAAGATCTCGCCGGTTTCCGGTTCTGGTGTACCTATTTTTTTTGTTCTTTTTTTGTTGCTTTTTTTTGGTCTTGTCTTGAAATGAATTAAAAACATACCTTTTTCTGAGGTGCTGATATGGTGGCCATGATATAATTGGTATGCTAGTTCCAGGTCAAGTCAAGTTGATAGACTCCTAAGGTATGACTCTTCGCCAAGTGAAAAAAAAAAAAAAAAAAAAAGATGGAGAGAGAGAGAAAAAGAGGTGTAGTGAAAAAAAAAAAAAAAGAGAGGTGCGTAAGGCTGATATATGTATATACGGAAGATGTGTGTGTGTAGGCGGTGCTTACGAGATTCAATCGGCTTTGGTCGTCAGCGCGGCTTCCTAAACGGGAACTGTGGCTTCTCACACCGGCGTCCTGCCGATGCGTCACGTGAAGATTGTTGTTATCGCACAGCTATATATATACTATGTGTGTCTACTAGTGCCATGTCTGCTGGCAAAGGGCTACAAAACCAAACTGGGCTAAACCGCTTCTCAGAATACAAGTCGTCATTAAGCAACTTTTTTTTAGTTCATTCTGGGATGGAATAGATCCTGAAGGTGGCTCATCTAGTGACATGTTAAAAGCCAATAATCAGTGACGTACCAGTTTTTTTTTTTTTAATTTTTTTCTATGTAAACGATTGTTCCTTTGTAATCCAGATGAGCGTAATTTTTACAATATTATTTATTCTAGAATATCTCAAGGGGATCTTCATAACATCCCATTAACATTTACACATTTACACATTTACACATTTATATATTTATTCTTGGACCTTTTGTTGAGGTACAACTGAATGTGATCCATTCAAACTATTGAATCCTACTGTCAAAAAAACCTAAAAGAAAGAATTCAACCTGTGCATCCACACATTGTTCATGGTTAATGTTTAACCTTGTACAGCAAGAGAAATTCTTTAATAGCATACAATATACAATGTACAATTCTAAATCTGAGCACATATAACAGGAACAGAATGAAAATAGGTGTATCAACCTATGGCGCAAACAATACTCAAGCCGCGCAGTCATATGACCCCGCTACCAAAGACCTAATTGCCCAAAAGGGAAATTTGTACAACACACTTTTAAAATGTGTAAATATATACCTACTCAACAAGTTGGCTACAAGTTGGTTATACGGAATAGAAAATTTGAAAAAAACAACAAATAGTAAATCATCTATAGTTTTATATGCTAGACAATAACAATAATAATATAAAAAAAGAAACAGACTGTATCAAAATACAAAATACAAAATATAATAGACCAAAAACACCATTCTTTATCAACGTGAAAAAGTAGTGTCCAAGAATTCTAAAATGCGATATGCCAAATATTAACAATAAATTAAAATGTGTATGAAAAAAACTGGAATCAATGTGAACAACACAAAAGAATAGTTGAGTGAAATAAATAGTTTTCAAATGTGCTTTTTTGTTTTTTTAAACCATGTTGTCAACATCTTCGGTATCAATAACTACCATATTAGAAGGGGACTGGGCAATGACATTTTCCATTTTTCGCGCTCTAACATAATCAAAAATCGATTTGACAATGATGAGAAAACCCAGAGTCATGAGAACAATGGAAATCCAGTCAGAAGCAGAGGAACTAGCTCCCGGGGAGCTTGATCCACCCTCTTCGATGCCAGTAGCTTGATGAAAGCTTCCCCTCAAGTTATCATTAGTGGATCCAACATCATAATCGTTTGGATTGCTGGGCTGGAACTCTTTGGCATTTCCTGGGTTGATCGAACCGTGGCCAAGAGAAGGCTGAAGATAAAAGCCATACTGAAACAGTGTGAATCCCAAACCTGCACGAGCACCTTGTTTAGCCGCGTGTGAGGTATGTAACAAGTAGGTGAGCAAGAATCCGACAAACTGAAATGCTGCCGAAACCATCATGTTCCAGATGAAATTTATGGGTGAGCCGACTGGAAGTCCATCAATGAAGATTTCGTCAGAGTATCCGGGTGCCAAAATGGTAGTTTCCCAGTATAAAGGCGTAGCATCTGCAGCTGCTTCTTCGTAGCTTGGAGGCACATCACTATCCCGGGATGCTTCTGTTTCAGGTTTTGCGTTCATGTTGCTGAACACGCCGTCATTTTGATTAGCAAACGCCAACGTTCGAGGAGCAGTTTGTTGAGAACGCCAGGAGGAGAAGAGGCCGCGGGAGAAGAAGCTTTCACGGCTTTGGGAGGATGAAGATGAGGAATCAGAGGTATTGTTGGAAGGAATCTGTAGTGAAGCAGAAGGTTGTTGGTCTCCTGGCAGTAGCAAGTTGGAGCGTGATGAAGCAGCATCAAGGGAGGTAGTAGAGCCATTATGGTTCAAATCTTGGAGGGGTATCGGTTCTTGGCTGTCATTAAAGTGAGCTGTCGAGGAAGAAGAAGCGACAGCAGCAGCAGCAGCAACGTTTATAGCTGAAGATGAGCTGCTGCTTCCAATGTTATTGGTGTGAGGATTAGATAATGGAGTGTAATTTTTAGTAGAGCTTTGTAGATTGTTGTTGTTGTTATTGTTGTTGTTGTTGTTGGTGCGGTTAAAAAGAGAACGGATGCCACGTTTGGAGTGTGAATTAGCTTCAGATTCAATATGTCGGTCGTCCCAGTCATCGTCGTCTACGTCACTTTCACTAAAATCTTCAAAAGCGTCCATCAGCATGTCATTGTCCTCGGCATCGCTGTTGTCATTTGCTCGGTTGCTGGTGCTGGCAGTGGTATCTTGATCATCCTCCGTTTCAGCTGAAAACAAAAGGTGGCTGCTGTGCGGAGATGAGACTTGTGTTTCGGGGGAAATCTGCAGTAAAAATCCATAAAGAGAAAACAAAGGTTAGCACGGTGAACAACTGAGCAGTCACAGTATCAAACATTTTGAGCATAATAGAAGGAAATCCAAAGACTGAGGTTATGTATACGACAGAACACTTACACGTTTGTACGACATGGTGGATTTGCTCTGTGAGGGTGAATCGTGTGTGGCGAGGTATATGTCACAGACGTAAGATAAGAGGAGTGCGGGAAATAAGGAGAGCAAAAGTTGCCAGGAAAGAGAGGAACAGCCAAGATATATATATATATATATAGAAAGGGCGGTGAGGGAAGACGAAAGAGAAACAAAGCAAGTTCCAGAAGAAAGCCCAAGTCAGATAGGTACCTGGAGTAAGCAGTCGCGAGAAAAGCTAAAGGGAAGGAGCAGCGTACGAAAAGGAAAGAGGCAGAGCTTGGGCGGGACGGGCTATAAGCCGGCGTGCTGTGCTATTCTGCTCCAAAAAAAGAAAAAAAGTATCACATGCACGTGATGGTGCTCAAACTATGAAACGACGAAACTACGTGATACGGTGTAGATTAGTAATCATGGGGTAAGGGGATGTCTCAGGGTCAGCACACCCCTTTATCCTTTATAGCCTCTAGCAAATGGTTCATAGCTCATAGCTCATAGCTCATAGCTCATAGCTCAGAGTTAAGCAGCTAAACGTGGCTTTGAAACACCGTCATCAGTTAATTAGCACATATATACATAAAATTAAAATATAAATATAAAAATAAAAATAAAAATATAAATATAAAAATAACATCTCGAATCATAAAAAAACAGCCGCAACCTTCAGATAAAAGGCTTGGAAAACAACATCAATCAATATAAAAGAAACAGTGTCGCTCAATAAAAGTTAGAAGACCCCATAACAGCACTCCTCAATCTCTCCAAAGTAGACTTTTGCTTCTGGTCCTCGTTCTGATTGTCCTTGACAACCTGCAGTCCCAAGCGTTCTTCGCCATGCTGCTGTGGTGGAGTGTTCTTGGAGGGAAGAACTGGTAACGTGTGAGGATTGTCCAGGGCTCTGCTAGTGTCGGACAGTAATCTCCTACCCCAGGTCGACGCAGCAGGATCGCCAGTTTCGTCACGGGCCTGCTTCAGGAATGGAATAAGTGCAGTGCCACCAGTGCCTCTGGGGGTGGCCTTGGAAGAGGTGGCAGTGGCAAGACCCTCCCTCTTGGTTTCCTCGGCAGCAGGCTCAGCGGGAGCTGCTGCAGAAGCACTGACGGGATTCTTAGCAGCGAGCTTCTGGGCCTTGCGTGCCTGGATAATAATGTATCTGGAAACAACCTGGATATGCTTGTCTCTAAAGGTTCTCAGCATGGCCAAGCAGGCATCATATGAAAGTACAAGGGCCGGGGTGTCTTCCGCATGCTCCAGCACATAGTCACGAATGTGAGAGACTCGGATCAAAGCCTCGAGGAATTCGCGATGCTTCTTCGGCATGTACGTTCTCATTTCCACAAGAAAGTTGTTCTTGTCGCCATACCCGGTGCTGGTGCTGGTGGTTTCGGAAGAGGCAGTTGGAAGGCCACCGCTTCGTCTGTGTCCCGTAGGGTGATGCTCAACATTCAGCAAGATGTCCAGAGCCTGGATCAAGGAAGATTGGGCATTGGAGCCACCAGAGATCTGCTGGTACTCCTTGTCGTCACCGTACCGAACACCGTACGGCAGCCCCGCGTCGGCCATGTTCTTCCAGCCCGCCAAATAAGGTCTTATTCTAAAGTAAAAGGTATGAGGGTCGCACATTTCAAACATTCTTGCGAGGGTAGTAGTCATTCCATCAATTGCCTCGGCCAGTGCCTGCAGATTGGAAACAACCGCGTCTGCGTCATTTGCCCGGCAGGCCTTGATCGCGTCCAAGCCGTGGGTCAAGCAGGGGGCACCCTGGCGTTCAATGGCGGTCGAGACCAGGTAAAACCAGGCCTCGTCGTACGAGCCGGTAAACGTGACGAGGGTGGCCAGGTTTTCCAGGTCCCAGTTCTGGGGCTCTGTGTCGGGGTATATGCTTTTGAAGTTCCACAGGCAAACTCCGGCATACGAGGTGATGGGCGGAAGGTCAAAGTGCTGTGTTGCGGCTCGCCACGGGTCAGCCAATTGGGACGGGATGTGGTCACGAGGCGAGTCACCTGACCACACGTATGCGTGGGAAATGAAGCCCAAAATAGAGACGGCACGCTGCCACTCGGCCTCGGTCTGCAAGAGGTCGGTGGTCAGGCAAGGCAGCTTGGTGTCGACGTAGTCTCGCACCTGTCGAGTCATGACAAACATGGGGAGGTTTTGGGCAATGGTTTCCCACGGGGCGTAGTATGGGTTAGGAAGTCTCTCGAGCGGAGGGACGTCAGGAAGGAAGCCAGTCAGTGGAGAGACGTCGTAGTCCTTTAGCTGTGGGATTTTGTGAAGCATTATGGATGTGGATGGGAATGTGGATGGTAATATGAATTGCAGGTGTCGTGTGTAACGAGACGAGAGAAGAAAACAGTACGTTTATTAGAGGATATAGGTGAAGACAAAAGTAAAGACAGAAATGAAGAACAGGGGAAAACAGAAATAGTGGGGAAAAACTGGGTGTAGTTGGATTTTTCAATGAGCTGATGGTTTGTAATGAATGGGCACTAGTCGTAATTACAAGCCAAAATTACAGGTCAAAGGGGAAATGGAAGAAACAACAAGCGGTTAGGTGCTAAAAAGTCAAGGTTTAGCCAAAGAAAATTATAAAAAAAAATTATAAAAATATGTATAAAAGAGTAAATGCGTTTGAGATGGAGAGAAGAAGAAGACAAAAAAAAAAATTAAATAGAAAAAAATTTAAACAAAAGAATAAATTTGACAGTCACTGGGTGGAACGGGTATGAAATAAAATAAAAAAAATTGTATATTCCAGCCAGTACTAGCTTGGTCATTTGACATCACCTGACGTGCGATGGCACCATTGCTAAGCCCGTCGTATCGACCTTGGCACGGCCATCGCATCCGTCTGCACGTGTTCTGCGGCAGGGTAACCTGTGACAGGAATCGCACAACCCAGAGGAAAGTCCAAAGTAAAATAAAATAAATAAAAATAAAGTATAGTAACTACTAGTCATTCGTTACAAATCTTATCTATCTATACAAATATACAAATATACAAGTAAAATGGAGATTGCTTCATATCGTCATTGTTCTTCTTGCTCTTGTTCTTGACCAAATGTCTCTTTTAGTTCATTGCTCCTACAACTTTACAAGGACAAAAGACGAGCGTGAAGATTGCCAGTTATGGTCCTTTTGTCTTTTGTAGCAGACTTAATAGGCTTAATAGACTTAATCAACTTAATCGACTAATCGACTTAATAGACTAATCGACTAATATAGAACCATCCCAAACTAACTTGGTTAACTTTCTTGTGGACAACCCCCTTCCTGAGCTCAAGGATTTGAGTCGCTTTTGAGTCGCTTTTGAGTCACTTTGAACTACACTCTAAACCAGACACTGGCTTATTTGTCTACTTCTTAGTTGGCTGATGGTCCACACTATGGCTGCATCTATAGAGATGTACCATATATAAAATATATATACGTCCATTCATAAAAGTTAGCCTCTTGCAACCGTAAAGTAAAGCAAACAACCCAAGTATGGTAGTCACATGAGCCATGGTACGGATCCAAATAACATGATGAGTGCGTTTTTTAGTTTTTATTTTATTTTATTTTAGTAATTGGGTCTATTTAAAACCTTTTAGAGTGGTTAGAATAGTTGCAAACCTTGTGGTATATATAAAAATAAAAATAAAAATAAAATAAAAATAAAAATATTAAAATATTAAAAAACATTCTCATCCTCTGCTCTTCTGCTGTAAATGTTCCTTCTTCCTTCCAAAAGCCAAGCTTCTGATCGAATTGCACCGGCGTGTGTCATGACACGGCCTGCAACAACGGCCATTGAAGCACGCAAGTATGCCGTATCAGATCCACCGGGCTAACTAACATACTAACCAGCTCAGACGAAAGAAAGAAAGAAAAAAAATTGACTCGCCAGAGCTTTGCAATTTTACTCATCCAGCATGTCCGCACTCAGAGGAACAGCAACAGCGGCTGCTCAATATAACCCTTATAATAGCAATCTAAGGTTTCCTTACAAAGTTGTAGCAGGTCAAAAGGTCTTGAAAATAGATAAGCATTAAGATTGAAAAGTTAATATGTAATCATAACAATAGAAAAAGGAAAACTGAAATTTAAATAATAATAAAAAAGTACGTATTTATCAAGCTCAAGGTTGTAAAAGAAAGAAGAAAATGCTAATCGGGTTTTGAAAAGATGAAAAGAACGTACACAAATGGAATCAAGAAACAAAATGTGTGTGCGTGTGTGAGTGTGTGTGTGTATTTAGAGAAAAACAAAAGCAAGAATGGGCAATAATGAAAAGAGAAACAACTCATTCTCCAAAAACAAAACACAAAAAGGCCAACGACGAAATGCAAATTAGATTGAACGAGGAACTATGAGCTTGATGAGGACAGATCAACAAATAGGGACGAGCAGGGAAAATGTTGACCGTCAGCATGGAACCCTGAATTAGGTACGAGGGCGGAGGGAGCATTCAGCAAGATTTGGGTGTTTGTTGGTTTGTTGGTTTGATGATTCTTGTCAAACCAATATAATAAGAGAAATCCCAATAACCGATTCAAGAGCTTCGTGTTACAGTAGATCAGCAGGTCATATTTTCCTTCATTCAATCAAAACAAGCACTTGTTGATTCTTTAAAAGTAAAAAAAACAAAATATCCGGCGTTTATTCTTCAACGGGGGCCAGGTAATCACCAACAGTGATCCTAAGTCTGTGGGAGGTGGGAAGCTTGGGAATCACTACTGCTAAGCAGGCAAGACAGTTGAGAATGAAAAATGTGAGATCGTAGTTGGTGTAATGGGTAGAAATAAGGAACAAGGCAATAGGAACGCCCAACAAAAACTTCTTGGCTGGTGTGTACTGATCACCGTCATCAATCTGCTCCCACATGGTCAAGTTGTCATAAGCTCCAGCATTGAATTCAAAGGGTATTCCGGTCACATAGTGAAACATGACATAACTGCCGGTCACATAAGTAATGTTTGTCATGGTCCAACTGAGTTCTTGTGTAACTCCAGGGATAAGGTCGTAAATGACTTTTAATAAGACAATGATAACAAAGTGTATAACCCACGCGCCTATATCAATGAGGGAATTTGTTGTTTGAAATGGTTAGTTATCAAGGAATACGTGGAATGCAGCAGGGATAAAGGAGACAGCATATCGGCCAATCGATCAAAGCAAGACACTGGGCATCTTCAGTGTCTCGCAGAGTCTCGAATTGGCGGCCAGAATGCTGGCACAGCTGTCTCTCAGGGAGGGGTGCGTGTATATAGAGCAGAATGAAGCAAACTTACCTTTGCTGTTGACCCAGTCGGCGTTCAGGTTTGGAAGGGAGGACTGATCGCTCTGTTCATCGATAGTCTCGGGTTCAATACGACTGACTATGCTGGAAGAGCGTCGTCGGTTTGGGGCATTAGGAGCTTTTTCAGTTACGGTTGACATGGCTTTAGTGTAAAAGGGGGTAGAGAGAGGGTGGATAATCTTGTAAATTTGGCAAGACTGAGGAGGGCTGTGCTAGTCGAATGTGAGATTAGCTGGAAAAGGAATAAAAGAGTAGTGGAATGAAGAAGAAATCCAGGATCGGTGAATTCAAAGACTCGGTGTTGTTGTGTTGGTCAAAAAAGTGGGTGGTGTGGTGAAGTGGGGTGTGCTGGTGAGAGGGAGGGTGGTGGAGAAAAATCTATGGGAGGCAAAGAAAACTTTTAAGCGTGCTGATCAAGGGTAAGAGTATAGGGTGTATATATATGTATATATATGGTCTCTAGAGATACGTGTGCAAAGATCCACAAAACAAGTTGGCGGCAAAGAGGGTTATTGGTGAGAATTAAAAAAGATGAGGAAGAGCAGAAAGAGAAAGAGGAAATAATAAAAAAATAAAAATAAAAAGGAAAAACCCAGTATATATATAAATGAGATTGTCAATGAGACCCAGCTACTATTCGGAAGAAACAAAAAGAAAAAAAAAAAAAGGTCAGCGATCACGGGATGCGTGTTACGTAACCCGCACTCAGAAAGTTGCTACCGCCTTAAAAATAAGTCAGATCCAAATGTTGCCACTGCTGGTCTTGAGTTGCTGGAACGAGGGTCGGCGGCAAGTTTAAGAGTTTGCTTGCAGTATTAGCATGTCAGCAGGGCGTGATCACATCTATTGCGATGTCTTTGCCCAAGGAGCAGAAGAGACAAGAGGGTGTTCCCCGAATCTACAATCCACAATCCACAATCCGCCGTGTGTGCGACAAACGTCAGGTGAATGTCACATGACACAGCACCTCTGCCAGATCAGGCACGCGACTAGTGTCCAGCTAAAGCCATTCGCCTGCCTGTAGTAAGTTCCATTCGGTGGCAACACATACTTGTGCATGCTAAACGTCACTCTTACGCTGGAATTGGAACCTGCTTCTGAAATCAAAATCAGATGACCGGTGCCGTCTGCGCTCCATCTGTGTCGGGATGGTCCGACCCTGCTTTCAGATGATCATCTAGAACAAGGCGGCACAGACGATGGACGGGCCTTTCCTTGCTGTGTCCAGGATGCTGGTCAGGCTATTGAAACCTACAGACCGGACCATTCGATAGACCCCAAAGACGAGAAAAGCAGCACATATAGTGTGGACTGTGACTCCAAGTTTTTTTTTTTTTTTAAAATACAAGCACATAAACACACACACACAACCAGGTGCGTATTTACCAAACAACGTGTGAACCCGGTGACACGCTGTCTGCGTTGGCTTTTTACCTCTTCACCACTCGGCTACCCCGCGCTAAACCAATTAGTTTTCGATTAGTTTTCGATTCGCACCCTTTCCGGCAATTTGCGTTCCCAACCCGTTGATGACTCATCCTGGTCCGATTCCAGCCCACGTGAACGGCGTATGGCCTTCCCTCCGTCTTTGTTACCAAGCGTGTCACACACAGGCCTGTGTAACAGCTCCACCGCCGTGCCTGACACTACCTGTTTCCGATGACCTTCAAGGTTTCTCTTTTTTCTCGAATGCCACTCCAATGGACGCTGGCACATTTTGCTCAGTCCCCCCCAAACCAGGCTATTTTTCATGTCCTAAATCCCCCAGTGCCGCTAGAAGATACCAATAGATCCGCCTGAATCCCGCCCTAAACACCAACCAGGGACCCAGTCTTAGTGGAATCTCGAATACCCGTCCACGATTTACCCTAATTCAATCCGTCTACCACTTGCCGTGCCAAATCTATATATATTACATCTACTATATTTTTCAAGTACCTTAGCAGTGATAACAACCGTCTCACCGACAAGATACCCTACCGTTTTGAGTTCTTTCTACCGCTCATCGTCATTTCACTGGCCTGCCAGCTTTCCATTCCTAAAGTCGCTTTGGTAGATTTTTTTTCTCTTATAGACCGTCTCCACTTCTATGCTAACATAGATCCATTATATATACATTTCTTTATATGCATATATATATATATAACCTGCGGTATCCTCAATTTCTAAGATGGCCAATATAACCGATTTACCGGAGAACCTGTCGTTTATTCTTTCTTTACAAGAGAGTCAAGCTCCCTTGCATTTCGAACCTGATCAAACCTCATCCAACACTCATGGTGCTTCGGCTCACACTCCAGTTCCATTCATAAAGCCTGTTCATGATTCTTACGGCCGCAGACTTTCAGATACTTCTCAGATCACCTCTCATACAGCACCCTCTGCTCAGTCCCAGAACCATTGCTTTGCTTCGTGGAGTCAGTGTTGCTCGTCAACCGATTATCTTCCACCTCAGCAACAACATCACCAGAATCATAACCAAGCGCTCTCACCGGCTATCCAACAACATCATACCCCGTTTTTCTCAGATTCCTCCTCTCCCAACTCTCTCTGTATATTAGATCACTGTTGTGACCCATGTGCGATACAAGATCATCCTGAAGACGACTTTTGTAATCTCTGCGATACGGCAATGTTCAACGACCTCGCTATTGCCCATCATAACTCCATCATTGGAAAGGCATACGCTCAGCCTGCTCAAATGTCTACTCCTACATCAAACCACTCAAGTATAAGTGGGGGATCTGTTCCTACCAGCGAAAAAGACAAAAATGTCAAACTACTGAACCGGCAAGCTAACAACACCGATCTTGCTTCGCAACGGATACCTTGTTCTTCCTGTTCAGCCTTTACTTCGCCGTGTAATATCACTTCAACTGGTGATTATAATTGCAAAGAATGCCAGGAGGCAATGATTTGCCACAATATTGAAAGAAATTCTGCAGCCCAGTCCTGCCAAATAAACTGTTTGGCCAATCAACATCCAAATTCAAACTCTGAAAGCGTGCAGGAGCTTTACAACAACCTTTGCAAAACTTGCAAACCATCCTCTTGTAACCAGTTACATGCGCCGTTTAAATCTAATGCCAGCATAGGCCCTCTTGAACAATTTGGTATTCCTTCTGTTTCTACCCCGGCATCTACCCCCTCAACACCAAAGCCTAATATGAACCATTTATCACCTGGCACTTCCTCTCCTCTTGCTCTCAACCAAAGCCAGCCTAGCATTGAGCAACAGGAGACAATGTCCAGAATTCTAAACGATCTGTCAGCTTCTCTGCAGCCAAGATACAGCGCAAGTCGGCAATCTATCAAGCCTCAACAGTATGCTAAACGCAGAAAAGCGGTTTTCAATCCCCATGATCATGATAGAACCCATCATATTCAATGCTGTGATAAACCTTGTCCCCCTGTTGGCCATTCTATGGAAGACGGCCATGCGCATGCTAACTGTGGCTGCACCGTACACACTAATAACAGACTGTATAGACCCCCGGTCATGTTTCCTGGAATTCACTCAACATTTAATTTTCGAGGTGGGATGGACCAAATGAAAGGGTTTGCTACGCCTTCTGGTTCAAAGTACAACTCTCCAAACGATTTTAAGCCGCCTCCTAACACACCTCTTTCTGCATCTTCTTCAGTAACATCCCCACTTATTACTGCTGCTTCTGCTTCTACTTCCCTCCAATCATCTTCTGCAAATTCTCCAGTCGTTTCTCTTAACCCTCACAACAAGAGGCCGAGAGACAGTTTGTATGATAATATTAATAGCTTACGAGTGGGAAACGGCAATTCTACAGAATCTCCAGATACGCAAATGTATTACTGTCACTGGGGTGATGAGTGTGAGGAGGTAAAGTTTGCTAACGAAATTGACTTTGATTTACATTTAAAGTCAGAGCACTTAAAGTCAGCTGGGGGTGCATTTGCTAATATTGAGCTTCCTTCAAAGTCAGGTGATGTGGTACATAATGGCACCCATTCTGCTTCTGGCTTAGATACGGCTATCTCTCACAAGGATCTATTAGACGAATCTGCTGAAAAGTATTTGTGTAATTGGGATTCATGCCACCTTGAGATTCCAGAGCTGAACAATCTGTTGGAACATATCAAGAAGGACCACTCGTCCTCCTTTTCAACGTTTCCCCACAGCGAATGCCACCACAATCTCGAGCATGGCAATAATGGTTCTTCTCAATCTCAAAATGACTCTGCCAACAATTTCCATTGTCAGTGGGAAAATTGCGAGTTCAATACCCATGACACCGAGCATCTTGATTCACATCTTCTCAACATTCACATGAACCCCACGTACATGTCCGGTTTGCTATCTCCACGCCCACACTGTCATGGGGAGTGTGATGAAGAACAACAGCCCGTACCTGAGGAAGTGCTGTATCAACCTGAGACTGTGAATGTTGAGCGCCGTACACACACACACAATGGTTCTAATGAAGTATACAGTCATCACCACGACCACTGTACTGATCCTAATTGCTCTGATGAAAAACATCATCATAATCTTGCTAATGGTGTACCAATGTACCAGTGTGAGTGGAGGGCCTGCAAGTACCAGTCCAACAATTACGACGATTTCATGAACCACGTTCGTCGAGACCACGTTCCTCGTGCAATGTTCATTGCCCCTTCAAATATAATCTCTAACGCTTCCAATGGTTCTTCTAATAGCATGATGACTGAGTCAAGTTCACACACTCAATATGAATCAAAGTCTTCTCCGCTAAGTCCACCGGAACCGTCGTCTCCGGTGAGCGAAAAGAGATTAGGCACTTTGGATCCCAATAACCGTCTTAATAGTCTTCATACTTTGGACAGCAAAATTTCGTTCAGCAGTTTTGCAATGAGTGATAACTTTGGCTCAGAAATGGCTGCCATTAAATTCAATGATGAAGATGTTGAAACTAAACCAATCCTAAGAGACACTGATTCACAAGAATGTAATGTTCCAGACAGACACATTTGCCGTTGGATAGTAACTGATCCTACTACTGGCACGCAGAAAGAGTGTGGTCATGAGAGCTCTGATCCTTCTGCTTTGAGCGTCCATGTCACCGAAAGTCACGTCGGCTCTCGTAAGAATCAATACATGTGTCTTTGGGCAGACTGCGACCGTCACAAACGTCCATTTGCACAGAGACAAAAGATTATTCGCCACTTACAAACGCACACCAAGAACCGGCCGTTCAAGTGTGAGGTTTGTGGCAATGCGTTTGCTGAAGAAGCTGTTCTCAAGCAGCATCTTCGTATCCATTCTGGCGAAAAACCGTTTGCTTGTAAGATTTGTGGGAAAAAGTTTGCAGCTTCCACAGCGCTTTCTGTTCACTTGAGAACTCATACTGGGGAAAAGCCGTTGGCTTGTAAATGGCCTGGATGCACTAAGCGATTCTCTGAAAGTTCTAATTTAACTAAACACATGAAAAGTAAGTATATATTTTTTTCTTCTTCACTTTTTATTCATTTACCTAACTGTTTTTTTCTTCTTCTTTTTCCCATTAGCTCATATGGCAAACCGACCATATTCCTGTACACACACCGGCTGCACCAAAAAGTTTGGCCGCAATGACCAACTCCAGCGTCATCTCAAAACACATCTCAAGCCAAAGAAAAAGCCTGCTGAGCAGGAATCGACAATGTTCGCGGCTAGTTCTATTGAGAATTGATCATGCATGTTTGCTTTACATATGATACCGCCTTTATTTTTTTCTCCTTTTTTTCAATATTATATGATTATTATCAATCTATGGGCTTTTCATGGGACTTTTAATAGTATTTATTTGGGAAAAACAAAAAAATAGATATTTTATGACCTGGTTTGATGTATAATTATATGTCATTAACTCTTTGTTATTAGCTTTTTATGACGCCGACACATTTATACCCAATAAACACGACCCAAAAATATATATAGTATATATAATTGAGCAAAGTTTTTTCTTTTTCTTTTTCTTTTTTTGTTTTTAGTTTTTAGTTTTTTTTTACATTTGCCTACGAAATAAACCACCAAGAACACATTGTAAAAAATTAAAATATCATAATCATTCATGAGTATCAATCACAATAATTTACTTGAAATATCTCATTAACAAATTCAAAAACAAAAACATCTATTCACTGATTCTCATCCTTCATGTAGCAAAATAGACCAATTCTAATATGACGACAGCCTTACTTTTAGTCTTACTGGCGGAACAATATAATCTCACTCTGCTTAAAGTACCTTCTCGCATCCTCATCAATCAGCACGAGGGACAAGAAGGTTCTCGTAGAAAACTTCTTATTCACGTCTCTAAAAGTAGGCGTCAAGTCAAATCCTCCAAGAAACAACCTGATTGGAATTGTCTCGCCTCTGACGGGTGCACCATCCATAATCTCAAACCTGACCAACGTTTCTGAATCTGTCATCTGGTTTGGCGGTGTTCCAACCGTTTCTCGTCGAATAATTGACAGCTCCATGTGCTTAATCTTGAGGCGTACCAGCAAGAAATAAATTCGCCCAACAATAACGTCCTTCAAATGATACCTTGACTTGGAATATTCAAACTCAATGTGCAAACAGTCCTCGATACCAACGTCCATACGAATCGAACTGATAGCATCTGGGATATTACGGTAACTGTAAACCCACAAGTCCTTGTCTCGAATGACATCAGCCATGCGCCGAAAAACTGTCACCCGAATGTAGTAACGAAGTTTCACATTAACTCCACTGTAGGACTCGAATTGCTTTTCAACATTCTTGAACTCGAAATCAAATGTTTCTGGGTGACGGAGCTCAGCAGGTGCTGCAAGCTCTTGGCCAAGTGAAAGAAAGTCGTCGTGTGATCTATCATGTGGCATTTCTAAAGGTCAATCAACACAACCGCGAGATTGTACGCGTTGGATAATCAATTAGTTAGAGCTTTTTTCATTTTTTTCAATATTTTTTTCTTCATATTATTTCAGCTCTCTCCAGAATATAACATACCTATACTTCCAATAAACTGGACTTTGATACCGGTATGTTCCAGCTTCTTTCCATCTTTAGGTCGGATAGTCACGGAGCCTTTGACAGATTCACCGTCAAGGTACAGCGGGTACCGTTCACGACGGCCTTTATCTGTCTTGATATCGACATGCTCACGCTTATCTTCGCCCGCTAGACGAATTTCAATGTCGAGAGGATGCTTGAAAAAAAGAGACATGGTGGTGTGTAATTCCTGTGCTTATTTTTTTTCGGCCAGTGCACTTCTCTTTGACTAGTATTTTTAGAAGAGGGTATCTGAGCTAGTTCGTTGTGAAATAGGGGTAGTGTGCCTAAAGATAAGAGCAAATGTGAGAGGGTATGACCAACGAAACGAATTCAATTATATTCCAAAACGTCAATTCAACAAGAGCAGGACTCCAAGTAATGAATTTGGACTGGAAAAGGTTCGTGGGCTATAAATGAGGTAGCTTGGATAGTAGAGTGGCGCAATGGTGATAGCTCTCTGAGCTGCAAATGACGGCTGTGAGGTGTGAATATGGGGAGGTCACATGCACATCACATGAGCATTTGTTACCCGGCTACACCATTTGTTCCACTGTGTGTCATACAATGTCACACAAACCGCACAATAACCGAGATTGACGAGACACCAACATGTAACACCTCCACTAATTACCACGAATATCCGAGCCGGGGGCTCTTTCAACGGCCGCCCCACATAGTACCAGCAATTCCTGTGACAGGCTGTGATAAGCTGTGGGTTATTTCGCAAAAACTTCGGGACCAGACTGCTGTACCCGCTCAAGGTTTCGCAGCGTTTCCACCGATTCGTATCAGATCCAGATCCCGTTCCATATCTAATCTTGTTGCAACTTCTTTTTCTCCACGCCGCAGCGCCTGCCAAAGCTTTTGCTGCGTAAAACAAACTACCCCAGCCTTCTGCACACACAAACGGCTTTCCTTCAATAACCGAGCTCTCCTCTTTTTTTTTTTTTTTCCTCCATGCCAATTTTTTCGTCTTAACCATCCGGCGGTTGACAGATATATATATATATATATTCAACTACATCCTCCCCCTTTCCCGTTTTCCTTCTTTTACCTCATATTTTGAAATTCATCTTTACCGGACATTTCTCTTGGATACCTACACACATAATCCATCAACAAGACGTTAATATGTTGAGATCTACCTACGGAACCTTTAGAAAAGTGGCTGCTTCTTCCAGCAAGTCCTCTTTCAACTCCATCTTACTAAACAAGTCCACAGCAAGATGCTTTCATCAGTCTAGCACTCTTTTAAAAGTCAAGCCTTTCTTATTGGCCGATATTGGTGAAGGTACGTTGCGATAATCCATTCTATTTGCTTTGTTGTTGCTGAAAGATTAAGTTTTCCGCCACATACCCAGCTTTCTCCACTTTCCTCTTGTTTTATGTCCATAAGACTCTAACAAAAATTTTCTCTTTGTATCACAGGTATCAAGGAATGCGAGGTCATCCAATGGTTTGTTCAGCCTGGCGCTAAGATTGAAGAATTCGAGCCCATCTGTGAAGTCCAGAGTGACAAGGCTTCTGTCGAGATCACCTCCAGATACGATGGTGTAATCAAGGCTCTTCACTACGAAGTTGGACAAATGGCTCTTGTCGGAAAGGTATGTATTAAGTTTTCCATCAACCTAGTTATTGGCTACTAGCTTGCGATAGTTTGGCTGAGCTTGTTGACTAACTCTCAATTTAGCCTCTTATTGATATTGATGTTGAAGAAGATGGTTCTGAGCCAAGCTCTTCCGAGAGTGCCAGCACACCAGAGCCTACACCAGCCCCTACTCAATCTTCTACTACATCTGCATCCACTCCTGCTCCACAAACTTCTGAGCCAGGAAAGCACGCTTCTTTGGCAACCCCTGCTGTTCGAAGAATCATTAAAGAATTAGGCATTGATATCCACCAGGTCCAAGGCACTGGAAAGGATGGACGAGTGCTGAAGGAGGACGTTCTTGCATTTAAAGCCAATGGCTCTAAGCCAGCTGCTGCTCCAGCTTCTACTCCCGCTTCCACCCCCGCTCCCGTTCAATCTGCATCCTTAGAAGAAACCGTTTCACCACTATCACCCATCCAGTCCCAGATGTTCAAGGCCATGACCAATTCATTAAACATTCCCCACTTCCTTTACACAGACGAAGTTGGAATTGACTCTCTTACAGGTGTCAGATCTAAGGTCAATGGTTTATTAAAGAAGAGCCTCCTTGGCGCTAACCTACCAGAAAAGCTTTCATACATGCCATTCTTTATCAAGGCTATGTCCATCGCTCTCTCTGAATTCCCTCTTGTCAACTCCCGCGTCATTTTTGATGCTGCTACCAACAAGCCACAGATTGTTAACCGACCATCTCACAATATTGGCATTGCCATGGATACCCCACTCGGTCTCATTGTTCCCAACATCAAGAACGTCCAAAATCTTTCTATTTTGGATATTGCTAAAGAGCTTTCCCGTTTACAACAAGCCGGAGCTTCTGGAAAGTTTACTTCTGCCGACCTCCAGGGTGGTACCATCTCGATATCCAACATTGGTAATGTCGGAGGTACTTATCTCGCACCCGTGATTGTCGATTCCCAGGTTGCTATTGTTGGTATTGGCAGATCCAGAACCATCCCATCCTACGATGACAAGTTGAACGTTGTTCCAAAGCAAATCATTAACACCTCCTGGAGCGGTGACCACAGAGTCCTTGACGGTATGACCATGGCTAGAATGGCTGACAGATTTAAGCAGTTGTTGGAGAACCCAGAGCTCATGATGTTGAACGTTCGATAAAACATCAATTTGAACAGAACTAATGTGTACTCCTAATTAAAATGTGGTATATTTGTAATTTATAGATGATCTAATTAACTCTTCTGACTATTAAACTGTAAATTATAAAGAAAAAACACCCCTGGGACTATATAAGCATGTCTACTAAAAAGGTGAGCTGCTTTTAGTTTGGGGAACAGGTGAATCAATCGATATGGGTCAAGTAGTCTTAAGCATTTGCTTCGGACTAAATCTACCCTTGTAACTTGTAAATAACTTGGAAACTATTTCATATAAATACATTTTATCATATTGTTGATAAAATACAAACCTTATGCAAGTCAAAACTAAATTTAGTGTATGGATTAATACGAGGAAATATGCCAAAAAATTAAAAACAAAACATGAAAAAAACAAAACAATTCTATAAAAATAAACATGAATCATCAATATCTTAATGATGCACATCCTTGACAGTTCTACAAAAATCAATAAACTTCTTTTTATGCAAAACTCCGACAAATTCACCATCTTCAAGGACCGCGACGGCTCGAACACCCAGTTTTATAAAAAACATTTGAACAAGAGCTAATGGAGAATGCACATCCATGATGATTGGGGCGCGGTCAATATATGGAGTAAGGTCAGAGATTAAAATTTCGTCTTCTGGAGGCGTGGCAGAAGTATGGATAGATGGCTCTGAAGTTCCGCTAGAAGTGCAACTAGACATTGACACAGCAGAGCTATGTGAAGCAATGGGCCTGAGGTATGCAGAAGCGTCAGAAGTTGTATTCGGATCTACCGGCTCGAAAAGCTCCTCAATAGCGGCTGAAACGTCGGGAGGAAGATGACGGGAAAGCGTCGGAACTCGTTTTTGAAGATTATGATGTGATACAAAGTTGCGAATCGAAGTGCCGAGAATGACACTTCCATGTGCATGCCTGTATCGCGCTTTAGCAACAGAAAGTCGAGACTCACGAGATCCCCAAGAGCTCTTGCATGTTTTGGCAATAGAAGCTGTGCTTGGGTTGTTGATCAACGTATTATCTGCACTCATAGGATTGTTCCTAGGAGATCCAGAGACTAACAACACGGGTAAGCCACCTTCAGTTGTACCAGAAATACCAGGTTCATTTGAATGAACTGAGGGGAAGCCTCTTCTTTGAGGAAGGCCCATAGTTTTGGAGTTGGTTCGAATGACCGGTGGGCCGCCATCTCGAGCGTCCAGCTCTATTCCAGGCATCAATGCTACCCCATCTGCTGAAGATTCGTCATCGTCATCTTGTCCAGAGGCCATTTCAGTAACATCATGTTGCGGATCAACTCTTCTATGTGTAGTCTCCCTGCATAATGATCTGGAATCTTCATCCTTTCCACTTGTAAAATTGTTATCGGATGCTCTATTGCATTGACTGTAATATTCGTCATCTATATCATTAAGTTCAGAGCCCGGAAAGTTTTCCAACGGATCTAATGTGCCCAACTGCTCTTCTTCGTCATTTCGATCTGGTATCATTAAGCTGGAATAATAATATCTGTGGTATTTTGAAACGTCAGTATCTTTAACAGATATCTTACACAGAACCGATTCAAACTTTTGTAAAGCCCAGTCATATGCATCTTGATCCTCAATTACACGTGGAAGAGGATACCTGTTAATTCTCTCTAGCCCATATGCATAGGCAGCAATACACTGTTCTCGAATTTTGTCTAAAGCAAACTCAAGCTCTGTTGCAGGAATCATACCAAACAGCGTGCCACCTTTGACAATAGGAACACAGCCATCCACTTCACCCTGTGCTTCTAATTTATGAAGAATATCAAGCAATTGTCTTGCAGTAATGTATGCTCCCTTTGAAATATCAATAACGTAATCTGGAACCACTCGAGTCATGATATCGACAAGAGAAGAATCAAATGATAGCGTCACTCGGTTATCCAAAAAGGGAAAATCGTTACTTTCAATTAACATTTCATAAAGAGATTGAGGTTCAATAATGTTGGAAACCCAGTTTGCTACAAGGATGGCAATGCTGAAGGGCATGACATACCGTAAAGATCCAGTAATTTCAAAAAGAATGACAGCCAAAGTCAAGTTCATTCTTGTAACACCAGCCATGAATGCTCCAGCACCGGCCATTGCATATGTTCCGGGGATAATTTTTGTGACAGCATTACTAGCTTCCAGTGCTGCTGTAATGAAAGCTCCACTGCCGTTTGTAGATGTCGAAGATGTCACAGTCTCTAGTCCAATATCTATGAAAAACTGAGACCAATGGTGGCCGGCGTATTGTAACAATATTCCAAATATTCTACCAAAAAGCGCACCGACAACCATTGTAGGAACATAAATACCAGCAGGTACTTTTAAACCAAAAGTAATAGCTGTAAGAAAGACCTTTACAATCAAGGCATAGAGTAAAGGGTATACAACATCAGGAAGCTCATCAAAATTTGTAGGGCATAGTTTCTTTGAAGTTCCCAAGACATTCAATAGTGTTGTTGATGAGATGCTAGACGACTGAATTGGTGGAATGAAAGAAGAATAAAGGGATGATGGGCCAAAAATAGCGATACTAGGCTGTGTAGTGGTACTATTAATTGATGATGTGCCCAAATCATGCTGACAAGGGCTTGCCAGCGCCAATAAAAGTTCGGCAACAGCTGATCGGGTATAGTTATTATGATACGTAAGAATTGCGGTAACAACGGCAATGATGATGACTTCCAAACGCGGATGATTCTTAATGACCTTGAATGCTCTAAAATGTTGAGGCCACCATCGTCCAGAGAATTTGCAGAAAAGACCACCATAAATTCCACCACAGATTCCAATAAACAGGAAAGAGAAAAGCTCCCACATCATCCAGTCGGTATTATAGAAAATTTCAAACAAAACAATTGTGCCGCGATTATATGGGTTCCAGAACAGCAAAAAGAGAGCCGACAACAAAGCACAGAAAAAGATTCGAAACAAATGATGAGGTAAAAAGTAGTAGCTGATTTCTTCCAAAGTAAACAACACTCCGCCGATTGGGGAACCAAATGCTAAAGCTACACCAGCCGAAGATGCAGCAGCCAGGATCTGGCGTCGTTTGAGATCATTTTCTGAATATTTGTTAAATAGGCGACACGACACATTTCCAACACATGTGGCCAGGTGAACAAAAGGGCCCTCCTTACCAACAGCTAGTCCTGATGCGATGGAGAAAACAAGACCAACAGATTTCAGAAAAAGAGTCTTGATACCGAGAAACCCACGAATAACAAAGCCAGAGAGAATAGTTTTTACTTCCGGGACACCCGACCCAGCGGCGGCATATATGATTCGAGAATGTGTAAGCGGTAATTTAGGGGTATCTAGCTGTGTTTGAGAATTGTGCTCTGATAATAGCCCAGCTGTTTCGTGGTCTATTGTTGGGTCAATGCCTTTTTCAAGAAACTTTGATTCCTGGGAGACAAATGTAGATGTTTTAGATAATAAAGTAAGAGTGCAGGAAATAGTCGCAAATAGAATGGTAAATAGAGTGTATACAGAAAACCCTACAATTCTGTGATCAGTCGTAACACGAGAAATAATAGAGCCAGCCCAGTTATTTTTGTCCGTGAGTAGAGATGTCCAAGATCTAAAGGCCGGGCATGCATCGTAGGACCCAGCGAATGATGATGTGTTCTCTATAGGATCAAACCCCATACAGCAAGCTTTTTTATCGTGAAAGATATTTGTAGTGCATATTCCAGTCTTGAGACCAAACAAGTACTCTTCTACCTTATCAAAGAGAAACACTAGGGAGGAGAAAGACAGTGCGATGATCACGATAAGGAACCATCCCTGTGCATTGTCAGACAACCTGATAAGACGGCCGCGAATTCCAGGCAGCTCTCGAATGAACTTTCTACGAGCAGATGAGTTGATAGTATCACGGACCCAATCGATGGTGGTGAAATCGTCGTAGAATCGCCGGCTCTGGTTGATTTTTTCTGCGGCGACATCTCCATCCAAATCCTCATCAGCGTCCACGGACTTTATGCTAGACGCAGCTCGAGAAGTTAAATGGCGCACCCGTGAGATGGTGTTAGCTTCCTCTGCGTCTTCTAGTGGCGTTTCGAGTCGAGATTGGCCATCCCTTGAATGAAGCTCGGGGTGTCTATGGGTGGTATGTGAAATAGAAGCAAAGCTTATGGACCTTTCAATATTCAGCGCACTGTGCTGTGGGCTGTTGCTACTGCAGCCATGAGCTTGAACAGAGGTACTGGAGTAGGTGCGTTGATAGCTACTAACTTTTCTCCGTGTATTAACCCGGCCTACGGGCACTGTGCCGTGCGCCGTGTTTTCGTTTTGTTCATTTGATCCTGCCATGAGGTCGGTACCAGGCTCTATTTCCTGTATATCATTCGGTGGGTAGTAGAAAAAGGCGCCTCTTGAAGCAGATGAAAAGGAGGTGGCAGAAGGAAGCTGACGAGATGAGTGCAGAGGTTGAGGCAGAGGAGAGTATACGTCATTCGTGGTTCCGAGTTCGTGACTGTGGGAACTGGTGATAGGTGCCGGGCGTAGAGGGCCAGCCGTCAACCGGGATGAGCGAAGATTCACGTACGACCTTGACTGAGGCGAAAGGAGGCTGCCGGGAGAAACAACGGTCGGCGAGGCAGGTGCCGCAGGTGCCGCAGGTAGGTGTGGTGTGCTTGGCATGTGTGGCCCCTGACTATCCGAGAGACGCTCGGATCGAAAGGTTATCATAGATAGCGCCCTTCTAGTGAGGGACGGTCTCCCTGAGTGTGCAGGCGCGATAGACTGCTTTGGCTCAGCTTGAGCTGGGACAGAAGCTGGACTATCTCCTGAACGAGACGCTATTACAGGCTGAGAGTGGTGCGCATTGTGAGCCGGCTGGTTTGGGGAAGAGCGTGGCTCCTCGCGCGGTTTGGCCGATTCTGTCATGGTTCCTGTTGCTTTCAAGACTCGAGGGAAACGGTGGTAAACAAAGAGTGTGATAAAGGTATTAATATTGGCAGCGGATCATTAACTTGGGGTTGATAAAGGGTTAAAACCATATACCTTGAAAATCATGCAAGCGACTAGTTGCAAAGCGATAAGGAAAAGTAGCTGAGAACAAGAACCAACGTCCAAACAGACATATGCTAGAAGGAAAGAAGGTGTAAAGTAAACAAAAAGGCAAAAGGCACCTATATTGTACTTATTAAGCCAAAGAGATATCCCCACAGAATGACGTAAGTCGTGTCAGGGTGATGGTACTGTTTCGCTCAAGAGCCACCAACAAATGCCCGAAAACATAGCGAAACAGTTCATTCCACCTTGGTCCAAGGGGCAGTTATTATTATTATAGAAACTGAGAAAGTGTTATTTTTAATCTCATCTTGGCCCAAACCTATTCTTATTATTATAGCGTTGTGTCATATAGATAAGGCATGCCTTTCAAAAGGTTATATCTTCCTTGTTTAACTGACGGACCGACGCATGTGGCAACTTTCTTATCCAGGAATGCCACTCCTTGGTTCGTACTGCGTCATTTTGTACTTGTGCACTTGTGTACTTCTCCTCTTTTCAACTGTCTTCATTCTAGCAAAGCGATGCCTAGTGGTCACTTGGACACTGCTAGATTGACTGGAGCATTGGCAATCACTTTATCATACCAAAGATTTTCTTTTTCATGGGTTATTGAGACAAGCTAAGCCAATACTTTTGACACGCGCCTGTATACTCAAAGAAACCAACTAAAAATATTATTAAAAATTGGCGAAACCGTGTGTTTGTTTGCATTTGTACCATGATCTTGGTTTGCTGTTCCTAGCTATGCGGCTCAGCTTTATGTTTGGGGAATTTTGATTTGTGTCCATTGTCTGCACTCAGCATATTAAAAGGTGACGTTATAGTATTACACAACTAAGATTTACTTGTTTTACAAAAAAAAATCTTTCTCAAAATAATAAAAACAAATGCAATTTTTTTCTCTAATTATTCCATCCTGAATCTATCTTTTACTACTAATTTAGTTCTTTCTCTTCTTGTTTTTTCTTTGATCCTGTTTATCCATGCTTTGTTTTGCTCTCTCTAATGACATTTTAGCATCGCACTCCTTGAATGTAGACAGATCGTAGTACTTGGGCGCAAGCTCAAGAAGCCAGGTGGGTTGGATGGATGTGACAGTTCTAATGTAGTTCTTGGTAGTAAGCACAAACTCGTGGTAAATAACCCAACGCGAGTCCATGGCCAAAGAGGAAGATGGGTGAACGCCAACTTCTTGGTTGTCCTTGATAGTAGTGTAAGTCTTGGAATTACCATTAGGCTTGCTGGCAACCTGCATAAAGTAGCCGGCGGTGATGGCACGTTGAATGTTTGTGTAAAATTCGGGGTCTTCGTGTGGTATGCTGATCAACTCGATGCCATTGCGCTCCATAATACGGGATAATTGATTGCGTACATTATCAGCACTCTTCAGGGATCGAAGGTTGAGGTAATGTTCATAACACCACTGTGAGGGATTGTATTGCGCTTCCTCAGATCGGTAAGCCATGTAAGTATTGAGTAAGGTAAGGTGATCACCACCGGGGTGGGCAAACAGTTCCTTCATATCATCTGCTTGTTTACGGGCATTGGCGGGTCTCACAAACACATTAGGAATAGAAAGCATGGCGGCGATAGAAAGGATTTCGTTAGAACAGTAGAACTCAGTTGATCGGATACACATAACTGCAAGCATTGGGTCAATGGGAAACTCTGACGCCATACGACCAAGAGGGGTCAGATGTCCCTCATCGTTAAGACACAATAAGTAATTCAGTTCTTCAAGAGCTCTCATCATTGTTTCAGGAGCAGGGGGATCCATGAAATCAAAGTGAACAAGGTCATCAATACCCAATTTCTTCAATTCAAGAACTGTGCTGGCAAGGTTACTTCTCAAGATTTCGGGATAACTTTGTTCGTTAAGCTCCTTCTTGTAAGATTCCTCAGTGTAAAGTCTAAAACATTTACCAGGTCGAGTACGACCAGCACGTCCTGCACGCTGTTGAGCAGAAGCCTTGGAAATGGGGGAAACTAAAAGTGATTCAACACGGATACGTGGGTTGTAAACTTTTTGCTTGGAGAAACCGGGATCAACAACATACACAATACCATCGATGGTCAATGAGGTCTCAGCAATGTTGGTAGAAACAACAACCTTACGACCAGGAGCTCCACCAGGCTTGAATGGTGCAGGGGCTGGGCTGAAAATCTTTTGCTGCTGTGCTGGAGGTAAACTACCATATAATGGGTAAACTTCGATAGGGCCACAGTTAGCCTCACGAACAAGTTCGTCAGCTTCTAAAGCGATCTTTCTGCAAGCATCTTCAATCTCCTCTTCACCAGTCAAGAATAATAGGATATCACCCTCACCTTCAGTGGCATGGATCTGCAAAACAGTGCGAATGGCAGACTCTAGGTAGTCGCGCTGGAATTCGGGGGTATAGTAAATCTCGACAGGGTATGTACGACCAGGAACAGTCAAAAGAGGAGCATCGTTGAAGTAAGACTGAAACTTTTCGGCATCAAGTGTGGCGGACATGACAATAATCTTTAAATCTGGTCTTCTGTCAGCGATAGTCTTAATCAATCCCATAAGAATATCGGTTGCGAGAGTACGTTCGTGGGCTTCATCGAGAATGATACAACTGTATCTAGAGAGTTCGGGATCGGTCATTGCTTCACGGAGAAGCATACCGTCAGTCATATACTTTAAAAACGTTTTGGGGCTGGTGCAATCTTCGAAACGAATAGTGTAACCAACTTCTTCACCAAGCTTCACGTCCATTTCATCGGCGACACGCTGAGCGACAGACATAGCGGCAACTCTTCTAGGCTGGGTACAGGCAACCATTTTTCCATCAGCCTGGGGGATGTCATCATAGACAACAAATTGAGGAATCTGGGTAGTTTTACCAGAACCGGTTTCACCAACAAAAACCATAATCTGAGTGGAATGATAGATATCAAGGAATTCTTGTCGTTGTGAGTGAACAGGTAGGTCTTTTCGTGTTTTCAGGATTCTGAAATACTTTTCGGTAAACTCCTTCCCAGAGAATGGGTTAATCTTTCCATTCTCTGCCTTTTCCGCCTGCTCAGCTGTAGTTTTGTGCTTGACGAAACCTTCTAATTCTTTAGATAGAGGTGCTCCGGTAGATGCAAATGATTCTTCTTCCTGGACAGGATTAGAGCCAGAGTCAGACTCAACATCACGAGAGCCATGCTCGGTCTTAATCTTCTTGATAACGCGTTCCTCGTCTTTGCTCATGTTGGAATTTTAAAGTCTGAATCAATGAGTTGAACAATCGAAAGAAAGAACAGAAAGAAAAAAATTGAAAGGCTGATAAAAATTTTTATTTAGCCACGCATGACTCAGCCTTATGCGTTAACGTTAGTCATCATATTCACTTTGGGCTTTGAGAGCGTTATAACTAGCACCATCTTGAATTAGATCTTTGATTTCTATGACATGTCAAATTGGAATGGTTTCCAGGGTGCTAGGCTGTATCATTGATAGTATTTCTCTAGAGTGGGCTATACCATGTTCCTAGACGGTCAAACTTGCGCTGAGTAGATTAAGACAACGCTTTTTTTTCTTTTGCTCCCATAAATGTGCAGTTTTAAGCTTACATACATGGGTCAAATGGCCAGTCGGGTCTGTTGTTTTTTACTACTACCTGCACTTATTACACAACTTTTGATCCACATCTTCAAATTATTCTAACTAGTTGCTCCTCATCTTGAAACGATGGCTGGAAGTAAATTATACGATCTTCTCTCAGTTGCCAATGCTGCTGCTTCAGTTGCTCAACGCAACCTAGCACTCCAGAAGGCAGCAGGCTCTTATTGCTTATTTTCACAACGTACATTGCTTTCTTTGGTCAATCCGGTTACCAAGAAGTTCAACATAGATTTACTGAATTCCAGACCTGTATCGGCTACCTACTCATATGAGCCCACATCTTCCCCTTCTCCCCCTACGCCATTTGCTTCTGGTCTTTCCGCAAGCGGATCTAACCCTTTGGGCTTCGACAAACGACCCAACATCTCTAAACCAGCCACTAACCCTGAATTTCAATCAAAACGCGAATACAGCACTGATTCTGAAGATGGATCGGAGCAGAAGAAACGGAACATCATCGGCTCTGCTCCCAAAAAGGATGTAAGTATTTTTGCAAACTTGTTGAATTGGTAGTATGCTGACCCTAGTCATAGTTTATCATGGAAAGTTCAGAGGTTCCTTCTACCAGAATGGAACGTCTGTTCCACTACGGTTCTTTAGCCACAAGCATTGGAATTGGTGCTATTAGTGAGAGTATTCGACGTATAGGGTCACAAGAAAAGTCATCTGTATCGTCCGCTGTTCTCTCTCCGGCCAATCTCGAGCGTATGGTTCGCAAGTTCTCAATGATGCGAGGTGCCGTTTTAAAAGTCGGTCAATTGCTTTCATTCCAAGATAATAAAGTCCTTCCTCCAGAGATTCAACAAGTTTTGACTCGCGTTCAGAACTCTGCCAATTATATGCCACGAGGACAGTTAGAAAGGGTTATGACCAGAAATTTTTCAAAAACCTGGAGAACAGACTTGTTTTCTTCCTTTGAGGATTATCCAATTGCTGCAGCCTCTATTGGCCAAGTTCATTCAGGTGTTCTTTTAGAAGACCACTCTGCTGTCGCCGTTAAGATTCAATACCCTGGTGTTGCTGAGTCTATTGATTCTGATTTGAACAACATCTCATTACTTCTGACGGCCTCGAAGTGGCTTCCTGAAGGCCTATTCCTTGACAAGACTATTGCTAACGCTCGAACAGAACTCAAGTGGGAGTGTGACTATTTGAGAGAAGCTCAAGCTATGGAGCGATTTGCTGAATTGTTAGAAGCCCATGGCGAAACTGACTATGTTCTTCCCAAGGTTGTTCATCACGCCTCTACTGACCGTGTCTTAACCATGGAACGAATGTGGGGTACTCAGATTACCAAGGGAAGTTGGGATCAAGATGTTAAGGATTGGATCGCGACTAAAATTATGAGATTGTGCTTGCTTGAAATTGGAAAATTCTCTTACATGCAGACTGATCCTAACTGGGCCAATTTCTTATACAATCCCACTACTAAAAAGATTGAATTGCTTGATTTCGGTGCTACTAGAGGTTATGGTAAAAAGTTTATCAAAAATTATCTTGGTGTTTTGCGTGCTGCTGCTCGACGTGACCGTGAGGCCTGCAGAGAATATTCCGTGAAGCTCGGTTACTTGACAGGTCTTGAGTCAAATAGCATGCTTAACGCTCACATTGATTCTATTCTTGTTTTGGGTGAAGCTTTCAGCCCTGAATTCAACACGCCTGGTGAGCCATTTAGCTTTTCCAACCAGACTATCACTGACAGAGTCAGAACCAATATTGGTGTCATGTTAAAGGAGCGACTGACTCCCCCTCCTGAAGAAACTTATGGTTTACACAGAAAGCTGTCTGGAGCTTTCTTACTTTGTGCAAATCTTCAGGCTAGAGTCCCTTGTGTGGAAATGTTTGAAGAGATTATTGGTTTGGAAGATGTGCCTGATGAGGACCCAACCAATTAAACCATATCTATAAACTGTGGCTGTATATATAAATGTAAATACAAAACATAGAGCCTGTATAGCTTATGCTAAACTATGATCCAAATATATATACACAATTTTTCAATTTGGCAAAATTAGACTTTTGGATTTTGGCAAATTTCAGTAAAGGGCTAACACTACATTATTTTCAAAGAAAGTAAAACCCCAAAAGCTGACAATTTAAAAACTGTATACCAATTAAGTGAATGAATGAATGAATTACATCCTGTATTACATAAAAAGTAAGTTTTCCGGACAACTCGCAGGAATTTCTTTCTCGCTAATTACTATATATAAAAAATTTTCTTGATATACTCAAATTTAAAACAGGCTTAATTATTGTTGTTTTCTTCCATAGCCCAGAAGTCAGTGATTCCAGGAAACTGGGCAAGATACTCGCTCATATCAAGGTCATCCGAATTTTCAAGGAGGTTGGGACCAATATGAGCAATAACCTTTGTAGCAACACCAAATAACTCTGAGGTAATAGTCTCAACAAGACTAGAAATTCCTTTATCAGTGACATAGACAGAAGAGAGCTTACTGTAAGCGGTAGTTCCGTAAGGACCCAATTCCTTGGAGAAGGCGACAGAAAGAGCTGATGTGTCGTAGTCACTAGCGACATTAATGACATGTTTGATGAGATTGTAAAAGTCAGGCTTGTTGGTGACTGAGCTGACTACTGAAATAATGCTGGTAAGGTATGCAGAAGCAATAGATGGGTTGAAAGTAGATGATTCAGCCGTTTGGATCGCGGACTCATAGTAAGCAGAAAGCTTATGATCGTCAGTGACAAAGGCTGCAAGTCTACTGGCATCGCTCTTAGCTGAGGCTTCAGGATAGTCGCTGTGACGGGCATCGACAATTGCATTAGACAAGTAACCAGCGAGAGAATTGACAACGCTCTTACCTGAAACTACAGGACTCAACGCAACAATTGCAGCTCCAGTGATTATGTTCTTGAAAGAAACCATTTTGATTTAATTGTTCAGTGAGAGTTGAAAAGCTATAATTTTTGATATAAGTAAGGTCGAAAAGAAAAGAAGTATCAAAAAGACAAAAAAAAAGAACTAGAAACAGGGATGTTCGACCCTTTTTGTATCCATTGAGGTACATGTAGCATTTTGAATACATTCGGTATTTGAATCGATCTGGTTTGGTATATTAGCCTAATTATTAAATGAAATAAAATTTGACACTTAAAATTCTTAAAGTAATTGAAGTATGTTTAAATCTCAGCATCTCAAGATCCATCAACGCTATGGCATCATTGTCATTTAACGTATTCATGGAGTTCTCCAAAACTCTTGCGTACAGTTTTCAAGATTTGGAATTATCGAGATTTCATAGGCAAAGTCGTTATACTGAGTATTTATGCTGGTTGGATCACCCAATTTCAATTCGTTTAGATGGTTCAAAGCCGTTCAAAGATCCTGAGCTCTCGGCTTTAGGGTGAAGAAGTTCAAAGGCATAATTTTGGACCCCATCTAGATAAACGTTATTCTAATAGCAAAAATTCAGCAAAGTAAAACTAAAGTAACTCAATTCTTGCCAAGTATCAAGACAACTGATCTGATTCTATTAATCTAAAGTTGATTTTTGTTTCCCAGAAAAATGCCTCGAATAAAACAAATAAACTGGTTAAACAGTACATGAATTATATGTCAAATCACTACATGAGAGTAACTTAATATTGATGGAAGAAAAAATTCATTGAATTGAAATTAAGGGGTCGTGTCTATTGAATCATTACCAAAGGCAGTTATATCTGGTTTACTCAAAATGTACCATTTTATTCTTAGATACCTGTTTCAACCTTTTTTACCTCACCTTCCAAAGCCTCATCTTTCTCGACAGCTAATGAAAGAGTTTCTTGAGACTCCCATAGCGTACTGTAGAAAGAATTCTTATCCTGAAGTAGAGCTGTGTGAGAACCCTCCTCTAATACTGAACCATTTCTAAGGACAATAATCTTATCAGTATCAGCTACTGTTCTCAATCGATGAGCAATGAAAACAGAAGTAAGTTTTTGATCTTTAATGATTGAATGGACGTTTTGCAAGAGAACCTTTTCAGTTTCCGTATCCAATGCAGATGTTGCTTCATCAAAAAATATAATAGGTGAATTTTTAAGTAATACCCGAGAAATAGCAAGCCGTTGCTTCTCACCACCTGAGATCATAAGGCCACGCTCACCAACCCTGGTTTCATAACCTTCTGGAAGAGAATCTATAAGTTGATGAAGATGAGCTCTAGAAGTAACATGTTCAACTTCTTCGTCAGAAGCCTCTAAACGACCATATCTGATATTATTACGAATAGAATCGTTAAAAAGGGGGGTATCCTGTGGAACAACACCAATTGCCTTTCGAAGAGATTCCAACGTTACATCCCTGATATCCTGACCATCAATGGTGATTTTTCCTTCGCTAATGTCATAAAATCTAAACAACAGTCTCAAAATAGTGGATTTACCTGATCCTGATGGGCCAACTATAGCAATCTTATGACCTGCAGGAATGGTAAAAGAGGCATTTTTCAAAATCAATCTGTCGGGATGGTATCCAAAGCTGACATTTTCAAACTTGATCTCTCCACCCTTAAAGTCCAATGGCTTAGCATTTGGCTTTTCTTTGATAGAAACATTGACCTCTTGGAGTTTAAACAAAGCTTCCATATCAAGCAAAGCCTGCTTCAAATCTCTATAGACAGAGCCCAAGAAATTTAAGGGGACTGAAAGCTGAAAAACTAATTGATTGACGAGAACTAAATCACCAACAGTGAGAGATCCATCAGCTACACCAGCACATGCCAAGTACATCATAGCAGTAAGGGCAGAAGAAAAGATAAAATTCTGACCAGCATTAAGGTAAGCCAGTGATTGTTGAACTTGAATTGATGATTTTTCATATTGAGCCAACGCATTGTCGTACTTCTTCGCCTGATATGCCTCGTTATTAAAGTATTTAACAGATTCAAAGTTAATCAAGGAATCAAGGGCTACAGTGGAAGCCTTGTTATCCGCAGCATTTGCCTGCCTTCTGAACTTAGATCTCCATGTGGTTGTCTTGATGGTGAAGAAAGAGTATGCAGCCATAGTACCCAATGTTATCAGAGCAAAATTGACACCGTAATTGTAAGACAAGATACCGCAAACCATTGAAATTTCCAAGGTAATAGGGATGATGTGAAAAACCATGGAGGTTAAGACATAAGAAATACCCTTGGTACCACGCTCTATTGCGCGAGTGATGGCACCAGTTTGTCGAGTAAGATGGAATCCAAGATCAAGCCGTAGCAAGTGTTGAAAAGTTCCAAGAGCGACCTGTCGAATAGCAGATTGAGCGACAGTCGCGAAAATAGCGTTTCTTAACTCACCAAAAAGAACAGCACCGAAACGAGCAAATCCATAAGCAAGCACTGTAGCACCGATGAGAGTGGTGACAGTTCCTGCTTGTCCAGTCCAGTCAATGTTCATATCATCAATGATACCCTTGAACATAAACGGTACTTGAACATTAAGAACCTTGGCAAGAATTAGAAGTGATAGGGCGACGACTACACGGACTTTGAAAGATCGTGAGTTCTTTGGCCATAAGTACTTGAAAAGGTTTCTGAGAATAGTAGTGTGCATCTCTTCGCCTTCTCTATCTTCATCCTTTTCCGTCTTTTTGGCGTCCTGCTTAACCGAACTTTTGGGCGAGTCGGATGCTAGTCGTGGGGTAGTATGAATAAATCTTGATGGGTGAATATTATATGCCCTGTTGGATGAGCCAAATGGAAGTTTTGAAACCCAAGCTGATCGATTGGTTGTCAAGAGTGATATGTTATTAACATGGCTCGGTTTGACATTTTTAGGGTTGCTATTGCTGCCGCTATTGGTCAAAGATCTGGTAAAGTAGAAGTTCTTAGCTTGAAATGAAGATGCCAATGGACGGATTAATCTGGTAGAAACAGGCACATGAAAAGTGCTTGTCAATGCAGAAGAATAGCACCGAGTTGCTGTCAGAGAAACGCCGCTGAACAACGGCATCGCTGGCGCTATATTTCAGGTACCCAAGGTATTTAAATGGAAAGTTAATCTAAATGGGTATGTGAAGCCTAAGAGGGCCAAGTTCAATCAGGACCATGCAAATTTCCGGACAGTGAAAATTTGCTTATATAAAATGGTAAAACAGATTGAAAAAGAATAAAATAGAAAAAGGAAACAAAAAGGGAATATCAGCAAGATGTGCTTCATATATATAGCAGAAAGGCATGTTCCTGAATAACCCCAGCTAAAACCGTTGAGTCTTAAGCTCGTGCTCAAACGCAATTCTCATTGGTCGCGCAATCAGGTGATTTCACGTGATCATAGTTAAATGCTCTCTTATCGAAACCTTCGTCGTCATGTTGACGTTTTCCAGGATGTTTAAACCTTTTCAGTCCTTCAGATCATACAGTTACATCCCTGTTTTTATGACTCCATATTTGACTGGGTCACTAATCAAAAATACCAAAGTTTTTTGAGTACAAATTCTATTTCATCTAGATGACTAGATTACCTAAACAAATAGTTATGTCAAGTGAATATTATTCTACTATATACCCAAATTACCAGCAGAATACCATTATGAATTCAAAGTTTCAAGTCTTAGAAACTCATTGTGAGAGAACCTGCTCTACATGAACTGCTATTTCGGAGCCTGTATGAGAGACTGACTTGGAGGAAGATTCCATAATTCCATGGTGATCCCGATTAAAGATGGAAGGCTCATCTTCGACATCTTCACCATGTCCCTTACCGTTTTCTGAGGAGTCCATGTCATCCTCATAGACCATATTGACTTCACGGTCAGCTATAGACTCCATCTCACTACTACCATCGCTCATTCCCAGAGTTCGGGTAGGAGATTGAGTTTCAACTTGTTCACCTATACCCCACAGTGTGTTCATAGCAATGTAACCGGTAGTGAGAGCCACTTCCAAATCAATCTGCGATTCATCAATCAACAACTCAAAATCAAATCTCAACTGGCGCATAAGTCGGACTTGAGCAACACGCTCTCGGATTTCCTCATCACCACCACCGGGATTTATCACACGCTCGAGGTATTTAGAAGCCCTTGACCATTCATATGGTGCGCCATCATTTAAGTAAAATTGTCGACGCTTACCTGCACTTCCCACACTAAATGCGTAATCACGATGTCTCATTCCGGGCTTAGTGTGAAAGTCAACACTTCTGTGAACATAACCAATACGGATGGAGGCGGTTTCGATGCGATCTTTGGCTGTATACATGGACCAGATGGGAGAGAACATGGTTCGACGTTCAATAGTGTAAATTTTGTTTCCTTGCTCGTCAAACACATTGGCAACACGATGACGGTCATTGCGATCACGACGGATATACAACACTGTTGGTGTTGCGGTGAAAGCACTGCGTTCACTTGCACCATCCATTGCAAATTTGGTCAAAGGTAAAACTCCCATAGCATCAGCAGCATAGCTCATAGAAGTAACAGCAAGGTTTAAAGTGAAAACGGCACTTGCAGAAAGCATATTGATAGAGATGAAAATATGTGTTTTTTGTTTTTTGTTTTTTGTTTCTTGGTGTTTCCGAAGATGATTTCTGTCTCTTTGCTAGGAACTGTGTTGGGAAGGAAAAGAAAGAAAGAGACATATGGTGGCTATAAATATTTGTATCTGACCTTTGAAGTGACTTTATTTGAGTATTTCATTACAATCCAGATGAAAGTGTAAAGATAAATATTATCTAGAGGCCACGATCAACATCGAGCTATTATTGCCATTTGTGGAAAATATACTTTTTCTGGAAATGTTTTCTGAGAACAAGAACCTCCCAGAGATTGACTAAAAAGCCCTTTATAAAATATATATGGTACATTAAAGGTTTGGTTGGATGATGGTTATTGAAAAATCATTCTTGCCTTTTCCAGCCCGATATCTTTTATTAATAGAACTTCTAACTTTATATAAATTCTTGGGACGATTTTCCTGAGAACTTTATGGTCACTGTAGTTATTTGGTTTACTTTTTTGAACCGTGTTTAGTCTTTGCAATTGTGTGTGACTTCCGGGTAGTTTTGTTTATGGATTAGGCATGAACATCATGTATTAAGCAGATCCGAAATCATGCTTCAAATTTCATATACACGTGGAAGTTTGATTAACTCATTTTTATAATGATGAGTGTCTACAAATCCACAGAAACCAGTCAAAAAAGTATTAATATCCAATCAATCTGGTACAAATTTTACTCCAAAAAAACTGCAATTAAACTTCATGTTCGGAATGTCATTTCTAATTTGAATGTGCTGCTACAGACAACTAATCTTATAATATGAAGATAATCAGGAAGCTAATGAAGGTTTATACGGTTTCCCTTTCTAAATTCTTCTGTTTGCATCTTTGGTTAGCTTTATACATCTTTAGAACTGACTTATTTATCTCCACAAAATGGTGACCACAATTTCGACAAGGCGAATCCAAGCAGCAGTTGAGCAATATGAAGCCGGTAAACATCCAGTTGAACCGCTCGATCTTCTGGCCAACAAACGGCGTATTCCCAGAAGCCAAGAAAAAAGGTTGTTGATGAAGCTTGACCTGCAAATCATTCCTATCATGTCGTTTTATCTTTTCCTTTCACTTCTCGGCCAGTCAAATGTTTTTACGGCAGAAATTGATCATATGAAAACATCTATAGGTTTAGAAGGAAACCAGTTTAATCACTGTGTTATGGCTTGTATTGTGGCATATAGTATTTTCACAGTTCCCAGTGGTCTCGGTTTAATGAAGACAACACCAGGATTCTGGATTCCAACCATTGTTTCCTGTTTGGGTGTAGTTTTGACTACTATGGGTATTATTCATGGGTTTTCTGGTTTTTTTTGGTGTCGCTTCTTCCTGGGGGTTTTCGAAGCAGGTATGCTTCCTGGTGTCTGTTTTGTAATTTCGACATGGTATGGAAGAAATGAATTGCAATTACGACTTACATTGATCCTGGCTGTTGCGTTATCTCTGAATTCTTTAAGTAACCTGGTTTCGTATGTTACTTCTATGATGAAAGGTACAGGTGGGTTAGAGGGATGGAGATGGATCTTCATTATTAAAGGATGTCTGTCTGTTGTTTCAGGTGGTTTTGGATACATGTTGATTTTCAACTATCCAGGTAACTCGGATCTTTTGAATGAAAAAGACAGAAAATACGTACAGTATAGGGTATTTGCTGCGGAAGGTTGGTGGACAGGTGAGCTAGATGATGATAACCTTGATAGAGAAGACAACGAAGTAGTCGATTTGTTTTCGAGATACAAATGGCATGGCTTAAAAGCGGCACTATTAGACTGGCAAATATATATTCATATTGTGATATACATGGCTATATTAACGGCTAGTTACAGCGTCTCTATTCTGTTGCCTCGAACGCTGCAAAACATGGGATTTGACGAGGAAGGTGTAAACTTGATTAGCATACCAGTATTTTTTGGGTCCTCAATCATGTCAGTGTTTGTTGCAATCGGTTCAGACAAAATTGGATCTCGATCGCCAGCTCTCCTACTGTCCTTTGCTTTGGTGATTGCTGGTTTTGTGGTAGTAATGATTTCCGAAACATATGATACGCGAGGGTCCGTTGCATACTCTGGGCTTTTCCTCGCTTCTGTTGGAATCCGTATAGCTCAGCCTGGTGCTATTGCTTGGCTTTCAAACAATACAATGTGCCAATCTAAAAGAGTTTTTGCAATATCATTACAGATAGGATGTGGAAATCTTGGTGGAATTATTGCGACTTACTTGTATGTTGACGGACCTGCCTCGAATGCTGTTGTTCATGGTGTTATGATTCTCGTTTCATTCATTGGATTATTCTCAGTTATTCTTGCTGTTTCTCTTTACGCTAAAAGTAACCGTGAAAAGGTAGAGCGGTGTGCACTTCTGGGTTATGAACGCCTTTCAAACTCAGAGCTCGGCTTTACTGGTGACAAAAACCCCTTTTTTAGATACATGAGTTAGATGAATATGGTGAATCAAAATTTTAGTGTGTATGTATTTACAAAGGATAATATACAATGCTTCAATATGTGATATTAAATGACTTAATCACTTCCGCTGGCTGCTTGTTCTATATCATTGATTTCCTTGAGTGTATCTTCGGTAATATTCTCATATGAGTTTTGTCGAACAACAACATCATCTTCGATTCTGATACCAATCCCGTGGAAATGTTTAGGCCATCTGTCATTTGCTGGAACGTAGACACCTGGTTCGATAGTGATCACTTGGCCTGGTTGGACAGCTGAGAATCGAGATGGTTGTGTAATGTCATGAACATCAATACCTAAATTATGGCCAATATAATGAGGATATAATGTGCTGATATCACGTCTTTCGAGATGGAATCCACAGTTCTTAAGTTCTGTGAACATAAGACCTTCAGATTCCCGGTGGATATCATTCATAGACATTCCTCTAGATGCATCACACATTTTTACACATTCTTTCTGAACGTTTAAAACCGCTTGGTAAAGGTCCTTCTGTGGATCAGTAAACTTTCCATTGACTGGCCATGTTCTAGAAATATCAGCGCAATATCCACCATAACGTCCAGCAGCATCAACAAGTACTAATTCGCCATCCCTAAGAATATCGTTATTCTGTGTGTAGTGGATGGTAAGAGCATGCGATCCACCAGCAACAACAGGCAAATAAGCAGACTCATGGCACCCTCTCATCATAAATTCGTATTCCAGAAAATGGTATAACTGAGCCTCAGTGTCAAATCTAATACCATAAGCCTTGTTATAAACTTCTGCAGAAATTTCAGCTGCAATTCTCATATTTTCAATCTCTGCAGGACTCTTGATTACTCGTGACTCCTCAACAAGTTTTACAGCAGACCGAACCTCCTTTCTAGAGTGCTGTCTCAATAGGTGGCCAAGAGTACTGGGTAGAATGTCATGATTATGGCTCTTGAAAAATCGTGGAAATCTGTTGCTCTCTTTAGTAGGGAATGTGTCCATGTAAACGACGCTGACATCTTTCAATAACTTGTCTAAAAATTGGTCAATATCATTAAAGTTGTGTGCATCATCAGCGTTGAAAATATCAATCGCGCCTTTGGGTCCGGTTCTTGGTCCATCCCAGAGCTCAGCATTCTTATCCTTTGGAGGAACGAAGAAAATGGATTCAGATGTTGATTGGTTCTTCTTGTACAAAACTAACGCAGATTCAGGTTCGAGAAACCCAGTCAAGTAAAAGAAGTTAGGGTCTTGTCGAAATTCATGAAATACGCTCGCAGTAGCAAACTGAACATCGTTACCCGGGATAATGGCAATACTATTATCTGGCATGCGGGATAAAATTTTGGCACGTCGATCATAGTACTCTTCTGCTTTAATTCCAGCTGTGATCTCACCAGCTTTGATTAGATGCGGGCGATTTTCATGTGTTGGTTGGCCAGCTTTCAGGTTGAAAGAAGCATACTGACGATGTGCTGAACCAATTGTTCTAAAAGCATTATTCTGAACAAAGGTTTGAGATCTAAGAGTAGATCTGGTAATAGATGAAAGGAATGACATATATATTTAAAAAGTTGAAATGTTTTGAAGCAAGTAATAGATGTATTTGTGCCAATCTTTTACTTGATGATAGGAACAGAGTAAATGTTACTGGTGGGTTTGAATTTTGGTCCTTGTCCTGGGATCAAATTTGTACTGCTTTACAAGCAAAAAGATATGCGTTAGCCCGGAGTCGAACCGGGGGCTCGACGATGGCAACGTCGAATTTTACCGCTAAACCACTAACGCTATGCTTTGATTAGCTTTTTGATAGAAATTAGTAATACTTCATAAGAAATTTTTATATTTCTTGAAAAGCTTTACATTTTTAAACTCAATCCCGTTATATATTATAATTTTTCCTGAAATTTTGTCACATTTAGACAAAAATCTGTTAATTACGAAGTATCATGTCAATGAAGACCTATAAGCTGATTTGTACGTCACTGAAGTTTTGTGCCTTATGGCTGGAATCTTCTTTATCTTGATCTCACTCATTGAAGTTACTTTACCCAAAAACTTTTGGCTGTTTGGTTTTCTTGGAATAAGGCGAGATATCTCTCTCTGGTATTTCGAGAGTAGCGAATTTTGGTTATTAGTCTGGGTAAATGGCGAGTCTCCCAGATGAGCATTATCTTTCACCTGTTTTGAATCATCAGATGGTGAATGGTCTTGGGTATTGGACAAGCTAGATTGTGAGAAGTCAATTGAAGACTCGTCACCATTATAATAAATAGGAATTTTGGCAAATCTCTTCTTAGTAGATACGACGCCATTGTTGTGTTGATAATTATTGGACGCAACTCCATTGATCTCGATGTCGTGGTTATATGCAGTACTATGAGAACCTTTAGATGACACATGAACTATTTGGTCAACAATTCTTTTCATAGTTAAACGTAGTTGGACTTTCCCTAGCAAAAGGGAATCGGGATGTCGAAACCTAAACTTGAATTGATGAGGTTGAAATGCCGGGTACCACTCACCCTCTCTGATTATATCTGAGACTTGTACAGGTTGAAGCGTAACGGTTTCTCCTTTCACTGTTTTTGGTTCACGCTTAACGGCCCATATATCAAAATTACCTATGTTAAACAAGCAATATGTGACATCATCAAGATCCTTGGTGAAGCACTCCGATTCCACCCAACTGATCGGTAGGACAATGTAGAATCCGTGATCGTAGTCCCATGCCTCATATAGAGCACACTCCAAACCATGTTGCCTGTTCCCTCTGTTGAAGTTTATTGCGGTCTGCAGAGTGCTATTGCTAATTAGCTGTACTCTGTGAATCAGTCTGCCAAGTTGGATCAGAAACGACTGTTTTTTAGTATAATAGCCATGTGGAAACGATCTATGACTATCAACATTTTCAGGTGTTAAACGTGCAAGATAACTTTCCAAAGTGGGAGTGAAGAATCTGGATAAAGTCGGGTGGTATTCATCGATATTGGATATCGGAAGTGACATTTCAGTTATCTATTGCGTAACAAAAGTTATAGTCCAAAGACTCCACAGTAATATCATAATGAAAAGTATAGCTCGTTTGTTGTGGACGAGACATCAAGCATATTAACAAGAAATAAGTGGCGTCTTTTTCGCGTTGTGTAAAAGCCGTAGTCTGTTTTGTCATGACATGTGTTGTCACATGTCTGAAAATCTTACCCAGCTTTACTTACGCCAACTTCTAACTGAGGTATCGACTACTTTTGACTATTTCATCCAATTTTCAATTTATCTCGGTAAGATGTCATCTGGATACAGTATACGACCAAGAAACTATAGTAAGTATAATGACTATTAGTGTTTATGTGTTTCATTATTAACAATGTTAATTGGTTTAGGTCAGATCCCTCTTTCTGCTCTGGCAAACAATGGTCAGCAGTATAACATTACGCCAAACGGTCACAAAAGTACCAAAAATAGGTATGGTAAGGCCCCTACTAACCCTCTCGCGACGCAGTTTAGTAACTTTCCCGTAAACGGTACTGGTCTTCCTTTATCACGGCCTAATTTCGGAAAGGTCAAGGCAAAAATCCAACAAAGCCAACAGCAAGCACAACGCCCCGGCCCTTCTGGTCTTCTTGGTCCTCAGAATACAAATGAAACGCCTCTCATACCTGTTAAATCATTGCATCCTATGACTACTGATCAGCAATTGCGAACAGTATTTGTCAGTAAGATTCCAGAACTCATGGATACAAATACCCTACGCGCCATCATTGAAGTGGTTCCTGGACTCGAAACATTTGTAAGATTGTTGAACGGTAGAAGTGAGCCATTGTCTTTTGGATTTGCACGTTTTGCATCAGTTGATTCTGTCAAGGTGTTTATGGATACCTTCAGCCAGATAAATTCCAGCAAACTGACAAATGGAACTTTTGATTCACTCTTTACCATATTTTGTGAGGAAAATACTACGAGATATTTACAGGATCAAATTGAGGAAAGAGGAGAGCAGTATTATAAAAACTTTATGCGAACAACAGATCGAGAACGTGTTGATAATATATCGCGGCAAATAAAAACTTGGTACGAATTGACAGCCGCTACTTATGGAGATGACCTTAACATCAAGCTTCAATCGACAGCCAACGAAGAAGATGAGGCCAACAAAGACGCCAATAGCGATATTGAATCGGATGAAGAAAATCTGGATAGTATCAAGATCGATGAGAGTGAATTTACAGATTTGGAGATTGATGATAAGGATACAGTGTTACGAGAGATTAAAGAGTTCCGATTACTTTCGATAAAATTTGAAAAGGTTAAGAAAGATCAAGAAGTTGAAGAAAAGAAAGAGCGTGATAAATATCTGGAGAAACTTACATCAAACGTTCTTGCAGACGGTAAGGCAACAGTTAGAAAACATGGCGAAGAAGAAGACAGACTTTTTACTGAAAGAGATTTCAGAGAGATGTCAGATAGTGAGGATGATCCATTGGAGACTGATGAGAGATTGGAGGAATTGCGACAGGCACGTATCAGGCAGAAGGAAGAGCGTGGGTTTGAAGAAGACCAAAGAAAATGGATCGCTCGTGAAAGAATGCGTACCTCTGCATTGGAGCGTGAAAAGCTTCGCGATGAAAATTTGGAAGAGAGAATGGAGCGTGACAAGCAAAAGGCTATCCAACAGTTTGCCGAGTTCTTGGATGGTGGTGACTATGAACGAAAGACTATGGAGTACTATTTCAACCATGCTACATGGGTCAAGAAGCGTATGACCTCGCGACAACGAGAGATCATGCACGACAAACAAGATGCAGAAGAAGAATTGTTGGAAAATGCGGAAAGAGATACCGACAAAGCAAAATTTTTGTCAAGTCTTGCTACCGAAATTTCTGGCGCAAAATCTTCAGAGGACCCTTCAACTGGCAAGTTCAAGCTCTCCTTGGGTGGTGCCAAAAAACAAGCACTTGCCAAAGAGGAAGACGATGGAGAAGAGGAGGAACGAAAACAAGCTATTCGTACCTTGCTTTCTTCTACAGACTATGGCACTATTTCCGGCATTGAAGATTTCAAATCTCTCACGAATAATAATGTATCAGTTGTCTCAATGGTTGATAATATTCCCGAGTCATCTGAGGAATTATTTGCACTACCGGTCGCATGGGAATTTCTTACCGAAGATATCGTTGAGGATAGAATTAAGCCATTCATTACTGCACTCATTATGGAATATTTGGGTATTCAAGAAGATGAACTTATTCAGTTTGTTGAGACCTTCATTCGAGAGCATAAACCTCCCCAGGAGTTGGTATCAGAATTAGAAATGACTTTAGATGAAGATGCTGTTATATTTACTCAGAGACTTTGGAGACTATTGATTTTTGAAACTGAGCGCCAAAAGGGTGGCTTATAAAAATACTACGGATAGCTTATGATAACTTCTAGTTATAAATTATTTAATTAGGTTTGTACATTTAGTAGTTTTTAATGGTAAAAGACTTGAAAATCAATCATTATTTATAAATTAAGTCGTTAAAGATCGATATCAATATCGATTTCGTCTGGATTGGCCTCGACAGGTTCTGTTTCCATGGCGTCATCCTCTTTCGGTTCTTGTTTCTTATTTTGTCCGTCTTTACCAAGTACAAACCCAACAGGCGCAGCTGCTGCTTGTAAAGAACTCTTGACAGTATTCTGTTCTTGTTCCTCTAATGTCTGATTTTTTAGAGCAACTGCTTGAGCTGCAAGATAGCCAATGTCTGTGTTAAACTGTGCAACTACAGAGCGCTTGATTCTAAGCATCTCTCTGTACGTATCTTCGTTACCATATTGTAATTCAAAATCATGCCACTTTTCCCAATAATCCGGAGAAGTTCTTGGATCACAGAATTGAGACCCATATCCATACAATGCACGGGCACGATCAACCTCACCAAGTTTGATCTCAACAGCGATGAAGTCCAGGCAAGCGTCTTTGGCGTCCGATTCAGGTAATGCATTGATTGCTCGTTCAAAAATAGGTCGCGTAGCAGCCAGTCCAAAGTTCTCTATGGTACGAGCAATGTAGTATTTAAACATTTCTAGTTTATCCTTGTCCGGTACTACATTGGAAGCGCGATCATAAATTTTCATGGCATTTCTAACCAAACCTCTATCCTCTTCCAACTTTCCAAAAAGAACAAATATTGGTTTGGCCATGGTATTTGGACACCCTTCCAATGCCTGTTCAAAAAGATCACGCAAACGTTCCATACCAAGCTTTCGCTCAACAGCTTTTTGAAGATATATGTTCCAAATTTCAAACGCAACTGGGTATGAAAATATACCGACACCGCGCTCATAAACTTTAAAGGCTTCTTCAAACCTATCCAGGTCCCAAAGGAAGTTTGCATAATTGACGATAGTAAGTGGAGTACCAATCTTGAGATGAAATATCGCGTCATATGCTTTTTTAACATCTTCAATGCTAGATGGTTCATCTTCGGAGGCTATACTTTCTAGAAGATCAACATAAAAGGACCAAAGCTTCATTGATTTGAAAAGCCTTTCCTGCGGAGCCACTTTCTCGTCAAAGAAATCAACTTTAGATGTGTTGATTTTAGGTATCTTGGTGGCTTGTTCTAGTAAATTCAAAGCTCGTTCAAAGTCTTCTACTCGTAACTCCATCTCGGCCCATTCGATATAGATTTCCACCAGTTCATTAATGGATTTAAATGGAACTTTAGTGGCCTTTTCAAAAATAACACGAGCCCAGTCTAACTGTTGGCGTTTTTCGTAAAACTTGGCATAGCTTGTCCATAGTTTATACAATCTTCCGTTTGCATGATGTGGATTGATAGTCTCAAGAGCTTCTGAGTATGTCTTAACCATTTGTTCATCGTTTCCTGTCCAAAGAGCAACACGCTTTTCCCATTCTACAACGTTGTTTGGATCTTGACGAAGAAGGACGTCTGATAGAAGAAATGTTCGACGGTTCATCAGTTGTTCGAACGAAGCCATTAGCCTATCGATTTCTGAGTCAAGAGATGGATCTCCTTTCTCAACAAGTTTTGATAAATTAACTTCCTCCATTTCAGAATAACTGTCGAATACTAACGAAAAATCTCTCACTGTCATTGCCGTAGTCATTCCTTCTTCAAAAACATCTCGAGCTTTCTCAATATCGCCTTTATTAATGAAATAGGTTGCCAAGTGTACCCAAAGTTTGCCACGTTGGTCTGGGTATCGCTGAATTCCAGATCTTAAGATGCGGTCAGTCGGCCAATTGGAAGTCTCTTCTGGATGGTGAATAAGTATTTCGGCAAGATCTGCCCATAGCTGGTATCGACTTTTGCCTTGTACTGATGTAAAATCTGGATCATCCAAAATCTTAATCAAATTATGAGCAGCTTCATCATAAAACCCTTTATCCGTTAATAAGTCAATGTACGATTCGATCTCACGTGGTTGAATGTACAGGTATCTTTTAAAAATTCGGACGCATGTGTCGTCGTTTGCCATGGTTGTTGCAAATTTAATATATAATGGCCAAATGCGATAGTGCTGGTATACCGAAACTGATTGCAAAGCAGAATCAAAAGCTTTTCTGGTCAGTGTTACATTTGATTGAAGCATTAAAAACTCTAGGTAGTCTGTCCAAATTCGAGGCATCTTGTTGAGTAAAACCAGCGCACGTTGAAAGCAATGATTGACCCGTGAATATTCATTTTGCTTAGATGACGAGTTCAGACGTTTAACATGCGTGACGCGTAGATCTAGATATGCCTTCCATAGCTTGTAGGATCGTGGGAACAGGCGAACGGCGCGTTCGTAAACCGAGACTTGGTCGGCGAGTGGTCTATCGCGCTTGTGAAAAAGGTATCTAAACCATGGTGTTATATCATCTGGATTTTTCAATATCTCTTGCTCGTAAGGTATATCATTTTCCAGCATAAAGAGCATTGTGATCTTGGACTAGTGCAATTGTTCAATCTGGGTAGATAGAGCCAAGGCTTAAATGGTGATGATTTTAAAAAAAAAAGCTTTCGGTCAAGGTGATTGAAAAAAGCATGTGTATCACGTGAAAACGGCTGAAATTCTCGTTTGGCAATTACCCTGTCTTTTGTGTTACAGTTACAGCATTGTTACATCCTGGAAAGCAGCACAGCTGTAGCAGCCCAAGGCTCACCTCACCCACTTTTGTTGTGCTGCCTTTTTCTTTTCCCTTCACCACCAGCACTACTACTGCCTGCAGCTATCAGAGCACTTTCAACCCAGTTTCAGTAACAATGTCTTCCGGTAACAGGTATGTTTGTCTGGTCCTCTTTTTTTTGTCTTTATTTCGGCGAATTCTGGTTTTGTGGAGATATATTTGGATCTTTGCTCTTGAACCGTCGTATAAAGAGATTTGCTTATCTGCGTTCATTATGTTATTATTGATAGAATTTCCCAAGCTAACAGCAATGGCCGCTAAATGAACCATCACCTTATTACTCTTGAAAGCAAGATACCCTACTTGAAGAGCATCCAAGTTATAAAGACTACCATTTCCTTACTTGCTATACCCTTTTTGCTACTACCCAGTTATCGATTGGCAGCACACGGTGAAATTGTACCTGATACCAATGTGTTTTTATACTATATTTCGTTTGTCGTTTTCACCAATATGCTCTTCTTGTACATTGCAATTCTTTCAAGAATATAAGGTCTGGTTTTAATGGTTTTTCATGTATTTCTAGAGAAGCCGTTTTCCCAACGCGTATGACGCTGACGACCATGAAGATCAAGCTCAAAGGAGCTACTCAGGGTCACAGTTTATTGAAGCGTAAATCCGAAGCTCTTACCAAACGTTTCCGTGATATCACTCGACGAATTGACGACGCCAAGCGTAAGATGGGTAAGGTCATGCAGACTGCTGCCTTTTCTTTGGCCGAAGTTTCTTATGCCACTGGTGACAACATTGCCTACCAGGTTCAGGAATCAGTCAAGTCTGCTCGTATCCGTGTTCGTGCCCATCAGGAAAACGTTTCCGGTGTTTACTTACCACAATTTGAGGCTTTCTACGACGAAAAGTCTAATGATTTCCAGATGACCGGTTTGGGAAGAGGTGGTCAGCAAGTCCAGAAGGCTAAGCACGTCTACGCTAAGGCTGTTGAAACTCTTATTGAGTTAGCTTCTTTACAAACTGCATTTGTCATTTTAGATGAAGTCATTAAGGTAACCAACAGAAGAGTTAATGCCATTGAACACGTTATTATTCCACGAACAGAAAACACAATCAAATGTAAGTATTGGATGGCTACTATGACACCTTTTGTTCTAATACTAACAAGGATATATTTTTTTATTTTTCAGACATCAACTCCGAACTCGATGAGTTGGACAGAGAAGAATTCTACCGATTGAAAAAGGTACAGGACAAGAAGCAGCGTGATGCTGAAATTGCGGAAACTGCTCGCAAAGCCAGAAAGGCAGCCGAGCTTGCTGCTGAGGTTGACGCTGCCCTTCAGTCTGGCGCTTCTCCTGAGGAGGCTGACAAGATTGCTAAGCAGAAGGAGATTGAAGAAGAAGCTGCTGCTGACAAGCGGTCTGCTAATGCTTTTCAAGATAATGAAAACGAAAACGAAAATGATGACGACGTTCTTTTTTAAATTAACCACTTTTCCCCGTACTGCACCCAAATCACTTGTTTCCTCTTGTCATTCACTCCACATCTCTCTGCACATGTTTTATTTTTTCTCTCATATATATAATCTGTAATATTTTTTTTTTTTTTTGTTATTTTCATAGTTTAAGTAGCATGTTTGTTTTCAACTATTTTTTTGTTTCTGTTTTCTAATTCTAACAATGATGATGGAAAGGAAATTGCATGTACTTGAAAAAAAATTCCGTTTGCGAATTGATTTATTGCATTTTGGATGAACAGCAAGAATATCAAGAATATCAAGAATATCAGAAACTGTAAAAACAAAAACAAGCTGTATTCACCAATTAATTGATTAAAGCCACAAGTAATTATTTTATTACATAAAGGTGATGTACTATATATACAAAAGCAAAATAGCTAATCGTTGAAGAAGATACTACAAAAGAAAAAGAGAAAAAAGAGATCTAAAATTTCAGAGATACACATATAAATAAAAACATAACCAGATAAACATAAAGACAAAAAGGTGGGAAAAAATAGCATAAAGGGTATTCATATCGCATGATGATAGCAAGAAATAAAAGTATTCATAACAAAAGCAAAGGATGTGGTTGCCGATTTGGGGAAGAGATTTTTGTTTGTTTATTTGAAATTGATAATAATAATAGTAATAAAAATTACTCAATTTATTCTTGTACAGTTTCAACTCTCTTCACCTGGCCGTCCTTGGTGATTTGGACAGCGCCAGCCTTGATTAAAGCAAGTTGCAAGTCCTCGATAAGATCGGTAGGGTTCTCGATACCAACACACAGTCTGATAAGGTCTTCTGGGAATTCTCTCTCCGCTCTGGTCTTAGCATCAATAGAGGCGTGTGACATCTTACATGGCATGGAGATCAAAGAGTTGACGCAACCAAAGCTGACAGAAATGCCCCAAATCTTAGTGCCCTCAACAATTCGTTCGCTTAATTCGGTGCTGCCAGTCTCTAAGGAAAGAACTGCGCCGGCGCCGGTAGCCTGTTGCCAGTGAAGATCGTATTGTGGATGAGACTTGAGACCTGGGTAACGGATCTTGAAACCAAGATTTTCAAGGTATTCAGCAATTAGTTGAGCATTGCGCTGTTGCTTTTCAAGACGAACGCCCAAAGTTTTGATGCCACGCTCCAACAGCCAACATTCAAAAGGAGCAAGACCACAGCCAGATGCATTGATAACAAAAAAGATTCTCTCGCCTACCTTGTGCTCCTTAACAGCAATTGCACCAGCCATGATATCATGGTGGCCACACAGATACTTGGTGCCCGATTCGTAGACAATGTCGGCACCCAACTCTAGTGGTGCCATGAGAAGGGGACTGAGCATGGTATTGTCGACAACAACCAATGCATCGGGATTCTTTTCATGGACCAGCTTGGAAATGGAAGGAATGTCGGCAATCTTGATCAAAGGGTTTGTTGGGGATTCAAGCAAGACCATGGCAGTGTTGGAAGAAACAACCTGGCGGACAGCCTCAACATTGGTGGTGTCAACGTGGTGGGCAATGATTCCACCGTGCTCAGTGAGGTACTTTAAAAGGCGATTAGTGCCGCCGTATAGATCGTCGCCGGCAATAACCTCATCGCCGGGCTTAAGGAGACGGGTAATGACGTCCAGGGCGGTCATGCCTGAGGAAACTGCAAGAGCCCGCACCGCACCGGGAATGATCTTACTCAAATGGCGTTCAAGATGAGAACGGGTGGGGTTTCCAGAGCGACTGTAGTCATACTCGCCCATGTTAGAGAGAGAGTCTTGTTTGAAGGTAGCGGTTTGGTAGATTGGAACGCTGGAGCTCTTGTACTGGTCACTGTTCTCGGTCCAGACAAGTTCAGTGTCAATGTTGTATCTGCGGTGGGCTCTGGGAGAAGACGGAGCAGGCGATGGAGGAGCAGATCCATCTCTAGCAGCGGGATTACTGTGGACATTCAGAGATGCAAGACGCTCTGCAACGGCCGAAGCAGAAGGGTTTTCTTGAGACATTTTGTATATGGTATGCGTGTAGGCTATAGATAAGCGAAATCGGGATTCGTTACTAGTTCAATTGGTAGCAATCAGAAGGGTTTAAAGCTGTTTTTCAGCAGATGATATCTTGTATAATATGTATAATATGTATATAATATAAATGTGTGAGTGTGAGTGAGAAAGAGGGGGGATGGAAAGGTTTTATATGAAAGAGAACTTGAGGCAGTGGAAATTTGACGAGCACTTGTATTGAATGACTCAAAGAGTTGGAAAAAAAAACTTAAAAGCGGAGTACAGGCAGCTTTTTCAAAGGTGAGTGATCTCACGTGATGGCGCTACGCCTGCCTTTACCGCTGCGGCATGGGGCTATAGCTGATAACCCGTGACATGGCGGCATTTCACTGGCAAATCACGAGCGCACCCGCAGTCCTCCTCTCGCGCAGCGTATCTCAGGCCTGCCCGTGTCTTATCAGTGGCACGAGGCTTTTGTCGAATGGGGGAATTTTGCCCCACCACAGCACTGAGAATGTCACCATTCGAGATACTCGTTTCAATTTTCAGTCCTATTGGCTCCGGTAGCGGTGATTTGGGTGGTACCCGTGCTGGCGTAATCTCAGCCCCGTGTCAAAGCTCCATCCGCGTTGGTTAGCAGCCGTTGCTTTTATCCCAGTGGCAACAGTCTGTTACACAAACACTAAATATTGTCATATCATTGTAACTATTTGCCTCTGTCGGTTTCCGCTTTGGGACATATTCCCTTTTGCGGAAGAAAACGTTCAGCCGCGCCATGTGTTACCAGGCTGGCTGCTGGTTCAGAAATTTTTCAAGTATGCAAGACCCGTTTAAGCTTCGAGCTGTCGAGCTCACAGCTGTGTGTATGTGTAAATTTGTTTAGGACATTTCGTTTCATTCTCTGAGAAAATATTAGTCAACCTTAAGTCGTGGTTCTGTTTACTTTTAGATTTGGGTGTGAAATATCCCACATGTACTCAGCTGTTACTCATCGGATACATTAGAGTCGCTTTGACCAAATAATAACATAGACAGGAATGATTGTTTCAATGGAATGAATTGGAATTTCATTGTTCACAGGTAGCATCTGTATCTATAGACTAGAAAACCAGGTTATTAAAACGCAGAAAGAACACAAAAATAAATAAGCGCTAATACAGATAATCAATCATTGTGGGATAGGGGGAGATTCTATTAAAGAAAAATAATGCAAGTAGATGGTGATAATAAAAATACAAATTAATAATAGCAAGTTGCAAGTTGGCAGAGAAAAGCAAAAAAAAAGGAAAAATGAGAGGGGAAAAAAAACCAGTGATATAAAAAAATTGTACAAATGAAAAGGATTAAAAACATTAAAGCAGTCAAAGAAATAAAAGAAATAGGATGAATCAAAAAAATAATAAAAGCTTCTATGCCTGGCGAAAAGAAATAATTAAAAATGCAAGTGGAAAACTGAGTAAGAATAAAAATAAATAAATAAAAAAGATACCAATCATTGGTTGCTTGCCGCAACAAGTCCACGAGGTAACAATCCTGAAATCCTCCATCTCCATCTCAACTTCTTTCTCACGCTAGCATACCATTCCAATTTGCTTTTTCCGTCTCCTACAGACCCTTTTCGATCACTGCGCAGAGACATGGTAGAGATCATGGATCCAAGCGACGTCATGGAAGCTGACAGTCTGGTATTAGGCCCAATGGTATGACGGCCATGATTAGAAGTAGTAATATCTCCAAATGTGGTAGATGTCAAGTCAATAGCAGACTCATAGGGGCGAGCACTGGTCGTGGTGTAGTTGTTATGATGAAATCGAGAATTGGGAGAGTTGAGATTGTTGGAGCTTCGCAGTTTGTTGACCATAATCGGTGACCCCGAATTGTACCCAATAGTGTTCAAATTAGCACGAGATCCATTGAGACTGTTGGAACCATTGTCCAGCTCAAATGGTTTGGTGGTTCTGGGCTTGTAAGGATTGCCTCCAGACAATAGCTGGTGAAAACCTGCACAGTCATTACACACAATCTCAGAATACTGAGTGAGTGCAAGCTCATACAATGGTTTTTGGCAATGCACGCACACCTTCAGCATAGAACCACGTCGCATGGTAGAAAATGGAGAAAGTTGTGTATGTGATGATGATGACACATTTCGTTTGGATGTACGTTTAGGTGTCTTGATAGGACTAACAGTAGAACTACTTCCTTGGGTATTTAAAGCGGGCGTACTACCGGAATCTTTGGAAACTTTGGAAACTTTAGAAGGCTTAGAAGGAGTTGCTAATAGCTCGCCAAAATCCTCAAATACCAAACTTCTCGACTTGTTATGAAGCGATTTGCTGCCCTTGTCATTTGGAGAAGATGCAGCAAATGGTGCTTCCAAATCAATATTAGGGCTGTCCAAGGTATTTTCAAACTGAAGTTGGTGCGGGCTGTCGTCTTGCTTTTTATTAATTAATCTAGCCAGCCTTTGAGAGCTTTCAGCAGCTCCTGACAAGTTTCCTAAAATTGATGTGCTGGATTTAGACTTTGAGTGTGCAGTGGGAGATCCAAAATTAGCACTGCTGAAATTGGCACTGCTAAAATTGCGCGCAGTTTTATTCTGGAGGTGGACCTCATCAAAATAATCTTCCACAAAAACAATTCCACTTTCCAAATTATTTGCAACCATTAGCGAAGAAACAGAGGCTTCACCGTCAAATGATTTGTTATAAATAGAATTGGACTGAAAATAGTTTTTGCCAACACCACTAAATGTATGATAATGGGTAACATCCCTGAGATTCTCGCTACTTCCTACCGGCGATGAACTATGCTCAACTTGATCAGAAAGACCCACAAAAGTGCTGTAAACCTGTGGAAATGTTGTCAGCTTGTTATTATCAATCATATCCAGCATCGATGGACGAGGTTTGAGTTGACGGGACGACTTTTTCCTCAAAACATGAGAGCGTTTTTTTCGCAGGCTCTGTTGAGATGACTTTCTTCTCATGTTTGGTAAAATATTGCTACTATATTTGTCGCCGCCGATGGAGCTATTTCTATTCCTGGCATTTTCAGCAGCTCTACTGGTGCCCTCTGCATTAGTCCAGTCAATGGAGGTGGTTGACATGTTTGCCGAAAGAAGCGAGGAAGTTGACAATACGTCATGGGTGCGGAGAGCGTTAGCATTAGGTTTTCGTGGAGAACAGTTGAAGGTAGAGATAGACGCTAACGACGATTTTGAAGAAACGGAAATAGAATTGTTTGAAATTTCAGCGGTACCGACTTCTGATGAATTAGCAGCAGATGTTTTTTGGGATGATAAAGAGGGGTTGTTGAATGAAGAAGTTTGGTTTTGTCCGTGTGTGCTAGCAGGATTCGAGGCTGAGACGCGTTGCTGTTGAGGTTGGACTTTTTGGCTCAAGAGGTGGGGATCAGCAGCAATCATTGCTGGCGAAACCTTAGCCACGGTTATTGTAGGGCTAGCAGGCGACGACGATCTAGTGATGGAATCATCGTAAGAGGAACAAGACAAAATCGAATCGTTAAAAGCATGGGTGGAATCATTGTAGAATAGCGCTCTAAGCTCAGAATTTTTGGGAGGAAGAAGTGAAGACGCGGTTGCAGTGTTGAGAAGAACGTTTCCAGTGTTAGAATGTTGACGAGAAGAGCTAGCTATGTGGGGACTTGAATTTAGAGGTGAGGCGGAGCGCATATAATCCTGAGAATACGCAGGGTTTTCATTATTTACAGATAATGCTTCAATTGGCTTTTCGAGGTAAAATTTTGTAGGAAAGTTGCTAGCTGACTCTGATGAAAAGGTTGCCGAAGTAGGCGCAAGCGGCGACGCAGAATTGGAGTTGGAACCAACAGCCGTTGATGTCAATGAAAGAGAGGTTGGAAAGGTTAGATCATCGATTGACCGGGGGTCAAAGGGATAAGCTGTAAGGCCGTGGGCATTGCCGTCAGAATGAAGGCTGGAGCAAGTGATGCTCGTTGTTGTGATGCTAGTAACGGGATTTGAGGTTTCTGGGATTTGCTGAATAAGAGACGGAGGCTCATGAGCATCCAGAGCTGATTTGTGGGTGTCTTGCTGAAGTAGGCCAGTTTTCACAGATAGCGGTAGCGCTTTGCCGGATAGGGTTTGGTGGGAGGAGTATGTAGTTAGCGTGTTTGTGCTAGTTGGTGATGTTGGGGAACAAGGTGATAATGTGGAAGATGATGACAGTGATCGAAGGTTGTTGTACGAGGCTGCAGCTGAAGCCCGTACGCCAGACATTGGAAAGCGAGGATGGAGGATACAGTTGGATATTAAAGAGAGTTAGCGAGCGAGGGAGAAAGAAGGAAAGGGAAAGGGAAAAAAGAGAGGGAAAAAAGTTGCGAGAAGGTTCATTGCGAGAAGGTTTATTCGAGAACGGAAAATAGACATTCCCTATTACCAGGCTGGGTGCTACACGTTGTGTCATTGCAACTCTGCTCCCCTGACTTGATGAGGCACGAACCGCCGACCGCCAGGCCAGGTCAGGGCAAGGCAAGGGCAAGGCAAAGGCAAGGCCCGTATTTCACGCAGGCCAGGCCAGGCTAGGGCGGGATTTTCCAGCGAGAGTCATTTGCCAGCACACGTCTGGATCCGCGGTGTGACAACAGCGCTCGAAATGAGAGCTGGCCGCCAAGTGTTTTGCAATGGAATGGAAATGACGGCGATTGTTTTTGTTTGTTTTCCACAGGACTGTTGGATCGGAGCGAGCCTTTGGACAGGAGCAGAGAGCAATTGCTACTCCAGTGCCGTTCCAGTGGTCAACGGTTCTAGGCCAGCGAGAGCCATTTCTAATGCAATCGCAGGTCAGGCCAGCACTGCTGGTTTTCTTCCTTCTGCGGGAACAGCCCTCCTCCTGGCCATGTCACGTCGCTTTGGTGAGCCTCCCGACGCACAGCGCACCGATCCACCGTTGTGCTCCCGCTGGCACTTCCCAGGAGAGACGAGAGGCGTGGCGGTTGGTCTGGCAACGTCCCTAACCTCGACCCAGCGGTGCCTGTGTTACAACCTTGTTACATGTTTACGGTGATGTCACTCGCACCCCTGGGGCCGGTTTCCACAGCAACGCGGGCGATGGCCAGGTCACGCTTCTGCCCCTGTCTAACAGGTCTAACCGGTCTAACAGGCTGTTTTGTTTTCCACTGCAGAGCCGTTGGCATCCGGCCGTTTGGTATACGCGGCCGAACTAGCGCTCACAACAGAACACACAACAGAAAACACGACATGACAGCTCCGTCTGTTACAACGCTCGTTACATCACATGTTATAATGTCACGGCTTAATCACGTGTGACGACTTTGGATCTAAGTTTAATTTTGATTTTGATTTTTAATAGTGTTTTTTTTTATATTTTTATTTTCATTGTTTTTTTATTATTTTTATTTTCACATTCTGAACCTGTAGTTTCTAGGATACTGTCAAGCATGCTCTTCCATTGTTGTTTCGCGGGCTGAAATGTAAACAAACGCACTCTCTTTCCTCTTTCCTCTTTCCAGTATGTACACTCGCCAAAAATCTCATCTCGCCCTTCACGCCATAAAATATTTTCCTCCCCCCAGCAGTTCATTCTTCTTCATTCTCTCCATCCTCACCAGTTCACTGTCTGGCAAGGCATTTTCCCCGCAGCTTTCCTTTCAAAATGCATCCTTTGGTGTTTAATCTTTTCTAGTTTAAACCTGTTTGTATGAATAACACCGAGCTCATCGTGACCCTGTTTCCCCGCTTACTACTACACTGTCCTACCTACACAACATGGCTGATATCAACACGGGCAGTTTGATCCCAGATATCATTGCTCAAGCATGGTCTAAATATAAGACAGAAGGCTCTGACAATTCTCAGTTTCGCTACCTCTTTTCAATTATCGACGAGATTGAGTCTCTGTTAGGCATTCCAAAATTTAGCGTACTGCCTTTAGAAGTTCGCGACAACATTGCAAAAAACTTTCAAGACGCACAGGAAAAACCCCTGTCTCTGAGTAATTTGGAAAACTTGTTTGAAACCTGCAACAACCTTTCGCTAGTGAAGAGCATTGAAAATGCAATCAAAGATGCTCAGAATGAAGGGGATGATACCTTAAAGCCAAAAGGTGCGGAAGAGAATGATTCTTCAACTAAACCCTCGCAACAAAATAATGATTTATACAAACAACCCAGTTCACAATTAACTAACACTAAATTTGACAACACAAAGTCTCTGGAGAACCCGCTTGATAACCAAAGGGAGCTTGAAAATGATCCCAATCCCACTACCTCAGTCAACGCTCTTCCCAGCACCCGTGTGTTTCTGCCAAATCCTACGTTTGCAGTTCCTACTACCCTCCCCAAAACTGCAACCAGCAATAACCAACCATCTCTTAACGATGAGAATCGTGATGAGACAGCCAAGGGCAATAATACATTAGACATTAATGACCATAGCTTGTTCAAAAAGGCCCCTTTGAACACATCTACACCACTTCCAGTCGACAAGGTTCGGGACTTTAAGAATATTCGAAGATCAAAATGGGACAACCGACGCACTGTCTCTAGTATTAATCTTGCCCCACGAGTGGCTATCGTTGATGCAGGAGACGAAGAAGAAGAGGCCAATCAGTTGATAGACAGTGATGCTGAGAAGGAACGTAAGAAAGATGATGATATATTTGGCAAGTACCCCACGAATAAAACCGACGATCCGCCTTTGAACAGCCATTACTATAGCAATGAAAATGAAGCAGGTGAACGTGTTATTTCAAGTGGCTCGTATGATTCGTCGGGTAGCCGAAGAAGTTCACGAAAGTTGGGTCTCAAAAGATCTGCAAACGATGTGCGAGAGCTTGAGAGAATAAACGAATACGTATCTCATCTTGAAGAGATGGTGTATGACGCACAAAGCAAGCTATCTGATGCCGAAAAGCGTATATCAAAGGCAGAACAAGAACGACACAAGTTGGAAGACGATCAGGACCGTATGCGATCTCAGATTGATGTGTTGGAGCATGATCTAGATATCAGCCAGAGGTCCATGGCAAAAACACGAATGATGCAAAACCGTGTTTCGGAATCTTTTATGTTTCCTAGAGGAGGCTTCCTGGGTAATGATGAGTATTCTGGCGATAAGAACAGAAGAAAGACTACCGATGGACTCATCTATGACGATGAAATGAATGGGATAAACAATGCATGGAATACCTACAATAGCAATTCTGAAACAATGACCCAGAAGAACAATCCATATGCCCCATATGGTGGAGGATATGATGACCAAGAGAATATAGCAATTAGACCATCATCTGCACCGTCAACGACAGCTGATGACAAAGGTTTTGGCATTGAAAAGGCCATTCAGAGACCTCAATCCGAGCAATCTACAAGCTCTCCGAACCAACGAAATAACCAAAATGGAGATGAGCGAGAGCGTAGGAGAGCCCATCGACCATCGTCATCATCTGTCATGTCAATTTCTCCTGATGAAACTGCTGGAGACTTTGACCAGAAAATTGAAGAGTTGGAAGTGGAGGATTATCTCAAAGTGTATTTGAAAGAATTGTTCCGGGGAGGCCAACAACAACTAATTAACATTATTTACCAGCAGCAAAATGACTTGAGCTCATTGACTCGACAAATTGGAGAATACGAAGGATCTGTGGATCAAATTATTGAGTTGAAGAATCAATACGAGGAACGTGTACAAAGTATGGATGAATTTGATCAACAACGAGAAGCACAGATCCGTGCAGATGCTCTTGAAGAAGCACAAAAGCAAGTGAGAGAACAGTTGCTCAAGTACAAGGACCTTCATGAAACTGAGCGACAGAACGAACGAACAGCACTAGAAGCACAGATGAAGAAAGAATTGAAGGATCAACTACGACAACAAGCTTCTGAGTATATGAATCAACTGCAGCAGTTGGAAACTCAACTACATCAACGCGAGCAAGAATTAGAGAACCTCAAACATTTCAAGTATCGAGAATCCAGCCAAAGCAGAAGTCGAAGAGTTATGCGTTCCTTAGAAGACGAGTTGAATGAAACTGGTTTCAAAGACAATCAACATGGAGCGCTAAATGGATTGACTACTCTTTCATTACCCACCGATGAAGAAGGGAATCTTGACTCGGGGACTTTTCTCCAGAAAATTCTTGTTCCCATGGCCGAAGAGCAGAGCGTTTATTTGAAGTCAGTGTCCGAATTGCCAGTCCGTCAGGATCCTGCTATCAAGCGAGAAATACAAGAGTTGGCCAAGCTTGATGAAACCAAGGACAAGGTTGATATCGAAGAGGTATTGAAGAAGGTAAACGAGTATACCACCCAACAAGAATCCCAACTTACTCCACGTAAAGTATCTGCAAAGTCAGCCACAATCCCTCAGCTTGACAGATTTTCCAAACTGGACGATAAGCTAAGAAAAGGCATGAGTGTCGCTGAGATTGCCCAACTTGAGTATGAGCAACGGCGTATAAAAAAGCGAACAGCAAACCGTTCAGCGGAAACCGACGAAGACTTGTCTGCTGGCAATTTGACGTACATGGTTTCCAAAGTTTTGAACAATCCATATTTACTACTGTTTACAATTATTATTGCCATTATACTCTCGTTTGTCTTTTCGCCCAGCGGAACCGAGTTCATTGTTCGCTGGATCTGGCAAAAGTTTGGCGGTACCACACCACAAACCATCTCGTCGTCGGGAAGACTGCTGGCGGCTGGTGCTGCCGAGACTTGCGAGCATAATAATCAAGTCTGGTGGCAGAGATTGCTGCCTAAACGAATTGAGAAAATCTTTGCCTTTGTGGACCAATTGGCAAGACCTCGAAATAATAATCCTCCTGTCTAAGCTTTTATTTTGATAAAACCAAAAAAAACCTCCCCCCAAAAAAAAAAAAAAACAGTCAATTTATATTATACCCTTCTTGATGATTTTTATGCCTATTTTTTTTTATTCATTTGCATTTTTTTCATGATTTTTTTACACGTTTTTTTCTAATCTTTAATGTCCGTTTGCATGATAGATATCTTTCTTTTTGTCATTTCTCGCTTTCCATTTTCCTCAATCATTTCCGTTACCTGTCTTGTTTCTTTTCAAAAAAAAAAAAAAAAAAAAAAAGCCTCTTCCAATTATAAAATTCTCATATAACTTTCTTTCTAAATTTATTATACTAATAATATGCAATTTTTTTTTTTTTTACTAATACAATAATTTTTAATGTTTTATTCTTCAATCCTAAAACATCCCCAGAATTTCCAGTGATATTCCTATTCTTATTTTTATTTTTATTCCATTTCCTTCTTTTCTCCACTAGGCTCTTGACAATATCCCAAGTAGTCCACATCTTCATCATCCATGCTCAACCACTCTGTGGCATCCTTTTTAATCTGACGGGTGATTTCTACCTCCATATTCCATTCTACCTTTCTCATATTTTCTTCAAACTCCTGACCGCCTTCCAAAAGTGGAGGCGGTGCGCCACGGCTCTCTTTCCACTTGCGGAATGCTATAAATTTGGCCATTTGACGTTTGGGAAGTTGCTTCATGGCCGGTACTTCCTTCAGTTCGAGAACGCTTAGGCATGGCATATACGTCAGAGCTGAGGGGAAAGACAAAGTTGTAATAAACCGGCAGTTGTTAAGCGATAAGCGTTCCAAATGCTTGCCTCGGTATCGCGCTAGCTCCCAAATACATTCGTCATCAACGTCGCAACCTGCTACTCCAAGAGTTATAATAGACGTCCGTTTGGCTAGAGCCTTGATGCTCCTGCTGGTGATTTTGGAACCGGCAAACGTTCGGCCCACATTGACTAATTGAAGATGAGGACAGCCACATGCAATTGCTGTAATGGAAAGGTCTGATACAAATGAACATGCCCGGAGATCAAGATGCTTGAGATTAGGACAAGTTGCTGCAATCAGTGACACGGTGGAATCAAAAACGTGAGGACAGCCCGGTAATGCAACTCGTTCTAGCAAGCCACCTTGGAATAAATAGGGTGATGGAATGAGTTTAGGACAGGTATAAAATTCAAGCCATTTCAAGCGTAACACTGACCACGGTGGAAACGCATGCTCCAAATCCCACGTGGTTGCGTAACTCAATTTGTGTAGAATCAGGGCTTTTGGAAGCCAAGAATTGGGAAGAGGGATGGCGCATGTATCACCAGTAGCTACAGACAATCCAGAGGGTACCAATTCAAGTTCGGGTTCAATAGAAAGACCATCGTCTAACTGCTGTTGGTTTCTGTTGTAGATATTATATGTGACAAACTTTTCCCATTCCTTGCCTATAGTAAAATGAAGTCTCTTGTGAAGAATGCTGATAGTTTCTTTATACCACAGCTTATTTATGAGCAAGCATGTCATAATAGGCCCTTCCTTGCTGAGAATTTCTCCGGAAAGCTCAATAAACTGTTCTGTGAGAGGTGCTTGATCACTGACATCTTCAACACCATGCCGCCAAGCTTGTATTGCACGATGATGGTCCCCATTAAAAAGTCGCATGGCACGACGAAGAGATAGAGGGTTACGTCTTTTTGGAGCAATTTCCTGAGGCTCAGGAACCATTGAGTAGAGATGGTAGATAACTAGTGAAATGATTTCTGGAACTAACATAGCATTAGTCTTGGGCTGATTCTGATTCTGTTGACCAACATCAGATATCAATCTAGCATCAGAATCTTGTAAAGAAATGTCAAAGGCTGACGATAGCTTCGATTCAAGACCATACTGCGGGTATCCGGAAACAGAAATATCAGAATCAGAACCACAGATTTGATAATTAAGGGATATCGAAGAGCTGGTTGTATCACTCTCAGTGGCATCGCTACATCTGCTTGAATCATCCAAAGAAAAGGAGTTGATAGTGGAATCATTTTCATCCTCTTTATCCATGTCATGAGTTTTTGAAACGACTAGCCTAATAGTAGGGGTTTCAAGAACTGGGGTATCGCTAGTATCACTAGAGTCGCTTAAGGATTCAACATCATCTGGCTTGCCAAGCTCATCCACATCTTGGCAAGCATCTGTATTGTTTCTTTGCTCCAGAGACTTTTTCCCAGAATTATTAACCAAACAAGAATCTGACCCAAATGCTCCAATTGTGGTATAGCTAGCATAGGATGTGTATGGATTAGTCGCGGCTTTTGAAGCATATGAAACGGAATCCAGGGAATCAATAACAGAGGAATCTGGTATAGTAGTAGTTGTACTTGCTGGCCGGGTTCTTTTCATTTTGCGACGCTCAGAGGGTGAACCCTGACCATCACTCTGGGCTCCATTTACGACCGAATTGATAGGCGAGTTTGATTCAGAAGATTCAAAACTTGTGTCAGCATTGATAAATTCTGGTGCTATAGGATTTGCAGAAGAAGTTGCAGGGGGGAATTTCCAATCGTTGGTGATGATATGAGATACAGGGAGTTTAGACTTTAAGATGTTGGCAGAACGTTTTTGAACATGTAGAGTGTCGCCAGTATTCAGCGTTTGATTTTGAGAGTAGGCGTTAGAAGGACCATGTATTTCTGATTGAAAAGAAGATTGAACAGATTCCAATTCTTCTCCAAACTTGATATTGCGCTTTCTTCGTAAGAGTGGAACATCAGTCTTTCCAAAGCTGAGTAAAGAAGAAGTGGGAACTGTGTTACCTTGTGGGATATGAGGGCGGTTAAGTGCGGCTGAGGTGGCTGGAGTTTGACTATTTTCTTTTAGATTTGAACCAGTTTGACGCAAAGTTATGCCAGTTGTAGAGAAATGAGCATCAGAAGAAATAGAACCCGTAGATGAAAATAGAGAAGAGATAAAGGCTGGGGGCCGGACTCCCAATCGAGATTGACGGCGCGAAGGTGTAGGTGTTGTAACATTATCGGCAGTTACTCGCTCATTTGAGTAGTCATCTTGAAATGATTGAGAAGGAGTAGCAGGGGTTATTGGGAGTTGCAGAGTTCCATAAGCTACAGAAGATGAAAAGGATGGCAAAGGAGAACTCAAGTTACTCCAGTTTCCGGAGCATGGAGCAGAGCATCCAGAGCTAATACTTTGAAATCCAGAGGACGAAGAAGAATGACGACGGCGGTGGGATCTTCCACTAAATATTCTTCGTGAGGAAGAAATGGGAGAACTTGTACCGAAAGAAGGTGCACGAATTAACCCTGGTGAGAATGGTGAACTCAAGGTTGAGTTAGGGGGAGTCGTAAAGTGGCTGTCATGATGAATGTGAATAGGGGTAGAAGAAGAAGGTGTCTCATGTGCAGAATGGAGATTGCTGAATGTGTTGATTGAAGTTCTCCGATAATGAGCTAATGAGAGAAAAAAAGAGGAAGACCGGCTGCTACTTGCGCTATTCGTGGTACTGGCAAGAGGGTCTGGAAGAAGCCCGAGGAATTGTGAGTGCGAAGAAGAAGACGAAGCATGGCGAGAAGATGGAGAAAAAGAAAAGGGCGATGCTGTCAACGTTGAACTTGAAGCAAGTTGGCCAGATTGAAAATTTGTTTCCGCTTTGTCTGGCTGAATTTCAGATAATGAGCGGATCTTTGTTCCAGACTTGATGGGATGTTGATTATGATCATTGAAGTTCAAGCCACCGGAAGAGCTGGGCTCATCATAGTACTGACACTGAGCTAAAGAGCCGGCAGCTGGAGGTTGGTAGTCAGGATCTTGACTTGAACTATTGGAGCAGTGTACTGAAGAAACTGTTTCAGATCCCGAGCTTGTTGGTAAAGTAGTGTCATTAATACTTTGGTCATTATCGCTCATTGTAATATTGTTACATCCTGATTCACTATTTTGAACCCTACTTCCCCAGGAATCTGCTTCTTGAGTATAGTTGATATTATTAGGGAGAGTATTTTCGTGCGAGGATGAGATACCTTCCTCGAGATTGGCGTCTCGGAGTGGAAATCTAGTTAAAGTTCGAGAAACATTGTCGTTGGCTTCAGTATTAGGTTCTGAAGAAGCCAGTTTGACAGACCTCAAGTGCGTAAAGTTTGGAACTTTAAACGGTGAATCGTTTTCTTGCTGGAGATGACCGTCTTTATATTGGTCATTTGAGTGGTTTTGGCTAGACATATTATAGGATTCAATTTGATCGCTTGATAGGGTAGTTTTGTGAGAATCGCCAGTTCTCAGTTTGAGATTGTTTCTTTTTAAAGCATCTAGACTTGAATGACTGTCAAACATCTTGCACGAAAGACATTCATGTTGGTGGGAAGGCATTGATGAGGACGTATTCGCCGCCACAATAGCATTCATGCAGGCATGGTCGCGGGGATAGGAAGCAGAATTAAAACTGGTAGTAGTGGCTGGACTAACTGTGCTATTTATGGAAGATCTGGGAAAGCCAGCAGCTGCAGCTGCAGAAGCAGATTTAGTAGAAGATGCAGATGAAGATGGTGGTGAAGGTGAAGGGGGTGGAGAATTGGAGTCAGATAGGGAAAACCCAAGGCCTTTAGAAAACACAGACAGCCGTCTTTTTATTCCAAACTTTGGAATGGAAAATGAAGACTGTTTCTTTGCCGAGCCTATACTGGTTGGGGATTTATTGGCAGGTAGTGGTGGTCGTGGAGTCTTAAAGGGTCGTAGTTTGCGAGGTGCAGATGGTGTGGCTGGTAGACTAGGCGGTGGGGTTTTGGTAGGCGTGAGAGTGTCATCGTTTTGAGACGACAAAGAATTGGAACTAGCCATTGGAAGGTGGGGAGATCCAATTCGGGAGGTTCGAGATGAAGAAAAAAGGAAAGAAGGAAGAAGGGAGAAGAAAAAAAGAAAGATTTAAGGGAAGAAAAAAAAAGGGTCAAAAAAATATGAAAAATAAGTTTTTGGTGGAGTCCACACATTTGAATTATGTGATACTAACAGTAACCAGCTTTGCACATTTAAATCCGATTTGCTTGCCTTTAATAATTTCTACGTCAATACTAACCGTTTACTTGTTTATAAAGGTTTTAATCTTATAGAGATTCCCAATTTCCAATTTTTTTTAATGGACGCCGAATCTTCCGATTTCTTAAGTTTGGGCCTGAATCACCTTTCAATGGAACCTTTTCGACAGCTTTTTGAAATGTATTTCAGTAGTTTGCCTTTGCAGATTTTGGGTTAAACCTAAAATATGTTGTTTGAACATATTAATGGATTATTAAAGAGCGTCAGCCATCTGAGTATACCTGATCTATCCACAGTTGATGGATGAAAACCCTACACACAGTACCATATACTATATACCTCTAATACCACCATTTCTCAGAACCCAACCTGCGTAAATCTTTTTTATAGACTCTTCTGTATTTTGATACAACCTAAAATCATTCTCTAGCAAACAGACCAAAGATCTTTTTAAAACATCTCCTCCATCTCCCAATATATGTGTAACAGTGCGTACACACTGTCTAACATTTTGTCTCACTATTCACCCAATGCTTTGGCTCTGAGCTCGCTCTGAATTGTTACTTTCTGAGCTATTGATTTACCCAGTACGCTTTAACTTATTGTCAGTTGCTCTTTATTTCTTCAATTATCAAAATATCAAAAGGAAAATCTCCACTCAAGTATATAGATAATATTTGTAACTCTTATTTTCATACCACCTTGATTTCCAACCACCTTATTTATCAAACCTGCTTCTTCTTGTTTCTATGATTATCTTTGCCTTTTTTTACTTCTTCTTTTTCAATTTGCAAAAATGTAACACTCTCATTTCCCTTTACATATCAATCTGTTCTCATCCCAAAAGTTTATCCGGTAATTGGCGTGGCTGGTTTCAACCAGAAAGCGTTGCCAGTTTCCATTAACCACAAAGTTCCAAACAAATACACCATTGTATAGAAAATACCAACATAAGTTTTCAATATTGATATATACAGAAAATCCAATTTAAATAAATACGTATAAATACAAAATCAAAACTCTTAATCCAGTTTTTTTTTTCAAACTTTTGTCAGCTTTGAATTCAATTAATCCCTTTTAAAGCTCATTTGGGCACGTGAACTCGCTTCGTACTCATCGCACGGCTGACTTAGCCACCCTCATTTTCTTTTGCTGGTTACCGCCCATCCAATCTGGTCTTCAACGCTCCCACACATTTTGATCAACACGTTCTCTTGTAGATCTTTTAGTAACATTCATACATGTGCTTTGGCTCGTTCTTAAATCTTCTTAAATCTTATTAAATACTATGATATTCTATGCATTCATTTTATATATTCTAAATCCATATCAAATGTAACCACTTTTAATGTTTCAATGTTCGTTGCTTCTCGGCATTAGCAACAACCTTTTCAGATACCGCTAGACCCTTTCTTCTTCTAACATTGTCCATGTACATCTTGGCAATGTTTTCTCTGTCTGCAGTATCACCTAGTTCCTCCAGCTCTTCCTCAGTAAGCGGAACCCAGAATGGGTCTTCGTCAACCGCCATTTGGAATCCTGAAAAAACAAGTTGAGGATTGGCTGCGCCAGAGGTACGCTTACGAATCTCCTCAGAGAACCCAAATGCCTCAACTACAGGGATACTAGCATGGATCAAGAAAAATGGAGTTCCCTCACGCATCTCTTCACTAAGAATCTTACCACGACGCTTAGTGATGACACCATACACCTTTCCCAAAACTTCAGTGGTAGCTTGGATCTCACATTGGTACATCGCAAGCAGCAAACGTGGAGACCAGTCCAAAAACCCTTGCTGGACATGCTCTCGCGTGGCAGAAATAAGACGTCCTGATACATTCGACTTGAAGCCTGATTGTCCTCCGGTTTCTTGCTCAGAAACTTTACTTTCCGCCAATTCAATCGTAACAACCACACCTTCAAGAGGCTCGCCAGCTAATGGGCCGTGCTGGGTTGCCAGCTGGAATCCAGTCATCAAACTTTCTCCGTAAGCAAATGTAGTGTTTCGATATTGTTTCGCAAATGCCTTATGTCCAAGCCCACTATCAGGAGTTCCATCAAGAAGGATATTAGATCCGGTACGCTTAGGACCAAATGCCATAACATTCGCCAACTTGAGGACTTTGCGTAATCCTTCTCTAACATTCTTTTCCTTCATCTTTTTAAAGCTCTCAGACACAACTGCATCGAATTCTTGCTCAAAAGACTCCCATTGCTTTGCTTCTTCCCCAGTGACTGCCTCAGTAGTATAGCTCTCTTCGTCAGACTTGTGACGACGACGGCGACTAACTAACGTTTCAATCTTAGTTTGGTTTTCGTTCAAAAACTGCGTCACAAGTTTTGGCAAGGGCTCAACTCTTAACCTTACATATATAGGATCCAATTCAATCTCAACAACGCCTTGATTATCTCTATCAATCTCTTCCTCCTCATCATCTTTATTCTTTTGTCGCTGCATTTGCATAGCCTTTTGCTGCTCGGCACCCTTGTAGGCAACAATTGTTTCTCTGTAAGGAATAATTGGCTCAGAAGCATGTATATCGACCTTTGCAAATCGCTCCTTAAGGTCCTTCAAGCAGCGTTCCAAATGCAATTCACCAGCTGTCATAAGAATATGCTCACCATTTTCAGCAACTGAAACTTGAACCATAGGATCTGACAAGTTGAGCAATTTCAGACCTTTCTCTAATTGGTCCAACTTGGTAGGATCAACTGGTTCGACAGCAACACGGACAATAGGAGCACCGAGATTAGTGATGCTTGCCAAATTGGGACCTCCATGTTCCAAACTAACCAACGTACCATTCTTCAAAATCTTGCCATCAAGACCGCCAATTCCAACAATGTTTCCAGCAGGAACCTCTTTGAGAGAAACCAAGTCACGACCCATTAACAAAAACAAATCGGAAATAACAATCTTTTCACGATGCATTTCAGGTGTAACTGGGTCATATTTTGGATGAAGTAAATATAACTCTTGTCCAACCTTTAGTGTACCGCTAAAAACACGGGCAAAGCCAATCAGTTTCTCTTTAACTTCGGGAGCAGCTTCTGCCTTGAGCTTTTTAAAGTAGGCATCCAAGTCGTCAACATCTTCCTCTTCTTCTTGAGAATAACCTTTTCCACCAGCGGCAACCATCCCGCTATCACTATTCTGTTTTTGTAGACTTGCGGAAAGTTCTCGAGCTCGTCGAACACGCTCTTGAATAGATGACATTGGTGCACTTTTATTGGCTTCTTGTTGTTCTTGCTCTGTCTTCTTTCTCACCAACTCGTCCTCAGGAACCGCAATGACCTTTGAAATGTACGAAACCACTGGTCCATCCATATCACAGGCAACCATTGCGTCTCTTACTTTTGGATCTAGCTCGGATTTAGAGCCACCAACAACCGTTTCCAAAATTGGAGGAATACGTGCTTGTTGGGCAGTAGTTGGAGCAGGGAGCTTGTCTATGACAGTGAGAAGAACAGAAACACTTAAAGGAATCCACTGGTTGAAAATAGCAGATAATAACGGTTTTCCATCTTTTGCCTTTATAGTAGCAGGCGGAATCTTGTCAAGACCAAGAGCGGCAACAATCTTTGCACTTTGATCTGGATCTCGCTCAATAACGGAAGACTCGTAAATTTTCCAAATGTTATCAAGAACAAGCTGAACAAACAAAGGCTTAGGGGTACCCTTCAGAGCCTTTGCAGCGCTGCTGGAACCCGATACAACCTTTTTGGACTTGGGGTCAAAAAAGTAGTCACCCCACAACACCTTTTCTAGCTTTTCGCGCTTCATACCGAGCTTTCTTTCGTAGATGGCGGCAAACTGACTTATATTAAAGCCCCAGCCATCGATTGCGCTTGAAAAAATGATATTATTGAGCTCAGGACTGAAATAAAGATTGTCATCAGACTGTTCCACATAAATATCGTCCTCATCATCGCCGGTGTTATTTGCTTGCCTAAGTTCTTGACGCTCACGCCACAACATGTCTTGTTCCATTCGGTCGCCAGCAAAGAAAGATCCCATAATAGCGTTAACTTGCTCGATAACTCTTGTCAAATGGGTATAAGCCTCCATAGGGGTCAACCTTAGTTCTGTGATTAGACGGTCGATCTTGTTAATGACTAAAATTGGTTTGAGCTTCTCAACCCAAGCTTGACGAATCACCGTAACCGTCTGACTTAAAACACCCTCAACAGCGTCAACAAGAATTAAAGCACCGTCACACAGTCTAGAAGCGGTTGAGACTTCACTCGAGAAATCAATGTGTCCTGGGGAGTCAATCAAGTTGATAAGGTATTCTTTAACATTTGGGCTCGGGCGTCGTCCTACAGGACCCTTTGGCGCCGGAGGCTGGGGTTGCTTCTGATCAGTGGATTGGGATTCTGTAGGTCTCGAAGCAATCCTAAAGTACAATGAGATGGCCGATGATTCCATTGTAATACCTCGCATTTGCTCATCTGGTCGCGAGTCTAAATATCGAAGTTTGCCGGCCATATTCTGGGAAATAATACCATTGGAGGCAAGTAGCGAGTCTGACAACGTGGTTTTACCATGGTCGACGTGCGCCAGAATGCAAATGTTGCGAACAAGTGCTGGCTGCGATTGTAGTCGTTTTAAAGTTTCTGGAGAAACAGGCATTCTTTGTGTAAATGAGCAATCAATTAAGTGGTATTGTGTGTATAAATGTCTATTGAGATGAACCACCTGATTATTGTACGAAAGAAAATCAAATATGAATGGGGAACTAAGGCTGCTGGCTCCTTATATATGGGATATTTCTTCTTTTTTTTTTTGCTGTGGAGTGGAGTTGAAGCAATAAAGTTCTCTGTGGAGTATATTTTTTTTTTGTCAGCGCCGAAAAATTTTAACGCCACACGCATAATAGATATTCACAATCACATCTAGTCATACTTGATCACCGTCCAGCAACAGCTATTTTCACACGCATTTGTCTGTGTCCATTCTTTTCAAGCTGCACCCGAAATCAGTAAATGGAGCATCAGTATTTTTCAACCCCGTCTGCTTACCAACCAACGCTTTGCCCAATATGCAATTCTACTCTTAAACGCTGCTTGATCAGCGAGGACAAGGCAGTTTTGATGTGTCCAGTTTTGACTGTAAGTTTGATTTTAGACTCGCTTTTGATTCTTGAAAACGTTTTTTTTGCTGATACAGTGGCAACCTTAGTGCTATTTCCCCTTTAATCAGGACCCTTCCGGTCTTCAGATTACAAAAGTTGAGCAGGAAGAGATTTTGGATAACGTGGCGACCAGAATGGAGAATGCAAAGTTAGATCCAAAGGGACTCACACATTGATTTGCTGTGCATTCCTAGAGTCACTAGAGCCGTCAGACTTTCCAACTTTCCAAGGTGAAGGAATAAGTAAAAGGCTATATGGGAAGAGCGGCAAGCCTTTAAAGCTGTGCACTCGTCAAGCTGCCTGCAGTCAACTCTTTGAGACACCAAGTGAGAAGCTAAACGGCACAACTCTCAGTCCCTATAACTGCAAACAGATAAGGGAACTGGTCGATAATGCTTTCTGAAACATCTCAAGTCTTTACCAGCCCAAATATGAGGGCAGCACGTTTAATAATATTGACGTAAGCATATTTGATAACTATGATAACTAGCCTGGTTATTCAATTGGGATATAAATGTATATTGATTTTAAAACACGACCTAGGAATGAAAATATAACAATTACTGAACGAAATATAACTGGGAATACAAAATAAAGTCATTAAAATGCTAAAATAAAAACCACCACGCAAGTATCTATAAAACGAAAAAAAAAATAATAAGATGTAAATCCAACAAAACGTGAGAAAAATAGTGGTACATGAGGAGCAAACAATATAAATAATAAATCTAGTTCAAGCAGTCTGACAAAAGACCGCTACCATAAAATGGTCTGCTTGTGTTCTGGTATTAAGTTAAGAGAGATCATATCAAAACAAACAAAAACCTTGTTCTTTGCAATCATGATACAATTTCAAAAAGAAAAAAAGAAAGAAAAAAAAAAACATGCAAGAGGGCAACCCCATCACCCTCTACAAACAAATCAAACCATGGGAAAATCGAGGAATCAACGTGAAGAATATCCATCTCCACGCTTCCGTCTCATCCTTTCAAATTTCCGGGAAAAAAGAGTACTGAGATTGCATAGTCAGCACCAACCAAAATCCAATGATTTGAAGTAAAAATAAAAACCCCAACTCTTCAACATTGTATCCAGTTTTCAATCGCAATATGCATCCATTTGTATCATAAAATCATAACTTAAACTTGTGGGGGATCTTTTTATGCTATCCCTCTAATATGGTTTGTTTACTTTTAGCGCTTAATAAATATGACTGTTGAATGCATATGTAGAGCCGGCGTACTCACTAGCACCGTCAAATCGACGCTCATCCTCCAAAAGCTCCTTGACTTCCCATGGACTGTCCTTATTAGAAACGCTGAACTCCAAGTCTTCAGCAGTAATCATGTCCCAATACTTGTAGATCATCATAGCTGTGAACAAATTAGTGAGAGACGCGAAAAATATACCGTCAAGATAGTGCTTAATGTGTTCGCAGATCACAGTGGAAAAGGCATAAAGCAAAGCTTGGCCAATAATGAAGAACATAGTACCGAGGAAAACGGCACCAAGGGCCCATGGGTCCTTGAGGATGAATATTGTCAGGATAAGTTGACACACGATATATGTTGCGACAAAAATGGCGTTGAGGACATAAAGGACAACAAACAAGGCGGTAGTATCGGTAGGAGAGAATGTTCCAGGAGCGTATCCATGAAAAGTCAAGATGGAAATAACAAAAGTCAAAGCCCAAGCCAAAAAGCTACTGATTCGGAGACCCCAAACAGAAGACTTTGTACCATCCTCGTATAGTTGAAAGCCGAGAAAGCCATTCAGCATGACAGCCCAACAACAGGCAGAAGCAAACCCAGACTGAACGGCCACAAACCAGGAATAAGGAGCTGAACCAGGGGGAACGACACCGGAATCAACGACAAGAGAAAGGCATATAAGAATAGTAAACAGGATAAAAAAGTCAAGAGTTTCGCGGCGGCCAATAGCGGTATATTTGGAGCGGATATTGATAATGATGATTCCCAACACACCAAGCGCGGCAATGTTAACAAAAGCATTTCCGACTTGGAAAATAATAGTGTTTGCGAGATCGATAGTACGGGCGAAACATTGTGGCGTAATGCCTACCAGGCGAATATCCGTATCGACAACACCATAGGGTCCGACCAGAGAGCAAAGAGGAACAAAGGCCTTATTACAGATGACATCAAACTGACCAAAAGTCATAGCTGAAGAATGAAAAACAGATGGTAAACGAAGGGATCAAGCTATGAGGACGAGATGAAGGGGGGGAGGATGTATGGGAGTTGAAAGGGGAGAGGTTTGATAGAAAAATTAAAAAGTAAAAAGTAAAAATTAGGTGGTGTTTTAAAAATAGATGCGTGTTACAAGAGAGGTAATGTCATGGATCACGTGTATATAACTAGGAAAAACGACGGGGGTATGCTGTTTTTAGCTGGGTTTTTAGCCTGGTGTTTATAAATAACAGGTTTGGAAGCAAGTTAGGACACAAGGGAGGGGATTTCAAGCAGAGTTTTGTAGTGATAATTGAAGAAATAAATAAAGCTAAAGTCGATTTGCATGGCGGGTCGCTGTTATTGAGAAAGAAGAAGTAGGGTATTGATCACGTGGAGTTCACATGACGGCTATTTACAGATGCGTGGAGGTACATACGGCAAATCTGGGAAAAATACGATGCTAACCTTAGTTGGAATTAAGATAACTTTATTCAGGTTTCTGTTTGTGTTGGAGTCCCATTGGTGTAATCTTCAAATTGAACTAATCGTTCTGAAGACCTCAGGAGCGGTCAGACAGAAATAGGCGAGATACAGAAGAGCATGCTTATCCCGGTTCCCGGTTCCCAGGCCAAGACAAGCAGCACAAGTGCTTTACCAAATTAGCTTGACATGAACCGCCTGTTTGAGGGTATCGTATAGCTACACTCCTGGTTTGAAACTCCAGACATGGCGAATCCTATACACGGTATAACACGGTATATGGCCAACAAATGTTGAAAAGAAAAATAGCAAGATGGAATCTAAAAGCAGTTACAAGTCTGTTAAAGAGTCTTTCAAGGAAGATTTAATATCATGTATGCGGTAGTACGCTTTCTCAGTGTGTGAATTTGGTGATCAGACACGAAACATCCACAAGGTGTAAAATAAAGAGGAATAGAGAGAAGGAAGAAAAGAGAAAAGATAAAAAAAAAACAAAAAAACAAAAGATAAAAAAAATAAAAGACAAGCGTGATTGACACTCAACTTAGGAAAAGATAACCTAACCCACTGGCTAGTTATTGTTACAGCCGTTCCAACAGTCCCTGGCCATGACCGCGACGCGTTTAAACAAATGGAGCTTACAAGCCAGTTGAAAGGGAAACCGTCTTTGTCGAGCTGAGTAGCACGTCGGGTCGAGGGATATCAAAACAAATAAAACAAATGGCTGAAAGCATTGGATTAAAAGTAAATAGAGACGCAACGACGAGTTACCGAGAAACCATTGTTTCCAGCAAACTTTTTATAACTTTTATAACCAAAAGGCTTGCGGTTTTTTTTAGTTTTTCATTTTATTTATTCTTACAGTTAGGCTACACCCGCAATACAAAGAGGCAAAAATATAGGTAGGGCGATGTTCAAGTCAATTAAAAGGACGGAATTGCAGCTGAAATTGAAATTGGCCAGCCCATGACGATACCGCAAGGCGGTTACACAAGGCTGGCCAAAGAGCCACGGGCTGTAACACGAATGTAACAAGAATGTAACAAGAATGCAACAGACTTTGTCATGGCAATTCGCGCTGTCGTCTATTTACGTGTTTCCTAAAACTGACAACTTGTCAAAAAGCGCATTTCTTGTTTTTTTATTATTTTTGTTTGTTTGTATGAAACCCCCTTTTTGTGCGTCTGTTTCCGATTCGATGTTGCTTATTCAATCACATTGACCGATTTTTTCTTGGCTGCAAAGCTGGGTTACCTTGAACGCCATGGGGCTGTGACAGCAAAACGCGTCAAATAACAGATCGCGACCGCTCTTGTCTATTTTTTCGCGATATAAAATGAACGCTGTGCATGCTTCATATTAGATTCATTCGGCAGATAAACCGCCAATCTTCCGGACACTCTCACGTCCAAACCAGCCAAATGCCGCCAGTCTAGCCCGGGCCCTCGCCCGTGCGCTGCACGCGTCTCGACAACTGGTAGACTTGGTGACAGCCGTACGTGGGGATGGAGCATGGCTACACCAGCCAATCCTGCCACCGAGCAGCAGCCCTCACCCACTCGCTCAGCAACGGCTTACCAACACACACGCCACTTGGCCGTTGCTCTCTGGCCGTCCCGATTAGGGAGCTATAGGCACCAGCAGTCATCCCATACGCCAGCCATTTGTTTTTTTGAGTGGAAATGTGACACGCGCAAGATTTAGCGTTTGTGTGGACTATGCAGACCGCGCGCCAGCCAATCCGGAAGCGAGTCCTTAACCCCTCTAGAGCCCACCCACACAATACCGCCGACGTCTAAGCAATTTTCGGGCTGGATATTTGGCTTCAATGTCTTTCCAAACGCAGCAGTCACAGCGCCTTTTTTTTTATTTTAAATTTCGACTTTTTGATTTTCCCACAACCGCACAGTCAAACAGAAAAAAAAAAAAACTATTTAAACGTACTCAAATCCCCTCCAAATCCTTCTTTTTTTTTTTTTTTTCCTCCCTTCTCTATCAAATTTTTACATCACACATTCTCTCCTAACACAACACTCTTTTGAAGGCTTCTTTAGTTTCTTCATCAAAACACTTCTTCTTCAACTACAACTTACAATCTCTAATATATAACAATGACTGGCCGCGGTAAAGGTGGAAAAGGTTTGGGAAAGGGTGGCGCCAAGCGTCACAGAAAGATTTTGCGTGATAACATTCAGGGTATCACCAAGCCCGCTATCAGACGTCTTGCCCGTAGAGGTGGTGTCAAGCGTATTTCCGGTCTTATCTACGAAGAGACCCGTGTTGTTCTCAAGTCCTTCCTCGAGTCCGTCATCAGAGATGCCGTCACTTATACTGAGCACGCCAAGAGAAAGACCGTCACCTCCCTCGATGTCGTCTACGCTCTCAAGAGACAGGGCCGTACTCTTTACGGTTTCGGTGGTTAAACAGCTGTTTCCTGCCATATACTCTTGTTATGAACAAAGTGCTATGTTTCTGCCGATGTTGTTTCGGCGGCGTTGCCACTTACAACCCTATATTCACGGGCTGGTCCTTTTTATTTTCTTTCTCTCTACTCCCGCTCTAATGTTTAAACTATTTATTTTGGGATCCTTTTGTTAATGTTAATGTGCTTTTATAATGTAATGATTACGGGTAATTTATGATTTCAATAAAAAAAACCTTTTTGAAAGATGGATGCAAGATTATTTTGTCGTGTGACGTGGAAGAGGCAACTTTGTTGGTTTCAGCTTCTTTTTTGGTGATGTCTCGTGCTTTTTGTTTGGAAGGTGCAGTTTCATTGCCACCCAAAACAGGTGATACGATTGGTCTGTAAAATAGCCGGATTCACGTGACACACTCTCCTCAAACACCTTTCACTTTTATATCACCAAGGCTTCAATCTATACCCTACCAAGGATAATAATTTTATCATATCCATTCATTTATGGCTAATAAACTAAAAATTCTTTTAATTAATATATATGTTCCTGCTCATCAAATTTATACCGGCTTATTTCCCAAACCAAGTTTTGTAATTTTGACAATAGCCAATAATGGCTCCTCAATACCCGATCTATTGGGACCAAGGCCTGTTCCTTTTGACCAGCCCAGCTTTCTCAATAGCTGGTGCCCAGTGTTGTTCTCTGCAATTGCTTCCGCATTCGACCCGACCACGTGCCCATCAAAGACCCTCACTTTGTTCTTTGCGGGTAGATTTGCAAATGCCATCTTTTCAAGGTTCCGCAGCTTCATCTTGCGATGCATTTTGGGCGTGATAAGCGTAGGGTTGACCTTTGGACTGAGGTTCCACAACTTGAACGTGCCTTCAGAATCAAGGATTTTAAACACTGTTTTATGATCAACACTCAGCAGCGTTTCTCGACCATCTTTAAGAACTGTCAAGTGTGGATCAACAATACCTCCCTTCAGTTTATGATCAAGCTTGTAGCATGTTGCTAGATCCCTAATACGATCCATGTCTGAAGGAGACATGTTTGGAAACGGTAACGTCTTGCGGCCAACGTTCAAGATGAAGTTTTCAAGCTCTCGCACAACGTCCAGCACCGTCATGTAAACTGGATACTTGTAAGACAAGTTGACATATCCATTCTTTGGCTCCAACATTTGTCTGCGGGTTTCTAATAATTCTTCTGTAACCTTTTTTGCAATCTCTTGCTGAAGTAGCTTCTCGCGGTCTGTTCGATGCTGAATCTTGGCCTCTGTTTTGGCAAGATCTCTTTGTAGTTTGCGTTCCATTTTCTTCAGTGCTTGGTTTTTGCGCGCAGTCTCAAACTGACTGGCAAGCTCGTCGTGCAACATTGGATCGGCCGCGCTGAAATCTGGAAGCTTGCCTTTCTTGAACTTTTTGCGTGTAGAATTATAGGCTGAATCGGTATCCTTTGCTAGCCTTTCTTGTTGTTCACGCTCTATCCGACGTGCTGATTTGCTCTTCTTTCGGCTATCTTGCTGATCGGCCAACTGGGAAATCATTTCTGCAATAGTCTGTTCTTTTGATGTACTTTCTGGCTCTTTATCGGATTTGATTTCAATATCCTCATCAGAACTTGATTTTGTTTCTTTCTTGTCTTTATTTTCGTGATCTTTGCCATCAAAAGCAACGGCTAGCAGTTCTTCTTCTTGCTTCTTTGTGACCATATTGTCGTATGCTTTATCGTCCAAAATTGAGTGATACCTTCCTTGAGTCTTAATTATTGAAACTAGATTTGCAAATGGAGGAATCTGGCTTTTTTCAATTACTCTTCGCAGGTCTTTATACTTTGCCGAGCTCAATGGCTCATAACCACCTTCGGTCTCAAACGTAAGCTGGTGCTCTAGCCCGTCAGCCAAGCTCCCTGTAATGCCCTTCCAGTATTCTTCTGAATCTGAGCAAGCGTAAATGAAAAAGGCAGAATGAATGTTACGCCATAACTGTGTTTCGTCGTCAGCGTCTTCCTCAATCAAATCGTTGAGCTCTTTCATCTCTTCAATCGATGTGTTAAAGTCGTAGCTCATTCCTTCTCCTTCTCCGCCAATATCTGATTTGGCAAATTGAATAAGATTCTCTAAATCATCATCTGAACCGTCACTGTCACTGTCGCTGTTATCTATTTCTGCTTTTTCGTTTGTTTCATCGGTTGTTGCTATTGAGATTTCGGTCGAATCTACAACAATTTCGGTAGACTCAATACGGAGATTTTTCAAGCCAGTTTCGCTTGAAACAAGATGTTGATCTACTTCGTTGAGCTCTTTCTCGGCTTGTTCTCGCTTCCTTCTAGACTCTAAATATTCGTTAATCTGTTTAGAGGGATTGTACGGTTCATCTGACTTGACAAACACTATCGGCACGACGTATGGAGATTTCGATTTTGTGTACGGCTTTGGTGCATCCGGATCAGGTTGATCGCTAATTAGCGGATCTCTGGTAAAAATGCCATTTGGTTTGTTGAATCTGTTCGTTCTGTTTGAATTATTGAACTGGCCTTTTGACCTTTCATTATTGCGGTCGAGTCCAAGCCCAGGATTGAAAAATCGCCTGCCTTGGTTTCCGTATGACACTTGAACGTTCACCGACCCAATCTCCATATCATAGTCATAGTCAGAGCCATCATACTCATTTCGAATGCCTTTGGTTTGCCGAGATTGCGTGTTATGACCTCCTCGCCCTTTTCTACCTCGATTTGGTCCATCATGTCCGCCGCCACTGTGTTTGGTTCCGTGGCCGCCACCACTCTTGTTCTTCTTCGCCATTGATCCGATATCTGTGATAGGTATACTGATCTGGAGGAATCAAATAAATAAAAAATTAAGATGATGATGAGTTTCAAGCGTTCAAGAATACAAGTTTAACAGTCATATTGGATCTTGGTTAGAAATTTTAAGCTTAAAGGTTGGAGGTTACCCGGCTTAGCACTTGCCCATGATGACATGGTTTGAATCATCATGACGTTCACACGCTTAAATTTTACAAAAACGGCTCTTGGGCTTGTATTCTCGAGATGAGATAGCAGTCACACGGTGTATAAGTACATAAGGAAAAATATAAAGCACGAATCCAGCGAAAAGCTCCGCCACATAACCTCTCACCAAAATAAGAATATAAAAACCTACCAGACCAATCTGCAGTTCAGGTGCTTATCACTCACGTGATGCGATAAGCACATGTCTCAGATCACGTGACAGTATAACCATTGCTGTTTTCCACGCACTACGCCTTTTCTTATCACTTGTTTTCCTCAATCCTCCAAACTTGACCAGTATTCCCGTTCTACTTTATTCTTTATACTTTATTCAAGCTCAACGTTTGTTGCTAGGTTCTCCACTTCTCGGCCTGACCCTAACCCCTCCTGATCTTGCTGTGTGATGATTTAAACTGAGTACTACCAGTCTCGATTGTTCCGCATTTCATTTTCTCGCTTTCTTCTTTGTCATAGCTCTATTGTTCTCTTTTCATTTTAAAAAGGCAGTTGAAGTTGATCGTTTTTCCTTTTGTAACTTTACTCTAGTCTTACGGTTTAACTGATCACTCATATTATTCGACCTTTCACTTGCAGCATTTGCTTGACACCAGAAAATTACACTCACCGTCTTGCCACCGACCTGATTCAGCCCTGTTTTGGTTATAGCTGCGTCGGGCTTTACTTATTTCCTTATTCTCGCTTATCTCAGCTGATCTCTTGTGACGCACTCCTTCCTGTTCCGCTTCTACTTCCACAACACACAACTCACTTGTTTCTTCTTTCCTTCATAGCGTACTATGTATGGAGCCCCAAAGTTCAAACGCGTGATACAGTACATATGGGATCCCGAGCCTCAGAACACTGACCATGATCATGAAATTGTTTGTCTAGGAAAGACCTATAGTCCAGTTCCTGGTTCGCCATATGTATCTACTCCCTCCGAGTCTACACCTCTCCCAAATGACGATAACAGTACTAACACTAGCGACCAACCCCCATTAAATGACGTGACTGACGCGAAAAGAGATGCTAGCAATACATCTTCGTTGTCTTCTTCACCATTAAAACTATCGGGCTCTACAACCCCCGTAAGCGATCAGTCCCCACAAAACTCAACGGAATGGCCTCGTGACTTCCTCGAAGACGTTGACTCAAAGATTTGGTTTACGTACCGAACAAATTTCCCATCAATCCCCAAGTCTCGGGATGGCCCTTCATCGGTTAGCCTTGGAAGATTTTTCCGTGGCTCTGGAATCGATCTAAATGGCTTTACTTCTGATGTTGGTTGGGGTTGCATGATTCGTACCAGTCAATCGCTTCTGGCTAACTGCATCTTTATGTTACAGCTAGGCCGTGATTGGAGATGGCCAACGGCAGGCTTGAATGATAAAGAACTACAAATCATTTCTATGTTTACAGATCAGCCGGACTCTCTGTTTTCAGTTCACAACTTTGTAAAGCACGGTGAAGTAGCTTGTGGAAAGAAGCCTGGCGAGTGGTTTGGTCCTTCGGCGGCAGCTAGCTCTATAAAAGCTCTACACCAACAAAATATCAACACAAGGCAAAATACAGAGTCAGAATGCAACTCGGAGATTAATGAAAAAAGTTCTGCGGTATCACAGTACGGAGAATGCTTTCGTGTGTTTATTTCCAGTGGTTCTGATGTATATGAAAGACCTTTTTTTCAAGTTGCCATCGACAGCAAAACTCACAAATTCTACCCTACACTAATTCTACTCGGTGTTCGATTGGGTATTGACAAGGTTAATAAAGTTTACTGGCCCAGCTTAAAGGCATTTTTGGCTAGCTCACAAGCAGTAGGAATCGCAGGGGGGCGTCCGTCTTCATCGCACTATTTTTACGGCTACCAAGGTGACAGCCTGTTTTACCTAGATCCCCATTTTCCCAAACCTGCTTTAGATCCAAATGCCCTAACTAGTGAGGCCATAGAAACTGTTCATACCCGAAGAATCAGATGTATTCATCTAGATGAAATGGACCCAAGTATGTTGATGGGTGTTCTTATCAAGGATCAAGATGATTGGGATAACTGGAAACACGCTGTTGAGAATGGTCCCATGAAGTCTATCATTCATATTTCTCCAGCTCCTGTGGAGCTTCGAAGATCTTCTGTGTCTGTGTCAAACGATGATGACTTTATCGACGTTATGCTGGAGCCTGAAGATGATTTTGACGAAGTTGTTGAGGGAGACAGTGATGTTATGGTCGATTCTGATCATTTGGATGCTTCTGATGACTTTGCAGAACCTGCTCACGAGCCCGCAGTTATAATTGAAGACAGATTTCATACTAGAGACCCTACAGCTGCATCAATGCTTGATATCTCTACAACATCTGGAGGCCAAATCAGAACTAGAAGCATTTCAGGAACTGCAGTTTCCTCATTACTAAATACTCCTGAGACACCTGAGAATTGTCTTAATGTGGGTGATGAAGCCCAGCTAGATGCATCGACCATTTCTCTGCTGACTGAAAGTGGTAATATGTCCGAGGCGAATTCCAAAGGTGCGACAACCTCCACACCAGTGCCACCCATCACCTCGTCTAAAAACGACACGGCTACTACACCAACCTCTTCATCACTAATCTTAGCCGCTTCAACTGCAGATGACAAGGGCGTAGAAGACTCAACTATTGATTTCAGTATAAATGAAGATCCAGTACTTGTTACACAATCTACCATTATTGGAGCAGTACCTACAAGTTTGTCAAGTGGCGAAGAAATTGAAAAGGACGCAAGTGAAGAGGCTTCTCTAAATAGCGAAGCTATTAGTAGCACAGACGGCTTGGTTGATGTTGATTCTTTAGCTAATAAACTCCCTGAGACCCCACCCGCGTCGCAAGTCGGTAAAAGAGATTTACATATTCACAGAGATTCGGATAGTAGCTATCAAGATGTCGGAAACGATCAAAGTCCAATATCCATTATTAAGTCTAGTTTGCGAGCAGCACGTCAAGAGGATGAAGTGAGCATTGAATCCACTGATGATGAATTTGCTACAAATGTTTCACAAGCAGCGAACGGTAAAGATGATGATGATGATGAAGCATTTCAGCGTTTATCTTTATCCGTCGACAATATGACCATCAAGCCTCAGTGTGAGAGTGAAGAAGACGCTGATGATGAAGATTATAGCCGGATAGAGTCACAATCCCGTTCAGGGAGTGTTGGCCTCTCATCGAATTCTTCATTTCATGACGATGGTTTTCAAAAGGTGTTTGTGCCAGGATCTTACAACTCCATGTCGTCGTCCACTTGGGGAATTGTTAACAATAAGGATTCGCCAGAATCTTTGCACGGGCAGGCGACTGCTGCCAAGAAATCTGAAGAATTTGAAAATGTCGAAGAAAAAGATGAAAAGGAAGCTCATCATGTTTCTGACAAGGAAAAGTCATCTGATGAATGGGAATATGAGTAGTATTCTGGTGTCCTTTTTTGTTTCTTTTTTCTTTTTCTTTTTCTATCTTAATCATTCTTTTTTATATACCCGTCATTACCAGTTATCTTAGAATCATTTTTTTTTTTATTGTTGTTGTTGTTGTTTAGTTTACTTTTATCATTGTTTATGCATTATCCACTCCTTTTATTTATCATGTCCCATATTATATATATAATATTATACAGCATTTGTTATTCTGATTTATTTATTTATTCAAGGACAAAAGCAAGATTATTACACATAATTACTAACACAGGCCTTCAATATCTAATAAATACGTAATTTTATATATTCCTTAAAACCCCCTAAAAGCTATTGATTACTGTATGTTTCAATTTGGATGGTTTTATTCAACTGCCCCCGAACTAATGGCTGCTTGGCTTGCAACTTTCCGGTGTTCGTGATCTAGTCTCTGCACGATTTTCACCATTTCAAACAATGCCTGCTGCTCTGCTTCTCCAAAAGGACCGCCATGGACAAAGCCGCGAATCCAAGGTCGTTCTCCGGTAACAGGATCCCGAGGTGGCTGTTTAATGTCTACAGGCGGATCGCCGTGGATGAACCAGTCCAGCTTCTTGTCGTACAAAATCTGATGAATGTCGTTGGCAAAATCCATGTACATGTCAACGTGCTTGACAATCTTTACCATGCGGCCTAGGCGCAGCTCGAGAGATGGGAAATCCGTGCTGATATGAAGGCAAATATGCTTTAAAATATTATGGGCTTCAATCAATGATAACTTGTCTATTTGGTCTAAGCGGAATCGATTGTATGCCTTTCTTGCCTCGGGTATACGAGTCTTGTGGGCATCTGGCATTCGTTCTCTAGTCAAAGGCTTAATGTTTCCCTTTGTTTCTTTGTATTTTTGGTAAGTTTCTTTCAAATCCTCTTCAAATAACCGATTTTTCTGCTCGAGTGAAGAATTCTCTTCTTTCAGTTTTGCATTTTCAGCACGAAGCCTATCAATCTCTTCACTAAAACTCGAATTCTCCTCTTCATATGATTTCAACTCTTCAGCCATTGATAAAACTTGCGACTTGAGATCATTTAACAAAGTTTCAAACGCTGCTGTATCATCGGAAGATGGAATAGTAGGAGGAGTGTGCGGGGATCGCATGTTATTTGTTTTATTGTTTAGAGACTCTGGCGTTGATGTAACGTTTGAAAGAAAAGATGGAGCTTTAGACCGTCTTTTGGTAATATTTATGGGTTCTAAAAGTTGCTTCCTGTGTATACCATTTTGAGTAGAACGTTTTGTGTGACCAAGCTTATCAGAGAACACGGCCGAAGAAAGCGATTCGTTAGAGTTGTAGCGGGGGTTATGTGGAAACACTTGGTTCTTGTCAGCAAATGTCACGCTGACTTTTCGAGACGCATTTTCATCAGGGTATGTTGTAAATGGTTGGCCAAACTGCATTGCACCATTTGAAAGGTTGGGCCCATTTCCTGGCAAAGAAACAGATCTGACATCTCGTCTGTCAGAGTCATTGTTGAATATACTAGAATTTTGAGATTGCAATATTGCAGACGTGTCTCTTTTCAAGCTGTTCTTCTTATCCAACTCATTCAATTGTTGAATATCCACGTCACCAGTATACAATTGTTTCTGATAATAGTGCCTTAAAATAGAAGCCCCTTGAGGAAGTTGTAGCAAAAAGTTTTCCAGCTCATTGTAATCCTTCTCATAATCCTTTTTTAATATACTATCTTCTCTATCATCGTGAAATGATTCCAAAATTTGTGTGGATTTTGGTTTAGTGGCATTTGATTCCAAGTTTGTAGATCGTCTTCTGAAACTGGAATCGGGTGCAAATTCATTCACAGAAAGGTGAGGACTTGGTATATGTATTCCAGAGATATCATTGTTGTGCGTGTTGCGAATTGGGGTTACATTAAGTGAATTGTTGGCACCCGGCTCAGTGGGTTTACGCCCATCTTGTCTCATGACAATTTTCTCTGCAATTGTGTCGGATATTTGATTGATATATTGCAATAATTTTCCTGGTGTGATTTGCTGTGGATCAGTGTTTTCGGGTTCTTTTTCAATAGCAGGTGGCGTAGGTAAGGGTCTTCCACTGGCATGTTCACCAGTGTGGGTTTCAGGGTAGCTGTGACGAGTAGTGCGTCTCGAAGAAGTGGGTATTTGTGGGTGAAACGAAGAACTGAGGTTTTCATAAGAGCCATCAGCAACTGAGGGGATGATCTTTTTCTTATAATGTGAGCGACTAGAGCCATTGCCACTAGTCGGAATGTTGGTAATGTCATTCATATCAGGCGTGACGACTCTATGGGAAACTTCACTGCGACGGGATGGTGTTGGACTGGAAAATGAGGTATCAGATGGATTGGTATTCCTAACAGTCCGTATCTGACTTAGGCTATGAACAGGTGGTCGTCTTTGGATGTTTGGAGGCGGTTCGTGAATAGGAAGATTATAAAAGTCAGCTGGAGGTTGGAGGGGAGATTCTCGAAGAGGAGATGGGGATGGGTGATACTGGCGTTGAATCGACTCAATTTCAGATTCAATATAATCTTCGGAATGATGGCTTATATCTGACGGCTCACTGTAAGAGGCATGGCTTGACGTTTGTTGTGGTTCTGGGTCTCTTTGGTCTTCGCTTAACAGGTCGTCGTGAATGCTGTCAACTCTATGAAGTATGGTGGTATCGTCAAAGTCGGCTTTGTGGATTGGATAACTATGTATTTCTCGGTTTGAATCTTCGTATTCGTCTTCTTTTTGAGATATATCAGAGTCACTGAATTGATCGTCGTACTCTCTTTGGTTGTGAAGGAAACGGCGAGAAAACAACTCTTGATCAGTGGGAGATACCGGTAGTCGATCTGCGTCTAAAGTAATACAATATAAAGTGAGATCCGTTGGTGTTAATATATATGCTGGTGTTTAAAAGACTAAGTAGTATATTCCAATTTCAGATATGATTTGAAATGTCATATGTCTGGTTTGTTTCTTGACATTGCTATAGCAATGCTTAGACAGACATATTTCGAGATGCTGGGAAAACAATATTTGAAAAAACACTGGAAATAGCACTTACCAGCCAAGTTAAAAGGGTCGTCTGGGTCATTTGATCTCCAAGAGTTTAGGAGTTCCTCAGACCAGCGTCTTCCTCTTAAGATTGATGGAGGGGTATAAGGCATGTAATTAGGTTGAATAGATACAGTGAGTGCTTCTCAGTTAATGCCACATGAGAAGAAACTAAAAGAATTCTGAAATCAATGCCAAAATCTCAAAAAAAAGGTTAAGATTCAGCATCAATGAGATGACAAAATCAGGGTTTCAGTGTTGAGGTTGTTCTAAACTAAGGTCTAGTTTCGGAGGTTGGTTTGATTGTTTACATCTAAAGTAAACATAACATGATTAGTCATAATGACTAATCTTGCTATCTTTGTAGCTTTTTAGCCGTTTTGTGTCACGTGAATATAAATTTTCTTACTTTTGCCCTTTTCCACCCAGCCTTGTTTCTGACAAGGTATTTCTCGCCCTCTGAATCCACGCTTTGTCCCTATATTTGGTCTTATTATTTATTCCTTTTGTGTGAACGCCCTCACATCTGCTCGGCTTGTCTAATTTTCTGTTCACGAGCCTCTTTAAGTAAGCCTCTTTGCACCTAGATTCTTGGTATTTGTCCCGGTTTCCGAGTTTCTACCCCGGTCAGTGCTCCTGACGTTTGTCTCTTTTGTGAAATTTGAGATTCTGTTCATTATTTCAATCGCTGCTTAAAGTTCTGAACTGTTGTTCGACTTTAACTATCTGTGACTCCGACAGCTATAATGGCCACAGCTAATCTGTCTGATCCGACTACATCCATTTCAAACAGTACAACCAACAAGCCCAGTCCTTTGAAAGATTCTGCAGTCCCTACCAATTTACCGGGGAACTCAAAGAGCTCTAAACCTCCAGCACAGCCATCTCAGCGAAAGAAAACATTTACTGGTTGCTGGACATGTCGAAATCGAAAAGTAAAGTGTGACCTCGGAAGGCCGCAGTGCAACAGGTGTTTAAAATCTAAAATTAAATGTGAAGGTTATGATATCAAGTTACGGTGGTCTACTAAAGGTGACAAAGATAATGATGAAGAATATTTTCAACGGAGAAATATTGGTATGTATTGTACCAGTTTATTAATAATTTGAAAATGACTAACCATTCTAGAATTTGTTGTTTATCCTCCCGAAATGACTTTCAAGACATATGACGAAATGGACAGTACCCTTTCAAAACTCCATTCTCCATTGCTTGTATCTGATGAAACTAAAGTCCTGGGGCCGTTTGGTGTTTTTCAAGGTGTCAAGGTTGTACCCAAGAAGGGTAAAGCAAATAAACGTAAACGAAAGGGCGAAATTGACTCACCTTCCACAACGCCTTCTTCGTTTGGCCCCAAACGCAGATCAAAAGGGAGTGGCAATAACAGCTCAACGTCTAGTCCCTTGGTTGTGCCTAACTCGAACAATCCAGCAAGTGGTAGACTAAGTACGGAAATGACGGCTAGTACTAGTGGCTTAAGTAAAGACTCAGTACCACCACTATCTCTAACTTCAACATCATCTACATCCTTTACTAGCCCTCTTGGTGTTGAAATTTCTACATCTCATGAAGACAATATATTTTCAAACCCAATCGACGCATCAAGTTTCCCAAACTTTACAAACTCACAGAACAGTACCCTTCTGCCGAATAATACAACTACACATGCAAACAGTATTAATACGATTATTGGAACTATGGAACAAAATGGAGAAAGTTCTTTATCTAGAAATAACCATAATGGTTTGAGCAGTCATTCACTCACACATATGCAGATTATAGAAGGCTTATTGACTCACAAAACTCAACCCGGTTTGGATCGTATTATTTCTCAAATGCATCAATCTATGCCTCTACCAAATATCAACGTTGATTTGAACGCTTTGAGTGATCAGCAAAGTAATACCCAAAACCTAGATAGTTCAACCACTCGCAATTCAGCCAGCTTTAATGGTGTGTCTCTTTTGAATAATGATGAAGAATCTGATTTCTCAAATCATCAAAATGTTGGAGGACTTGACACTATTGTTGGCAATAGCCATCATAATTCCCAAGTGAATTTTTCTAATAATTTAATGGAACAACAACATGGAAATAATGCCAATACCCCTATGAATATAAATATCAACAACCTTGATGCTATGGTTAGCAATGCCAGCATTTATGGAAAACCTCGAAATTTGAACAGCTTTCGAGGCGAATATAATTTGGCAAATGATGGTAACACTAATCTAGGAGAAAATCCACTTTCGACCCAAATGTTTGAGAACAACAACAACAATACCAATAGCCAGCAACGAAGAGACAGCACCGATTCGGATGATGACGCCAGTCTTGTAATGATTCCTACAGCATCTATAATTAGTAGCTTTTTGAGCACCGACTTTTCTTATGGCATTTCAACAAATTCAATATACTTTTCACCTGAAGCACGACATTTGCTCCATCATTATATTCGACATGTTGCTCGACTGATGACAGTTGTAACTCATGAATCCACTCCCTGGAAAACTATTTATTTACCTCGAGCAATCAATGCTATAGGATGCTTGACAGCTCTCGGCTCAACTTCTCCTGCAAGGAACACTGTTCTTCATGCATTACTTTCTGTCAGCGCGTACCATTTGGCATCCAAATACCAGTCCAATTCTCCACAACGCCAACATTTTAATAATTTTGGACGTCGGTTAAAAAAGCATGCCGTAAAATACTTGAGTCAGTGTCCTAATAACCCCACTTTTCCGGTAGTGGATAGTGAACACAAAGATTTGATCACAGCAGTGCTTTCAATGGTTTCGATTGGAGTTGTATCAGGAGAAATGAACTCGTGTTATATGTACCTCAAGCACTGCAAAAAGCACATTACAGCCCAGTTACGAAACCCACTTACTAAAAATACCAAAGAGACGCAAATCCTTCATCGAATATATGCCTTTTTAAGTCTGTTACAGGATTCTACAAACATTACCCCTGATAGGATTGATGCTTCTGTATTTGATGGGCCTGCTTGGAATACGGTGCGGGAGATTGAGGATCTTGGTTTAGATTCAATTGGTCCCAATTCCAGCAATATCAGGCAGGGGCCAGCTACCAGTGGAATCAACTCTATCGGAGATGAAAACAGTCCAAGCACTATGATTTTTCCAAACTTGATGCAAGATCAATTATCAAACTCTAATAATTCGAATGGTTCTGATTTGAGTCCTAACCAGCAGTTGATTAATTCAATATTTGACTTTAAGTTTCTTAATGATTTTGGTGCAAATCCATCTATTACAGATATTTCTGGAATGTCGCAGCCAGATGGAAATAATTCGGTGCCTAATAATGATCTTGAAAATCCTGGACACTCGAGACAAGGGAGTCGTGAAAGCTCTTCATTGGGCAACGAATTTAATCAAGTTTCACAGCCTCCAAAAAACTTTTACGATATGGAAATTATATCGACATATTCAATGTACGGGCTCCCGGACTCGCTGACATTGTTATTCAACAGAGTCGTTCGTTTGGCCCGGCAGAAGTTTTTCTTGGAATCACCCAAAGGTCAGAACCATGCTGAATTAAAAGACAAGTTCCATAATGACTGTCTTCAGCTTGATAACATGTTAGTGTCATGGCTTGATGACTTTCACGAAACTCAGATTCCTCCAGAATTTACCAAGACGACAAAGAAGGCGTTTTTACTTCACACCATTGCATTTTACCATTCACTGTGTATATACCATTATACAATTGTGAGAGATATTCCTGCTGAAAAGCTACAAGACAAAGCTCGGTTAGTTTTAAAGTATCTAGAGGACATGTTACAGTTTAACAGAAACAGTTCATCACCAGTGATTGTTCCTCTACTGTTCCCTGCCTTTATTGCTGCTTGCGAAACCACAGAAGGTAACCTGGCCAAGCAGTTTGATGAATGGTTTGATCAAATTTGTATTGATGGTTTAGGAACCTATTTCCAAGCTCGAAAAGTTATCAAGGAAGTTTGGCGGCGCAGAAGTTTGGGTAGTGCTGACTGTAGATGGCATCAAGTTCTTAGTGATATGGGGGTATGCTTGTTGTTAAGTTGAGAAACGATTATTATTATTATTATTCTTACTATTGTTATTTTATTGCATTAATATTTTTGATTTCTTTTTTTTTTTTTTTTGTTTTGAAATGTTTTCTTGAACGTGTATTTATATTTTGTGATGACAAGATTTGTTTTATTTTTTTTCTTTGACTTTAAATTTCGGATTGTATACATTGATGGATACATTTATATAGAGCATCTTGTGATTCCAATTATTTATTATGATGAATATTTGTTTATTGTTTTATTTTTATTTTTTATGTTTACTCGCATTGTCTATAATTAATGAATATGATATAATAAGATGCTAGTTTCGTAATAATCAATGCTTTGTGGATCATTTATTTGTGTTAACAAAACGACTTTGAAAGGGGTGATTTATTAATCAATGGGATTGAATAGCATGAGTAAGAAGCGAGTAATTTCCATGATTATTTTTATTTGTTTTTGTCTGTTTCTTGTGTTTGCTTGTGATATGCTTGTTTGCATGAGCCGAACGAGACTGACGATGTCTCTTCTATAAACGGATTCAATGATTGGCACATGCCATGATACTCGTGCCTGTAAAGAGTTTAAATCATAATCTCCTGATATCAGCAGAGAAAGTAATAAAGAAATAAAAAGAAAGTAAATAGGAAAGATGTTTAAATATTGTTTAAAATTGTTGGCATGAATGTGGAATAATGTTTTCATCAAGCATTAAGTTGAGGGAATGGAAGTTAAAGTCTCTTTTTTTCTCCCTTGTTTTTTAACTCATTCAAAGCGATTGAGTTCTATTGGAAAAGGTTTGTCAATGCCACGAGTTTTATTTTTTTTTTTTTTTTTTTTTTTGTCAATCAGTTCAAATAGTGCAGTGTACCAGGAAACTTTAGATACTTCTGAGTACTGTTTAACACTTGAGAATGATCGGCTGTAATTGATCCAACCAGCTTTTATTGTAACCTTTGAATGTAACAACGGATATCCAAAGGTTTGTTTTGGATTTTGGATTTCGGTAGCACAGCTTGATTTCCACGGGTTAATGTGGTCTATGTATTTTGTCTCAAATTCAGAATGCTTTGTGTTCATGGGTGATTTAAAGTCAAGTTGGTTTACAATAATTTCAATGAGTTGAATTATTAACCTTTTTTTTTTTTTTTTGGACATCCAACTCTTGACTAGTATGGTAGATAAAAGGTTTGAAGGAACTGGAAATTTAAAATGACTTGTTAAACTATATTTGCTTCTGTCAGTGTAACTAACAAACTAATAACCTTTAGCGAAAGAGGTGGAGAATACGGTTATACTATTTTATAAAAAAAAGTTTGAGATAAACCAGATACATTAATTCTAAGTTAGCTTTTTAAAAAAACCTTTATCATGTACTTTATATCTTTTTAGCTCTAATATAAATACTTGGACATCTTTTGAGAATGTAATGTTTTATTCTGGCATCCAGGCTTATACCTAGATAAGGTAAAGTTTTTTACAATGTTCAACAAGAATAATTTGGTACCTGCTGAAAACTTTTATATATAAAAAAGGCAAGAGTACTCTTTTGGCAGGTTTTAAAATGCCAAACTGATGTATGTTTTTTTCTTTTATAATTTGAAATGAATTGTCAGGATCCAAAGTTATCCAATTTTTGATTTCTTACTCTTTTATATAAAAAAGATATTTAGAATTATAAAACTTTTGAGACATGGACCACCGCCGTTACATAAATACCTTTAGAGCGCATAGGTACAATAGTCAAGATTATATACTGATGGGAATACTAAAAATGGACCTTTTTGTATCAGAATGTGTAAATAGGTCCTGCAACATTTTCAGTGTTGTTCTTATCGCTATCACCAAGCAGAAATCCATCGGGCAATCTGTAGCTATCATTGATTCGATCAGTTACGGTCTCAGCAGAGTTCTACAGGATATTGTTAGCTGTTATTTTGAAAGTCAACTGGACCAAGTCTGAATTTCTTAATAGAGTTATGACCAAGAGACTATTAGAGCACCCTACTGTGAATCATACTTGTCATTAATTGGCTCTCAAACTCCTACCAAGAATGTCTACGGCGTTATAGGCTTTGGTCATTTTATTTCCTGCCTTGGTGATATTATGACAAAGAGAGTAGCCCAAGGTGTATGCCACTAGTTTAGTGGCACTTGAAAAAAAGCTGTCACTCCAAAAACATAAATCCTAATGTACTTCAAAACCTTGGCCAAGTTCTTCAATGTTGATAACAAAAATTTAGAGAACGGCCATCTAATACAAAATGCCCATTCATAGCTATCACTTATTGAATATACCCCTTATTCCATCCGATACAGAGATCTGTTTAGAAAAGACTGTTGAAAGGGACGTGTTTTGGATTCAAGCCCAGAGGCTTAGCCGGTAAGGAAAGACAGGCTTGTTTTTTTTTCTGTTGGTCATTTCGAAGAAGGTTCGGGTAATTTTAAATTTCATATTCTAAAGTTTAAATAATAGACTCAGGTTTCAAAAGAAATATACTCAAATCAATGGGAGGAGAATCCGTAAAAAGATTTGAGACTTGTTTTATTTGATAGCACATTTTCCGCATGTAGTGATAAGCTTGATTCATTGTTAAGACTGAAATTAGATATAAATTAATAATGCAGTTTTACCAAGAAAAAGTCTACATCTTGAAAAGGCATGTTTTACAAACACGCATCAAGTGTACAATCTTTGGTGATCAACGGGTTTTTGGTTGATATACCATATGGATTGGCCGATTGTTGCGAGCTAAGGATTCCCTAGGTGATACGTTTTCAAAATGTGATTGTTTTGGGAATGCAAATAAATGATATAATATAATAACTATCAAATGTCCCTGAAGTTTATACCAGTTTCTGAAATGGAAATTTTGCACCAGACTACGAGGAGGAATGGTTCTTTTTATTAATATGAATACTATACATATTCATGTGAACATAAGCATAAATTCAACATGTTTGTTTCCACGTAACCGTTCAGAAACAGAGATTATTAATAGGAAAGGGGGCGAGCAAAGCGAGTTCACGCAAGGTTGATTCAAGTTCCGGTTTGGTTGTTTCAATCAAACAGAAGGATGGATGGGCAAGCTGGATACGAATACTGCTGTTTAAAACCCGGCTATAGTTTAAAAAACTGGATTTCTTTTGTACTTTCAAAATTCCATACATGTTTTTCGAGTGCATGCTTGTGTGAACAAAAGAGAAGATATAGAAATAAAAAGGTTCAACTGCTGGTAGTGAAGATTTGCTATAAGAGTTTTACAATTACAATGTATATTTCCTTTTCAGTAGCTACATGAGTACCTTTTACATCTTACAGGTATGAATGTTATGGATATAGAGATGGTATAGATTAAAAGGGGAAAACTTGGAATACCCCAATGTTGGAAGCAAATAAATATCTTCCAAGCCAGTCATCACAATTGGTTTAATGGTATATTAGAACGAAAAGTCTTAGAAAAGGTATTATTTTAGAAAAAGGTTTTGTTTCAATAGTTTGCTAGTCATTTAAAAGTCATGTATCAAAATTCAATTGTCAAAAATGTCAATGGTTTGATGTTTATCAAAAAAAGGGAAATAATAAGGGGAAATTAGTCAATGAAAAGAGGAAAAAGGAAAGAGGAAATGCTTTTGGTATCAACTTATGTCACAAATGTAAAAAGTCGATTCCAGTCTTTAAATTTTTTTAATAAAAAGGTGTAGATACAATATATTTCAAAAAGGAATCTTGGTTGTGTTTGGAACGCCATTCTATTTCTTTGCTGTTATATAACATGACGCAAATATAAACGCTTTCCATGGATCCAAGCATATAAGCTTAAAACCTTGAATTGGATGAGCTAATAAAAAGGTTTGAAAAGTTTGAAAAGAAAGAACCCTTTTTTGACTTTTGCTTTTGTTTCTTTTGATCTTCTCAAGTTGGTTTGTCAAAGAATGATCTTAACTTTACTGAAATCGGAGGCAACGTTACATGAAAAGACTATAAAAGGATATGTATATACTGGAAGAAAAAAAATAAAAAATAAAAAATAAAAAAAAGTATATATACATATAAGATTATAAGATTGTATACAGCTGTTTGTATATGTGTTAAACCTAATATAGGGAACTTTTAAGATTTCAGCCAGAATAAAATAAAGATTTCAATGTATGGAAATCAGAAACGAGTTTTATACATCGCTACCATTCTATCTAAAAATGGCCAAACTCTGGCAAAAGGTTTTTAGATTTGCCAAGTCAACGTCAATAAATATACAGTTGAATTCAGAGGTGATAATGCATTTCCTTCTGTTACAATGTGGTGTCTTGAATAGTACTATAAATGTCTTGAAAAAATAATATGGTTGTATCTGTATTCTTTAATCGTCTCTGCCCTTGCTTTGTATATTCTTGTCGTAAAAAATATTATTAGCAATAATGGTAACATGAAGAAGAAGAAGAAGAAGACATGCTTCTCGAGAAGTATACAACCAACCAACCACCAGTTTTTAAAACTACGTACATATATTGATAGCAGATGGCTCGGTTTAAACTATTTATAGATGGCGAATAAGCTTTTTTCCTTCTTCTGTTTTTGTCCAGTCGGTGGATTGACAAAAGCAAAAGTCGTTGCTGAGAATTTCTTGAAATTGGGATAAACACGGGTTACTGGAGAAGAAACTAGAAAACCGATTATTTACATTTATTGCATGATGAAACATATCAGTTAGGTCTGTCGTCTTTTGGTCTTTTTCTGTCCCAGCGGTTTGATAACTATCTAGCACGGCTTCTTGTTATGTAATGATTAGTAATGTGTTTGTCGTGTCTTGTTTCTGTGATTCTATGGTGACATTAACAGCTGTTTATCAGCTATTCGTCTATTATTCGTCTATTATAAATTATCTATATCGATTATAGTAAATTCCAAGCGTGTTCATAAGTAGATAAACTGCCTTTTTTCTTTGTTTTTGTTTTTTCCATTTCGTTCAAACTGTTTAAACGTTGTGGTCAGTGTTGCAAAGGGCTGTTCGTTGCTTCTAAAAGTGCCAATTCCTAATGCTCGGTTCCAACGATGTGGGACTTGTAGCATTTTTTATATGAATATTAAAAGTTCAATTTTGATTTATATATAATAATAACAATAATGTAAGTAGCAGGAGTAATAATACTATTTAATGCTTCTTTGCAGAGTCATAGAATGGATAGTCTATGTAACCCTTTGGACCTGTGCAATAAAAGGTATTCACATCCCACTCATTCAAAGGCAAGTCTTCTTTAAATCTCTTGACAAGGTCTGGGGAAGAAATGAAACCTTTACCCACGCCAATGATAACATTGTTATCGTTTTGAGCCCTTTCAATGGCAGATTCTCTGTCGTATCCCTGGGTTCTAATCCAAGGACCAGACCAAATGAAACGGGCAAATTCTATGGGGAACAGGATGGTGCCCTTTCCGTCGCCGTCAGTGGAACGAACAATGTTTTCAACAAGATGGATGTATGCCAGGCGCTTGGAAGGGTCCTCAAGGCCGCGTCGTTCCAATTCTTCCAAAAGGTAGGAGAACTGGGGGATAGTGTTGATGCCAACAGTCATGCCACCAAACGTCTCATAGGGAGCAAGGCGGATTCCAACACGGTCGGCGCCAATGGCAGCAGACACAGCGTCCACAACTTCCAAGGGAAAGCGGGCACGGTTTTCGACCGAGCCACCGTACTGATCAGTTCGGTTGTTGGCGCTTACTTTAAGGAATTGGTCAAGAAGGTATCCATTGGCGCTGTGGATCTCCACACCATCAAAGCCAGCGTCAATGGCGTTCTTTGCAGCAGTGACATAGTCCTGGACATATTCCTTGATCTCATCAACGGTCAACGGGCGAGGAACGCCAACCTCAGTTTCCTCGGTTAGAACGGCGTGGCTGACGGTTTCATCGCCAAGGTTAGAGGCCGAGACGAGGTCATGGCCCAAGCTGTTGAGGTAGGTCTTACCACCCGAGCGGCCGAGAGCCCAAAGCTGTGCGTAAATAAAGGAGCCGTTTTTGTGGACCAGGTCTGTGACTTTTTTCCAGCCCTTGAGCTGTTCCTTGTTCCAAAGGCCAGGCACGTAGCGGTAGCCACCAGCACGCTCGGTGATAAAGGTGGCCTCGGTGAGAATCAAGGTGCCCGGCTCGCGGGATCGCTGCTCGTAGTACTCGGCCATGATGTCATTGGGAGCGGTGTCCGGGTTGTCAGCGCGCGTTCTAGTCAACGGGCCCATGGCAATGCGATGAGACAGAGTGATTCTGCCAACCTTGATGGGTTTGAAGAGATTGGGGGTTGAAGGAGAGACTGTCATTATGGGTATTAATATGAGAATATGTTTTGTGTATAGAGGAATTAAAGAGTATTAAAAAAATAAAAGGAATAAAAAAAAAAAGAGATTTAGAAGAGATTTAGAAATCAATTGACATTTTCAGGAGTATTTGTATGATTTCAAAACGTTAACCGTAATCAATCAATCAAAGCAGCAGATGCCATATTGAATGCCAATTCGTGCTTAGAAATTCAATTAATTAGTTTGCACATTTGTCAGCGAGACTGAGTGGGGAGGGGTAGAAGACATATGATGATATGATGGGCTGTTACACTATGGCAAGGGAAACCGCACAATCACCGGTCGAATCTCCGGCGCGCACCCAGAATGGAATTGAAATTGAAATTGAAATTGTGTGTATGTGTGTATAATAACGTAGCAATTGTTGGTACATACTGGTACGTGTATCCAGCTTCGGTGGGGAGTATTAACGGGAAGCGGGTTGGAATTAGAGATCCGGCGTGTTGGATAGGAACTGTCCGCGTCTTGGGCTGGTGGGAAGCCTAGCACCCGATCGGGTCCTTGGAGCTTGGGTTTGGGTTTGGGTTTGGGGCTTGGGGCTTGGGGGTGCTATGTGGAGGCTGAGAGTGTTAATCTGGTTGAATGTTGGTGGGGCCGTTGATGATTCAGCGTGACAGGGGTGGCGGTCACGTGGAATCCTCCTGTCATATTCTATAGTTGATGAGAAGACCCTATAGACGCAAGTTATGAAAAGGGCGCGGGAATAGATGGCGCTGTTGGTAGAAAGAAAGCATGTATTTACAAGAGCGCACGGTCAGACCTCAAGCGGGCTTTGTCGGTCTCGGTAGCACGCAGCGGTGTCGTTGCCGGCCAGCTCCAGTGCTGGCGGCTGTTGTAACCCGTTTGAACGAGAGTCCGTTACAGGCGCTGTCATGGACGATCACCAGCAATCTTCTGGCAAATTGCTATTTGCTATTTGCTATTTGTAATTTGTAATTTGTAATTTGTAATATATACACGCAGTTCCGGTTAAACCTATTCAAGAGCGGACAATTTCAGAAAAAGGCTTTAATCGCCGGTTTGCAAACTCGAAAAAGATGTGCATGAGGAGCTGGTAGAAATGGGTTTTGGTCTCTTTGTCAAAAGACGGCCGACAAGTGTATATACGAGAGATTTAAAAGGTTTGAAAGATTTAAAAGATTCAAAAGATCTAAACGAGCTTATATACCCAATATATATCTCAAAAGCTTAACCCATGGGAACCTGTTGTTATCCACGAGTTGCAAAAAGAAATAAAAAAGAAAAGGGGAGGCGACAAACTTGCGGCTTTTACTTTCATATTCATTTCTGTTTCTATTTGTATTTCTATTTCTATTTCTATTTCTATTTGGTTCCCCTATCAAAACGAGATACGCAGGAAGCTGTGGAATATGAGCTGATCTTGACACCCCCAGATTCCGAATAATACAAAGGTGGCTAGATGTACAGGTGTATATATTCTGTACTTTAGGTACGTTGTTCACAGCCACCATCGTCATTATCGACATATTGGGGGGTTTTTTTCCGTAGTGTTTGGATTGTTTGGAGGTGTGCTTGAGATCAGGCACGCTAGTGATTTGGTGTAAATCGAAAGAGAAGAAGGTTTAGTTTTTTAAAATATAAAATAAAATAAAATAAGAAAAATAAAAAATAAAATATATATAAAATATAATAATAATAATAATAATAGCAGCCATGTATAGTCCTTTGTAACCCCAAGTCGTCGGAAAACGGCAAATATTCAACGAAATGAGAGATACTGCAGATTCATTTTAATGGGCTGGCGGCATATAATCAACTAACAAGCTACTCAAAGTGTTTAATTGTTGTTGTTGTATTTTGTTTTTGCAAGGGAACATGGAACGAAGGAGAAAAATAAATAAAAAGGAAGAGAAGAAGAAGGAGAAAAATAAAAATATTAATGATAGGGTAAATCAAAAACAGATTTAACTTTTTGCTTTGGGGATTGTTTTAATAAAGGATCTTGACCTGAGGCGCGAAGAATCAAGAAAGATCCAAATGTCATCAGATCATGAAGGCGAGTTGATGCAAAAGAAGAGTATTAAAGAGTGAGTGTATATGGAATATATATGGAGTGTATATGGAGTGTATATGGAGTGTATATTGAAATTTATAGAGTAATGTGTGGATATGTGGATGAGCGGGAGTCGAGTGATAATCACGAGGAATATTGAATAAACAAGAGGTTATTGGATTAGTAATATATAATATATAATAATAATAATAATAAATAATAGCAAGTAATAAGGAACATACAATATAATAATAATAATAATAATAATAATAATTCAAATCTTTCACCTCTATCAAAACGCAACCTTTTACCCTTTTACCCTTTTGCCTTGAAAAGTACGTGCATACAAAAGAATTAAGCATATTTTCTTTGGGGGAAAACGTGTTGCATTGTTCTGTCGATCCTAATGTAACTTTGGACTGTCTCTGCGCATTTCCCATGTGGCTCATTTACCCACTGTGACTCGAACCGTAAAAAGAAAATACGCAAAAAGAAACGTTGGCATTCAGTCCCAAGTGGCGGACTTTTTTATTAAAAAAATTATGTCATCTTTATTAATCACTTGCATGGCTGTTGGTATGTATATTGGAGTATTCAGACCATATATATATTATATACATCCTGGCATCTTTCAACCTGTTTAAACACTGCTGATATCCTGTAAACAGCGGCTTTATTCCGGTGTATTATATATACAAAATACACAAGCAAATCTCCCTTTGATCCAGCCGGTTTTGTCCAAAGCCTTTTTTTTTTCCCTAGTCGTGCGTCAAATTGGTGCATTTCGTTTGCGGTAAGCCCAAAAGGCCATGTAGGGTCACAGTCAAATAGAAATGGCGTTTTAAAATCCCAATAAGCAATATGAAAGTATACGCAAACCCAAAAGAAATCCCAAAAGTCATACAGACATACCCACATTCTCGCACTGATGTCTACCCTGTTTTCTGGCCCTTTCTAGATTCATCAAAGAACCATTCCTTAGTAGTGGCGTTCTTTGACCCTTAACTAGGCCACATGTAAGTGGCCCACACATTTCACTGGCCGGAACTCGCCTCAGCCGCGCTCTGTCGGTCTAGAAAACAGGCATGGTTGTAGCTGTTGTGGATGGTGAAAGAATAAAAAAAAAAGAAGAAGGATAAAAAGGATAAAAGGGGTTGTTGCGCCTGGCTCTTCTCTCAGGCTGCTGGCGAACTGCTGGCAAAGAGTTGAGACCCTTTCAAGATTCAGGAGGCTTGTCAGGACTTGGACCTGTTCGTGGATAGCTCGAAATAAAACAGATAAAATACTGTTACTTGCTGGAAGAATTGCCGACAAACTGTTCTTACTCTATAAAGAAAATTGCATTTGACATCTGTGCTACTGAATCCAAAGAAAAAAAGAGTTTGTTCAGGCCGATCTTGACTGTCGGGTGGCATGATAACAACAACACTGCTGTTGCTGTTGCTGTTGCTACTGCTACTGCTACTGCTACTTCTACTGCTACTACTACTGGAGAATTCACAAATATACAATCGGAACTTGAACTCACCTTGAAACTATTACATTATATCCATTTGCTGATCCCAGGTTCTGCAAAGGTGTCATGGAAGCAATGAATCTTTGGCCAAACATTCCCTCTAGGGTCGTAGTGTTCCCTTCTACATCATGGCTGCCTATGACTACCTATTACTGCCTATTACTGCCTGTTTCCTGTGATCTCCCCTCTACAAACTGGGAATCGAGTATCGAGTAACAGTAACAAGTAATATATACAAATATACAAAATAATACTGACAATAATAAATAATATGCTTTATTGTTATACAACGGTGGTGTTTTTTTGGTTGTTGTTCAGCATTTCATCCGCAGGTCTACTTGGTGTTTTTGCCGGTCGGTTGTGGAGAAAGGTTGCCTGTTTAGGGAATGGAGCTATTCCGTGCAAACCAAATGTTATTGAATAACGGCTAATAAGTGTGTCACCGAATTGCAGAAAAAATAAGGGCAGTTAGAGGACGGTGTTTGATTAGCATGTACTGGATTAACAACGATATTGGCCTAGAGTCTGTAATTCATACTTTGATTCATTTCGTCTGAGAATGACGCTCGTGTACTTCTTGGCCCTGAGCTTAACCTCTTGTTATACTCTTCCCTCTCTCATTCTCTCTCTCATTCTCTCATTCTCTCATTCTCTCGTCAATATCCTGTTGATATCTTCCATGACTTTAAATTGGCAGCATGGCTGCGCAACCATGGGTCCAAATTTAAGGTTCTCGATTCTTTGTACCAACAACGACAAGAATAAGATACCAAGCCTCTGGCTTCTGCAAACAGCAATGTCCATCTAATCCAACCTAGCATAATCTAGCAAAACTAGTATGAGGAATGAAACAAATGCCATCGCTCATTGTAGACTTTGGCTGCTCGTATCTGCTCCACGTGACCGGCTGCGATTAGACTAGCTGTGCCTCGCCAGCAAGCCAAGTTGTTCAATGTATTCCATTTCCACCTATATAGCTATATCTAATTAATATCTAATTAATAACAACAAGCAACGGCTTATGCTAATGTCAGATCGTGTTTGCCAATACGCTTTGATTGCTCCACAGTAGTCGTACCCATTCATCTGGTCAGCTCGTGGGTGGTACAAACTCATCTTAGCTTTAGTGCCTCCCCCCTGTTATTACTTGAAAGATCACGCCAAAAGTCTAAATGCTAAATGCCATGGTATTATTAAATGAACGCCAGTGTGAACAATGCTAGTGCGTAGTACAAATGAAAAGTATGAATGACTATAAGGACTTGTGGTAGATATGTAGATATGTTTCCACAGCACAAGGAATTTAACCTCCATCTAATATTGGTACTATATTGCTGCTAACAAAACGACAGAAGAACAAAGGCAATTCAAACTGCCTTCAACCGGAAATTACAAACACAAAGCTGCTTTATTCCTTTTTTTTTTGTTTTTTTTGTTTTGTTTAAAGTATATTGCTTCCACCAGTTGGTAAAGTTTATGGATATTCCAGGATTTCCATCTTCTTCTTTTTGTCATAGTCCCATGAATGCATTAACGTCAACTGGGTTTTACACTAAATTTGACACATTTTTGGTCAAACAAAGTGAATTTAAACACATGCTTTAAATTCGGCTTGTTAAAATTGTAAATTGTAAATATAATAGTAATAAAATAGTAATAATAAATATATATTGTTCTTGTCCATACACTAGAATTCAATATTGCCTCCATCCTCTTGTAGCTGTTTTGACGGGTGCGACTGTTGATACAAATCTACTACGACTACCCCCGCCGTTGGCTATTACCTCACTCCATTGCTCAAATTGCAGTTTAGCCATGGGCCACACCTGTTCCTGAACCATGCCTGCCACGGTGTTTTGAATCCTTGAAGCCTGTCCCACGTAGTCCTCAAACGACTGGTGGTAGTCCGTGAAAAAGTACTGCAAATCCTCCTTGAGTCCGCCAATGCCACGCACATACGCCCATACCAGAAACGACACCAGGGAAATGTAAAACAGCGTGGTGAACAAAGAGACGACAAGCGCCAGCAAGAATCGGGTCGTGCGGATAAAGAGGTATGTCGTGGTGCAAATGATCAAAAGCGTCAACGCAACGGTGGCAATGTCTGGCGGCGAATGCCAAAGATCTAAAGGCCGGGTCGTGATGGTTTGAAAAAGCGACGTGAGCAGCGGGTAGACATAAACCCAAGACATCTTGAGGTAAGTGATGAACGGGCTTTCATCGTTAATAGGAATTACCGCCATTGTGAAGATGAGAGAAAGCGTGAGGCTAGTAATAATAATAATAATAGTAATAGTAATTGTGTTGTGAGTGATTTGGAGAGATGGTTTTTTGGTGGCGAGGAGGTAAACAAATAAACAGCATGCGAGGTTTAAAATACGCTTTGTAAATAGCGGCCATAAAACAGTGCTTACACAGCCACAGATATTACCAAAGTTGCATTTTCAGGAGTATACGCGGCACAAAAAAGAAACGGTTGTCAAGCGCAGTTTGTTGCAATTTGAGTACGGGTCACGAGGGGTTGCTTATGGACATTTATTCCTTTCTTTTTATAATTGCGGTTATTGTTTATTATTTTATTTTATTTTTATATTTATTTTTATTCGAGATTTGACAAACCAAAAAAACACAAAAAAAAATAAACCAAAAAACAAAAGACAGCAACAAACAGGAACCAAGCCCACATATTACACATATTACGGGTTGAGCAGTTCTGCTGATACAGCCTGTAGCTATTTCTATTTGTGATTCCAAGTAACATGGAATTGAAATGAGTAAGAATGGGTTTGTGTATAAGATGTATCTGTATACACTACTTTTGTATGCAGTGTGTCAAGTCACATCCACCAAACAAATACCAAAGAAAGAAAAAAAAAAAAAGAAAAACCAGAATAATGACACAAGAAACCCTTGACCTCATCAGATGTTACAGAGCAAAATAAAAAAGGATCAGCAGCCATGTTTTCGTTTATGAAATGGGGACATTACCTTCCATGTACAAGAACAATAAAAGAAACAAAACAAAACAACACACTGGCGGTAATAGGGGCAGGCTATAGATTCAGCGAAATTAAAAAAATAATAATATACCAAACAAAAACTTTAGAATCAACATACTACTTTTGCCATTTACCAGGAAATAGTTAATCACAGGACGGATTTCTTTCCTTTTTCTCTCAGCTTTAGTTTTGCGTATTTATAAATAAATCCTTGTCAAAACGCCAATCAAGGAAAATGACGCTTGGTCAGGTTGGGTAACATTATCCCAGAGAGTGTCACTTGAATGGGCGAATCATCCCGGGGGCCATGTAATAAGTGATAACTATAGGTTATAGGCGCAGCGCTGGATTAGTCTAGCTCCAAGGTCTATATATATTTGTGTGCGTGTATTGCTGGCGGCGACTACGAGTACAACTACAATACAACTACAAGCACAACTACTAGTAGTACAGGCACAGCTACGAATTCAGCTACGAATACATTTCAGCTTCTTAGCGAGGCAAAACCGCCTTTTCTCACGAAAGCTGACCATAGATTGAAAAGCCACAGAAAAGAAGATTTCGATGGTTATTCATGTGCACCATTGTTGCCAGGCTAAAAGTGGTTGTATAATTTAAATAGTTTGATTAGAATACACACAAGATTCGCGCATTTAGTTGTATAAAGACGGCTAGTTTTCTTCTTCAGTAGACGTATTGTGATATCAATGAAACACATGCCCTCATTCCTTCACACTGATATTCCCATTTCTAATCCTGTCTGGCTGTGACCAAATCTCTTGTGATGCGCCGAAATGCCCTCGGAATCCAGCATTTACATCGCTTATTCCAGATACCTGTCATGTGACACGCACATGACGCTATTAATCCCTTCTTTATTTCTTTATGTCACCTTTTGCCAGCCGGAAATATGGGCACAAAGGACACTGGAAATATGCCCGTGATGCGCTTGCATAGTCGTTAGGAATCTGCTGGTGTTTTGCTAGCATCCATTGCAGCATGTGTTACTGGCGAGCGCCGATTCCTGTGCTGCTGTTAGTGAATCACATGGATGCCACGCGACCCTTGTAGAGGTGCCAATCCGGCATTACCAGTCCCTGGAGAGAAACTGAAGACAAGCAAGCAATTAATCAATCACCACACAGGTACTGCATTTCTATAAGAACTGATTATATAATAGTTATTGTCATTTTTTTCAGTTGCAACATATGCTAGCGTGTTATATTGTCATGTTTGGCGGATGTGGCAAACAGTAGCTCACATATGTCATCATATTTCATCACATGATACCAACGTGAAATTCATGTGACGCAATACACTCCATACACTCGCCAAATAGTGCAACCAGTACAAAATGTAAAATAGTACCAACAACCTGCTCTAGATTACTACCATTCATGCTCAGCGACTGTGCCCATTGCTAGGCACTGTATCCCTAACAGTAATACCTTATACCTTGATACCTCGATAACCATAACTCTACGCCCTCCTGTCCGTCCTTAACTATAATTATCTCTTCTTTTAATTTGCAGCACATTTGTATATATATCTCTAGCATATTAAACGCCCAGCCGCCAGATTCTTCAACGTATATATCAATGGAACATTTCCTTCATCTTCTTTTGCAATCAGTCCCAAAACTCTAAACCCATCATTGATACTCGCCCTTATGCAACTTGTGCGGCTGGTTGCTTGTTCTGGACCTGTGTTTCCAAGACCTTGTTTCTTCTCCTTCTGCTCCATTCCAGTTGATCGTTTGATTTTATTTGACTGAGGTGGTATATGGAAAAGTTAAATATATCCTTCTCCGTTTTCCCTCTTAGATGCTTGGATATTATAAACCCTTTCTAAAGTTTCCAAGATTTCAGACAGTATTAAAGGCTTTATGCTTCGAAACTTTATCAAACTTTCCTAAAGTCGCATTTTGAGATTTCAATCGAGAAAAGAGGTATCCAGAGGAGAAGAAGTAAAGAGCAAGCTTGTTAGAAAATTATCCAAGACACACAGGTATACATATTTATATATACTAGATACAAAACGAAACCTAACAGATCAAAGAAAGAGATCAACATGAACATATTACACTAATGCTGAACGTTGAATCAAGCGGGAAAAACCCGTAGCACAAGCATTCAAGTCAAGTTAGATTGTATTTCGTTTCAAAAAAATACGTCTGATAAAACAAATGGCAAAAAACGGGTTATTTAAAATCAAAAGAACCATATAAATATAAATAAATATAATATATACACATCTGTATATCTGTATGCCTGTATATATATAGCCCCCGTCTATTACTCTCATTTCCTTCCCAAAAGTTAATACTGTACCAGGGCATATCGGTTAAAGTTAAGTGTTTACAATAAGGGGCATCATGCTTTGGAACAAATCGAAGATGTCGTTTTAGGAGTGATCTGCAACCGAGACTTTGTAAATCGTGAGTAAAAAGTTCCATAAGAACGGGTTATAGGCTAATGTAACTAATAGCGACTCTGTATTTCTTTTTGCAAGAGGTTGCAGAACAGCACAGGTGGAGTCAGGGCAACTATTATTATCACTATCAACCATGTCGTCACTGCCAATGCCATTACTGCTACTACTCCGATTACTATTGCTATTACCACCACCACTACTACTATTACTACTACTGCTGCTGTTTGGTCGTGCGGTAAAGATTAAGGTTGACCGTGATATAAGGTACGCCGTTTTTATTTGGCTAATTTAAAATGACGTTGTGGTGTGTATGTTTGAACTTTAATTTATATTTATTTATATAATAGCGGGAATTTATAACCTTCACTTTTCTTTTTGCGCTCTGTGATTTTTCATATTAATAAACGGCCTGTATACCCTTTCGATACTACCTCAGCCAAACACTTATAAATACTCATCCATTCCCCCTTCTTTTTCTTCCTTTTCTCTTTTTAAAATTTTCCTGGCCACCCCTTTTCCTTTTTCCCCCCACCATTTAAATACACACTTACAAATATATATATATATTTCTATACTATATATAGCACTCTCAACCCTTTTTTTTCTTCACCAACACTCGGATATATATCCCTTTCCTTCATCTGGACATCTTTACAATGTCTTTAACCTTTGAAACATACCACGGCCACGTCCGTACGCCACTAGACGCTATCTATCTTTTTGAAGCCTGTCGTACTGGCAGGCTGCCACGAGTTCAACGCCGGCTTTCCGAAAAAGAACGCCAGTCCATCAATGCTGGCTCAGTGTTTGTTTGGGACGAGCAAGAAGCCGGCATGCGACGGTGGACCGATGGGAAGGCTTGGAGCGCTAGCAGAGTCTCTGGCTCCTTTTTGACGTATCGAGAAATGGAAGGCAAGCGATCAGGCAGCGGTTCAGACGCCGACGATGGCGAAAACAGCGAGCCTGGAATCGTCGTTGCCTCCAGCGATGGCTACAGATACAAGGTAAATGGCCTTATGAAGCAATCGTTTTCGGTTCAAACCACCACTGGCCTCAAGCTTCATCTCATTTCGTATTATCCCCGATCCCATGTTAGTCTCAGCAAACTTAAACAGCCTAGTATGGACCCTATGCTCAAGGATATCGTTATTCCCCCAGGGCTTTACCCTGACAATGTGGATAGCCCCCATGGAATCCCTTCGATGCCTGTCGGCCTTCCCAATACTATGCCAATGATGAGAGCTCCTCCTCGACCACATCTTCCCATGGCTCCTGGCCAATATTATATGCCCCATGGCCACAACGGTCCTCCTCCTCCCCCTCCTCCTCATCCTCATTCTCATCCTCCAGCTCCTAATCAACCACAACAAATGCAACCACCTCCTCCACCCATGATGGCTCAAGCACCTCCTACTCCCGCTCTAAGCCATCAACAACATATGCCTCCTCCACCAATGTCCCACCAACACTCGTACCCTCCTCCTCCTCCCGTTCAAACACAGACACATCCTCTTCATGCTTCTCCTCCAGCACAGTCTCCCTATCCTCCGCACATGCAATATCCTCAGGGTCCTACTCCCCCTCCACCTCCTCCACCACCATCTCATTACCCTCAGGCTCCACCTCACCAGCAAAATCCTTACTATCCTCCTCCCCCACCACCACCACATCAAGATTCTAGACAATATCTTCCTCCGCCACAACAACAACAACAACAACAGCAGCAGCAGCAGCAATCTCCATACATGTATCCTCCTCAAGCACATGGATATCCATATCCTCCTCTACCGCCTCAAAACCAGCAACCTATTCCTCCTCAGCATCACCACATGATGCCCCCACAGTCTGGACCCTATCCACCACCACCACCACCACCTTCTGAGTCTTATCCTCAGTACTCACCTCCACCTCAGTCTCATGCACCACCACCCCAGAATCCATACTCTCATTCTCGTCGCCCATCTGCTTTAAACTCTCCTGAGATTAAGCGTGAGATTGAGCCACCCTCTTCATATCCCACACCTGCATCTACCATTGCTAACATTCACACTAGCTCTATTCCTAATACACCTCACGAGGTCCGTAACAGTCCCATTCCTTCAGCTCGTATCATGAGCATTTCTGGCGGTAGCGGGCGGATCACTAAATCCCCATCTGTTCGTCACCACGTTTCTTCTGCCAAGGGTCTTGTCAATAGTCCCATGAGCATTACCTCTGAGCCACCTCGCAGATCAGCTGGCAACTCACCATCAGCCTTGCCGATTCTTCCACCCATTTCAGTTGACAAGTCTGGTTCCAAGGAAGACAAGGATAAGCCTTCGTCTATTTTTGCCAATGGCAAGCTTCCACCCCCATCGTTTGCTTCCAAGGATGGCACTTACCACCTTCCTTCGCTTTCACTCAACAGCTCACATGCTACAGACAAGTCGATGTGGCGAGAAGACATTCGTGCTATCCAAGTTCTTGACAAGGGATTAATATACGGACAAGAATTTGGATCCAAGAAGGGCTTTTCATTTTTTTAAAAAAAAAAACAAGTGTAATTTAATGACTTGTGTGTGTGTGTATTTATATTATTTCCACGTATTCCTTTATGATTGTTATGAAGTTATGAATTGATTTTTTTTGTTGACGAATGATAAATTTAATAAAAATGTAATGAAACAATAAAACCAACAGATGAAATGTTTAAAGGTAAAGGAAAGAAAGTGGCAAAAGAGAATGCGGCTGATGGAGAAAAGTAAATGGAATATAAATATAGAAATCAAAGTGGTATAAATATATACCACGAGTACAGGTGAATTATGAATGAGGATATAGATAAATATAAATATAAAGATAGGATATAAATATAAATACGGGAGCATATTTTCAAACGTTAGTCTTGTGCAAACACTATGATTAAATCCAAGCACCCCAGCTTTTACAACCACTTGCATTTAGTCGGCAATAATTGCTGGTGGCAGCTCGGCAAACGGCATCATATATATATAAGAACAGGTGTGTAGATAATGAGAGTAAAGTATAGGATAAATTGCGAGGACTTGAATTAGTACAAGCAGGAACTGACGACAAACTAAGACGAGATCAGGTAAAAAACAACAACAGCAAAAGTAACATGAGCCAGTGAGTTGAAGCCAAAACTGAACATGATGAAAAGAATAAAAAGATAAGTAAGCCTGAACATACAAGGAAGAAGAAGAAGAAGAAGAAGAAGAAGACGAGAGACCTAATACAAAAAAATAAAATAAAAAAAACGGCGAGAGATACAAGTTGACGAGAGGTGTTTATTTTATTTTAGGTTGGGACTTTTTGTTAGTCTGGCTAGTTTGATTAGTAAATATTGTTATTTTTTCCAAATGTGTCAAAGTGACCAAAAGATGTGTATAAAAAAAAGCCAAATACTAAATGATCCATTCTAAATAGGAAAAAAGAAAAAAAAAGAAAAAAAAAAACAAAAGAGTATTATAAGGAAAGAAAAGAGAGAATAAAAGTGGATAAAAACACAGAGAAAGAGAGAAAGAGAGAAAGAGTAAGAGGGTAAACCAAAAGGTGGGCGGAACAGGTGAAGAATACACAAGGAAACACACATGTAGAGGATGGAGGAAATAGATACGGGATATAAAGGAGAGACACGTATAAAATACGTATAAAAAACACAAGTGTATAAATGTATAAACGTATATAGGTATGAAATTTTGGTAGCAGGTCTTTTTTTGGGAAAAGCCTGCTGGGATGAGCTTTTGTTTTTTGGAGGGAAAGAGGTGAATGTGTGCAGCCTGTATGATAGCCACAAGGACGACTAGTAGTATTAGTAGTAGTAGTAGTAGTAGTAGTAGTAGGGTATTTGTTGTTTTGCCATATCGGGTGGAAAATGAAGTGATACATGTGTATCTACGTTGCTGCTGTCGTTTGGTTGGGCATTCAAGATGTAGATGTAGATGTAGATGGAAATGGAAATGGAAATGCGGTATTGGCGATAGCGGTCGTAGCAGTGGCGATAGCGGTAATAGTAATGGCAGTAGCAGTAATAGTGTAAACGATCCAAAACCAACGCTAAAAACCTACGGCATATAAATACTTACATTTAGACACAGGAGCATAACAGACGGATCACGATGCCTGTATTTATTATTATAACGTTGGCACTAAACGGCTTGATCTTTCTGGTATTTCTGGCATTTTTGATATTTCACTTTCATTTTGTAAGGCAACTAGCAAAACAACATCGGCATTACATCCAGCCTGTCGTAAAACAGCTTTAGATTGCAGCTTTTAGCACAACACGACTATACAAAACTAGGCTTTTTATTTCTGTATATTATAAATACATGCTCCTTTGAATTTAATGGGCAGAGCAGACTTACATCAAACTTGAGTGAATCTCAAATAAGGTTTAACCTTGTTAATACTACCAAACTTCTCTTGAGCAACGTCATCAGGAACGGTGGGAGGAACAATCACGTCCTTGCCCGGAGTCCAATTGACAGGAGTGGTGACGCCGTGTTTGTCCGTAAGCTGGAGAGAGTCAACCACTCTGAGAATCTCAGTCACGTTTCTTCCGGTGGAGGCTGGGTACGAAATGATCAGACGGATCTTCTTCTTGGGGTCGATCACAAACACAGACCGAATGGTGAGCTGCAAGCCTTTGCTGTCCACGTTGGTCGCGTCCTGGAAATCCAGCATGTCGTACAACAGAGAGACCTGACGCTTAGCATCGGCGACAATGGGAAACTTGACATTGGTGTTCGACAGCTCGTTGATGTCCTTGATCCAGTCTAGGTGTGATTCCACGCCGTTGGCCGAGAGCCCCAGCAGCTTGACTCCGCGCTTCTCAAACTCCGGCGCAGCCTGGGCAAAGGCGCCAAGCTCCGTGGTGCAAACGGGAGTAAAGTCGTCGGGGTGGGAAAAGAACAAAACCCAGGAGTCGCCTGCCCACTCGTGAAACTTGATGGGGCCACTAGAGGTTTCGGCTTCGAAATCGGGGGCGGTGGAACCAAGTCTGATAGGAGTCCTTTCAGTGCTCATTGTGGCTATAGTCTGTGAGTGAGTGTATGTGAGTTTAGGTGTATACCAGGTGTGTATCAGATGTATGTGAAAAGAATGACAGAAAGGAAAGAAAAATTAAAAATTAAAACTTAAAAAAAAAAAAAAAAAAAATAAAAAAACCAGAAGAAAGGCAGGATTCCATACAGTATTTATACCTGTTTTTTTTTTTTCATTCTTCTTCCTCTTGTACTGCTATATATCATTATATGCAGTGCTCAATGAACCAATTGATGATATAACACCATCACACTCAACATTGACACGATTTCCGTTTGTTATTGGCGACTGCTGGTCTCATTGGTGGTGGTGGTCCGACTGGCTGGACTCACCGCCGTTACCATCACACAATGCCACGTGAAATCACCAAATGCTTATCTCCCAGGGATGCTTTGAACCTGCACTGCTTAAAGTGGAGTCAGGGTAAGTGGCCCAATATCCACATGCTTGCCTTGCGCCACAATTCTCTTGGCCAATGCATAAACAATTGAATCAATCTATTAATCGTTGCCATTGCTACAAATACATTCCTATTTTTCATTCATTGAGTCATCCGAGTCAAATGATTCATATCTCACGACTCGTTTCATCTACAATTAATCCCCCGTGTACAAATATTGAACCATCTTAAATCATCTTGAATCATCCTAAACCATTTTACATCTACATTCACCACTTCTTCATCTAAATCACATAGCACTGTGAACTCACCTCACCTATTTAACCTCTTCCGGATAACCTATATAAAAACTCGCCGCCTGTCATTCTATCTATTCTTGAAAATTCTCATGAATCTAGTGTCTGTTTGATTAATATAGCCATAAGCATAAAAAATTATAAATATTACTAAAAAATATAATCAAAATATGATAATATAGTTCATTTGTCGTAATCCAATTCATATCAATATTAATATCATAAAAGTTCAAAATGTCATAACTGTCGTAGTAAAAATATAAAAAGTCGCCAAGTGTTCAAAAAGTGTTTGAAAACGGGTATCAATATTCATGTAATACAATGATAGCAAACTGAATGGCGCTTCAATATAAATATTAGTAAATAAGATATGTAATGCTGTTTTAGTCGTGTAAATGCCAAAGAATAAAGTCTTCATCAATTTCAGTCGTTTTATTAATCTTCATCAAGTTGGGTATACTGTCTGTGCCTTGCTTCATGTGCCTTTCCAGCTTTGGGTATCTACGCATTTCGGTATCCTTTACTCAGCCCCCAATTCTAAAATAGCCCCTACTCTAGTTCCAATTACTTTTTTGATATAACCCCCAAACTAGCCCAAAACCTTGGCCAATTAACTAGACTGGTTTGCAACATAATATGGGTAATAATTCCGATCAAATCCAGCCCTTAAAATCTTTAGCATCAAATGCAACCAACTCAGACGTCGACTCTGATTTCTTGTAGTAGCGTTCTTTAATGTTTAGAAGACGATGCGTAACTAGCTTGGTTTCATAACACTTTATGGCATTCATGTCGTACAACATTTGAAGATAAATTTCCGGCACTCCCTCCGTCCAAACTTGAATTTTAGGATTCATTGCCGGAGCATTCGAAATCACATTCTGCCGTTTGGTGTTGAAATCAATGGGCCCTTCGTTCATAGACTTGGTGGTTATTTGCTGAGTAAACAAGACTCGTTTTAATTTGAACGGCGAATGTAGCGCTCTAGTGACTAATCGCTGCAGACGTGGTGAAGCATGGGAATACCCATAAACATGAATATTCAAATACTCAAGATGCTGGAATTGTTGCAAAAGTTGGAATAACGATTCCCACAAATATGCATCTAAAATATAGTCATACTGACTTAGTGTTCGGTATCTAGAAAGTTTGTCAGAAAATTTAAGCGGTGCTTTAATCATGTTAACCAAAATCTGAGCGGTTGCCTTTGCCATCATCGTATCCTCACAGAGTTGAGGAATACACCTATAAATAACTGAAAGCAACTCAGCCGAAGGGATTTTACTAAAAGATGCCGTCGGGTTGTCGAGATAATATTGCCGAACTATGCTCGTAAATGTGTTTAGATTATCAAACTCTCTTGAATATGTTGAATATCCAGACATTGACACTGACAAAAAACGAACATTCACAAAACACGGCAAAAAGCGTATAAACACAAAATGAAAGTCAGTATTGGTGATAAACAAGTCAACCTCTGAAACTGTTAAAAACAGATTTGGATCAATAGTTGTCGAGTTCCAACTAAATGTAAACGGCGTTGAAAAGTTACAAAGTCGAGGGAACGATATACAGCTAAAGAAAATGTCAATAGGTAAACTTTCTTCAAGAGCCTTGCATTTCAAATGGGTAACCTGGGGCAAAACAAGATGCGAATTGGCATCACTAGGAGACAACAGCTCGACATTCCAATCATCTGTTTCGTCAATATTGCTCATAGACAGTTTGGAAATAAAAAAAAGTTGGATAATGCAGATTTCAATATTGGGCGGAAGAAGAGAAGAAAACCATCTCAACGACCGATCAATGAGAATACCGCCATCTCTAAATGTGCAGGTATGCGATGAATGAAACGATTTCAAATTGTTGAAGCGCGACAGCTGGCTCAAAACAACTTTATAAACGTTAGAATTGGAGACAGCAAGGTCCAAGGTTGAAAGGTTTGAAAACGGCGGAAACGGCAGATCAGATAAAAGATCCAAATGCTTGAGTACTGTAAATTTCAAAGACGTAACAATGTTTAAATACGGTGCCTCGCACAGTAGACCAAAGTTTTGATAAAAGTCTGTCATGGACACTTTTGAAGACGAATCCTGGTTAAATTCCAGATCAGAATCCAAGTCAACGTTCAAACTAATCGTAACTTTATGCCCGGTGGTAATCAAACTAATTAAAAAGTCAGAATGCGTAAACATGGAGTTGACTTCATTGATTTCAATATGGCGCTTTGATGATTTGAAGTGTACACTTTGTAAAGACGAATAGTATGGAAGAAGGCCATCGGAACTAGGCGTTCCATTCGAACTGGGCTCCGTGCTGGCCGGGTCACTCGGGGTAGAACCAGTACGGCTAGAGGAGTCACTAGACGAAATGCTAGACCCATTATTCGAGCTATTATAAGTCGTATTGGAAAACAGACTTGAATTAGAGTCGTCATTTTTACTGAGAGCATCCAATGACCGGTCAAGAGCTTCGGTAGACTGTGCACTGATTATGCCGTTCGAGCCTTCAGTATCGGCGATAAAACTGTCGATGCACTCGCTGTCGATAATAATGTCCTTGACGGACTGGGAAAAGAACCACGAATAGTTTAGCGGGTTTAGTAGTATTCTGACAGGAATTGATCGAGTCGTATTGCGGGTGCGATGGGGTGTGATTAGGTCTTCAGATGCCGCATCAGTGTCGTTTGGTTTGACTGTGCAGGATTTCCACGATTCAGGACGGTATATCTCTTGTAGTAGAGAGCAAGTTTGGCTGAGCGAGCAAATATCCTTTGCAGTAAGATACGTACATAGACATATGTGAAGATCTGGCGTGAGCTGCTGAAACGTAAGATTCATTCCAAGATTTTGGCCACTGAGTGTTTGAGCAGCGAGCAAACAATCAGAAAAGAGATGATGAGGCGTTGGTGTATAAGAGCGAGCCTCTTGTAAAAAAAAGCATAGGACGAGGAACAGCCTTGAGATTAAAAGCTCCAAAAAGAGAACAAAAAGACCTTCTTCTTATCGGGACCTTATATACGTTGACGATGGAAAAACACGTAACGCAATTGGGATATGAGAGGCAATAATGGATTGAACAAACCTGTTGTTGTGAGATTAATCAGCTATAAATCTTATACAGAACCATAAATATGGTAAACAGCGGTGGATTCATCCAATTGCCGAATTAGCACCGCGAAAACTTTAAAAAATGCAGTAGCAGCTAGAACTCTCAAATAGCCTCGGTTGATCACAGTAACAGCAAAACAACTGGGTTAAAGTCCATTCAGGATCAAAAACAGACCAATCGACAAGGCAGAAGGGATATATATAGATGGTATAAAAAAAAAAAGTGGATGGTGAGAAAAAACAAAACCCCAGGTGTAAATTTTTTCTTTTTTTTCTTTTTTTTTTCGTTCCTTGGGTTGCTTGTGATGAGAAAATCAGCATCCGCTGGTTCCCCTCCCACCCCCTCTTCCTGGTTTCGTTTTGGCGTTGTTCATGTGCTGTCTCGACTTTGGGACAAAAAGCAACCATGTCACATGACGGCGACGTACGCCTTTACGGCTTATGGACTTTGAAACAAGGCTATGCAGCGCTTAATTAAAATCTCTCAAGACATGTGATAGGCACGTTATTTAATCAGTTGGTCTAAATTGTACAACGCTGTCTGACTAATCTGTTAATCTACTTGGTTAGTGCTTGGGGTTCTTAACGTGGTGAGACTTGAGCCTGCCAAAAAAGTCAAAGCCAAACTTGGAAAGAGACACTGCCCGGCCGCTGTTCTTGTAGCCGGTCCAAGCCAAGTTGGGGTCAGGGTAGTCTGCTCTGTTGACAAACACGGTACCTGCCTCAATCTCGTCGCCGAGCTGCTCTCCCTTCTCCAGATCGGTAGTCCAGACTGAGCCAGTCAGTCCGTATTCGCTGTCGTTGATCAGCTCAACCGCTTCTTCGTCGCCACTGACCTTCACAATGGGAATAACAGGGCCAAAGGTCTCGTCTTGAAGCACGGTAGCAGGCGTGTTGGTGTCGAAAACAATCACAGTAGGAGCAACAAAGGATGCTTCAAGGTTCTTGGGAAAATAATCCGCGCCAACAAGAATTTTTCCGCCGTGGGACTTTTCAGCCTCTCCAACTTGGGCCCGGATGTTTTCAGCGCTCTTTAAGGAGATAACGGGGCCGATCTGAGTCTCGGTGTCAAAGGGATCGCCAATCTTGTAGCCCTTGACCTCTGCAACAACAGCCTTGACGAAATCGTCAAAGATCTTTTCATGAACATAAACACGCTCAATGGCACAGCAGCTCTGACCAGAGTTGAAAATAGCGCCATCAACAATGTTTTCTGCAGCATACGCAATATCAGCGTCTGCTCTAACATACGCAGCATCGTTACCACCAAGCTCTAATCCAATAGGGATGGTGCGGCCTGAGGCAGCCTTCTGAACAGCAAGGCCACCGGCAACGGATCCAATAAACGAAACTGCTGAAATCTCCTTGCGGCCAACCAACTTGGCAATGAGATCGTTGTCGCCAGAGTGGATCTCTTGAAGGACGCCATCAGGGAGACCAGCCTCCTTAAAGTACTTGACAACCGCATGTGCGACCTTGGGGGTTTGCGGTGATGGCTTGATGATGACAGAGTTGCCGACAAGCAATGCTGGAACGAGAGCATTGATCAATGTGAGATAAGGGTAGTTCCAAGGGAAAACAATCAGAACAGTGCCGAGGGGATCGTGTGTAAGGTATCGCTTAAAGGCACCATCAAACTTGATCTCGCTATCGGATGGATCATCGTTGGCAGCGACAGGGGCAAGAGCGGCATCAGCAAACTTCAGCAGGGTGCGAGCTCGAAGAGCAGTGGTGGACAGCTCGCCCTTTGTGTATCGAATGGGCCTACCCATCTGTTCAGTGAGCTCCTTACCAAGAGCGGTGGCGGTAGCATCGGCGGAAATGAGGTCGGCAAACTTTTCAACGATAGCCTTGCGCTCAGCAAGCGTAGTTTTGCGCCATGACTTGTAGGCAGCAACCGAAGCTGGAAGGATTTTGGCAGTGAGATCGTCCCAAGTGGTAGCGGGAGTCTCAATGATGGGCTTGTTGGTGATAGGAGAGATCGTGGTAAGAACCGAGGCAGACATTGTGATGCGTGTTTACAGACCAATGGCGGTTGGAAAGGAAGAAAAGAAAAAAAAAAAGTTTGGTGCCACGCTTATCGCTTTGTATCAGATTTGAGGAGGGTAGCAGTCCCGGGTCAGCCTCATGTACTCGGCCATATCAGCCAGGCTTTCAAAGGCCTTTTATATTTCTCCAGTTGCGGATTCAAGTCTATTTTTCAAGTGTTGACATGTGTTTATAGGATTCAATTTTTTACCGCCAGTCGTTGTGACGTTTGCATTGCCAGCAGTGTCTATATAAATAAGGTTGCGACTCAATGACGAAACTGATCCCACGACTAAGTTTACGTACAGCTATGCGTCCAGTCTCAGCTTGTTCCGTTGCTGTTGAGTTTCTCTGCCATGTGGAACTAATGTTATAGCGAGAAAGCAGAGAACTCCAAGAACTCCAAGAACTCCACGAACTCCACGAACTCCACCCTAGGTTCTTCGCTTTTGGGAAGGGTGTAAAGGCACGCTGACGGAATGCAATCCATGCTTGTGGTTACCAGTTAATGAATAGCAAGTCAAGGAACTTTACGGCGGACGTGGTCTTGTATCTCTTGTATCTCTTGTATCAACTCTGTCCCAGTCCCCAAGTCCTACTGGTGTTGCATATCCATCTAGGCTTCCCCTCATTTGCAGTTTTATCAACAGATGCACATCATCTATAATATTGGCGCCAAAATATTTTGGAAGAAAGAATATGATAAAAAGAATAAATAGGATTTAAAGGAACCAAAAAATCAAGCATGAGCTCAATGAAAAAGTTTAACCTATTCAGAACAAGAACTTAATATCAACTGTTGTGAACCAAACACAACTGGAATCTTATCGAGGGCTTCCCAGTTCTGTTCTGTATCTCTTGGGTCTGTTACACATTTTAATAACTTCTGGCCCGATGGTTTAGTGGTATAATTCTCGCTTAGGGTTCCTAAGCAATTTGCGAGAGGTCCCGGGTTCAATTCCCGGTTGGGCCCATTCTTTTTGCGTCTCTTGATTGAACGAGCTGAAAAGTAACTTCTGAGATCATAATTTTTGAAAAAAAAATGCGTAAATGCTAGCTAGCACAGAGTCTGGAGATTGACTTTTCAGATCATTGTCCAGATTTCAAATAATTGAAAAATCAAGCATTATTACAGCTTATGTCACACATACTGTCACACATTTATTGCCTACAAAAATCTTCATTCAACTCGCTTTCCACTTTGATTTACAGATCAACACCAGGTTTACGACAAAAGCTCAACTTTATTAATACCTGTTCTCTGTGCGAGAAACTCGTATCAGCTATTGGCACTCTTTAATCCGAATGACATACATATGATCCTGTCACGCTGCACACAACCACACTAACAATGTCGATGATTAGATGGACCTCGGGTCCAGTCTGTGGTATAAACAACTGTACCAGCCGACAATGGCGTATTGTCGATGGTCAAAGCATTTGCCGTAATGGTCATGTTCGAGAAGGTGACGTTGAGATTGTTGATGACGAGTTTGAAAACATGGGTAGAGCTTTCCGAGCGACAAAGTCACAGCTCAGTCAGCTTAGAAGTGCTGGGTTAGACGATCAGAAAGATGGCCATACAAGGGCTATCCACCAAGCTCATGTGTATTTTCTAAAATTTCAAGCTGAATATGTTGTGAAAGAAAAAGGAGTCCCTAGTGAAATCATGCCCGTTGCCAGGGCCTTGATGGGGCTATGGCTGGAGTATGTCAAGCGTCGCCAGGAAACGGCAGAATTTGAAGACTCCAGTGGAATCGATTCTTCGGGAATTGAGTTTTCAGATTATTCAGATGAAGAAGCGCAATTAGACAAGCGTTCCAAGTTTTTGCAACCACTGAACCACTTGGAAAAATCACCAACGACAACTAAAATAAAATATGGACGATACAGAAATATACACCCGTTTAGATTACCGGTGAAACGCCTGCTCAGCCACTCAATACTTTGGTCGACCGCGATTCTTTATATATCAGCGTGCGTTATTCAGTATCCGTTATATTTAAGCGATCTGCTACGTTGGATTCACAATGGCGAGATACCCCTGTACAAATCTACCTATTTACTCCCAGACGATATTAGAACCAGACTGAATTCAGATTCTAAAGATGGTTCTTTTAAACTCATCAAGGGATATTCTGATGAGCCACTAGCTGATCAGGTTCTAGTTCTCGGTAATATATTTCGAAACGAGTTTAAATACTCTATTCCTAACATTTCACTTAATGAGCTTACGTTTAAAATCATATACATGCTCTATTTACCCCCGGAACTTTACATGATAGCTATTAACTTTTCAAACCTTTTTCAAATTGAATTTGACGCAACAGGGAGAGATCCTTCGACAAGAAGTCCAGCAGATGACTCATTTCTTTACGCGATTATTGTGCTTTTAGCAAAACTAATTTATGGATTTGATCACATCATTCGACATCCGAAAAACGAAGAACCTGGCAGAGAAATTGTAGATTGGGAGCTTTGGCTCAGTCTTATAACAAAGTCATGGATCGATACCGACTCGTTTGTTGACAATGATCCCAATGACGCGCTTTTTTGGGACACGGAAAAGTTGTCACGATGCTTGGATTGGGCGGAAAATATATTGTATGCAGCAGATGGAAATATCATCAGAGATACTAAAAAGCGTGTAACTTTGAAACGGTACATGCGAAAAGCATTCACAGTAAAGGATTTTGAAGATGACCACGGGAATCGGATTCGGCCAGAACAATATGCTAAAGCTTTACAGCAGCGCGATATCTTGGGAGATAGTATTTTATTTGCTGAAGAGCTTCCAAAGAAGAAAACAAAGGGTAAAAAGAAAACAGCTTCACAGTCTCAATTGACGCAGTCTTCTCAATATTCAGAAAATATAAAAGTGCAACAGGATCTTGATAGTGAAGAAGAGTTACGGGCAAATGGAGTCAAACTTGGAAAGCTAACCAATGCTGGAAATGTAATCGATAAAGACTTGTATTCTTCCAGCAACCCCAACATTGCCGATATAAAAGACACTGAGTTGCGAGGAACAAAGCGCAGAAGAAAGCATGACACAACAGTGAATACAGATAATGAAGCTGATGATGAAAGTGAGGAGAGTGATGATAGCGACAATAGTGGTGATTTTGATACATTTGCAGAAAGTTACAATGGCTACATCTCAAGACTTGGAGAACTGGATATAGAAGACCCATTTGAAGATAGCGGCTCTCGACAAAAACCCATCCAGCCTACAGATCAAAACCTGATGGAGATTAATCAATTAATTCAATCTACTACCATGGAATATGATATGCAGCTTACAAAGTTTACTGATCATGTTAAACAACATCGGCAAAAGTTGTGGAAAGGACAACAAACCGCCAACAATGATACGGAAGATGTCAGTGCTACAAAAAGCACTCACGAAAACGATTGGGAAGACACTGATGCAGAGGCTTCAGACTACGAAGCTCGTCGTAAAGCAAACCCCGATGAGACATATGTTACTGAGAGCTATGAGGATGCTTTATTATATCCCAATGATATGAAGCAACCTGAAACTATTGAATATCACCACAACAAATTCATGGCACAGAAGGCACGCGAGGGCGTTAATTCTGCCTTGAAGTATATCACAAAATACCCCGAATATGTACACAGCAGTAAGATCGTTGACCCTGTGGAAAGTGCACGAATGGATTTGCGTAATACTCGATATATGGGCCGCCGATTACGCCCTGGCCATAGGTTCACGCCTCATAAATTCACTGATCCTAAGGATAATGAATTGGTCCAAGCTCTTCTTGATGCTGCCCCTGCAGTTATTGGAGCGTCTCCTAGTAGAATTGAGGACTATCTGATTAAAATTGAATCCAAAGTGATGAGGCCTAATATCAGAAAAACACCAAGTTACCCGCAAAAAAGTTTGTGAACAACAATAACAGTGATCTTAATTATTTATTTTTGATTTTTTACTAATCTATTTTCCAAGTAATTTCTCTTAAATTAACCATTATTAATACAAAAATAAATAAATCTAAAAACACGGAAACGTTCAATGACCGTGAAATGGGATCAAGCCATTTAAACAGACATTTTCATTTCAATTTTAGACTGCGGTTTGTAGTCTTCCAATATGAAATCTTCGTACTTAAAGTCGTCAATATCCTCAATTTCTCTAGCAAATTTGAGGGTAGGAAATGGGCCAGGCTTTCTTTCAAGCTGAATTTTGAGGGCATCAACGTGATCCAGATAAACATGGGCATCACCCAAAGTATGAATAAGCTCGCCAGCTTTGATTTTACAAACGTGTGCAATCATTTTGGTAAGAAGAGCGTATGAAGCAATGTTAAACGGAACACCCAAGCCCATGTCACAAGAGCGTTGATAGAGAATGCAAGAAAGACTAGCGTCAGGAGTATTTGGTTTGGACACATAGAATTGGGCAAACATATGACAAGGTGGGAGTGCCATAGAAGGAATGTCTTTTGGGTTCCATGCAGAAAGGATGATTCGTCGATCGTATGGGTTCTTTTTGATAGTTTCAATCACTTGAGCAAGTTGATCAACGCCCTTGCCATTATAGTCGTCGTCACAAGTTGTGTATTCAGCACCAAAGTGACGCCATTGGAAACCGTAGACAGGGCCTAAATCACCTTCACGGCGATGGCCAAGACCTCTTGAATCAAGAAACTCGCGGGATCCATTACCATCCCAGATGTGGATGTTTTTTTCTTCAAGCTTTTTAGAGTCCGTACAGCCTTGAACGAACCACAATAATTCTTCAAGTACGCCACGGTAAAAGACGCGCTTTGTAGTCAATAGTGGTAATAGGTCGTCAGCAAGAGAGAATCGAAGTTGTGGAGGCCCGAAAATGGAGATAGTGCCGGTGCCAGTACGATCTGAGCGTGTTTCGCCATGCTCGATAATCTCGCGACAGAGATCCAAATAGCCTTGTTCTTCTCTAGAGATACTCATGTTGTGATTTGATGGGTGATAAGAGAAAGGAAAAAAAAAAAAAAAAAAAAAAAAAAAGAAAACAGATCAAATCGAGAACGGAGAAAAGTAAACACAAACGTCTGGAAAAAAAAAAAAATAGAGTCACGCGTATTTGCATCACCTGACCTTTGACGTGTACTACACGCGTAAATCACCTGACTCATTTATAGCCGTTCACCCCACAATCTAATGCGATTAGATAACCTCCGCACATGACGCCGATATCGGTACAACATTAACTGCACTGGCACGTGATTTCAATGAGTCAACGGAAAATTTTGCAGGTGATTTAAAGCACACATCCCCCATCCCTTTTCTCTTTCTTTTATTCATCTCCACTTTTCATATCTTCAAATATTCACACAATGGTTTTATCCGCAGCTGCTGCTCCTCGGCGCTGTCTTGCCAAATCGGCCGCCGCAATTGTGCGTGCTTCCAATGCTCGTCGCCACAATTCCTCGTCTATCTCTGCATTGGCTTACAAGCAATTGCATCGCAATAACAAGCAGCCACCATTGCCTACCATTGAAACTCCCAATTGGTCAACCAACGCTGCCATTTCGTCCATCCTCTACGAAACCCCCATTGTTACCCAACCTCCAGCTGCAAAATCTCACGTTCTTAACTGTTTGGTCCAGAACGAGCCAGGTGTTCTGTCTAGAATTTCTGGTACTTTGGCTGCTCGTGGCTTCAACATTGATTCCCTTGTTGTCTCTAATACCGAGGTCCGTGACCTTTCTCGTATGACCATTGTTCTTCAGGGTCTTGATGGTGTTGTTGAGCAAGCTCGCCGTCAGATTGAGGATTTGGTTCCTGTTTGGGCTGTTTTGGACTACACCAACGCGCCATTAGTCCAACGTGAGCTTCTTCTTGCTCGTGTCTCTCTTTTGGGTCCTGAATATTTTGAGGAACTTTTGGACCACCACGGTCAGATCTACAAGCGCAATGCTACTGCTGGTGCTTCTACTTCTGGACAGGGTGACCACAAGCACTTCCATCCTTCTAACCTTGCCCCTTCTCAAGCTCTTCGTCACAAGCACGAGCACCTCCAAAACATCACTGCTCTTGCCAGGCAATTCGGTGGTAAAGTTGCTGACATTGCCGATAGAAACTGTATCGTTGAGCTTTGCGCTAAGCCCGATCGTATTACTTCTTTCATCTCCCTTCTCCAGCCATTCGGTATTTTGGAGCTTGCGAGATCAGGTATGACCGCCTTGCCCCGCACTCCCCTTGATTCCTCTGGATCTAGTATCGAGGTTAAGGACGCGGAAGAGATTGTCGATGCTACTCAACTTCCTCCTGGTTAAAATATATGATGATTGATGAAAAAGAATGTATAAAATAATATATCGGCATCCGGATACCGTGAATTGCCAAACGACCTGTACAGATTCCCTATTCTTAAAATGAAAAATTGCATACTATAAAGTTTTGAACAATGACATGACAACACTCATAATGATGATGGTTTATATTGTACTATTTAAATAAAATAATCTATTGCTGACACCTAATAAGAATTGGATCGCAAGTGCTACCCGAATGTAATAACAAGCATTCCGCTCTTTTGAGTCATAACCCTGTTGGATGACCTCCAACATGTTGGCACACGAATTTGTATGCCGCTACGGCGGCGATAAGCGCGATGACTATTTTGATACGAAATTTGACAAGATCTCAGCCGTGCTTGAAGACGCAAAAATGTAATAATAATAAAAATAATGATAAAAAAAGATAAAAGAGGGAAAAAAAAGTAAACTTATGTATTCATATAATTTCATTTCATTTATTGACTTTCTACAAATGAGTGCTTCGATTGAAATTTTCTGCCTAAGCGTTTTGTAGTAAGTACAAAACATTAAAGACCTAATACGGGTCGGTGATACTACGTCAAATAAGAAAATGAATTATAATATGTATATAATATGAATATAATATGAATAACAAAACGCATTGTAAATACAGAGAAGAAAAAAAAGACAAAAAAAAAGAATAATAATAAAACAGTAAAAGTGAATACAAGCCAATACATACAAGTAAAATAATATAATATAAAATCATGCAATAATAGGTAAACCCCCCAATGTAATAGTTGTGAAATAAAATGCCAACGTTCATAATAACTGTAGTAATTTCTGATAATCAATCAGATGAAAGGGCCAAGCATTGGCCATTGATCATTGATCATTGTTTCATAGTTGTACTTCCCTTGACTGGAATCTTGTTCAGAGTAAAGTCACCAATAACCGACTCTATGCCCAAATCTACAACCGAGTCGAATCCCAAAGGCACCTCGCCTTTCAACAAAAGCTGGGTCGCTACCGAAGATAAAACCTTCTGGTCAACAACAGTCATAGGTACCTGGACAAGATCAAACGACACAACGTAATCCAAAAGTGGCAATGGCTGGCCACCATCTTCATTGTAATATTCAACAACACTTGGTAAATCTGGCTGGGTCGTAGTCTCGCAATCTACCCACTCAGAAACGTTAAATTTAGCAAAAAGAATGCCGGTATTTCCATCAATGAGTTTTCCAGGACCACGAACTTGTCCTACAGTGACACCCAAATCTGTAGTTACATTGAGGACGGATGGAGGATGAAGAATAACCTCTATATGCGCAGAGACTTTAGGAGGAACTTCAGGAGATCCTGGCCTATCAAAGGGAGATTTTGGTGGTGGAAGAGTAATCTTCAGGTTGGAAAATGTAATTTCCTTGATAAGCGCTTCCTCTTCTTCGTCTACACCATCATTGCCATCATGTGCTTGTGTTGGTGGCTCATTTTTTGAAGAGAACAGTAATAAATCTTTGCCAACATCATCAACATCGTCAACCTCACCACCATCACTAGGAGGAAGCTTCTTCTTGTGTTTATGTGTTTTTCTGCCAGTTATAGGCACTGGGACATGTATCTCAGAAAGAAGGGAGGCAAGAACCCCAGGAATGGCCTCGTTTTGATCTGAAGGACTAGCTCCTTTCAGAATGATATGGGTCTTTTGGCCCGAAAGGTACTGTTGAATAAACGAGTCAAGTACCGAGTGATTTGAGTTAGGGCATGGAATAGATAGTTCATCAGAAAACTGAGTTACAGAAGCCAACGCGCTAATCTCCACTTGGTTTTTCGTTAGCACATCGATATATGAGGACAAGTTATCTGGCTTTCCAATGTGTATATCAATTGGTAGAGTTTTCATCCCGGTGATTGGTAAAACGTCATTCTTATCCTCATCATAGTCACACCCAGGAACATCAATCTCCCATTGAATCTGAGGCAGGGCGAAAAACAAATCTTTTGGAAGATATCTCAGTTCTTTGGTAGACAAATGCAGAGAGCCAAGGGCAAAAGCAATAATATCCTTAAGAAATACACTGGCAGCAACATTGATTGCACTAGATACATCATCCTTTTCATCTGAAGATTCGGGTGCAATCTCGAGGGATGTCAACTTAACCATAGCTCCAAACAAGTCATCAAACGATCCTCCCGTATTGCTCGGATTAACAACAGCATCAACATCAACTGGGTATGCTCCAAGTGATATAAATCCCTTATGAGGGCGTAGTTCAGTGACAACACGAGCAAAGATACTGTTGCCAAAAATGAGTTTCCTAATGGTACCAGAAAGCAATGCAGGGTTTTCAAATCCAGAAACATTTGCAATCAAATCAATCTCAGTAAATTGATTATGACGAAGTTTAATATTTCTAATCTCAGGGATCGCAACAGTGAGTGCCTTTTTGTAATATTGGCCATCAGCAGATTTAAAATCTCCAAAGACCCAAATGGCTTCCGGAACCGATAAAGACGAAACATTCTCCTTCCTGATAAACAAGTCAGCAGTCATATTTCTCAAAGAAATTGAACCAACCGGAAAGGTAAGGCCCTGTAACAACCAGCCAATCCTTTTATTAGCAACGTTTGTATAGTTCAGCGATACATCTGCGGCCAAGCGAATCTGAACATTTCCATCCGCGATTCCATAAAAGTCAACATTATGCAGTTTTGGAACGGCGGCTTGCTTTATCGCAGTCACAAACGAATCGGCTAGATTTTTGAATAGCGATTCATCGCCGACTCCTATTGGTTCTGTTCCATCTCCGTTGTGAGCACTGTCGTCAGTCCCGGTCAGCAGAGGTATTAGATGTGCAAGTGTCGAAATCATAAAGATCAAAACAATAACGGCGCCAATAACACCGATTGTACCTGATGCAGTAAGAGATTCAATAGAATGGCACAAAACGTCCCAGATATTGTGGTTGTCTTCAGCTTCTTGTGCCCGAAATGCTGGTGGGAATGATAGCAGTGCGGTTTGCTCATCAGGGATATCTTCCGGTGGATATTCAGCGTCATGGGGCTCCAGAAATTCATTGTTACTCTGGCTATCATTGACGACATGCCTTGGCGAGACCGGATTTGAGTGATTCTTACTGGTTTGGTGAAATGTGTAGGCATCCTCTTGATTGTTGTTCACTGTCGGGCTGCACACACTAGCAGGAGTAACTATGGAGGAGACTTCGTTAGAAGCAGCAGATGGAGAAGCAACACCGCTGCTATTTACAGAGGACGAGACTTGTAGATTGTTTGAAAGTAGCGGTGATCGTTCATTTGTGCTGTCTTTGCTCACTGCGGACATGGTTGTAAAGGCTTGGAGAGGTTGGATATGGGCGGCTGAGGTGTGGATGGCTGGATGGAAGGCAAACAAGGCAAAGAAGAAGCTAAAAACGTATGGGTGATTATAAGTAAAGAATTATAATATGCTGTATATAGTAAAAATAAAATTAAAGTAAGAAGCTAAAATAAATATTAAAAACAAGAGATGACTGTGTGATAATAGGAAGGAAACAAAGATTTTAGACTATAAAAAAAATTGATGATAAGGTTGAGGGTTGAGATTGAAAGAAGAAAGGTAGATGAGCAAGTATAAACCTGATATAAGGAGAAGATTCCAAACCCTTCAGACTGGCCTGAAAGCAATTAGAAGATACGCATATTAGAGATAGTTGGAAATAGCCAAAGCAGCGGCACAGCGTGATTGTGGTGCTTTTCATAGCACGCACACACACCAGCCGGGACGGGCCTAACGATTATATCGATTATATATTACTATATGGGTATTGGCGTGTCACGTTTTTCCGTTCGGCAAGACTCTTATCAACAGAAGCTACCATTGTCCAGCCAAATGAAACGTTGGACCAAGTGCAATCACACTGTTCTTTCTGTCTGGCCAGCACCTATACGACTCTGTTATAATTACACCGCTCTATTATACACCACATGTATAGCCTGTCACTTGACATGCGGTCCTTATATCTATCATTTTCCCCCTAACCCAGGAGGCGACAATCGATTTTTCATTTTTGATAGCTCTATATTATGTAACCAAGCCCAGAGCAACATCAACCACGCCTGCTCCAAACAAAAGGTTGGCGGTTGGGCCAAGCAGTCCGGTCGCCAGGTGTAGAATATGCCTGAGTTACAGCAGGGGATAGACTAGAGGGTTAGTATGGTAAAATAAAACAAGCAATACACCTTGGAGGTGTTTGGAGAGGGCTGGATGTAAGAAAAAAAACTGCAAACAGAAAGGCAATTTCGATGCGCTATTATCCTCACGCCGTACGGGTACATCACCTGATATAATCATGACCTCGGTATGCATCTTTTTCCACCTGAAGACAAAACTCCCGGACCAATCCCAGAGCCCCTCGTCCAACATCACACACTAGAAATACGACAGATATTTCTCGTTCTACCTAGGATTGCATTACCAGCTATCCTGTTCATATTTGTACTTAGATAATAAAGCGCATGCTACACTGATTACATTGCTATTGCTATTGTGCTTTTCATTAATACCATCATGTCTTCTAAATCCGTCATTAGGAGCTTGAGCAAAGCGTCTCTTTCAAAGCTCGCCTTCTCTCGAGCCTCAGTCTTCAATCTCACAAACCGCGGATTGATCCCATTGACTCAAATTCCCCAGAGTACCCCATCACTTCCATCACTGGCTACCCGACAGTTCAGCTCATCTTTTACTGCATACAAGAAGGGTGGTGGTAAGGAAAAGAAACAGGACAAAAGACAGGAAAAGAAGTCGGTCCAAACTGAAGAGGAGTCTGCTGATTTGTCCGAGATCATTGACGAAATGAATACCAAGATGGACAAACTCATCTCTGAATTCATTGAGAAAGCCCAAGTTATTAGAAAGGGTAAATACACTCCAGATGTCTTGGGAGAAATTATTGTCAGCACCGCCGCTCACAGCGAAGAACCTCTTAAAAACATTGCTCGGGTGACTCTCCAAGGTCCTCGCAAAATAACAATCACAACCTTTGATTCCAACAACAACAAGCATGTCATTGCTGCTATCCTTGCGGCCGATTTGAACCTTAACCCTCAACCTGATGACAAGCAGGAACAGGTTCTCAATATCCCACTCCCCCCTTTCACCCGAAAATTAGGTGATGATATCATCAAGAATATCAAGGACGAGTACGAACAATGGAGAAACAGAAAGAACAAGTCTTCTCTAGCACTGGCCAGAGAAGATGCAAAGAAATCGCTGAAAAAGGCAAAGGCTTCCAAGGACGAAGACAAGCTCTATAAGGAAAAGATTGACGAAGCCTTTAAGACCCAGTCGGCCAAATTGCTAAAGCACGCTGACGCTATAATAAGCTCTATAAAGGGCGAGATGGATAAGGCAGCACGTTAGAGCTGGCTACGCAGCCGTTTCCTTCTGTACATAATAGTAGATATACTTTAATATATCTGATCTGTTAAATATATTTTACATTCAGGATTCTAATCAGGTCTTTGATCACCCGTTACTTAAAGAGCGGGCAAGATGAGAGCGATAGCTAATGAAAATGTAAATCAAGAAGAAAATTCCTGAACATCGTTTTGCTATATGTTATGTAACCGGTGGAGTAATTGATTTGCACGTCACATGACGTGGACAAAGTTTTAATTTTTTTCTTTCTTTTTTTTTCTTGCAACTCAAATCAACTTTCACGTCTTCAGATCTGTTTCTGCTGAAAAAGTGGTTCAAATACATACTATTCCTACAAAATGCTCTATTTAGTCGGCCTCGGTCTTTCCGATCATCGTGACATTACTGTCCGTGGTCTTGAAACTGTCAAAAAATGCAAGAGAGTCTATCTTGAAGCCTATACAAGTATATTAATGACTGCTGACGAAAAGTCTTTGGTAAGTACTACACTTTAGACCTCTTCATTTAAAATAAATTATTAATCGTTTATAATTCACGTATCTAGGCTGAGTTTTACGGTCATGAAGTCATTCTTGCCGATAGAGAACTTGTCGAAGGTGGTTCCGATGTCATTTTAGAAAACGCCCAAGAGGACGACATTGCCTTTTTGGTTGTCGGTGATCCTTTGGGTGCTACCACTCACACTGATCTTATTCTTCGTGCTCGGGAACTTGGAATTAAGTACGAAGTGATCCACAATGCCTCTGTTATGAATGCTATTGGTGCATGCGGCCTCCAGCTTTACAACTTTGGTCAAACAGTTTCACTTGTCTTTTTCACAGAGACATGGAAGCCAGAGTCATTCTACGAAAAGGTTTTGGAAAACAGACAAATTGGTCTCCACACTCTGTTGCTTTTGGATATCAAGGTCAAGGAACAGTCAATTGAGAACATGGCCAGAGGAAGACTTATTTATGAGCCCCCAAGATACATGTCCATCGCAACTGCAGCCCAACAACTTTTGGAAGTTGAAGAAAAGAGACAGGGAGGTGCTTATGGCCCTAATACTCCATGTATTGGTGTTTCTAGATTGGGCTCTCCTACCCAAACTTTCCGTGCTGATACCCTTGACCAGTTAGCCAACTACGATGCTGGGGAGCCCCTTCACTCTCTCATCATTCTTGGAAACAAGGTCCATGATTTGGAAACTGATTTCATTGCTGCATTTGCCCCCTCAGAAGAGAGACTTAGAGCATCTATTAAGGAAGATGCAAAGAACTTTAAGAAGCCCGAGCCTGTATTCCAAGCTGATGACGATGATGATGATGAGTAAATGACTGAAATGAATTATGTAAATACAATATCAAATAAATAAAATGCGGTAATATGGAACAATATAATATGCGTCTAATAAAATAGTAAGTGTTCTCAGTAGCCAAACCAATCGGATGTATTCTTGGTGAGTGCCATGCTGGATTTCAGCACAGCTAAAGGATCCTTGCAATAATCGCATGCAAAGTCGCACCAGTCTGGTGTCGGTTGTCGAGGGACGTCTCTATCGAAATATTTGCAAAGATATAAATGACGACATCGGTTGGTTTTCTCACAATACTTGATCAGCCATCGTAATCCAGGCTGTATTCCCTGGGGTGGATTTTCAAATAGGTTATCAAATGATTCATCTGGATCCACTGAGCGCTTCTTGGATTTCGAATTGCTAAACCCATCTTTAAAATTCCAGCCAAGCTTTCTTTTTTTTGAGCCTGCATCACTCTCATAGTCATTCCCGTTCGCATAATAGCTTCTTGCCGCAGCCTCAGTATCCTCCTTTTGGTTAAGAGCCAGTACTCTATTCTTGTCGGTAATTGAGTAAAATAACATGCATTTGGCACCTTTTCCATCTCTGCCGGCTCGCCCTGACTGTTGAAAATACGCTTCAATTGATCCTGGCAAGTCAACATGTATTACAAATCTGACATCTGGCTTGTCAATACCCATTCCGAAAGCAACTGTTGCAACTACAATCTCATATCCTGGTGTTCCTTGGACCCAATTGTCAAGAATCTTCTGCAGTTCCAGGTTGGGTAACCCAGCATGGTAAGCGCGTGCTCCAAACCCTGAGCCTTGTAGTCGGAACGCAACCTCCTCAACAGTTTCTCGCTTGCGACAGTAAATTACACCAGACCCTGTACTAGGCTTTCGTTGTGACCACCAATCATACATTTCAAAATTCTCTGCGTCTTTTGCGACGCGCTTTCCTTTGCTTTTTCTTCGGGTTGATATTGGCATTTGTGAACCTATAGACTCGTGTTGCTGCTTCACTAATTCCATCTGTTGAGTAATTATTTTTCCCACTTCCTCTCGCCTCCTTTTGTAGTCATTTAAGAACCCTATAACCTTTGGCATAATCTCATTATCCATATCATGTTCTGACAAATAACAAACTTCATAGTGTAAGTTTGGACGGTTCGGAGTTGTTGTAAAGGTCTTTAGGCTACTTTTGTTGAGTTTCAGTATTTTGATAATCTGACTTTGAACTTCGTCAGATGCGGTGGCAGTCAAAGCTGTGATTGGGACTGTTGGAAATCGATCTCGAAGATATGACAGGTGTATGTAAGCATCGCGGAATCCAATACCCCATTCTACGCAACAATGGGCTTCATCAATGACAAATCTCCTGATGTTACCGCTGGTAGCCAGCTTGTCAAGAACTGAACGAAAAGACGAAGTCTCGCACAGCTCAGGTGACACATATAACAACTGTGTCTTTGGCCCAGCCCTGTGTACATTTTTAGCCATGGACCCATTGGTGCTGAAAAATCCTTGAAGGTTGACATGAGATGTTGTTAGATCAAGAATGATTTCTTTGCGCTCTTTCTGTGGGGTATTACCGTTCAGTGTAACTGCGTTGATCTTATTATTAGACAAGAGATCCGAGACTTGGTTGTGCATGAGAGAAAGAAGAGGTGATATGACTACTGTGACACCAGTTCGTTTATAGTTATCGGCTGCCACACCCTCTTCTGAAGCTCTTTTTGTAGTCTTCGCATGGGATTTAGATGTAGCGGCATCTGCAGCATCCATGGCTTCTTTAAGATCGATAACAGCAGGAAGCTGATAAGTCAATGATTTACCAGCTCCTGTCGGTAGGATTACCAATATATCATGACCTTCTATTGCTGCGCGGACAATTTCCTCTTGTTTATTCCTGAACGAATCTTTTCCAAACTTGTCTTTGAGGATAGATAGTAAGTAGCTTTGAGGGATCTTAGTCAAGTTTTCGATAGTCACTTCATTTAAACTCGCACTGGCGCTTCTGCTCTTAACGGGTCTAGGTTTAAGATTTGATAGGGTGTTGGTCTTTTGCTTCTTTTTCTTTTCTTCCTGGGCTTTCTCAGTTTCTTTCTTACGAGCACTGTAGGCTGATTTAATTTCCTTGAGAGTGGCCTTTGAAGGATCAATGGACACCCAGTCCGTCTCTACCTTTTTTCGTCGGGGCATAGCTCTATAGTACTCCTCATTAAGACGCGGACAGCTGAAAGTCTTAAAGTTGTGGTAAAGGAAGAAGAAAGTAAAGCCACAGAAGTTTACAGGTTATATTATACAACACTGGTATGTACAAATAAAGTACAAGCCGTATAGAACAGAGCTTTTTTATTTAAATATAAAATGTCGGAAAAACATTGTAATCTTTTCCGACTTGATTTATAGCAAAATTTAGCAACAAATCTTAATTTAATAAAGTCATACATTATAATGACAAATTTACAAGTTTTAAATAATCAATATGTATCCCTCCTTTGAGCATTTATACACCATATCCTAACTTAATAGGTGTAGGTGCTAAACTTCCTATAGAGTCAGGAAATTGATATTGGAGAAAATAAATCATTAGATCTATGGCAATGTTACAGCCTGCTAAGAAAGGCGTACCATCGTGGCAAATATCTCCGTATGTTTTTGATCAAGGAGAAAAAGGGAAGAAAGATAGATTGAAGAAAACTTTTGTCTCTTTTATACTCTCAAAAATATTCACATCACATGATATAAATACATTTACCCGGCTTTGGTTCACCTTAGGGTTGACATTTTAATTCACGTGAGCTGACTACCACAAAGAGGCTCTCTCGCCTTCTTAACCTATCACCAGCTAGGCCTTACAACAGGGCTCCAGATCATAGACGATATAAGGTATCATAAGTTATGAGTCTTTCAGCACGTTCCATTTTACGGCCAGCTCAATGGCATTCTTCTTACTTGGCCGGTTCCAGAGTGGTCCCTGTTCGAAATTATGTCTTTCCATCTAGTAACTCAGCTACCCAAATAGCCATGCTCAGCCGGCCAATTGGTGATGAAAAAGCACCTTCTCCGACTGATAACACTGGCATTGATACTAGAACCAGAGCTGAGAAGAAGGCCGATTTCACCAACTATGAGAGGCATCTTGCTAGACGTAGAGAGCTGTAAGTGTAATAATCTATGTGATCCAGCGGTACAAACACTAACTAGTTGATTTCTTCTAGAACTGCCGAAATCACAAAATCACACTTCCAGGACATTTACAATTTCCGTGATACACTTGGTAAAGTTTGGATTGCTCCTCGAAACTATTTCCGAGGTGACAAGGCCCTATATATGCCCAATTTTTATGGACGTACATTGAACACTTCGGACAAATGCAACACAACTAGTGTTCTGACTGGCAAGTTGAGTATAGTTCGCATCTTCACCGCCTTGACTGGTGAAAACCAAGCCAACTCATATTTCAAACCTACTGGTATCGAAGCGGGAAAGAAGCCTACAGACGCTGATTTCTCAAAAGCTGCCAACAGCGTACAAGAAGACGGATTTCAGGTTGTGGATATTAATATTCCAGAAAACTGGGCAAAGGAAGCAATTGTCAAGATGTTTGTGGGAAGAATCAAGTCACTTTTCGCTAATCCAGACCGAGCCAACCGATACTTTATTGCTAGAAAAGGTGTTTCAAAAGAAGTGTTAACCTCTATTCATGTTGAAAACAAATATGCGGGTTATCTTTTTGTGGTGGACAAACACTGTAAAATTAGATGGGCTGCTTGTGGTGCTGCCACAGAAGAAGAAAGAGATTCTTTATGGAGAGTTATCGCCAGCCTGAAAAAGGAGAATTAAGTAGAACTTCTATTTAGCTCTCATAACAATGTACCATGTATATATATATACCCAATCAAACCACTCATTGGCTTGTATTTTTCTTGAACCCTGGAAATGCATCAAATTTGTACACCAATATGTACAGGAAGTCTCTCACCATTGAGATATTCTTAGAGTACCAAACACTGTTATTTCAGTCAATTTGTTTTGAAATTAAAATGTCAGAGGTCGATTACAGTCGACAGTTATTCGTTGATACACATATTCGGGAGTATTCAGACAAATCTTTTTCCATCAACATTTGAGCTCTTTGCACCACTGAAAATAATAATAAATATGACTCTCCTACATTGAGAGGAGCTTTGACAGGCTTGAAACACCAGAATATGTCATTCAATGATAAAGAATTGTGTTTCTTACCTCTCTTTCCATCAAGTGGTTAAAATGGGGTCTAACGCCACAACATCCATGAGATGATTCGTTTATAAAGATAGGAAGGATTAGAAGCACCAACAAATAGTGTTTAGAAAATATTTAGTGGATTTGAAGAGATAAAATTCAGGATATTATCATAGATACTGAAGCTATTGGAGCGGTAGATGTATAGACAAGTGTATCAGTCAGGATGGGCTCATGAGGAAAACTCCAACAACCAGAATAAAAAGCGGATGATCCATTGAGTTGAGTCACTTTGATGAATTCGAAATCGTTGTTAAAGATTATGTCTCTTAGAAGAACTGCACTGCAGAACACAGGGATTGATGGAATCATGATGAAGCCGTTCTTCTGGTAGACAAGGTTATGGTGACTGGTGAGTTACCTTGAAGTTCTCTACTAATACCACTAGAGTTTTCTTATCAAATTTAAGCAATACAATACTAGTTTTATTAGAGCACTATAACTGTGTTAGTTTACTTGTCCCTTTTTACGACTGTAATGTTTTAAGAGTTGTGATAGAACGTATAAGACTAAGAAGAAACGTTTCCCATTCTCCAGCAGGAAGAGACAAGTTAGGTTTTACTCCAAATCAAATTATACGTATGAACCATTGTATATGAAGAGATTATAACTGAAATCAAATCATATTATATTTTGGGTACTAATAATATTTTGAGGGTATCTGTAAAACGTATAGAATTGAAAATGGCAGTTTTCCGTTCTCCACAAGCTGGATACAGGTTCTGTCTGACCTGAAAATCGAATCAAACTGATTCACTACTGGCTTGAAAATCAACCATATTTACAATATTTTAACATGTTTAAACAATTATATAAACCGCTAATTTCCAGCTAGTCAATGAATTTCCTTTTCATCTTCACACTCAACACCTTCCAGTTTTATCTCAAGCAAAAATGTCCTACTATACTCAGCGTTATTCAGAATCACTCCGCCATCATTCCAGCAAAATTGTGGTAAATTGTGACAAACATGATTTGGCAAAATATTATATTGATCTCTTCCAAATTTTTCACAATCATCCGTATGTTTCTTCCTCTCCATTTTACTTTACAAGGTCATCTAACCATGTAGCTTTTAGACGTTTTGTGAATAAAACTTTTGTTAAAGTCCCTCTTGACCTTTTTATTCATATGAATTTCAATACTACCTATCACATTATTAGAAAGATTCTTCCTAAAGGGCTTTGTATAAATCTGAATGGAGATATTTACAATACAAGTGAATTCAATCCTTTGGGTAGTTTAAAAGTTCCTCTCAATATTGAAACTGGATTTCAAGGAGAAGAACATCCTCTAAGTGGGCTAGGAAGATACGGATCAGTTACTACAGATTTGCCAGCAGGATACCAACCGGTCACCACGGAGTTTCCAGTAGAGAACGTTCCAGCCACCAGGGGGTCTAATGCCAACTCTCGTTTTCCTTCTGAAGCAAACTCTAATATTATTGAAAAAGCACCTCAATCTGTGGTTCCTGAGTTGAGTACTAATAGTAGCTATAGGTACATACCAGTTAATACCCGTGTTGGGGATTTGTCCTCTCACCGCGATTATACAAATGTCAATGTAGGTGAAAATCGCTCTATTTCTGTTGATAATCATGATGAAAGCACCGAAGATTATGACGCCGAGGAGTCAATGGATCCTTCGTCGGACGAATCTTCGTCTCCCGCCAACAGATCCACATGTGTTAATAGAACTGATCTTAGCTCTGTTCAGCCGCAATATCCAACTTCCCAAACGGGTGCTGATTCTGGCCTGACTGATATTGGCATCAACGGTGAACAATCTTCCAGTGATAATCACAACTCTGGAGAGTTGGAATATTCTTCCAACCCTGAATAACCACAAAACCATGAAAGGTTGCATGTGAATCAATATTACTAAACAACCGGTAATTCCTCTGTCGATAGCTATTTCTTTTAGCCCTATTAAAGTTGAGCCTGAACACAATTGAAATTCTTGGAGATTGAATCTCGAACTAGTGCTGGCGTTAGTTCAATACTGGAATGTATGTAGGGTGGTTATGTGATTCCATACTTTTTATTATAAGTTGCTATTATTACATTACAACCTGTTCAAGGTTATTGCTAAATTTTTATATTCCTATAAATTCAATATCGTCAATATAAATAACAAAATAGTTTTGCGGACCTTTGAAGAAAAAACCATAAAGTAATCCTAAAATTACAGACAGTGTATACACGGTTAATTTTTATCCAAAATAGGTCTCAAATTTCATAAACTCAAGCGGTTCAGCAAGTGTTACAGTCACCAAATAAAAAAATCAATTGTAATTTATTCACACCAAATGTAAAAAATTAAAATGCAAAAAGATATGCTCCAGGTGGGGTTCGAACCCACGACCATCGCGTTCCACACACGATCGTGACATTTGTGTAACAGTATCACATGAAACGGCTATAAGCACGAAGCGCTAACCACTGCGCCACTGGAGCGGGTATTGTTGAACAGTTTGAAATTTCATCGTATATAACTAAGATAATCAAATTTTTGTAACTTTGGTTTTATATAAGGGGCTGCAATATTACAGTCTTTACAAATTGTTAAAAACAACAGCATCAATTGCTTAACCAATATGTAACAGATACCAAGTGGAAATACCATACTAAACCACCCATTATACTAGAAATCAGCCATTAGGTATTTGTGACGTAACACTATCAGTACCTAAAACAAAAAGTTAGAGAGTGATTGAAATTTTTTAACTTGATTAGGCTGTAGCACAATCGTTTTAAAGTACACTTCGGATCAGAAAATAGGTTCCGAAAGTATTCTTTCGGACGCCGTAGGTTGTAAAAACATAGACGCCATCCAGATAATCTGATAAACAGCTACATAATCTGCCAGGTTGCTCCAAAACAAGCTACATTTTCACTGACTGGCTGCTTCACAGTGGTTTCCAACCCAAGGAGTGGTGCCTACGTCAGTGTTTTGTTGAGAGTCCTAATCTATTCTCACATTACGGACCGCCATACTGGGGATACGCAATTTAACAAGGCTGCTGCGGGATATAAGCCTTACTATTGTTTCACGTGACAACATTCCGTTTTAAAATTCAAATATTACAAGGTGCGAGATACGTTCAAGATATAAAAAAGTTGGAATTTCTCTAACTTTCGCCTCTTGCTCTTCTACCCCATCGTTTCCCACGCTTTGTATTTTTATCAACTGGCGTAGGATACTTCCTCTCTTTTATTCTGACTATGATTCCGCCCGATTCTCAGTCTGCTTTCTTGCTGCCGAATTTTTCCACTAACAACTCAGTAGCTATCGAAACAGATGCTCCGTGGATAATATCTTCACTCTGTCACGACGAATATGGATGGTCGATTCTTCATCCGTCTAGTGCTTTGAACCCATGTTTTATTGACTCAGCTATTCTTTTATTTCCTTCTCTGATTCTTTTCGTTTTCGGATGGTTTAAAACATACTCTCATAAAGATTCGAAGCATGCGTATAAGCCATGGTTCTACTATTCCAAGATTGTACGTGTTTTCCTTGTTTTCATATTGGAGCTTACTGCAAAGTATGTAACTAACTGTCGAAACATTATAGGTTCTTGCGATATTTGCAATCGTTCTTAACTTTTCTGTCGCCTTGCTATCTTACTTAGATTCACGATATGACATTCGATTTGTAGCTCCTATCGTTACCGGATTATGTTTAGGGCTTGCACTAAATATTCATGTCAAGGAAGATATACTAGGAGTTCCTTCTGGTACTCTTTTGATCTATTGGCTTTTCTCTACAGTCACTTACGCCGTTAAAATTGTGTATTTGGCCAACAATTCGAACACTTACTTCAACAAGGATTACCCCACTCTTCTAGCTTACTCGATTATCTACATCTTTTTGATTGTAATTTCTACCATTGTGTTTTTTTTGGAATATCTACCCTTTAATTACTTCAATATACCCAAAAGCTATCAACTTCCTGAAGATTTGAGAGAGTCGACCCCAATTTTCGATAATGCCGACATCTTTTCAAGGTTTGCATTCACTTGGATGAACCCCATTATTGTCAAGGCTACCGAGGGCGAAATTACCCCCAATGACTTACCAATTGTTGAATCTAACTTTAAGTCTTCAGTTCTTGCTGTAAAGTTCTTAAAATACTGGAATGCCCGAAGAAGAGATCATGTTAACCAGCTTATTATGAGTATTGTGAAAGCTTTTGGATACCTTATTGCTCTTGGAGGCTTGATTGAATTTACCATTGATGGACTGGATGTTATTCAGCCATTCCTTTTGAGATATCTTCTTATTTTTGCACAATCCTATTATACTGATGATCCACAGCCTGTCCCCCTTGGTTTTTACATCTCTTTCGGTATGTTTGCTGTTGCAATGTTCCGTACATACTGTCGTACAAGCACATTCTTGACTACTATTCACCTTATGCTTTCTGTTCGTGGCTCTCTTTCAAGTGTCATTTACAAAAAATCTCTGCGTGTTTCTGGTAAAGCCCGTCAAGAGCAATCCACTGGTGAAATTGTCAACCTTTTGTCAACTGATGTTAATACCATTGTCCAAATCTGCATTATGATCTCAAGCGTATGGCAGGCTCCTATTAAGCTCGTTATGTGTCTTGCTGGACTGTATCATCTTTTGGGAATTAGTGCTTTTGTTGGGCCTTTTGTCATTCTTGCATCTCTCCCCATCAACTCATTTTTGACAAGTCGTCTTAGAAAAATGCGTTTGACGCAAATGAAACTCAAGGATTCACGAATCAAACAGACTACAGAAATTTTGACCAATATGAAGAGTTTGAAGTTGTATGGCTGGGAGCCACCACTTATTGAAAAACTTAAATCAATTCGAGGTAAACAACTTGGTAGCTTGAAGAAACTGATTATTCTTAGTTCATTTTTGGATTTTATGTGGATGCTTGTTCCTGTTATCATTACAACTGCCACTTTCGGTACATTTGTTTACTTGGAAGAAGAGGCTCTTACCCCGGATATTGTCTTCCCTTCGCTGTCACTCTTCTTATTGATGAATGACCCTATTATCACTTTTCCACGAACACTTGTCGTTATTATCAACTCATACGTTTCATTTGAACGCGTTTGCAGGTTTCTCACTGCAGAAGAAATCAGCACAGAAGGTTATAATAGAGATGAGAATTCTACTGTATCATTTGGTGATGTATCAGTCAAGGTTGAAAAATCTTCGTTTGGATGGAGCTCCAATATCAATGATGGTCTTGCTTTGAAGGAAATAGACTACGAAGTCCGCAAGGGAGAATTATCGTCCATCGTGGGTAAAGTTGGAAGTGGTAAAACAAGTTTTTTGAAGGCAATACTCGGTGAACTGTTCAGTCACCAGGGTTTAACCACCACCCATGGTCATATTGCATATGTCTCTCAAGACATGTGGCTAATGAATGCTTCTTTACGCGAAAATATCTTATTTGGGCACCGTTATGACGAGACCTTTTACAATTTAACAATAGAAGCTTGTGCTTTGAATCCAGATATCGCTCTTCTTCCTGATGGAGATCAAACTGAAATTGGTGAAATGGGCATCTCTCTGTCAGGTGGTCAGAAGGCTAGAGTCTCATTAGCTCGTGCTGTATATGCAAGAGCTGATATCTATCTTCTTGATGACCCTCTGTCTGCAGTTGACGAACATGTTGCCTCTCATGTTATGGACAAAGTTCTTTGCGCAAAAGGCTTGTTGGGTACTAAATCTCGAATTTTGGCCACCAATTCTATCCACGCTTTGAGATACTCTGACTCAATTGTTATGCTCCAAAATGGCCAAATTACTCAGCGTGCGACTTACTCTGAGGTTGTTTCATCTCAAAGTGATAGTCCTCTTAAGCAATTGATTGATGAGTTTGGTCGTCAACACAATGATGCTCCTCGCAGTTCTACTCCTGTTGATTCTAGTTCTAATTCTAAGCCAAAATTTGATACTGATTCAATCACTGAAGGGGAAAGCTCAAATGATGAAGTTGTTTTGCTAGAAGAAACTGATGTATCTGTGGATGGAGAAGGATATTTGCTCAATAAGAAGGAGCCTCTAGCTAAAAGACGCCAGTCTTTTAGACGCGCAAGTTTAGAAAGCTTGACTGACAGTTTCCGTAATCGAAAACCCAAACCAGCTTCTAAAACTTCAATTTTGGATCCTATAACTTCTTCAAACCAAGGTTCTGGATCCAATACACCTAATACTACCGCCTCTCAAACCACTGCCATAGATCCTTCACAAGTTGAAGTTGGAAAGGCTCAATCTCTGGTAAAGCGAACTGAAAAGGTTGCTGAAAAGGCTCAGCAAGGTCACGTAAAATTCGCTGTTTATGTTAACTATGTTCGTGCTTGTGGTATTGGTGCTTTTATTTTTATGGTTTCAGTTGTTATTTTGTCTACCCTTAATACTGTCACCACCAAATTCTGGTTGAAGCGTTGGTCAGAACATAATAGTGATACTGGCGATAACTCTGATGCTTCTTACTATCTTTCTGTTTATCTGGCTATTGGTATCTTCTTTTCCATCTTTGTTGTTGCACGAAAAGCTACTGCTCGCATGTTGTGTGGCTTGAATGCTTCTAAGAAGCTTCACAATGAGATGCTGCTTGCTGTAACCAGAAGTCCTATGCAGTTTTTTGAAACTACACCAACTGGTCGTATTATCAACAGATTTTCTGCTGATGTTACTGATATGGACGAATCTTTGCCTAATGACGTTCTTGATATGATTTCGGTTATTACCGATTTATTCGTTTCTGTTGCTGTTATTGTTTATGGTGCCCCAATGGTAATCATCATTTTATTACCACTTATTGCTGTATACAGCTACTATCAAAGATATTATGCTTCTGCATCTCGTGCCTTGAAGCGCTTACTTGTTATATCTCGAAGCCCTATTTTCTCACATTTCCAGGAAACTCTCACAGGATCTACTACTATTCGGGCATTCGGTCAAATTGAACGCTTTGAGCACATTAACAGTGTTAATATTGACTACAACATGCGCGCTATTTTCTTGTTCCGTGGTGTTAATAGGTGGCTTTCGATGAGACAGCAAGTTATCGGTTCATTCTTTACCTTTACATCTGCTATTTTCGTTACATATGGAGCTATTCACAAGAGTATCTCTCCTGGTCTTATTGGTATCGTTATGGGCTATTCTGCCGTTTTGTCCGAGGGAATCTCCTACTTTATCAAGGTATTGGTTAGTTTGGAAACAAGTATCATTGCTGTGGAGAGAATTCTTGAATACTGTGACCTTCCTAGTGAGGCTGAAGATATTATCACAGACCATAGACCGAAACGCGAGTGGCCCGAACAAGGATCTGTCACTTTTCAAAATTACTCTACGAGATACCGAGAAAACTTGGATCTTGTCTTGAAGGATATTAACCTGGAAATAAAACCCATGCAGAAGATTGGCGTCGCCGGACGCACTGGAGTTGGTAAGAGCAGTTTGATCATGGCATTGTTCAGAATTATTGAGCCTGCTTCTGGAACGATTGTCATTGATGGCACAGATACTACTCAGATTGGACTCAGAGACTTGAGAACACATTTGTCTATTATTCCCCAAGATTCCCAAATTTTTGGGGGATCTATTCGCCAGAATCTCGATCCATTGAATGTATACTCTGATGAGAAGATCTGGGAGGTTCTGGATCTAGCACACTTGAGTAATTTTGTTGAAAGCCTGCCTAATAGTATCAATACCGAGCTTGCAGAAGGAGGTTCCAATATTTCTGCTGGCCAAAAACAGCTGATATGCTTAGGCAGAGCTTTACTTCATGATTCAGCTATTTTAGTGTTGGATGAAGCTACTGCATCAGTTGACATTGAAACTGATAAGCTCATTCAAGATACCATCCGAACATCGTTCAAGCATAAAACCATTATCACAATTGCTCATCGTCTTAACACAATTATGGATTCCGATCGCATTCTCGTGCTGGATAAGGGCCAAGTTGCGGAATATGATAGTCCTCAAGCGTTATTAGCCAACCCCTCTTCATTGTTCTATGCCCTTTGCAAAAGGGGTGGTATGGTTTAAAACATTTACAGTTTATGGTACAACATTGTCAATATTGTAGCCAACTACTCTATTGTTATTGCCATCGTCATTAACTTGTTTTTTTTTATTGTTCTTAGTAGTCTTTACTGCTGATTTTTTTCCTGCATTTATTTGTGTATTATTGCTTTGACATTATTAATTTTTTTTACTTCGTTAACATTAGCAATCATAGATTACTGATAATAAAATCATTGTAAAATAAAAGATTGAATTTTTCTATACCGAGATGAGTACCCCAATCATTACCATTATTCAAATTGGTTTCGTAATTACCAGGTGACTTCTAGGCCATTTTCGCTGGGAAGGCATGCCTTTTTAAGTTGCACCAAGGCCAATGATGCAGTTTCAGGAGTGAATGATGATCCCATCATTACTGTCAACATCCCCAAAACACTTTCAATAGTAAATTCTCGCCGCGCCCTCCTTCCCAGCATGTAGTTGATCCACTGCCGCGAAGTTCCGCTGGTATCTCTGAGGTTCAGTTCCTCTTTGGTAATGTATTGGTCTGCCTCCATAACCTTGAGAGCATCTTCAAAGTTAGCAATGTTTGATAACTTTGATCCGGGAGGAGGAGCATCACCTTCTCTGTTCGGGCTCTCAAGGCTATAAACAGTCTTTTGCCGGGAATAGCTCTTGATTTGGTCTTCTAGCCCTAATGGCTTTAATAGATTATCGAGATCCGCCTTTGAAACAACACCTCCCCTAACAGCAATAATTGGAACAACAATAGAAACAATGCCGTTATATACTTTTTCTGAGTAAGGAACGCATGAACCAACGATCTGTCTAAACTCGGGAGGCAATGTTGATCGAAGTATGAAGCCATCAGTACTTCCAAGTTGTGGATAGTAACGAGGGGGGAGATTATCATCCGTTCCTGGTATCTGTTGAACTGTTTCTGGGTGGTCCGCATAAAGGGCACGATCTTCTTCTATCGCAGTTAGCTTATTCTCAGGCTCTACTGGCTGGGGGTCATCAGTTTTTGTTCTCTTTTTTCTTGGGCCGCCAGCAGCCGACTTTCCTTTATTATCGCTTTTAGATGTGGTTAGCCTTTGCGGAACCCGTAATAATTTCATACCAAAATTATCAACCAAAGCTTTATCCGCAAGACCCATGATGGTTAAAAAGTACAAATTTCCACGACCCGGCTTGCTGGAACTAAACTGAATCGTCTCTTTGATTTCATTCACTTTCAAAACTTGGGAAGTATATTCTGATGACAATGCCATTCGCAAGACTTCATAAGACATGCGTAATTGATCCTAAACTGGAAAATTAGTCAATGTGCCAAAACTCAGGGACATTTCAGATTCACATACCGAGGAGTAAGTCTTTTCTTCTCCTTCAGATCCTCCCATTTCAACATCCTGATTGTACTCTTGAGCCATTTTGAGTGAAAACTTTATAGGTAATGACGTATTACTGATGGAACCGGGAAACCTGAGCTTCGAATCAAATGAAATGTAATCAAAACGCGTCCGCGCTATGCGATGGTACGAATATAATATAAATAAACAAGGCTGACTGACTAATCAGCGTTTCACGCGCTTTTTACATACATACATACAATGGTTGCATCCTCGCCACACAAACCACCCTGACAAGACTCGTGTCATACGTTCGACCCTGACTGAACCCTAGTTTTATAAACAGTACAGAGATTTGTGCTTCCCTGCCATTTACTTTTACGGATAGCCCTATCTTTTACTCATTTTATCCTAACTAGCAACGCGATTAACCATCACATTTCTAATTAATCCGATCTAAAATCAGCACAATGCCCATCACTTTAGTTTCCAATGATGATGAGAAATTCAAGGTTTCCCAACAGGTTGCTTTCAAGTCCGTTTTGATCAAGAACATGGTCGAAGATATCGGTGGTGAAGAGGCTGAGATTCCCCTTCCTCAAGCCAAAGGAACTGTGCTCAAGAAGGTCATTGAGTACTGCGAATATCACAAGGATGACCCCGAACCTGAAGCTGCCCCTGAAGACAATGAGCGCTCTGACCGCATCAAGCGCACAACCGACATCACCGAGTGGGATTACAAATACATGGCTGTTGAAAATGAGCTGGTCTTTGAGCTTATGCTGCTTGCCAACTATTTGGACATTCGATCCCTCTTTGACCTCACTTGCAAGACTGTTGCCAACATGATCAAGGGCAAGACCCCCGAGCAAATCAGACAGACTCTTGGTATTGAAAACGATTTCACCCCCGAGCAGCTTGATGAGATCAGACGCGAGAATGAGTGGGCCGAAGACCCATAAAGGATACTATTGTATTTTCTCTTCCAAGCTATTTTGGCTTGTCAATACCAAAGCGCAAATTAGTTGAGTTGGATTATGACGTTTATGACTATTGTTAATTATGGCATATGTAATTGGAATTATGAGGTATATTATGTAAGTTGAAATCATTTTAAATGTCGAATTTTAGAATAGATTATACTCATTTTCAGACGATAATAGATTCGTGTTGGACAATAATCCTGATACTGTCAATGTAGGCTATTGAAGTCAGGCGTATATTTCACAAATAATTGGTAGCTGAATACAATTTTATATCAATTGTCATTTGAAATCGGGAGCATTTCTATTCTACTAACATACAATATCTCTTGATAAGCGATATAAACTCTCAATAGTTGATTAACAGATGGTTTTTGTTTGGTAGTGTATAATAAATACCATGGGAGCATAAAAATGGCATTGCAGGCGCTGAGCTCAGGAGCTGGTGTTGTCTTACTTAGCCGTTCATGTATCGCACAAGCTTTTCATCTTAACAGATACCCCAGGTTTTAGAATACTGGAAACTGTATGATATAGACAAAAGCTTTATGAATAATGTCAATCTGGAAGAGTTGAAACCACTCCAAATTCCATTTTTCTTGTGTGAATCAGCCATAACGATATCTAGCTGTTTATTAGCCAAGCAAGGCTTATTGAAAATTGAAAATTGAAAACTGAAACTAATACATGGCACCGTGTTAAATTCATTTTTTGGTGATAATAAAGAAATCACCAATCTCTGTGGCATCAATTCTTTGCTTGGCAACAGTATGCTTTAACCATTTAAGCAGATATTTACGACGTTCTCGCCACTTTCCCCTACCGTTTGATTCAGATACCGTTGAAACTGTGGAAGAGGAATCATATCCCAACTTTCTACAGATGGAATTGCGGTTTTCATAGGTATTCCATTGTAAAGAACCCGAATGAATAGATTGTTTCCATCAGTCTTGGGACTTTTTTCCCATATTTCGAACACAATCTCAGCTCCCATTCCAGGCCACCGTAAAGTCGGGGATATTTGCAATGTACCCAATATTGACGCAATTGTATTATCATGGGCAAAGTTATGCTTATATTTTATAGTACTGCCAGATCCCGCTTTGAATCTTTCCGAAATATTTTCCTTCAGCTCCCAAAGATAAAGCGACTGAGATGTTGAATACACAGTCGAGTCCAGAGAGTTCCTATAAATATAATTGTATTCCCAATCTCCCATCTCGAATACCTCTAGGGCATCCTTTTCAGTAATGCATTGATCTCCTGAATTGCTACATGGATATGGCAAGTTGTGACATTTTCTAAATGACAAGTTATCAAAATAGTGGTCTATCCAGCTATGCCACTCCTCATCACTTGGTGTGACTCCTGATATAGAATCCAGTTTTTTAAAAAGAGAAGAGGCATTCTTCAAGTGATTAGACCAATCCAGGTTATCATCAGTAGGTTGTGTGTACAATTTTTTCAAAGAGGAGCCTCCAGGGCATGGATATTTAGCGTTTAGAGTATCAACTGCCTCGGGTTCCATTTCAACAATAACTGAATCAAAATCCTTTCCATATGGACCTAACATTCCCTTAATAAACTGGCTAGAAACCTGAGAGGTAATAGGGTTTGTCGACACACGAAATTTTATGGTATTGTCATTCTTTAATTCTGACATATTTAGGAATCCCAGTAATTCACCATAAACACCCCACAAGTCTTTTCCATGGCTAAAAGAATCTTGTAATCCTCCAGTTGTTATTTGAGGAAATGCGCACGTACTTTGTAATGTACCGTGATACAACTGGCTCAGTGGACCGCCAGTAATTGGGACCTGAGTTCTTAAAACTTGAGTAAAAGGTGGACTTTTTGATTCACCTTTATTGGAATAAGAAGCACCATAGAATAGACTTTCATTTGCACAGCTAAACTTTAGTTCCTCATCGGGAAACATGTTCGCCAAGTAAGGTGTTCGCTTGTGGTGTCTTTGGATAACTTCCACATACTTTAATTGGTAACCTTCAGAGGGAACAATATAAGTTTCAGAAGATACATGAGGCATATTACAGTAATGGTATTCAGACTTGTTACTAGACGATGGTGTGTATTCAGCAGTGGTGTATAAGATTGGATCTGTGTCTGGATTTGAGTAGTGCGGAATCCCCCAGGGTTCTTTATTGTCGTGCTTTTGATCATCCTCATACAATCCACCATCAGCTAGGTTTTCCGCACGTTTAATATCATTTATAGGTCGTATTCCAGAAATTGAGATGCAACTAGCAGTTGTCATATACAGGTAACTAGCTACTGTCGCCATGACAAGAAGAGCGGGAATGGTCGATGAGTAGAAGCTGGAGCATATTTTACTGTAAGGCAGTCTTAGCATCGTTATAGACAAGTGTGTATCTATTTGATATAGAATAGCTAAACAATATATATGAAAAGCAAACCTCTTCGCACGACAGGACAGGCATTTCAATTGCAACTCTGGTGTGTCAAAATTCCAGTAGACTTGACTAGGCAGAGCACGTGTTTGAAATATAATCATAATGCACAACCTCTTGTAAGGCTGCACCTGAGGCTTGCATGTGTGTGTGACAATATCTGTAATTACAACATGTTTAATTATATCTATTTCAGTAAATGTAATAAAACCCACACGTGAGATATATAAGAAATTATAAATTATTACATAATTAGATACCACTCTTGTCCATGAGCTTTTCATCTTTCCAACCTTCAAGCTTTAACTCTTTCTTCCCACATTTCTAAAATCAATTTACACTTCACGTCATCCGCACTCAATTTTTATTTCCAGACATATTCGCTACTTAATTTTCTTGTGTCTTCTATTTTATTTTGGTATATTCTTTTAATACTTTTACAGCCACGTTGAATCATGCCGGAAACGTCGACCACCCGTAGGGCGGGAACAACTCGAGCTCGAAACACCCGCACCATCCGTGAAACGGGCCTTTCAAAACTTGCTGAGGAAAGCAGTCTTCTGATTAACGCTTCTAATGAAGCACGCGGTCTGTATGAGAGCTACAATACTAACGAAGAAGAATCCCATCATCAAGATTCAGCGAACGGCATTGTAGTTAACAATGGAGTCGGCCTCAACGAAGATAGTATCTCAGCCAGCCAACAACAACAACAACAACAACAACAATATGATGACCAGTATTACTCGAGTGCTCCTATGTATTATCCCGGGATAAATGATATGGCTGACGCGTTGGAGGCTCTTCCCATGGAAATCATTCGCCATTTCACACTTCTTCGAGAGATTGATGCAAAATGTGTGTCAACTACGCCGGAGCTTACAGGGCTCATTAAGGAATTTTTAGATATGCCCGTTCCTTCTCGCGAATTGGAGGCTGCAGCTGAACGAGCTGGTGGACCGAACAGGATCAGTTTAGACGTTCAAACGAAAATTGCTGAGCTTGCCATCAAGAGGGAACGTATTTTATACAGAATACGCTTACTCATTCGAGACCTAATGCCATGCCTTGAAGAAAAAATGCATGTTGCTGGCGTTGCGGCTGATGCTATAAACCGACATATTGCAAGACTTGATTATGACTTTGACGAGCTTATTGTTAAGGGCAATGAAATTCCCCATGAAATCAGATATGGTCCTGAGATCCATCCTGCATATTTACCAATTGTCACTGCTACCGAGCAAAAGCAAAGTACAAGGTCTGAGGCTAGAAGAGAAGCCATGGCTGCTCGAAAAGCAGCACAGGCCACAGCGACTTCTATCGTGCCTCCTACCGCAAGCCATGTTGCTCACTCCATCGTGAATGGTGCAGGATCTGGCCGAAACACCCCACACGTTGAGGAAAAACTTGCACGTGGAATTAAACCTAGTGCTTCGACCGGACGGGGAACATCGAATATCAAAGGACGAAAAGGAAGCAGCTCTGCCGCTGGCGGTAACAACAATTCAAATGGGAGAAACACAAATAACAGCCATGCTACCAATCACGGTGCAGAGCTTACTAGCACTAAAGGTGGTGCAGGAGGTAGCAATACGGCTGGAAATGGAAAGGGAGTTCCCAGGTCTTCAAACCGTGATGATGACTCTTCAGCTAATGTGGCTGGTCGCAAACGCAGCAATGCTGGAATAGAGAGTGTAGCCTCATATGGTAACTCTGCTTCAACAAAGGGGGGAAACTCTTCTGTATCTGGTGGAAACTCGTCAAATAAGCGCAGGAGAGCCAATCCTGCCAACGGAGAAGATTATCGTGGCGACGGCGATGGAAACGATGGCTTTCGATCTCAGTATGAGAAAAGAGGAACTAACTCGTCGAAATTGGCGAATAAAGACGACGATGGCAGCATACGAGAAGCTGATGGTGATGGTGAGCAAGATACTAAACTATCTCGAAAGTCTGCTAGTTCTGGAAGTAACGGTGGAAAGAAGAAGGCATCTAGTGGAACCTCTTCTGGGGCAAATAATGGAGGATCAGGTGTTACAAATGGAAATTCTATCAAGAAGAAAAAGTCGGGAAGTACACTGACGTCAGGATCAGGTAGTAGTAGGCAATCCAAGAATCTCAAAAAGTCGTCTAAGTCTCATGCTGATGAAGACGATCTCGTTGATGAGGAAGATGATGGAGAGATGGATGAAGAGGACGAAAATGATGAGGACGAGGATGGACGCTTCAAGCGAGGGGCATCTGATGGATCAAAAGGTAGTAAAAACTCTGGTGGTGCTCGAACTGACTCTGTTAATAGCTCAAATGGTGGAGAGGCTGAACAAGTATACTGTTATTGCCAGCAAGTTTCTTATGGTGAAATGGTTGCTTGTGATGGTCCCAAATGTGATAAAGAATGGTTCCATTTACCTTGTATTGGTATGTCATCGCCACCTAGAGGCCAATGGTTTTGTCGTGACTGTAAGAAAGAGCTTGCTAGGCAGAAACGCAACCAGGGAAATACCCACGCTAATCAACAATCTGACAATACACCAGAGCCAAAATCTGAATCTTCGCATCAATCACATAAGTCTCAAGACGGTTTAGTAAATTCAAGTGGAACCGCAGAAGGCGTTGCTGTTGGCAATTAAAGATTTTGCTTTTTTACTTAAATACCCCATTATTTTGACTTTGGGAGTATTTTAATGAGTTTATGTTTGTATTTTGTTTAATTTATTTTTATTTTTTGGTCATGAATTTTATTTTGTTAATATATTCACACTTTTTTACTATCTCTGTGGCGGATAAAAGAATACTATAAGTGAAAGTCACTAATTTTATGAACGCAGATCAGTGCAATTGGCATCATCGATTGAATTATTGCAATGCAGACTTTGGAAATTTATGTTGTATAAGTACTGGCCGGCTGGCTAAGGGTTGAGACAAGGTATAGCAATGTTTTTTCATCTTTGTGTGACAGTCCACATTATATTAGATTATACTATAAAATCTGTTGCGGTTCACAAGAGTTGGGCTTAATTGTTTGGCCTCCACAACCCAGGAAATGCAATTGGAAATTGAAACCACCTTCCAAAAACTAGAATCAAATAACAGTACCATAAATCCAAACTGGAGGAATTGTCTGCAAAATTGATCTCTCCTCGAGAAAGCCAGATATTAATTTTCATCATTGGAAGGGCCCTACAAGTCATCTCATATCTTAATTGAGCCTTTTGTGAAAACGAATTGAGATGCCAATTTTTTTCTTATCCACAAAAGCCAAGAGTATTAACTGCATCAGGATAAGAATAACAAAGAATATGCAAAGATTGGCATGGCAAAAGTTTATCAGCAAATCATTATCTTGCTTTTGACATATTCAATGTTTTGTTTTTCAAGCTTTTTAAATCTGCAGTTATGATGCAAAAACATTTAGAGACAGCGCAAATGCCATTGTGCAAATTTGTAATCAGTGAATTGAAGACACAGGTAATAGATTTAATTCTAAGAAAGATTTAGTCTTAAAAATCCCCCTGGATTTCATATCAAATGATTCAGATATAACCTCATTTTGACAGGGAACAGCCAAAGGCCGGACATTGACTCATTATCATTTCTCACCTGAAAAATATTGCTAGTACTGTACAACTGAGGATTGTGTAATTAATACAAAGGAGTACCGAGGTTGCTTTTAGTAATAGCTCAAAATGCTGTTGTGTAATGCCTTTTGCTCAATACCAGCTGAGCGAGCGGGCTTTCCATTTCCTTTTCCTACTAGGGCACATTGTTATTCTAGCCGAAATTTAGCGTTAAGCCAGCATCTACCAGGGGTTAGTACTCACACTAATACCCGTTGCAAGAACCCATAGAACCACTGGTAATTTATACTTATGGTACATTTTAAAGAATCAAGAAAAGAAATTCTATATTATGATTAAACTGCCGAAAATGCATGTGAAATTGATAGCCAGAGGTGATGACCCTCAAGAAATGAATATAAATAGTGATAATTGAAATTAAAATCATACGATAGAACATGTATACTCGTTCCAGAATACAAATAGGAATTCCCACTGAACTCAGTATTGACTACAGCCCAAGTCTTATATGATAGTCAGGAACAAAGAGAAGTCTTAGGCCCAGTTGGGCTCTTGGTTCTTGTAAAACTTCCATCTGCCCAACTAGAAAAGGAGGGCTGGTATTGACTTTTTTGTATTATATAATGGCAGATATTTTTTGGTTGACAGCAAAAAATGGACTATAAATCATAAATCTGCTGTGAATGGTAATTGGGCGGGGTGTTTGATTTTGTCTGGGTGCCCAACCTGAATGGCAATTATAATATGTTTAACAACCCAAAATAGGCATAATTGCTTAGCTTAGTTCCTTGTCTTAGTTTCCACCCAGTTTTTCTACCTTGTTAGTTTGCTTGCTGGCATATGAAAATGTCATAAATAAACTAATTAACGATTTTTGGGTCTAAAATCGCGTCCTCTTCATGTCTCGTAACAAGGCTTGGATGAAAATGGGTAACACTAGTACCAGTACCTACGTGTGCATATGGCTTTTTGATTGGGCACAAATCAATACAGCATACAAGTGATATACTTTCAAAAACTATGGATCTGCAATACAAAGTCACAGAACAGTAAATTTAACATAATATCCTAACGAAAGCAAGTGATAATTGTTTGACAAGTAATTCGGAATAATTAAGGTTGGTCAGTAGGATGGAAATTGATTTCCCCAAAAGTGTGAAACGCCTTACCTGTTATTATCATTTCATACCTACAACCTGTTCTCAAACTCTCTAAATAATTCGATAAAGCCAGTACCAATAAAAGTTTTTGCTTTCCACAGTGTTTCTCTCTTCATAGTATGATTTACACGCAAAAATATAGTTATCCATGTGTTGGTACTTGAGCCGACGAGGATAGTCAAAGTCCAGCCTGTAACAAAATCTCTTGGAAACTAGTAGAAAATTTGTTCAGGTCTAAATATTTCGTTCCAATCTCCTCTATTTCAATGAAATGGGTCAATCGGAATAAACCAAAAGCCATTTCAATCTCTCCTCTTAATTTAAAAATTGATCTTCCAAAACATAAATAATTACAATCCAAAAAGTGGTCTGGTTTCCCGGAAGATTACTCTCTTGAGATATTTTTATTCCTTCTGTATGAAAATCTCATTAGAAATGGAATCCCTACCTCGGCTTTTGTCCACCTCTCGAAGATTATCTTTTTATCACGAAATGGAAACAACCCTGATACATAGACAGCTGAAATTATGTCACTGGCAAACTTATGGGTTTTATAGACCATAACATAGTGTGCATCTCAAAATTTTCAGCAAGACAAGATTTACAGAACCTATATAGATCTTTTTGGTCTGGAGTTTCCAGACGAGTTGCCATATTATTATTATCAACTTCAATATGAGATTTATTTCCTAATTTTGTTCAGCATTCCCATTAATTTGATTCCAGTTTTTGTTCTTCTAGTTATTTTGTAGGATTCCCCTTTTCAACATATATAGAATCATTTTTATAAAGAGAATAAATCCTCTAGAATTCTACATTTGATTCAGTTCAAAGTTCCACAGAAAATCTTTTTACTATGGTTCATAGCAAATAGGCAAGATTCATGCTGATTTTAAACCAGCTTTGTCGAAAATTGGCATTAATTAGAGATTGAATTACTAACTTAGTAATATTTTGGGTAGTGGATACAAAAGTTTATTGATTTTCATATATATGGAGATATCTGTGTATAAACACCATTGCAGCCCATGTTTTAATATATTGTAATCGATATAAAGATAAGGCTGAGTAATTTGTTCTAACTACTATCTTCCTTTAAAGAATCACTCAATCAATCTCATATTTTTTAATGTTTATCATTTAATTCCAAAAATTATAGCCTAATAAATTTAAGCATCAATGTAATCATAATATATTGACTACTATTTTATCAACAGTTTGAAAATATGAACGCCATCTATATATTTTATGTGGGCTATTGTTCCACAGATAAATGTTTGCGTACTGTATGTTAGGCTTTTGCTATAATCATACCCTTAACTTTGAGAAATATTCACATCAAGGTCTTTTCATGTGCTAAACTTTTTAAGAAAGGCTGAAAATCTGTTATATTATCTTGCTACTCGAAAGACTGAAAACTTGCCCAATACTTTCAATTTATAAAGAAGGAATCTAGAACCAATGATTCAAAATTGTATTGTAAGCAACAAAAATATTGCCCAAGTATTAAACAAAAATACTTTTGTATAGTGCACAGTTCATAAAATAGGTGTCCAATATTTGCGAAAGAGTTAGTTGGGCAATAGCAGGAGCCTTGGTAGTAAGATCCAGAAATCATGAATCATGCCTTATATTCAAATCATTTTTCTGGGTACCAGTCAACTATCTCTTTAAAGTTTGATAGATTCTAAAAACCTAGCCTTTACTTGAGTGATTTCGAAGGAATCCTAAGAATCTTTATAACATGCCAGCTTCTCCTCATTTTCTAGATTAAATTTTATTAAAGAGGTCATATTAAAACGGTAGAGCTCGGTTAACATTTGCATAAAATCAATCAGAGAATCAAGTTAGTAAGATAAAACAAGTCCAAGTGACATGATTATAGACTAGGACTCGTCAAGCCAATATATGCCCAAATCCCCTACGAGCTGTTATTCTCCACTCAATCACCTTTTATAATATTGATTATGAACGAAAGCAAAATGTTTAATTCATGTCCCCTGCGGAGTTTGAGATACCCGACTGTAATGGCATTTCTTTTCTCACATTACACTCTTCCCCTCTATCTTAAGATTGCACTGATGCCGAATGTGTATAAATGTGGTAACGGTTTTTATTTCACATAGAATTCTTCAAAAAAAGAATACATGATTACACATCTCGTTACTAAACACAGATTTAGGCCATCTTAATGGCATACTTTGCAAATAGTATCTCATTATAATTATTTGTTTGGTATAAATATAATTGAATCCCTCCTATTTCGATTTTTTTTTTTTGACAAACTTTTTCTACAATTCTCTTTGTATATTTACTATCTACTTAAAAAATTTATTATCTTTTTTTAACATTTTCTCCTTTTCTTTTAATTATTTGATTTGTTAAACAGTCCCAATGGCACCGCTTACTTATGCCTGTGGATCAGTGGTAAGTATTTGTCTTGTTTAAATCTTGACAATTCAAACATCTAACAAGACATATAGGTTTGTCGCAACTATAAAATAGTAATTATCGGTAGTGGTGGTGTGGGAAAGAGTGCTATTTCAATGCAAATGGTTGAAGGAAGATTTGTTGGAGGCTATGATCCTACTATCGAAGACTCCTATTCTCAGACTGCTGTTGTACACACTCCTAAGCAAGATACACCCGTCATTATTAAGATTCTTGATACTGCCGGACAAGAAGAATATTGTGCCATGAGAGAACAATATATCAAAGATGGCGAAGGTTTTGTGCTGGTGTACGACGTAACCTCTAGAAACTCCTTCCTCGAAGCTGCAGCCCTTCAGTCTCAAATGCACCACATCAAAGGCCACAGTAACATCCCAGTCATACTTGTGGGTAATAAGACAGATATTACAAAAGAAAATCCTGAACTTAGACAAGTCACCACCGAAGAGGGCTATTCTATGGCTCAACTCATGGGTGAAGATGTTCTTTTTGCTGAGACCTCCGCTAAATTCACCGAATCAGTCGAAAAGATCTTTTCAGATCTCCTTTGTCTTGTTGCAGAACACAACAAAGATGTTCCAAAGATGCTTAGCCCCACGAAGGTCAGTTTTACTGAAAAGCTCAACAAAACCACTACCAACGCTCTTAACGCCATCACTAGACCAATTAACAAAAAGAGTAGTAAAATTACATTATCCGGATCATCCAGTGAGATTTTAGAAAAGAAAAGTTCCAGTAACCTTGCATCACTTTTCACTAGCTCTAGTAGTAAAACAAAAGGAACTGATCCCGATTCATCCAGAAAGCTTAGTCCGATTAACCCTCAAGTGTCTTTTGATACTCACGTCAACCCCGAAAAAGTTCAATCCCCAACATACAGCCGTTCAAAATTTCAGCCAATTAGACAACTTAGACAACTCCAATCCATGTATTTTACTCAGCCAATTTCTCCACATACTCCTGTTCATCAAACAACGATTAGACCGAATACTAACACGTTTTCGCAATATGCTCCTCAAACTCCATTTCCTCGTCGTATGAGTGACACGTCCGCTATCGCTCACATGAAGGCTCAGTATAAGTCTGACAACCCAATATTCCGCAAATCCAGTGCCCCTATTCAAAGAACAACCAATAATTTTCCTCATTATTCCTCCGCTTCCTCTTCATCAGCTAGTCCATCATTTAACAATTCCCTTGACTCTATGAAGCAAAGTTACGATGAATACAATCACGATGCTGACCATAATAGTCTTGCTTCAAGTGTTTCTAGCAGTGCTAGTAGTTTTCTTACTAATAACAGCCTTCCCACCCATATTAGCATGGGTAACTACAAAATAACATCAGTTGACATGGGATCTAGTGATAACAAGATCTTTATTAACACAACTCTGTCAGAAACTCTTCAGGGTGAGAGTAGAATTCGAAAAACATTCAGTAAGCTTAAACTCCGACTTCCCAGACGATCTTTAGATGAGAATGAGCCTCCCTCTCCTCAAGCCTTTTCTGACGGTGAATTTACTCCTCCTACTCCATATACTCCAGTATCAACTCAAACTCCTAATCATTTAATGTTCAACGGGTATCAGCCATTTCCAGTAAACCAGCAAAATTATGTTGATTTGAAAAAGAAGCCATCAACTAATTTCAACAAATCTCAACAAATCCAAAACCTCTCACAGGAAGAGAAAGAGAAGATCTTTAGTTTTCAGCTTCAGCAAGAACAGCTAAATATTGAGGACGAGATGCTCGCTTTAGACTTGGACGAGCACAATTATGTGATAAGCAGAGAGCGAGACGATTACAGCGAAATTAACCAGAATGATTATTTCAACTATGATAAAATGCAACAAAAAGCAAAGCAACTTCAGTTTTCAGTTCAGCAAACATTTTTGTCACGTTCTCCGTCTAGCATTAGCAGTATTGAGCAAGGTACAGCTCCTCTCCAACCTCAAGAGGTTCCAAACAAAAACACGCAAAAGCAAGGCTACCAGCGATCTAGCCCAAATCAGTATACCTTTTGTTCCCCTATTTCCATGCGATGCACCTGAAAAACATGTCCTCTTGAATCATTTGTTTTTGAAACACTGGAATAGGAAGCATCTATCAATCTGTATTTATGAAGTAATGACTGCTGTTACAATAACGCACTGATGTATATAGAACATTTAATGCAAAAATTTAATTCCTTATAGAAAGATTCTGTTTTAAAGTTAAATTACTGAAATTTTATTCTTGAAAAGAACAGTAGATTCTATGTCTATACAAAACTGTTCTTTTTTAAAATCAGCCCATGTTGGAACTTTCACATGCTCATCCCCATTTTTCTGGAATGCCGAAAGTTCTTTTGCTTTTTCCTAAAACAACTGTTTAGAGATTCTATAGCCAATTGATTCCTGGTCATCTTCTATCGTAGCATGAAGATTCTCTTAATCTTTACCAGATTATGCACGATCTTTTTTCCATTTCCAATATATACCAAATATTGATTTGTTCAGTATCGAAATTGCTGTTTATCAATCCTACTAATCAATGCCGGCGTTTAAAGTGCCGGCACTCATTTACTGTATATTCATGGTAACTCTGGTGATACTTACTTCTGTTTAGAGGAATAAAACTTCTGACATGAATAAAGATTGAAGTTATTGTCATTATTAAAAACATGGTAGTATTCATATATATATATATATATATTCTACCAAAACTTTTTATCTTTTACCGCTATAGTTAAGTAATGGTCAATTTTTAAATATATTACCCTGTATATAAACAAATGTGTATATGCCCTGGAATTTTAACCAATCATGATCGTTTTAATATATCATGTGACATGGCTTGGAAACTATATTGATAATATAAAATGGTTAACAGGTTGAAATTCAGTTTGTAAAATCTTAGAAGTTTTGAAATAATAATAAAAAGCAAAATAGTGTTATTGTCTATTCAATTTACAATCACCATAGCAAAATATATTATGTGAATCTAGAGGTTCTTTTTACTTTCTGTTTGCCAGGTTCTCGAATCGTTTACATTTCCACAACTCAATTCAAGATCCACTATCTTCGTCAAAAAATTCTAAAAATGTTACTCTAGAGTCGAAAGTTTGATGGTGATACATACCTGACAATAACTTACTTATGTTTTCTTTTACATTTCAGTGCACATAGTCCAAGAGCTTGATTTCGATAACTATTGAATCTGGCATTATCTCTCCATTTGTCGATCAAATATTACTACTAACTTCATCCAATTTTCCCCACAATAGTACATAAATGATGCTAAATTATGGAATATTCAAGAAGTTATAACCTAAGTATAAAAGCAAAAATGGTTCTTAATATGAAGAAAAAACGAGCATTTTTATCTACAATGTGCGCATCAATTATTACACAACTATTAACTTTACTTGGTACTATTTCCAATTTAGAATCCTTCAAGTGTTCACTATAAGAAACAATCAGCTTGATTTTCAATGGTTTAGGCTGCAATATTTTTTTGGTTTTGATCCTAGGCCTTTCAGCGCTCTGAGTCCAGCATTTAATCTGTCTCATACTAGTCAGCTAGTTTGTATGCTCACACCAAAACTACTCGCCTCTTTCTGGTTGATAAACTCTATCAAGGGAGGCACCAGCTAGAACTGCCCCTTCCAAATACAAATGAAAAAGTTGATGACTGTTGAGCCAAGGTATCTACTTATTCTGATATAGAATAATAGAAGACTCTGCAACTACATTTTGCCCTTTAAATTTTAATATTCTTTTAGTCTCAATTAATAAAAAGAAGATACTATTGATAGCTATCACCATATACATCAGTATCTGGTCTTTTCCCGGTATGCATTCTTAAGTTTAAATTTTAAATATAAATACATGTTTACGGTTTATATAAAATGATTCAACATTTAAGTATATAGTTTTATCTGAGTCAATCATACTTTTATAGTCATGGTACGTTATTAGAATATTCGGAACTGCTTGAAAGGTCAACGTCTTTATGGAAGTAGTCAGCTGATTAGGACATATGGGTAAGAGAAACAAAGCCAGCGGCTAAGCTTGTTGTCTGATCAGGTGATAGTATCGTGACTATTGTCTGTGAATGCCGATTCAGTAGTAGCTGTTTAACGACAGTCCTCTATTACGTTTTATATTCTTCATTCAGTTTGCTTTTGTATCTTATGCTTTTCTATATTTATCATACTCACCTAGGAACTAGTTAACGTTCGCTGTTGAGTTGACTTTAGGCTTATATAAGCATCCGTTTTACTCTTCTAACATCTCACGTTACTTTGGCTTTGTGCTAATTAATCTACCACTCTCACTTTCGCATATCCCCAACATATACTTCATAACCCTTTTAACGGTTCAGTTATTTGATTCAATACCTATTGCTGACTGCTCATTAATACTCCTGCATCTCTTTCTCGGTTTATTCACTTTTAATATCCTGACTCGTCTTTAACTTTTGCATTACCAGGCTTCTTATTTCATATCTACTTGTCAACTTGTTACCCCAATAAGTTTATATTTTAGCACCATGAGTCGTCAAATTCGAGTATATAATGAACTGAAGACTGCTATGGCAGACAACTCGTCTTTTGTCACTCTTAAACTTTTAAATGAGGCCGACCTGTCTCACTTAACCGGAACGTTCCAAGGACCTCCCGGGACACCTTATCATGGTGGAGAATTCCTTGTGGACATTGTTTTACCAGTATGTTAAAGTATTGATTTAATGGGACATTTTCACTGTTTACTAACCATGTTGATTATAACATAGCCCGAATGTATGTTGATTAGTGTATTCTCTTGATTAGAATGCGCGCTTGAGTTGAAACGAGTCACTAACAGCCTTTTGTTTAGATCCTTTTAAACCTCCAAAAATGAAGTTTATCACCAAGATATATCATCCCAATATTTCGTCTCAAACTGGAGCGATTTGTCTTGACATGTAAGTCTTTCTGGTACTGGTGTATTCATGATCAAGTTCTAACATTCTATTGTTTCGTCGATTTAGTTTAAAAGATAAGTGGACTCCTATTCTTACCCTCCAGTCGTGTTTGATTTCCCTGCAATCTTTGCTACAATCCCCCGAGCCTAACGACCCACAAGATGCTCAAGTTGCATCTCAATTTTTGAATGACCGCAAAGGTTTTGATGATACGGCTAAGTATGTTTCTGTGCCTTCCTCTTTATCTTTCTATATTTTGACATTTTGTTTACATAAAACTAACTTACTCTTTGCAGATATTGGACAGAAGTATACGCCCGTCCTTCAGAGAAAGGTTCTGAATCTCAGAAGCCTGACGCTGATAGCGGCTCCAGCCTCCCTGAGAGTTCCAGCTCTAGTACTGGTAACGGTAATGAAGACCCGTATTTTGGTATTGATCCAAAACTTGTACAGCACTTTACAGATATGGGATTTCCTGAAGACAAGGTACTCAATGTACTAAGAATCAATAATATTAGGAAATTTGAACCAGATGCCCAAAAGCGATCTCAGCAAGAAGGGCGAGTATTGGAGAAGTTACTTGTTTAAAGATTATTCATTTTTCGGATCGTCCCACAATGTTTATATGATTTCTGTTTTCTTTCTGTGATTTTCTTGGTAATAAGGGACATTTCCTCTAAATATAGGTGCTAATATATTAATTTCATGTAGTTGAATTTGAGAAATAATCAACCATTTATTAATTACTGGTGTGTAATTGTATTCATACAATGTTGTATATAGATTTCGTATATTGATGAGATTGCGTGTCATGTGATTATCACGTTGTTCCAGTGTATGTATTTTTTCAGTGGCGAATCCTTCCCACAAACAAAACGTTTGGCCACCATCCTACACCTAATATATCACAAACACCACCACCACTGCTTTCTTTCTTAACCTTTTTCTAATATTGCATCAATTACTATTTGATATATCCCCATTTATTTCTCAGTATTAATATTTATTGACAGCATTCACCATGGTACGCTAATCTCTTTCCAATCTCTGTTTGAACAACGCTCTCATCAAAACGCTTTGATTTATGATACAGTAGTATATGTGGATTCATCAAAGACGCCTGGATATCATCTGGTAGCATTAAGATCAATTTTGTAGGAATTGGTTTGCTACGGTATCTATTTGTTTTGTTAGATCTGTCATTAATGTTTCTTAGCTACATGTTGTGAGTAAATCGAGCAATGCTAACATGTGTTGAATATAGGGTCAAGGTGCTTCAGAATTACCTGGAAAGGAAAAGAAAGACAAGAAGGTATGTATATTGTTTTATTCTTATTTCATTTTTATATTTATGATTTACTAACTGGATCTTTTTTTAATTGCTCTAGAAAGATGAGAGTATGTACTGAAACTTTTGCCACCAATCACTAGGAAATCTGTTTGGTTAAGATTGCATGCTTAAAATGTTGAATACTGACCATTATTTATTTGTGTAGAGCCTAAGTATGAGCCTCCAGTGAACACAAGAACACACAGAAAGAAGAAGAAAGGACCCGACACTGCATCCAAGCTCCCACCCGTTTTCCCTACGACGCGGTCAAAACTTCGACTTTTGAAGATGGAACGAATTAAGGATCATTTGTTGTTGGAAGAAGAGTTTGTCCAGAACCAAGAGAGATTAAAGCCTACTGACGATAAAATTGCCGAAGAGCGTTCTAAGGTTGACGATATGAGAGGTTCCCCTATGACTGTTGGTACTCTTGAGGAAATTATTGATGATGATCATGCTATTGTTTCTGCTTCGTCTGGTCCTGAATACTATGTCTCCATTCGTTCTTTTGTTGACAAGGATTTGTTAGAGCCAGGCACCTCTGTTCTTTTACATCAAAGAACTGTTTCCCTTGTTGGTGTTCTCCAAGATGATACTGATCCAATGGTTTCTGTTATGAAGCTTGATAAGGCTCCTACAGAATCATATGCAGATATTGGTGGTTTGGAATCGCAGATTCAAGAGATTAAGGAATCAGTAGAGCTTCCTTTGACTCATCCTGAACTTTATGAAGAAATGGGTATCAAGCCTCCTAAGGGTGTCATTCTATATGGTGCCCCAGGAACTGGTAAGACCTTGTTGGCTAAAGCAGTTGCAAATCAGACTAGTGCTACATTTTTGCGTATTGTTGGTTCTGAATTGATTCAAAAGTATTTGGGTGATGGACCTCGATTAACGCGTCAGATTTTCCAGATTGCAGCCGAGCATGCACCTTCGATTGTTTTTATTGATGAAATTGATGCCATTGGTACTAAGCGATATGAGTCTACATCTGGTGGTGAGCGTGAAATCCAGCGTACTATGCTTGAGTTGCTTAACCAACTTGATGGTTTCGATGACCGTGGCGATGTTAAGGTGATTATGGCTACCAACAAGATTGAGTCACTTGATCCAGCATTGATTCGACCGGGACGTATTGATCGTAAGATTTTGTTTGAGAACCCTGATCCTGCTACTAAGCGCAAGATTTTGCAGATTCACACATCAAAAATGTCGCTTGCAGAGGATGTTGATCTTGAGGAAATTGTTTCTGCTAAGGACGACTTGTCTGGTGCGGATATCAAAGCTATTTGCACAGAAGCAGGTCTACTTGCTTTGAGAGAACGAAGAATGAAGGTTACAATGGAAGATTTCAGAAGTGCAAGAGAACGAGTTCTTAAGAACAAGGTTGAGGAGAATCTTGAAGGGTTGTACTTGTAAGGATCTTTATATTTGATGGAGGTTTACTTCTCTAGATGTGACGATGTTTAAAGATAGATGTGAAATATATATATATATATATTTGTTATTAATAATTAGTGACGGTGTATACCAAAAGACCAAAGAGACTGAGATGTCTGTTGAGCGTGATACTGTTGGTGATGGCACGTGATTTGTTGGAATTTGAGCAATGCAGTTGTAATTCAGTTTTAGAGATTTACTGGCTTTCGTGGTGATTTCGAATATGTATGATTGAGTAATCAAGAGGACGAGTAAATTATCACAAGGTTTAAAGTATTAAATAAATAAATAAAAAACAGATGAATAGTTAATATCAGTTAATATCAGTTAATATCTACGTGACCAAATGTGATTTGGGGCAAGGGGCAATGAAATATAGCCGCGAGGATGATAAAGACGCACAAGAAAGAGGGAGAAGGATTTGTTTCCACGAGGAAAACTTGGTTGATATACTACATGGTGGAACTGAGTACATGTGGATGTGTTTATAAATAAATGGTGTGAAACTGGGGTGTATATGAATTGTAAAACGTGAATAAACAAAAAGAAAAAGAAAAAGAAAAAGAAAAAGAAAAGGAAAAAGAAAAAGAAAAAGGGAAAAGGGAAGTTGGACTAGTTGGACTAGTTGGACTAATCGGACTAAATAGTCCAATTGGCCCAATTGGTCTAAATGGTCCAAATGGTCTAAAGAGGAATGGCTTGGCCAGTATAGGAGTGACGGGGCTATATTAAAAAAGGGTGGGGTTGGCCGTTTGGTGCATTCCAATAGAAGTAATAGCAGTAAACCCGGGGTAAATAAAGCGTTTGAATATGAGTATGAGTATGAGTATGAGTATGAGTATGAGTATGATTATGATTATGGGTATGAGTATGAGTATAAGTCTATGGGTGGGTGGAGGATCAAGTTGAGGGATTAAAGAAAACGATGGTCATTATGTGATTATGAACTACAAGAAGAATGAAAAAAAAACGGGATTTCTTTTGTCAGAAATCAAAAGGCGGCATTGATAATTATCAATTATAGGTACGGATCTTGAAAAAAAAAAAAAAATAATAATAATAATAATATGATAATAATAATAAAATTCGAGATATATGTATATGCAAAGAATATGGGGAAAGGAAAAAAAAAAAATAGAAAACAAAAGCAAATAATAATAACAACACTTTTTAAAAACAGTTCTAGGGTATAGTATCAATCATTTTGTTTATTCAAATTCAATGACTGTGTTGAATCTATTTGGTATGACGGTCTTCAATATACTTGTAAATAACAGACATATCTCTGGTCTTGCAGTACTCGTCCTTCTCAACTTGAGAGTACACGTCCCAAGCGCCTTCGGCTAGAAGGAGAGGGAGCTTGACTTCTTTAGCCGCGTCGATAGCCAGACCAAGATCCTTCTTCATAAGCTGGAGACCGAAACCGTTGAGGTAGTCATTAGAAGCGGGGGCATTGGGGAGAACGCCAGGAACAGGGTTGTTGACGTCTGTAGACCAGCACTTGCCGGTGGAAGAAGACACTATTTGAGAGTAAAGAGGAAGGGAGAGGCCAAGAGATCGGGCGAGCTGGAAGGATTCGGCGGCGGCAATGTTGTTCAGAGCCAGAAGGTAGTTGTTGGAAAGCTTTGCGGCGAGACCCAGGCCGGGACCTCCACAGGGAATAAGGCGAGCGCCCATGGAAGAAAGAAGGGGCACAACGTCCTTGCTGTAAATTTCAAGCGACTGGGGCGAGGAGGAGGCAGAGGCAGATTCACCTTCTTCAAGGGTTGGGCCGCCGCCAATCATAAAAGTCAAGGTACCGTTTGTGGCGCCAACAACGCCGCCGGATACGGGAGCGTCGAAAAAGTAGGAGCCGAGTTTCTCGAGGCTTTTTGCCGTTTTGAGGGAGGTCTTGACATCGATGGTGGACGAGTCTACAAAGACCTTGCCGCTGTTGTTGTCCAAGACCTGGAGGACGTCGGCGTAGACGAGATCGACGTGCTTTGGTGCTGGGAGCATTGTGACGATCACATCGGCATTACGGGCAACTTCTTTGACCGACTTTGAGACGGTGATGGGAGCCTTGTAGTCGGAAGAATTGGCCACGAGGTTGGATGTTGATTCGGAGGAAATGTCAAAGACGTGAAGCTGGTCATCAGTTGTGAGAGATTTTAGCAGGTTTTTAGCCATGGGAAGACCCTATAAAAAAAAAATTAAAAAAAAAAAATTAAAAAAAAAAGATGACGATGAAAATTAGAATAAAATTAAAAATTAAAAATTAAAAAAATTTTACAATATCTTTCCGTTAGTACCCGGCTGGTTGAAATAATCACGGGGGTAGGAAGAGGGAAATAACAGTACATGGTGATGAAGGGAGTGCGCGCTTCCCCGGATTTTTCGTTGCCAAAAGGCGGGGATTTTAGAGTTGACGGCATGGCATGGATTGATCAACCAGACACGAGAAGAGCTCGACGAGAAAGATATTATATATACATATATACATTTACACACTTACCATACGTCCCAATCCAATGAAACCATACGACTTTTGCAAGGCACCGTGGGTAGAGAACTGGCGCGCGAGCCGAGCAGGCGAGTTGGAGGCGGCCTTGAGAACAGAAGAGCGAAACATGGCGGAAAGACAAGGACAGCAGGAAAAGAATACAGAGGGAGAAACACTGAGGGAGAAGAGGAAGAGGAAGGAAGGCAGGGATTTGGAAGACTTTTATACAGCGCGCGGTGATGCTGTCTGCTGGAGCTGGCAACCGGCGTGCCCGCAGTAGCAGCCAATAACCGGGCAGGCGCGGTGGGTGGGCGCTGGTCAAAAAGCAGCTCGTCTGGCTGGGGGTCGTCGCCGCTGCCTCCGACCTGGCGCTGGATGTGGGGGTGGAGCCGTCACGTGGGCGGTGCGGGGCTTTTGGCGCGCGCAGAGCATGGACAGGCCAAGTAGCTCTCGCAAACGCGCAGGCGGTGCTCCTCGTTTCCGCTCAACCTTTTGGTGGACTTTTTCCTGCCGTTCTTTTTTTCCACGTAGTTTGCGCCATTATTGAGCTCGCACTGGAAGTTGTACAGCTGTATATAAACCCTGTATTTTTTCAGCTCTTTTTTTTTTTTTTTTTTTTTCTTCTTCTTCTTTTTCATCTTTTTATTTTTTTTCATCTTCATTTTTATTCCTCTTCTTTTTAAATCTCTGTTACTATTATATTCTACTATACTGCACATCATATATATATCCATATACCTCCTCTAATAACAATACCCAATTCACACCTCTCCTATCCTCTTCATGAGCTCTTTTGATTTCGTGTCTTCTTCCTCTTCTTCTCCAGCTCAAACTATTCTTCACTCGTCTCCAATGAACGCTACTCTGGCCAGCCGCTCTTCTGACATGCCCAGCACCTCTCGTGCTGTTGCTGCTGCTGCTGCTGCCACATCCACCACTACATCTCCTTCGGCCAAGATGCCTCCACCACTCAACTCCACCACGACAGTCCCCCCTTCCAAAACCCCGTTTTTAAAGTCCTTGAAACAAAAGTTCGCCTCGAAACAAGTCCCTTCCCCCAACTCAACCTTTATGGCTACATACCACAAGTCCTCCAAACCTTCCTTGAAAAATACAACAACAACAACAACAACCATGCCTACATCAAAACGCTCCACTTCCCCTTCTTCCTCGCCGTCAGTTTCTCCTTCTAGAGCCTCCGTCAAGTCTGCTACTTCGTCAGTTGCACAAGAAGTACACGACTGCTCGTTCAAGGTTGCAGTCGCTGAGGACTACAACCTCAAATACCGCCAATCCATGGAAGATGCCCACGTCTACATCTACAACTACTGTGATGTTCCTGATGCCGGCTATTTTGCCATCTACGATGGACACGCAGGTTCACAGGCCGCTAAATGGTGCTCAGAAAACCTCCATGACCTTATCCGCCAAAGCATTCTCCAAAATGAGGGCTTGTTGCATCCTTCACATCCACCACACTCTGAGAAAGAGCCTGTCCATGGCACCACCGAAAAGAAGCGAACCTGGATTCCCAAGCGACTGTCAATCTCATCCCTGGCTTCAGATAGTGATAAGCCTTCTTTGTTGATGAAGTCCCCAGTGGCTGAAGCTAATAACAAGGCAACTAAAAAGAGAGCGTCCTCAAGACAGTTTTCAGTCTCCTCTTCGGCAATTGCGTCCTCACCGCATGCTATACTCCCTTCAACCATCCCCAAAGAAGAACGCATTCCTTTGGCATTCAAGACTGCATTTTTGAATGCCGATAAATTCATGTCAGACGATGTTCCAGCGCACACCGGCACCACAGCTGCAGTGGCTGTCATTCGATGGGAGCGTATAGAACCGTTGAGTGAATACGATGACAAGTCTATTGCTACAAACAGCAGTGGCGATGATAAGTCTACCCACACCAATACCAGCACCAGCACCACTGCTGCTTCTGAACCTCCTGCCGATGTCTCATCGATAGCGGCACCTGCATCATCTGATTCAGACTCTGAATCAGACTCTAAATCAGAATCTAAATCCATTGACCCCACACCAGCTCAAGGCCAACAAGGCCAACAAGACCAACAAGACCAACTGGTACCAGCACTAATAACCCCAGAAAACTCCAACGACAATGATACCAAGGATGAGAGTACCCAAGCAGATGAGGGCACCGACACTCTTTCTGAACTGCCCAGCAATGGCTTGCACCCCGTGGTAACCAATGGCGCTTCATCCATCGATGGCAGCAGCAGCGTGGGTGACGCTGACAGCACCTTTTCTGCTCCCTTTAGCCACGTGGGCTCTACAATGTCATCAGTTTCTCGCAAATCGTTTCATCACACCGTAGTCCGGGGAAATCGCAAGCGCGTTCTGTATGCCGCCAATGTCGGTGATTCCCGCATAGTTTTGTGTCGTGGAGGAACAGCTCTCCGCCTTTCCTATGACCACAAGGGCTCTGATCCCCACGAGACTGCCCGTATTATAAAAGCGGGCGGATTGGTGATTGGCAACCGAGTCAATGGCATGCTTGCAGTGACGAGATCCTTGGGTGACGGGTACATGAAGTCGTTAGTGACTGGCAATCCATATACCACTCGCACGGAGCTTTGTGCTGAAGACGAGTTTGTGATTATTGCTTGCGACGGTCTTTGGGACGTGTGCACTGATCAGGAGGCTGTTGAGCTTGTTCGAGATGTCATGGACCCCAAGCAAGCTGCAAAGACTCTAGTGAGCAATGCAATCCGCAAATATTCGTCAGACAACATTACATGCATGGTGATTAGATTGGATCCCACAATGTTAGATTGAGAGAGTTGACAATGGATTTTTTTTTTTTTCTATTTTCATTACTATTATTATCATCATGGTTGTTACCAAGTATTTCAACTTGAGTACTCGTTTGTATTATTGTATCTTTATTGTATCTTTATGTATTTGTGTTTTATAAACAAAGATTTCTGGCATCAATACTTGTTGATATTATTCTTCTTGTTATTAGTTTTTTGCGTTGTTACTTGAAGTAGGAGCAATGCGTGGCAAATGGTCTATACACCACCAGGAACTGGAAATGACAGGTTGACAGCAGAAACGGGGTTCGATGAGATTCAATTAAATTCAATAGAGTCTTATCAAATAGGTATACCAATTTGTACGAGCCATTTGTTTTTACCAGAGTCAGACACAAAGACATGTATATATAATCCTTTAAAAAAAAAAAAAAAAAAAAAAAAAGGAATAATAAATGTATACAGGATATATATACCATACTAGATGCATTTAACATTTTTTCCCCATCTCATCTTCCTCCTTTTCCTTTTCCTTTTCATTTCCATCCTTTTTATTTTCGTTCTTATTCTCATTCTTATTTCCCATTTCCCATTTCCCATTTCTCTTGTCGTTTTCTTTCCCATCGCCACGGCCAAAAGACTAACCCCCCCGCCCCCGCTTTTTTATTTTACTTTAATTTTTTTTTTTCCCCGGCACGTCATCAGCGTTTAAAACAAAAAAAAAAAAAAAAAATTAAAAAAAAAAAAAAAAAAGATGGACAAGACCCAACGGTTTGAATATTTGCATGTCAGAAAAAAAAAAAAAAAAGTGTAAGAGGTGTATGCTTACGCTTACGTTGGTCTTGTGGTATGGAATATCAACTAGTTGTATACTAGTTATGTATCATGTATATTAGGGGTTATGGATTATTGTTTATAGATTATTGCTTGTTTATAGACTGTCGTAGACTGTCGTAGTTTGGTTATCTATAAATGACCAGACATGTACCCTTTTTTTCTTTCGTCTTCTTCCTTTTCTGCAGCAACAAAACTTTCAATTTGAGGGGCGGAGACGGCAAACACAGCAAACGCAGCAAAAGCAGCAAAGGGCTAGTAAATCGGTCTAAACTCACCAATCGACCAGCTTGGAGACTGCTAAAATAAACAGTTTAAAATTATCGGTCGCGTTAATGTTTGTGTGACAAGGTGCGGGTTTGGCCTACAGTGCACGTGCCGCTTTTTTCTATCAAGTATCACAAAGTATATTTCAAAGACAAAATAAATAAAAAGGTAAAAGGTAAAAGGTAAAAAGGTAAAAAGGTATAACCAAAAACAAAAGAAACATCCAATAAAATTAAAAAACATTAAAAGCAGAAAAAAACAAGACTATTATATTTAAAAATAAAGATAAAAATTCATTAGAAAGAATCGCCCGCAAGCAGCTTATCTAAATCCAGGTTCAAATCATTACTTCCTCCATTTCCACCTCCAACATTCAAATCATCCATGTTAAAGTTGCTCAGATCCATATCCATGTTGGATCCAAGATTGAAATTGTTGCCAATGCTGCTCATGTCAAGATTTATGTTATTCATGTTGCCAAAGTTGAGATTGTTGTTGCCATTGTTGTCGGTGTTATCCATTGCAAGACCCATGGAATCTGTGTCTTCAAGCGACATGTTGTCTGCCAGATTCATTGGCTGATTCATCTGGTTGCTGTTTCTGCTATTCCCACTGTTGCTGAAATCCAGATCCATATTCATATCTTGCAGGCTAATTCCCATGTTGTTATTGAAGTTCATATTATTGCCGCTGCTATTACTGTTATTATTGTTATTGTTATTATTGCTATTATTATTATTATTATTATTATTATTATTATTGCCGCTGCTGTTACCATTGCTTACAGGATTTGGCCTTTGGTTTAAACTGTTTGCCAGTGCCGGTGAATTCTGTCCGCCTGATCCTAATGTCCCATTCTTCAAATTCAAGTTCATGCTAATGCTAGGTGACGAAGTGGCATGTGTATTATTTGCAGATTGAGTAGCCGAGCCCGGCGCGCTCCCCAAGTTTATCGAGTTGTTGGTACCATTGTTAGGAGTGCCTACTTGGATAGGAGTGTGCGAAGAAAATCCAAGCGTCGGATCATCAAATAAACTGCTAATGTCATCTTGCGGTATTTGATTATTATTGCTACTGGTGGTAGGGTTGATATCAGGCTTGCTAGAGTTACTGGCAGGCCCTTGGCCTTCTATAATGATATCATCGTCATCTAGCGTGACAACATCATTTTGTATGCTAGCCTTATTGATAGCGCCATTTTTACTCGGATTCGCATTACTTGTGGTATTGGCGGCGGCCACATTAGCATTTGCATTATCATTGTTTCTGTTTATCAGAGGACTGCTATTACTAGGTGAAGTTTTCGGGTTCTGGGACGCGTTAGTACTCGGATTGTTATTAGTAGGAATGGTAGTTCGTTTGAGTGACTTTTGTTGCTGAGACTGTTGTTTAATAAGCTCATTCTGTTGTTGTTGTTGTTGCTGCTGTTGCTGTTGCTGTTGTTGTTGCTGCTGCTGCTGCTGTTGTTGTATTTGTAGCTGTAGTTGTTGCTGTTGCTGTTGCTGCTGTTTTTCAAGGTCCTGTCGAAGAATAATTCTCTCACGCTCTTGTTGAAGATGCTGCTTGGAAAATTTGCACCGAATCTCCACCTCATCTAATGCCCCTTGGAAAATGGCCATAATTTGATCAAGTCCACGTCTGTCAGGAAGCGAGGGATTGGGAATTGTCAACTGAGGATTGTAGGATGCCAAAGACATGAGAATCTGCCCGGTTAATACCATCGATTTCTAATCGCTAAATGTTAGAGACAAAAACAACTTGGAATACATCTATCAAATCTGGCTACGCACATTAAACGATTCCTTCAGCTGCACCTCAAGCGGCATATTCTGAGCAGTCAGCTGAGCTTGGCCACCAGACGTTGGTGGGCTCTGATGATTAGGGTATTGCTGGGATCCTGGTTGCTGCCGTAGCTGAGAACCCGCTGGGTTCTGGTTATGATTCATATTATATTCAATGAGCCAACTCGTTAAACTGACGTGCTATAATGGAAAGAAGTGGTATGTGGAGATTATAGCGTAACTAGAAAGAGCAAAGATATAGAAAGAAAGAGAGCAAGAAGAAGAAGAAGAAGAAGAAGGAAAAAAATAAAATAAAAAAGGGCTAGTCTGGTGATGAGTGTCGATGATAACCTTTCCATCTGCAAGTGTCACAACATACAACGGATGGGTAATCATGACATAATCATTACACATCACCTGTGCTAACTAATAGCTAACTAATAGCTAACTGGTTTAGTTTGGCTCGCAGTTAGTTAGCTGCTGCCCACGCCGCTTCCAGCCAATCACAAGCCATTGCCGCGTAGGCTCGCCTGCCTGGCACTACCACCACCACCAACTCCAGCCAATCACTTGCACCCCAGCCCTACAACCAGTGTCAGTGCTGAATTTTCCACACGCACTTTTTTTCCCTCTTGCTCTCCTTCCCTTTTCCTTCCATCCTGCACTAAAGGACGCTTGTTCTCTGACTTCCCACCAGATCGCCTTTACCACCTCACACTCCGTCACAATGTCTTTCTTGGCCCGCTCCGTCGCTCGCAAGGCTCTCCCTGCCTTTTCCCGCTCCTCCATGCTCATTGCCCGAAGAGGTTTCGCTGAGGCTGTTCCTGCTGACAAGATTAGAATCTCTCTTGCTCTCCCACACGCCGTATGTACACGAGTATTATGCCTGTTGATGATGTCGGATTGATGATTTACTAACTCAATACCTATAGACTATCTACAAGAATGAAGATGTGTAAGTGTTAATACCTGACAAAGGTCGATGTGTCAATCCTTCTTCTATCCCCATTGCGCCGTTGTTGTTCGAGTACTATAAATTTTTTCGACACTATGATTTTGTTGGAAAACCCTGACAACCCTTTATTCAATCATCATTATCGGTATTACTTTTGTTCAATGTGTTGTTCTGTTTGATTGGCTGCCGACTGTTTGGCTGATGTACGTGTATGCGACTATTTTTCAGCAATTGACGAATTAAATTGCCCGCCTGGTTTACTGTACCTTTTTATTTATTATTATGACCAGCCTAACGCTTTCTTTCGACAATTAACCAACTCGAAAATGTTATTTTGGTTGCTTTTCCAGAAACATATCATATTTTCAATCCCTTATTACTTATACATCATACCCACATACATTTCTAAAGAAGGATTTTCAATTCGATTCAGTTCCATTTCATTCAACTAACCATTGATTCCCAATTTTTCTGCTGAATATAGTGTTCAGGTCAACCTTCCTTCCACCGCTGGTGACCTTGGTATCCTCGCTAACCACATTCCCACCATTCAACAGTTGAGACCTGGTCTTGTTGAGATTGTCGAGTCTGGTGGCAAGACTGCCCAGTACTTTGTCTCTGGTGGTTTCGCTACCGTTTCTGAGGGCTCTCTTTTGGCTATCAACGCCGTTGAGGCCTTTGCTCCTGAAGAGTTCTCTGCTGAGGTAAGTTTAACCAAATGGTCAAATTGTCAAAATGTTAAAACCGGAAACTAACCATTACATAATAATATATAGGCTGTCAAGTCTCTTACTGCTGAAGCTCAGAAGAACGCCGCCTCTTCTGATGTCGAAGTTGCTGCTGAGGCCAAGATCCAACTTGAAGTCCTTGAGTCTCTTGCTCACTACGTCAAATAAATATAGAACTGTTTTATGATTAACACCTAACACACCCATATTCTATTTTATTCATGCCTCATCATCTATCCTCCACCCCTAATGTCATTTATTATATTATATACTATTATTGTGATTAGTTTATAAGTATACTTGGGATATATACATACATCCAGATATATCAGTTTTTTTATTCAATTGTAAAATACAACTTTCAAGGTCCTGGCTTATAGTAGGAAGATTCACGGCACTTTATTATCTGTATGACGTAGATTTAAACATGTTTAAGATTAATTTTCAAGCTGAATAAATCCCAGAAAGATTCAATATTTTTATAAAAAGTTAAAAAGATTATATAAATAGTGCTATAAATTTTACAATTTCAATTAAGGGCAATCTGGCCGAGTTGGTCTAAGGCGTAGGATTAAGGTTCCTATCTCTTCGGAGGCGAGGGTTCAAATCCCTCGGTTGTCACTATTCTTTTTAAAATTTTAAAATCCTTTTTTGGGAATTGTTGCAGAAGTTGAAGTGTTTTGACCAACATATTTTGCTTATCTCGGAATGAAATCATCCGATACAACTAGGAAAATACAGAACCAAGTGTAATTGGGCTTAAAGTGAACTGAGCAAGCAGCCTTGACAGTTTAAAGCGAAAGGTTGACCGTTCGTTGGTACTTGCAGGTTACTGATAAGAAGCACGGCTGAACACTTACTACAAGTATATAGTTATGGATAACTGCGCTACTTCGCAGAGCAACAAGACGGAATAATGAGATTTGGGGGTTTGCTCGACTTTTAAAAACAAATGAATTTCATACTACATGAGTTCTCAATCATTGAATCTTTTGGAGTTGACATCTGGAGGAGGAGAGACATAACGTGAAAGTTGCACTGGCCCTTGATACATTCACAGACGTCATCTAGATACTGTCATTGGGCTTGCAAGAAGAGGAAAGGGCGGAAAAACTGGCAAATTTGCTGGCTTTCATCCTGTCAGTCTAAACTTCTACCAATTGATCGGATAAATGTTTCTTTCAAGAAGATGTTCAGGCAAAACCTTAGGAAAATACACTCATAACATTGTAGTCCAATACTATAGCAAATCGTATATTTATCGGCTATCTATCTCTATATTTTCATGTCAAGATATAAGATAAGATGACAAGTATTGAGAGTTTCAGCCACTAAATAGCGGAACAATTCCAACTGTGTAGATCCGTTAGCTTGAACTTCCAAGAGGGTTTGAGGGTTTGAGGGTTTTTGTAATGCTCCCTTTCCATCGTTGGTGATAGAGCAGACCAACTTATAACTGGGTCTTGTTGTAACTTTCAAGTTTTAGCCCATAAGATTAAACATACACCTATGTGACGTCAGTCCCATAATGAAGCATTGGATACCAGCGTTATACATCAGATAGTACCTCAACCTGAAAATCTACAACAAAGTAATATCTAGTTATTGTCAACACACTAAAATATGAGAATGTGTTGTTTTACAAAAAGCTCTGAATTACTAAGATTGGTACGTATATGTACATATAGTAGACGGCGGTAAAAATTGCAGAAATACTGTGTTCAATTGACCAGTTTTATATTGGAAAGACATCTTGAACATGGCTGAATTAGGTCGGTATATGCGAACGGCTAGTGATATTTCAGTTCGGTATTGGCATTTTTGTTCCCCGAGCAATCAAAGACATCAAAGATAAGATCTGAACAAAGTTACAGCTTGTTAACTTTAACTATCTTCGATGAGAATTGTAACAGCGTTTGGTGAGTTGCATGGTTCCATACCTTTCAGTATTCTTCCTACCTGAAAGACAAACCCGCATGGACATGCAAATTCCATATCATGACTGGATAGCCCACACTCGCCGTTTATGAACAATTTCCCATTGATGACCTGGAATCTCAATTGAGCAGCAATTTATAATGTATTTATAACAATCTACTAGATACTAAATAATATAACACTTTACTAATTCGTCAGTGCACTTCTTACAACTCTTTGTTGGAGAGAAAGATAATGATAAGCGGATTCCTGCTTTTTGATATTGACTAAAGGGTTCAACCGCGTTTGGGAGGAGCTAATTTGATTACTATATAAACATACTTGAATCCCATAGCTAAGTTGAAACATCTTCTTATTCTATCTCAATCACTCAGTTTATTTTTTAACTTCTTATACACATACAAACTCCCAAGCTATAGCAAACATCAACAATGGTCACCGAAGAATGGAAAGTTCTTGCTCAAAAGGCTCGCGATATTCGCGACAAGTCTATGAATCTTGTCGACAAATACTTCCCTTTACCTGAGGGGTTTGAGTCTGGCCATTTAACTGGTGTTCTCCCTGACCCTCTTCCTCTTGACGTCACCTCATTCCCTGAAAAGTACCTGAACCCTGAAGATTACAAGATTGTGTCAATGGATCCTATGCAGCTCCTTGAAGCTCTCAGCACTGGAAAAATCTCATCTCTTAGAGCTACCGCTGCTTATATTCGATGCGCTGTTCTTGCCCAACGTACTGTCAACAACGTTTCAGAGTTTTTGCCCGAGAAAGCTTTTCAAATGGCTACCAAAGCTGACGAATATCTCAAGTCCACGGGCAAGACTCTTGGCCAATTGCACGGTCTTCCATTTTCCTTGAAAGATATGGTGCACTTGAAAGACCATGTTTCCAACTTTTCATGCTGCGCTTTGGTTGACAATGTCATGGAGTATGACTGTCTTGCTGCACGAATCATTGAAGACGAGGGTGCAGTTTTTTATCAACGTACTACACAACCCCAGTTCCTTATGCACATGGAAACAGACTCCAACATCTACGGCATTACTGTGAATCCACACAACATCAAACTTTCTGTCGGAGGATCTTCTGGAGGCGAAGGCGCTTCACTTGCTTTTGGTTCATCATGTGTCGGGCTTGGTACCGACATTGGAGGATCTATCCGTGGGCCTGCTGCTATGTGTGGCCGTAACTTTGACAAGCAGTGCAAGGAAGCCAGCTCTGGTCCTGCAATAGGTTGGAAGCCCACCAGTAACCTTCTTCCAGTCAATGACTGCTACAATCCAAACGCTGGTGCAGAGGCTATTGCCCCAGCCATCGGCCCTCTTGCCAGAACTTTTGAAATTGGTGAGTTGGTCAGCCGTGTGATGGTTGATGCAAAGCCTTGGACCACTCTTCCCGAACTATCGAACAAGCCTTGGGACGCTGACGTGTACAAGGGAAAGAAAAAGTTAAAGATTGGTGTTTTGGATGATGATGGAGTCGTTCGTATTCAGCCACCCATGAAGCGTGCTCTTGACGAACTCAAGGCCAAGCTCCAAAAGGTTGGTTCCATTGATGGTGTCGAAATCGAAGTCGTGGACTGGAAGCCGTATAAGCACGACCTTGCATTTTCCTTTCAGTTCTTGTACTTTGAGGACGGACTTTTGAAAGAAACTAATCTGCTTAAACAAACTGGTGAGCCTCCTGTGCCCTTGGCTAAGGCAAACATAGAACTCATTGAAGAAGAGTGCAACAGAGCCAGTGGAGGTCTGGGCATTTCACAAGGTCTTACTATCAACCGCTTATGGGAACTTAATACCCAAAAGTACAACTGGCGTTATGAGTACTTGGACTTATGGAAGAAGTCTGGTTGTGATATTTTACTTTGTCCTTCTCACGCAGGAACTGCCCAACCCCATTATGGTACCACCTATGTTGGCTATACTTTGTTCCTTAACATGCTAGACTGGCCTGGCCTGACTTTCCAGGTTGACAAGCAGGATCCTGCCGTTGATAAGAAATATGAAGGTGAGTATGAGCCACGAAATGAGCATGATAAGGGATACTATGAACGCTATGATCCCGAATTGTTTGCTGGCGCTCCCATCGCTCTTCAAATTGCTGCCCCCAGATCTCGAAATGAAGAAGTCATTGAAGCATTCAAAATTCTTCAAAAGGTTCTTTAAAGGTTTTAAAGGGTTTAAAGGGTTTAAAGGTTTTAACCGGTTTCACTAGTTTCTATGCTCTTGTGTCTTTCGTATAATATATCAATGTTAACAGATATGTAAATCCCTTTCACTAACTAACATTCAAAATAATAACTACCTAGTTAGGCTTATACGTTAGCCTAATATGGGAGATTCCAATAATGATAGTGGAGTCTAAAAGCTGAGCTATTTGTAAAGTTTTAATGCACTATCATATTGTGAATCAATTGTTATCTCATGTACCGCAGGTGGAAATCTTTGACATGCTATTCAACGCTATATTTTGGTAGGTATATAAAAATTAGAATTGGGCTGTATTTAACATTTAAAAACTATATATGAACTACTGCTAACGTTTAGAATTGATATCTTTCAAGAACTTGCCCTTCCAACTTCTCTTCCCACTTTTTATACAATGCTTCCACATACAAATAAATCTTGTAAGCTTGACCCTGACTAGTACTGTTCAGATCTGAGCTTTCCTGATGATCATCAAAGTATCCATTCTCCAAACCGGGCACTTTTTCCTTCAAGAGATATTCCCGGCCCAAGCGGTCAGTAGCTGACCCGTATTTAATCATCACGTCTGGATCCGAAACCTCATCCTTGGCCAACTCAACAAACGCATATGCTGCTTTCCAAGGGTCAATGTTGTGGTACGGAGAGCCCCAGAACCATCTGCAGATATAAAAGGCCATCATCATTCCCACGTAAGCCAAAAAGCCAAGCGTTGGTACTAGTGTAGTGGACTTGAAAATTCCTGGTTGGACTAACAAGGAAGTCACACCGTATTTTTCCTTCAACATATGAGCAGTTGCGTGATGAAGCAAATCAAGTTCCCGCTTGGCTGCCTCGTAAGATTCCTCAGTGTGAAGCAATTCAATGTCATCTGGGTCAAATCGTAATGCCTCCACAGTTTTGGTTCCACCTCCAGGAACAGAGACTTTTTTGGTATAAACAGGAGAGTCATAACAGGGATTTGCAGTAACTGAAGAGAACCAAAAAATCTTAGAGCCCTTACCAAGTAATGGCTGATCAGGGGTAGCGATTTCCATCTTGGTAGGATCAGCTTGGCGTTTGCTTGTCAATCGTCGAACAAAGTACCACAGTGCAAAAACATTAGCTTGAAACACATTTCCCATTCCGTCTTCCGAAGGCTTAACTGGTGCCTGTATCTTAAAGTGGGCGAAAGTGAATGCATCGTAAGGATTCTCAATAAAGTCGAACATAGCTTGATAAAAGTCAATGCCTTCATATAGACCCAGAGCAGCATTGAAAAACACATAGTCAATGTGGGTGTACCGTAGCTCAAGCTCACGCACGGCACTTTTCAGAGACACGACACTAGTCAAGTCAAAGCAGATATAGTCAAACTCAATAAGAGCTGGTCTATTGGAGTGATTCTTTTCAGCATAAGCCTTCAATTCATTAATGGCGGTCTTGACATTGGGGAAGGTTCGGCTGGTAATGATGAAGGTTAAACGATATGTTTCGGGGATCGTATCCATAAGACGTTTAGCAATAGTAAGACCAAGATTTCTATTAAACACATAACACAGCGGTCAGTATGGCATGAAATATATAAAACCTAAATCGAAACATACCCTTGACCTCCAGTGATCAAAGCGATCTTGTGAACTTTGTCTGTTGACGTGGCCATGGCGAAAAATGCAAGAAAGAGTCTTCAACTACGAAACAAGAGAAATATATACCGATTTGCTGTAGAGTGTTGAGGACAAAGAATGGAGAAAAGTTAATAAGAGAAGAAGAATAGGAGGAAGGAGCTGAGAATAATATGGGAGTGATTGCTCGCAGCCACCTATTTCCGCATTCAGACCTACCAATTTAGGAGTCGTTCTATGGATCCAGAGACACGTGATAGTAAATATCATAATGAAAAATTGGGATCGTCATCAGATCATTGTACAATAATCATCAGGAGAAGTTAGGCGATTAGCATGGCACTGTGATTTACGAGTTTTCATCAGAAGCATATACCTCAATAAAACTTAAATGTGACCTTTAGTAGTTTTTTTTTTTTTTAGGAATGATAATAAAGCGCGTGGCCCAGTCGTTCACAGCCACATTCTAATTCATAGGGATAAACAAAACATATTCATCAGATATGTACAGATACAAAATAATAAAATACAGCAAGTGATAATTATCAGCAAAGAAAAAAAATAGCAATTGTACAAATTGAAAACATCAAAAGAATATTAGAGTATGGTGGGTCATTAAAAAAGATCATTGCAAATACCAAGAGTTAGCACATCTCATAGCAGCTCTGCTAATAAATGTTTTACTCTTAGTTGGAGAGACGAGCAACATGGTGATCGAAGAGAGCTCTAGCACGAGTCCATACAGGAGCATTATGACGGTGAGGAAGCTCAAGAAGAGAAGGAAGAAGGTCAGCCGAATAGGCCTCAGAAGCTTCACGAGGAAGCAATGATGGAAGGTGGTCGATTGAGACAACATCCAACGAGGGACCCTTGGTGACACTAACCTTGACAGTGGGCTCAGAGAAAACGGTAGCAACAGAGTAAACTGGGATAGGGTTGTGAGGGTTGGTAGTATCAGCAGAGACATCAACAATGACTTGAAGTCTGCGGTTCTCGTTATTGAGAGTCTCAAAGTTGACAAATGGAGGAATTGGCTTAGAAAGGTAAATGCAGTTGATAAAGATGTCGGCATTGACAATCTCTTTGAAAGGACCACCCTTAGCAGTCTCAGCCATATCCCACTTGATGATGTTCTCATCAGGAATGCCCACTCTTCTGCAGCAGTCAATGGCACCAGTACCACATCGGCCAAGAGCACCAATGATCAGAACAGTGGGTGCCTTTGTGTTGGCGTGGCCCATACCAGAAGCGACGTCCTTTCTAATCTCTTCAATAAGAGTGTCCTCATTAGGGAAGGCTTCAATAGCACCGAGATCGTCAGAGTCGGGGTTCTGCTTGCGGAAAGCCCAATCCTTGAGACCAATGGCAGCACCAGCGAAACCAGCGTGGTAGCCAAAAGCAGCAACACGACGGCCATTGTCGTGTTCAAGGAACTCCAAATCGTAAAGAGTACCATTGCCTTCAGGGAAACGTCTCAAAACGTCCTTCCAGCCACCCTGGTCCTTGTAGCAATGAGCGAATTGAATGTGCTCGTGAACAAGAGGGAAATCCTCTTCAGGGAGCTCCTTGAGGCCAATGATAATGTGGTCCTTGGGTGCGTTAACCCACGAACCCTCTTCAGCAATTGTTGCTCCAACAGCCTCATACTCCTGAATGTTGAAAATACTCTGGGAAGACTTCTCAATCACAACATTGAAACCGGCATCCAAAAGCTTCTTGGTGGTTGCTGGAGTAAGGGCAGCACGATGCTCAAGAGGCTTGGTTTCAGCGCGAAGGTGGAGGGTAACAGGAGCGGCAACAGCAGACATTGTGAAAAATTGGTATCAAGTCAATCAATTGTATGTATGATCAAACACAGAATGGAATGAAGGTTGGAAAAAAAAAAAAAAGAAAGAAAAAACAGTAAAAAAAAAAAAAAAAGCAGTGAGCAAGCAAGTGTCTTCCTTTATATATAGCCAACCCCCAAGATATGACACAATCCAATCCTCTGCGAAAGTTTTTATTCACGTGACTGTGACTCTTATTTGGTGAGTCCTTTGGTTATCGGGCGGTCCCCTAACCCATGCTGCTGTATGTATCAACATCTTTCACTCAACCACCCACGCGTCACTTGTTTATTTTTCGTCTCGGAACACGGTTCTTGACTGGTTTTGTTTAAACAGCGTCTTTGGTTATCAGTTATCTCTCTGTCATTTTATTTTTTCGGCTAAAACACGTTTCACTTTACATTTCAAGGCTGCTCATCTCTCTCAACATTTAATATAAATCATGGCATCATACCGTCGCTCTTTGTATCGTCAATCTGGACGCGGCAGCAGCTCCCATAACTACAAAAACGAAATCGAAGACCATGTAAACCATTGGGATCGAGTGTGGATTACACCTTTAGTCAACTCTCCGGGTGCACCACAGGATTCTTCGCACATAAGTCAGGGTTATTCTGCGAACAGCGTGTCCATACTTAATAAAGTGAATGGCTCCCATGGAACAACAGTCAACGGGGCTAATGGAACTAATGGATCTACTGCCAATGGCGAAACAACTTCAACTATTACGTGCAAGGTCAAGACCTGGGCCATGTATACAAATCACGGGGACTACACACCTTTAATTGACGGCGATGACCTTGATACACTTGATTTAGTAGCAGCCACCGCTACTCACAAAGCCCGATTCAAAGTATCATTACCGGAAGGAAAAACAGATATCCGAAAGCCTGTAAGTAAAGATGGAGCTGGTGCACTTACTGCAGCTGACATTCGTGGAGCTGTTGGTGGAGGTGATGCTGGCACCAATATTGCGGGTTACTCTGTGGCTGACTCTTCCAGCAACAAGAAGAAAGAGCCAGTACCCCAGGAAAATGCGACTAATAGTTCACCTACAGCAAAGGATGAAGCAGAAAATACTACGGCTCCATTACTTGAAAATCAAGTTTCAAATCCTCCTGTAACACAGGAAGAGCCAAAACCAGCTGAGAAAGACACTGACGTGGAGATGAAGGACAGTGACATTGAGAAATCCAAAACTACTGAAGAGGAAAAGCCAATTGAGGAGGAAAAGCCAGTTGAGGAGGAAAAGTTAGCTGAAGCCGAAAAGCCAACTGAAGAGGAAAAGCCAGCTGAAGCCGAAAAGCCAGCTGAAGAGGAAAAAACAGTTGAAGAGGAAAAGCCAGCGGAGGCAGAGAAGATAGTTGAAGAGGAAAAGCCAGCTGAGCCAGAGAAGATAGTCGAAGATGAAAAGCCAGCTGAAGCCGAAAAGCCAGCTGAAGAGGAAAAAACAGTTGAAGAGGAAAAGCCAGCTGAGGTAGAAAATATAGTTGAAGAGGAAAAGCCAGCTGAAGAGGAGAAGCCAGTTGAGGCAGAGAAGAAAGAAGAGGACACTGAAATGAAAGACGCAGATGCCGAAATGACAGAAAACCCATAAGCAAGAGCAAGATCAGAAACACCAATGTATACGAATGAAAAAATAAACATTTAGATGATTCGGGTTCTTGTGAAAATAATTTATTATCATTTTGTTCCATTTTAGATTGTATCAATATCATTTCAATTTACATAAGATGAATACAACATTGAAATCATAACGACGGTTAGCCTACCTTTATTTGAAGTGAATCTTTTACATAGTATTATATCCTTCTCATTTTGTAAATGTAGAGCAAGAAAAAAAACACGCTCAACTACCTGTCGATGAACGAATATGACATATTTCTGTCAACACTATTATCAGTGAAAGAATAAACATTATCACAAAATATTTCATATGTATCGTTACTAAAATCCGCGTAAATCATAACAATTTATTTAAAGCCATTAATAAATAAGAAAATCTGTTGAGAGTGTTTTCGACAATTTTGATCGTTGGTCTGTTTATAAGCCATTCTTAATAGCTACAAACGCCAAACCTTTGCGTGCCTTTTCGGTGGCTTTTGCTAGCTCCCTCACATCCTCATCCGTCCAAACAGCCGTTATGTCACTCCACTTTTTGGTTTTATATTCATAGTTAAACTGCTGACGTTTAGCATGGAGTTCCAACATGCGTTGTTTGTCACCTTGGCCTGTCCAGATAACTAAGGCAGTGTTTTTGGGAAGATTCGTATACAATGATTTCAGACGCTCATTTAACCTAGAATAAGCTTCTGAGGTCGCAGATTGAAGATTAAAAGCTGGTGTTGAAAGTTGTGGCTTTGTGGTAGAAGCCGTTGTACCTTCATTGCCATTGTCCGCCGATTGTGTTTGCTTATCGGTCATTTCGACATCACTATCGCTATCATCATCTGAAGAACTTGAGCTTGAGCTTGAGTCACTTGAGTCAGAAGAATCAACATCAATCACCTCTTCATCCTTAATGTCGGACCCTTCCTCCTTAACAGGGTACTCTTGTTCCTTAACAGTAGACTCTTGTTCCTTAGCAGCCAACGCCTGTTTCTTAACAGTGGGTTCCTCTTCCTTACTTGTAGATTCTTCCTTCTTGATTAGGCCAAGTGCTGGTGACGGATTAATTGATGACACAAACGATCCACGGCCTTTTCTGGGTCCCCTGATTGCCTCTGACATTAGTTCCAATTCCCTCATTCTAGCCCAAGTAAACGCATGATTTTGGGAAGCCTTAATTACACCTCTTACAATCTCATCATCATTCGAGCATGACATAATATCTTGAGCAGAAGCACTTGCCCAATATGGAACTCCATAATCAACAGCTGCCACTTGAAACTTTGGACTGGGAACAGATAGGGACGAAGCTCCCTTAGGGTCAGCTGCAGCCAATCGATCAGCCAATGAAATTTTGCCAGCATTGTCACCATGCCCAAATGTTGCACCATGCTTAAGTTTTAATTTCAAGAGATCAAGACAAGCCAAAGCATCCTCAGCAGAATCATGACCATTGCTTCCACCGGTTTGAATGCTTCGTTTGAGATAATGCTTAGTCAGGTTCCTTAAAGATGGCTTCTGATGTGGATACAACCCACCAGCGGCGTTGATGTTATGAAATGATACTGCAGTGTCAATAATTCTTGGATGCCTAATCTTCAACGCGTCAAGGTCGTTTTCTAGTGAGTGCCCTACCATGATATCAGTTGAGCTAATCAAGTTGAGAATTCTTTCTTGCACATCTTTCAGTCTGGTTTCCACATTCTCTAGCATTTGGGGTGTAATACCTGAGAACTGTGTCACATAATCAGTAATTGGAACATCTGGCATAACCAGCTCATCAATAACTGAATCCCCGTTCATATTTATTACTGTAACCCGTGTTAAAACTGATTTATCGTAAGATTTGCACATTTCACAGTCGATCGCAAAAACTTTTGGTCTTAAATCATCTTGATGCTCGTGAGGGGCCGTATCCACCCATTCGGGCCCTGGAGACTGTAAAATTTCTAGATTGCTGTCCGCTGCAAATTTGACTCCGATAGTATCGGGATGGATTGGATATCGATGCAGCACCAACTCTTCTAAAGAAAGTATTAAATCAATAGGTTCACATTTTCGACCACGCTTTGCAAGGTTATCATTTTTCGTCTTGCGACCATTATCGCCATGCACAAGTGTTTTTCTTTCCAACGCATTCGGCATCATCCACAAAAAAGAATCTGTAGGTGAGAATACAGCAACTCTATTTCCTGGCGAAGACACCACAAACACATGAGAAAACGTTTGCTCAAAAAAATTGAGATTAGAGGGTGCCGAAAATTTTTGAGGCTGAATATTATTTATGTCGATGCTACTATTATCATTATCGCTATCTGAAAAAGCAGAGGGTGTTAATGATGGAATATACACACATACTACTCTAGGAATTGCAAAATTTTGCTTAATTCCAACCCAAGTAGGTGCCCGGCTGCCTGGGATCATCATATAAAGAACAAGGTCCCTAAGATCTGCAACTGAGAGTTCAGTAGTAACAGAAGAAGGATCAATGAGAAATTCGGGAGAGTATTCAGTATGTAGAACTCCGGATGAATTTTTACCAGTATCTTTATTCAAAGAATATGAAAATGATTTGTCGTTAGATAGAACACTAGAAGAGCCATGTGATTCCGCAAGTATTTGAGCCTGTGCTTGAGCAATCTTCTTAAGTTTCTTATTCTTAGCCTTATTATTCAATTTCTTCTTCGTTGGTGGTGTTAGGGTATCTGATATTGCAGACGAGGTTACTGGCAATGACTGCCTGGCAAAGGAGTTGCCAGTCTTTGCGAATGGTGACTGTCCAAGAGTCAAGGAAACTCCATCTAACGTATTCAAAGTATGTGACGGAGTTGGGCTATTAAAGCCAATATTCTTTGTTATTGGTGTAGTATTATTGTTGCTTCCAGTACTATCCCTTGAAGCACTGGGGGTATTATGTGTATTACTAGAAGAAAAAAACGTGGGTGATGAAGATAGGGTACTAGACGTTGAATTTTGTCGGGAATTATTCAACGATTTTAGTTGCTCTTGAGAACCTGGGATACTCCTCTGACTTGTAGTACTGTTGAGTTTATTATTGTCTTGATCATCGTTTCCCCATTTTCTGGTATCAACGGATAGTTTTGAAGGGCTTCCAGTAGAGGTACTATTATCTCGTGATCTTCTTTGTTTCCTGTTATCGCTCATCTTAGTTTGACCATTGTATTCTTCTGATATAGATGTATCCTGCAAGTCTTCAGATCGACCTTGCTGGTGTAAACTTCTTGGTGCTAACGAGTGTTTTTGTGGAATTTCTGTCGTAAATTGCGTGGACGAAGATTTTCGTCGTCGTTTACTGTTTCCAGACAATATATCATTAGAGTTAAACGACAGGAAACTGTGCTTTTGTGAATGACTATTATTGGCCTCGTTACGCCTGCTACTGATTCTCATTGGAGACATGGTGTCTGATAAGTGTGAGGATATGTCAGACTCTGGTGTTGTTGAGAGCTCATGAAAAGTTGTGGGTGCAGAAGATGGTATAGAGCCTTTCAGTGGATTGGGCTTAAGAGGAACTAACACCGACGACCCAATTAGTTTAGCTTGTTCAGAAAAACTCGAATTAAAGTCATTTGAAGAATTCCTTGATAGATACGCGGCCGGCATTTCAGGTGCCTTAGGATATGTACTGGAGTTGCTGCTAGTCTTCGAACTAAATGACGCTGCGGAGGATGTATTTGACAAAGAGCGAGGTGAATGATAGTCTGCTGAATTGGAACTCCTGCCTCCATCTGAACCACTTACAGACTCTGCATCGCTGCTTATATGGCCATCAATTAGCTTTTTTAGTTTAACTTGTAGGCGCGCTTGTATACTACTTCCAACAGGAGGCTCATGCGTCCCCAAAGGATATCCATTCTCACTATTAAGTACCCCATCCTTGTTAAACTTATTTCGAGACTGTTTCCGTTTCTTAAGCAACTTCTTTGCTTTATCGTCACGAATTCCTGGGGAAGCCTGTTTAAGCTTGTGGGCCCGAGACGATCGAGGCTTCCGGGGTATATCAGGAGGCGGATCCATCTAGATATAGACAAGTGAATTTATAGAAAAAAATAAGAATAAAAAAGCAGGGAAATAGAAAAACCAAAAGTCTCCTCCGAGGTGTTGCTGAGTAGTTTCATTAGAGTCGAGGTGTAGGTAGGAAGAGAGAACCCCATATGACTGCTTAAAGCACACACACACCACACTATCAAGCATAGCCCTAACCACAACACGCTATATGTTAAATGGTTCCGCCGTGTCAACACATTCAAACACAAACACCCTGTTTTGGTTGATTTATCATACTTTGTGTAACTTAGCGTCTTAGCGTCTTAGCGTCTTGGTTTTATATTAATTATATTCCAATCACAAATCAAGTTTCAGATCAATGTCTTCACATCGCACATCTTCATGGCGTGCCTCGACTGGATCAATCAGTTCGAAAGATCATACTGCGACTACCCCATATACACCAAATGATCGCACAATAGGCCTTTATCCAGGGCATCATCATGCAATAACAACAGCAGGCCAAAGCCCCAGTTCATCGACTCTAGCTATCAGTCCTTTAACGCCACATCTTCTTGGAAATTCTCATCCAAAACATTCACTAGACCCCAATTCTGCTATAAACAACAATACTAATACCAATACAAACTCGTCGCACCCTCCCTTCACTTCCACCCTTTATAAATCAATCAACAACAACTTTGACTCGCCACGAGCCGCTGGGAAGTCTTCTGGAGGTACACTAAATGTCGGTGGTCAACTACTTCATCACCCAACGCCTCTTTCTCAGGTAGAGCGACTGCGACTGTGGAGACATGATGCTATTATGCAACATCATTATCAAACAGCAGAATACATAGGTGATAAAATCTTGGCTCTGACTAATGATCCCAATGATGCATTTTGGTTGGCACAAGTATTCTATCTCAGTGGTCAATATACTCGAGCACGCCAATTACTAATGCGACAAGAGCTTGACCGGAGTGTATCTTGTAGATACCTTGCAGCGCTATGCCTCACCAAAATGGGGAAATGGGAAGAAGCACTTGGGGTTCTAGGTGAAAGAAACCCATTTGCAACTTTTTCAGATACAAATAGCGGCGGAAACAAAGATCTGAACAACAACTTTGTTCGAGTTAAAAACCAGGATGGAGGAATTAAATTGGAAGCTTCAATGTGCTTTTTGAGAGGTCAGATTTACACTAATCAGAACAACTTTGACCAAGCTAAGGAGTGCTATAAAGAAGCCGTGCGTGTTGATGCTAAATGTTTCGAAGCATTTGATCAACTAATCCGGGGAAGTTTATTGACTCCAAGAGAAGAATGGGAGTTACTTACATCATTAGATTTTGAAGAAAGTTGTAACGGAGATTCCACTGCGGCAGAGCTTGTAAAGGCGCTATATACCACTAGACTAGGAAAGTTTGAAAACTTGACAATGTACAAGGCGGCTGATCAACTACTGACGAAGGAATATGAATTAGGAGATAACCCTGATGTGTTATTGAGTAGGGCTGATTTGTTATTTGTTCAATGCAAGTTCAAAAAGTGTCTTGATGTTTGCGACATAATTTTAAAAAAAGACAAGTTTCGATTTTCAGCAATGCCTGATTATCTTGCCTGCTTACATGAATTGGGAAAGAGAAATAAATTGTTTCTGGTTGCTCATGAGCTTGTCGATAATCACCCCGACGAGGCCGTTTCTTGGCTGGCTGTTGGTGTATATTACTTGACAATTGGCAAAATTTTAGAGGCAAGAAGATATTTCAGTAAGTCATCCATGATGTCACCTTTTTTTGGACAAGCATGGATTGGGTTTGCACATACATTTGCTGTAGAAGGTGAACACGAACAAGCAATTTCAGCTTACACAACAGCAGCTCGTCTTTTTCAAGGCACACATCTGCCTTCATTGTTCTTAGGAATGCAACATTTACAGCTCAATAATTTGACATTGGCTGAAGAATATTTACAAGTTGCTTCATCCATTTGTGATACAGACCCATTGTTACTTAACGAGAGGGGGGTGGTTCACTATCATAAAAACGAGTTGCAAATGGCAGAATCATATTTTGTCAAGGCTCAGAAGGCAGCTGAGAAATTAGATAGTGATCCTCGAGGATGGCTATCAATCAAGGCCAATTTGGGACATGTCTACCGAAGAATGGGCAAATATTACGATGCTCTAGAGTACTTTGAAGAAGTTTTAAGGATTACCCCTCAAGACTCTAATATTTATTCGGCAATGGGTCTTGCAAATTTACAAGGTGGAAATGTTATGATAGCTATTGAGAACTTTCATTCTGCTCTTGCTATTTCTCCAAACGATGCTGTCGCTACTGATTTATTAAGGAGAGCCTTGGAGGACTGCTCAAATATGGGTGTTTGGGACATTGTTCCAAACGATGATTGGAGTTATGAGCAGGGTGATCCAGTTAACGATCTGTTATATATTAATGGCGAGGATCAAGCCAATGCTTTGGCAGCAGCAGCTATTGAAGGTGAAGATGATTTAGCAGATATTATTGGAACCGGTGAAGGACCTTCAACACAGCATCGAAATTCATTATTCGAGGTACAGAACAATAGTTTCCCATCTAATGGTAACGGTATCACTCCACCCAGAAAAGATAATACACTGCCGATATTTGGAAACACCACAGAAGCACCTGGAAGAGATACTTCAAGGTTGTTTGGAAAACACGGGGAAAACAGCATATCCGGATTTCCAGCTTTCAACCACACTTTAGCATCGGAAAGAGCTGGAAACTTGTCTAATGAAGCTTATGATGAGCAGGATTCTATGGAGATGTCTGATTAAAGATACTAGCATGTTTACTTAATGATTGCACTTACACATAACTACTTGTATTATAATTTTCCTCATATATATGAGATGTAATGAGCATTATATAAATTATTTATGATAAAATATTATTTATTTGTTAAACAAAAGAAAACAAGATGAGCTGCTAATGAGATCAATACTTTTAAGCAGTTAAAGACAGTTCCTGTAATGACATTCACGAAGTTTTGAAAAATGGTTCCGTTCACATTGAGTTTATCAAAATCATGGCTTATTTTGGTACAAAGTCTGGAAGCTATATTCGATCCAGATGTGCATACATGCGTTTTTCACATACAAACAAAAGGTATATTCGTTAACAACCAGTCACGTGATATGAACATGATGCGTTACCCTGCTCAGTATATCCCCAGTGCTGATTTTCCCTTTCTCCTGTTCCTCACTCTGAATAAAGACTTTACACCCAAAGTTGGTCCTGCATTATAGACCTTTAAAAATGTCCGTCTCTAGGTTTCGTTCCACTTATAGATGCCTCAGTACGAACGGCTGGCGACCGATAGGCAGAGAACAACCCATAAGTCTGCTGATATCAAGCCGGCCTTACAGCAGCAACACTGATCCCCTATTAACTATACCTAAAAAAGACTCTACAGTAACATCTACACCTAATAAACCACTCTCGCCTCCAGAGCACCGTGAAATGTGGGAATTGATGTCTGAAATATTTGTACCGACAGGCAATGTGGCAGAACTCATGACACGATACCATATCAAGGCCCGCGAGCTTCTTGCCCAAAAAGAGTCAAAACAACTATTAGATAAGCGATTTAGACAACTTAAACAGAGAAAGGGACTGTATGATAACCCGGAAGATTTGTACGACAAGCCAAAGACAAAAACGAGATCGATGTATGATGTGCTAGCTGAATCAGATGCTAAAGATACCGTTCAACAGGACAACGCCCCATCCTCATTATATGAGCAGCTTGCACAAGATGATCAGTTTGCGCAGAGAAATTCTAGTGTGGAAAAGGAAGAGAAGAAGCCCAAGAAAAATTTGATTGATGAAGACGGATTGATCACGACATTCTTTGATGACCCCAAACTTTCTTCTACAACTCTGTATTGGCCATCTGGAACTTTAAGCTTTTTGAAGTCTGATTTTGAACGAATTTTACCGTTCCCTGTGAACCCAACTTCCAGAAATATATCGTCTGATGCAGACTACTTTTCTGATTCGTTGGAAAGGTCATTAGCATCATTTGCTTCTGCAGAAGATTCATGGAAAGAACTTATTACCCCAGATGTTGCTCGTGATATGTCTTCTTTCACACTTGCTCGAGCTAGAGATCCCCAAACGCTTATTCGCTGGATTGGCTATTATCTTAAATTCCCTACAAGGCTGTCTGCGGCACTTTTCTTTCGTCTTTCGCTAACAGCGGAGATCTGTGGACTTCGACCAAAATTTTCGTTTGTTCCTAACTTTCCTTCGCCAACAGCCCCAAGTATATTTCTTCCAGAAACAGTGAATCCACCTATTCTTTCTGAAGTACCTGGGGTTACTCGAGACATGTGCGTGCTTATTAAAGGACTCCCGCCCAGATATTCTCCTTCTTCGATGGCTAAATGGTTATGGGACTATGACTTATTTTCCGACGAGTCTAAAGCGATTGTCAAATTGTCAGGAAACCAGCCTTTCGACTCTGAGTCGATTTGGCTGCTGAGGTTTAATAACAATATTGAACCAAAGCGATTAAGAAGCATGTTTCATCGTCGTTGCTGGCCTAACACAGACAGGCTTGCGGATGTTGAGATCTTGGATTAAAATAATACCACTATATTCCCAACCATTTATTTAGAATACCCAATAGAAAGTAATGAAACCAAAACGATTGTATATATTTGTGGGAATTTTGTAAAATAAAATGGATTAGTATATTGGCTTTGTATACCTGGTAAATGGAAACTATCATTTTTTTAATAACAGTTTAGGCTATATAGCTATGACCGTGCCAAATTTTTATTTGGCTTATGAAAACTATGTGTTCATTTGTGCATTCTGCATTCAGAAACTTTGAGAAATTATTAACCATCGGCCTAGTTGGGTGAATTTTATGATTAGGGGCATTAAATTCCATTATAAAGCAAAGTCAGTTAAAGTTAGTGTCTGCAGAATACGGATGTTTGAGGATGAGATGATCTAGTTTACAAATTGGAGTGTGATATTTTGTTATCAGCATTCTTTATAGGAATTGTATTATGGATATTTGTCATAAGACACGTTTTATAATACAGTAGTAGTGACCATATTTTAAGAGGACTGGAGTTTGAAAAAATAAAACTTCTTCTTCATTGAACGGTTGTGGGAGTGGGTTTTCCTAATCTACACATTCTTGATGGGACTCTTTGATCAGAGAGTAATAAAAGTTTACCAAAGTCACTTTTGTTTGGTGGTGTAAATCGGTTAATTTTAGGTTACTGGCCTTCTCCTCATCGCTTATAAACGGAAGGAAAAGAAATAATTTTTAAGACTGGTTTACATATGCTCATTTGTGCAATTTTGATTTGACAAAACAGTTCTTATTCTCCCCAACTAAAGCCAACAACACCAACAACACATGTAACTTTTTGAGGATCAAGTATGGCACTTTATCAGCGCTTTTGAAAAAAAGTTTCAAAATATGTAAAAGTTTCTCAGATGAAAGGATTTTTGGTTAAAATGATACTATAAACGGCAGATTGGAGCCACAACGATATATTGAGGTTTTAGCAGCTGTGATTCTTTAAAGTGGATCCAACTATTATGGCTGAAATATGTTTGGTTCAAGGTTCAATTGGAAATCAAAAGAACATTTCTATATGTAAATTAATAGACGTGATTTGAATGATATATTTTGCGTCCTTTTGTTCAAACTGTGACCGATTCTTAATTGCCTTTTTAAGAGTATTGAATTTGATTCATAGTTACGAATTGAACAAGGCTGATTACTTGTTATTCAGCACAGTATATAATTTTTTTAAATGTAGAAATAAAAAACCAAATGCGGAGTACAAAAGTTCTAGTTGTCCACAGGGAAGCATTTCTACAGGAAGCAGTGTACTCATAGCACAGGAACCGATCCAAAATTTTAGAGGCACAGGCATCGACTATTACAAGCTCAAGAAGGATCCGAATTTAGAATTAATAAACAAAAGTGTGGGGGAAAAATTAAGAGTGTAGAATGGAAAATCATTTGAAAAAAAGTATTAGTAAAAACAAGTAGAAAAACACTGGTTCCTGATTGATATTGCAGAAAAACATCAACTGGATATCCTGTAAAGAAGGTAATCGTGTGTTTATTAAAGTGTAACCGAGATCAATTGACTTGCACGACTGTTTCTACCAGGCACTGCCCACCTCTGAGAAACAAAAATACACAAAATAATAACTTTTTTAATTGAATGGGCCTTGATTTTGAGATCACTTGGTACCGATTTCCAAATGATCGGAATTACCTTCTCTTTACATTCTGAAATGAACAACAGTACGTGTCTGGATTTGGTTTAAAGATGCGAACTTTCAGCTGAACCCAAAAAATACAACGTCATCCCTTATACTGATACTGTTTAATACTTATTTCTAGTCCATTTTTGGCATTAAAACGGTTTGTTTGAACAGGTAGCTGCACTGTGTTGGTTTGTTTGTAGAACTGCCAAAACGTGCGGTCCGCTTGAATTCCGTTCTCTAATAAATATGAGCCTCACAGCCTGATTCGTACGCTGTGACTCCCACGCGAACAGTAAAGACTCATGAGGTAACGTGATTACGTGCAAGCCCTTTCATCACTTGCAAAAAAAAAAAATTGGTGGTTTTCGACACAGTGCTACCAGATAAAAAGTTTTCTAGTTTCGGCTGCTCGTTTTACTTTCAATTCCAATAACTACTGATCCACAATGTCTCCCGTCGACCACCAAGCTGTTTTCATTGATTCTGCGCTCGAGTCTAAGGCCCTTACATTTGGCCAATTCACCTTGAAGAGCGGCAGAGCTTCTCCTTACTTTTTTAACCTGGGCCTTTTCAACACTGGCCTTAACCTTTCTCGTTTGGCCAGTGCTTACGCTGCGACCATCATTGAATCTGGAATTGAATTCGATGTCCTGTTTGGTCCTGCTTACAAGGGTATTCCTCTTGCTGCCATCACCGCCGCCAAGCTTGCCGAAATGAACCCTGAAAAATACGCCAATATTGAATATGCTTTCAATAGAAAAGAAAAGAAGGATCATGGCGAAGGTGGCAACATTGTAGGAGCTCCTCTTGCAGGCAAAAGAGTTATTATCATTGATGATGTTATGACAGCTGGTACGGCTATTAATGAATCATTCGTTATCCTGCAAGAAAATAAGGCAAAGGTCGCTGCTGTTATAATTGCTTTAGATCGCCAGGAGAGAACCCCTGACTCGGACAAATCTGCCGTCCAAGCAGTTTCGGAAAAATATCAGATTCGAGTCTTGAGTATCACCTCCCTCCAAAAGATTATCGATTACCTTGGAGACAGATTAACTCCTGAACAATTGAAACAGATCAAAGAGTACAAGACCAAGTATGCACCTAAGGAATAAGCACGTTGCTAGGGTAATGAGGTTTGACATAATGGTAAATATATCAACAAGTAACATAATGAAGTGTTTAAGTTCAAAGATTAGTATAAATATGATTTATTCTATCAAGCTCCTTTACTCAATGATCTTTCTTTCCTTAAGACCCTTTTTGACTTCTTCGTAAACCTCGTCCACAGACTTGTCAGTAGGAACAATAACAACCTTATCCAACTTTTCGTAGTACTCAACAACGGGCATAGAAGTTTCTCGGAAGGTGATGAATCGCTTCTTGATAGATTCAATGTTGTCATCAGTTCGGCCAGAAGTCTCACCGCGCTTCAAAAGACGAGCCTGCATAACCTCCTCCGAGGCATCGAGGAAAAGAACAATCTTAGACTCCGAGACCTAAAAGCAAACAAACGTTAGTTTCGTAAAACATTCATCACTGATACAAAAAAAAGGACACTTACAGTTTCTTCAAACTTGAGAGCTTGATCCATTTTTCTAGGGAAACCATCAATCAAGAATCGAGTCTTGTTCTCCTTTTCAACAGCTTCCTTCATGGCATTCTCAAGCAATTTGATAGTAACCTCTTGAGGAACAATCTGGCCAGTCTTGATGTAATCAGCGATTAGTTTACCGTACTGGGAGCCTTCACGATTCTGTTCAGCACGAAGAAGATCACCAGCTGAAAGGTGAACAAAGGAATAGTCCTCAACCAGACGAGCGCATTGAGTGCCCTTACCTAACAATATCGGTGTTGGTGATTTGAAAGAAAAAAAAAAAAATATGTTTTATTTCATAAGCAACTTACCAGCACCTGGGCCACCTAAAACAAAGATGACCGAGACAGAGTTTGGAGGAAAAGCAGGAGATGACATTGAATCGATGTTGGATTGATCTTTATTGTTTTGGTAAGGATTGTGAAAAGGACAGAGGTGCTCCTTATGTAGATATGGTCACGTGAGTGTAATGTTTTCAAGCCCTCCTCAATATTGATTATATATAACGTAATCGAAAACAGTTTGATAGAATACATTTGTTTTGTTTATCCAGGCAAAAAACGTGTTTAGTATATAAAATGAGTTACTATTTGTTTCATGCTGAAGCCCATATTTGTTGATATGAGTAACCACACAGGCTATAACAGCTACAATGGCATCCTGTAGCAATAATGGCTTTGATTGCTATTGACAAGGTTTTGATTCTTCAATGCTTTGTGGACTAAGTACATTACTGGTTACGGGGGTTCGATTCTCAAAGGCATACTTGCTATATAGCTCCTTTAGAGGAAACGATAAAATAAAAATGAAGAATGGAGCTGTATTGATGAATAATATACGGAATTAAAACCTGGACAAACTCAAAACTATACCATGTATAACTCTTAAAGTAAAATCAATCGGGATTTCCATATCAAAAACCTGGAATTAGCATATGTAATCAGCAAACATATGGCAGTAGACATCAGTTATACGATGAGTGCCCAACCTTTTGAGCAAAACAGCTCGAGCTAGGCCTTTTTTGTTATTAAAATTTCCAATATTCAAGCCGTGATGATCATGGCAAAGATAAAAAAAAGAAAAAATTCCAAGTTTATTGTATGGCCATCTAATATTTTCTAAATTGCTTCTCATCAGATCCAAAACCTTGTTTATGAATAAACCATGGGAAAAAACATTAACTTATCTTTAGCTTCTCTTTTTCAAATTAGTTCAAGGATTTAGCAGTATTTGCAATACATCTTCAGAACATCATACCCATATTTTCAATCTTTGCGTCTCTTTAGGTGTGAAAGCTTTGAATTCGATTTTTTCGGAACATCTTTATACTCTATAGAGTAAATAGAATCACAGGGACATTAGAGAGCAGGCTTAATTTCCTCTTACAATAAATGGCCAATGGACTATTTATTTAAATTGTAGAGGCAATGTAAGGCATAAAACCAAACTTGAACAAACCATCCAATAAAAGACTTTTCTTTCACAATTGATTCTCGGATTAGCGGTGACAATAGAATAAGATGGAAAAAGACACGTGCTTGAAATGAAGGACTACTAAAGCTGAAATCTGGATCTTGCTAGCTTGGCCGTATGACATCACTTGAGACATATATCTTCTGACTCTTGTTCTACTGAACCTTTGTTAATGGAGAAGCTATATTTCCATGACTGGAATAAACAAACAACGGTATCGTAATCAAAATTGGAAATATTAGGTATATTAAACTGCATGAAACATGACTGTCGAAAGAATTACGGCTCAACGGTCGAACGGCAAACTTATAATACTTTTGTTTAATTTTGCTACAATACTCGGTTAAGATCTTTTATTCCTCCTTGAATCAAAGTATTGGAGAGATGCTACATTCAGATTGTTCATTCACCTTCCTCGCCTTCAACTAATGTTTGAACAGCTTGACATTATGCTCGTTTGCAATTGACAGATGTCTTGCTGTTAAATACAGACGAAATCGAAATTTGTAGGTTATATACTTTGTGTGTTCCAAATTTCGTTCGTCATCTCTTTTCCCAGTAACAGTCTGGGTAGTTAGATGGACATCTTTCGCCAAGTTTTATCTTTGCTTGAATTGAATAGTGTGCTTAAGCCGCATTTCTTAAAATATAACTTATTAGATATTCCACGTGACTTTAGCGTGACCGTGCCCGGTCCGGAAGAAGCATATAAGCCAATCCCAACATTATTACGGGATGGTCAGATTAATTTTGAGTTCCCAAAAAATATGTATCAAAAGCATCAAAGACTAATCCAATATATATGTGGTTTGGGCTAATTCTTCAAGCATACTTTGTCGACATACCGCCGGGCAATACACCTGTGCACCGGTAGTAACAGGTTTGATACCTTGATACCGAACTAACAACGGAGAGGCAAAACCCGGAAAAACCTTCCAACAGCTGGAAAAGCTAGAGCATGACAGTTTTTCCGAAACGATATTCTAGCTTCTGATCCAGTTTCTAAGTTTCCTTGAGTGTACGCGAGAAACAGGCTGCTGCGCAGATGTTTACTAATTGTAAATGTTGTAATTGTCATATACAAGACACGAGATATGTCAGACATTCGAGTCATATGAGCAGAACTAATCGTGGACGACATGAGAAATATGAGAAATATGGGCAGTATGACTAGTTTACTGTAACATATTCTCTAGTGAGTTTAAAGTAGAGCCTTTGAATAAGTAATGATCAAAAGCTTGTCAAACAAAAACGAGAAAAAGGCAGTTTTCACAAGGGCTCTTTCTAGAAGAACCGATTGGCAAAATATATTTTGAATATCTAGAACTTGGTAATGACTAGGAGCCTATTACCGACGCTTAATGACCCAACAGAAAAGGAATAACTTGACAGGCCTGATTCCAAACCTAGAAATAAAACTTTTTTAAAAAAATATGCATATGATGATTATATTTTGCCAAAAGTAGAACTGGATTTTCATTGGCTGGAAAGATTGTAAAACAGCAAATATAAATCAAAAAACTTCATTGCTAAAAAGAAGAAGAGTATGCAAGGAAGTTAGTGTGCCATGATTTTCTAGAAAAACTCTATTTCGATGATAGCAATCTTTGCACCGGCCATAAGAAACCATTACTGGAAAAACGTGATTAGCTAAAAAAAAGTTTCTTTTTGTATATTTCGTAGAAGTAGAAATCTCATACGGATCAATAATGAATATTGAAAGTATAATTGCAAAGCTATTTTATTGTTTTAAAATTTCTTTGGTGTTGGTCTACTAAGATTTTGAAATAGATCGATATGGTAACAGCGGCAAAGGGCGTTGCGCAAGATTGGGTGAAGCGAGGCTCAGATAGCAACCTATGGTTTTGAAATGGACGCTATGCACCATTATGGAATTCCGTCGAACAAGAGCTAAAATAGCATGTTGAAAATTGTTTGCAGACCAAAGTGACGGATCAAGTGTGTGTAAAGGATTCCAGTAATAATTTCAAATGCTACAATCAGGAATTTCCCTCGGGATAGCAGAAGCTCAATAGGTTTATGAGGTGACTACATGTCATCTTTTAATGAGACTAATACAATAACTACTTTGTGCTTCTAGGGCTAGAAGCTGCACTAAACTCATCAACTACTGTGTAGCTTTTTCATCATATCCCATTGATAGTTTAACTGTCTTAGTTTTCTAGTTCATCTCTCCCTGTACTTCCCGAAATACCAATTGGATAACCAGGAAACCCATAACTACTTTCTACTCTATTTCGTATCTATCTATCTTATATATTTCATCTAATCAGAGCTCTGATAAATTAGCCTTTTCGTCCAACAAGGGCCTGATGTTGGCAACTCCTAGATGTAGAACTTATTCCAGTCCCTTCGAAACAACAAAATACGATTAAAATTACCATGCTGGGTGTTCCGATTGGAAAAGTTTAACACATATTACATTCAAGTAGTTCGGATAATCTTGGGCCAGTCGTATTGAGCCCTCTGACGCTTGCTGGTACAGTGTGTTAGCTATGACGATACGTATGGCCTTGCAGGTGTGAGCTTTGGAGAAGGTGCGCGCATAAATACGCTTACATAACCACACATGAGGCTGTGCATATGAGAAAACTTGGTGCCGTTTGAAATTGACGTCATTGGAATTCACAGACAGATTATGCAATGACGACACGCTTGGGCTCTACTAAAAAGGTGATGGATGGTGTATGAGAGATGTGTGTTTTCATATACAAATATGGTATATTCACGCAAAGACAAGATGAAATGAAACCATAGTCTGTATTGGTGTTGACAATTTTCTGTACGATTCACAGAGTAGGAAGAAGGCTTGCAAAAGGGGTTATTAGTGAGCTTGATAGATTGAGTGTAGTTGACACCCATCAACGGATAATGTCAAAACTACCCTGATTACTACTTGGGAACCAGAACAGATTATTAAGTTCAATCGTATTTACTATTCAGTAAAGAATGACTGTACATCTCATTAGTTAGACTCGGGAGAAAGCGAGTAGGCATGTGTCATATCTTTTGCCAGAAATTAGACCTAAATATTTCTATACTTAAACTCTATAGGCAGGAAAAGGCGGGCTTCAGCAAGGGCTGCCCATGTTCTGTAAATTTACATCGTTATCGAACTAGTCGTTGGGTTAGGAAGGAAATTACTACGTTTTTTCAGTGACGTAAGTAGCCCAATTTTTGACAAACCAGATCCAAGAAAACTCTACTTTGGCTATCCAACCAGACGCTCTTTTCTAGTTTTTCCAGCCTTTTAGCAAACTGATCAGCTCTGTTTTTGGTCTCTATCACTTTTTCTTGGTTTGGTATTGTGCAAACTGGAATATTAGACTCGGGTTGGTGAGGCTGTTGGGCATTGCATTTCTTATTTGATCAAAGGTTCAAATTATTTGGCCCATCTGTCAAAAGGATGATAACTAGGATCAGGAACATGGTTTTTTCAGAAATGAAATTAGGCTTACTTGTTGGTTAATTCCTGCTCAAGTGAAATATAGTCATGAACCTTTAGGAATAAGAGAAATCAAAGTATTAAGGCCTTATAGTCAACTTGAATAATTACAACAGAGATTGCTCTAGACGTGGGCTAGTATCACGTCAGTCAGAAAAGCAGCCTTAGTCTTGTTGGAGATTACTTTTCAATAACAACGGCATGAAATTCATACAAGCATTGCTGAGTGGAATATGATCTGTGCAATTTGGAAAATCTGAGATTGACGTAGTAATCAATGAGTGGCATCATGTTTGAAAGTAGAAACCAAGATATGACGAGTATGGAAAAAAAGTAAGACAGTGGGAAATGTTTAAATATGATTAAATATAAAATGTGGCCGTTCGGTTTAATTTGTCAAGCCAAGATGCGACTCTCAAATGAACTCCTTAGCCAATATGGTGTGCCAAATTGAAATGAAAAAGGGGTAGATTGCCAAATGTTTAACAACATGTTTGACAAATAAGGCCGGGTTTAAGTATGTTTTGGAGATATGTCAATCTACATCGTTAGTAGGATGAAGCGAGGGCGAAATGAATTCCAGCTGATTTATGCCACAATGAGTTATGGGTGTTGTTAATACTACTCCAGAAACGAGATGGCAACTGCAGGCTCAATGTCACAAAGCACAGAGTTTGGCTAGTTCCTGCCAAAGTGGGAATCAATGGTAGATCAAACACATATAGCTATATGTAGATATGCGGTATATGTGTTTGTGAAATTAGAACCCCAGGTTATAAAGGTCAGGTAGGTCTTTTGTATGATGTAATAGCCAGTTAAACGAGCCAAGTGAATGGATCAGCTAGCAGAGAGAGACGTCAGTCTAGGTGAATCGATCACATTATATATCAGTCTGAGGAAAGGATGTACACGCTCTGTTTCCAAACTGATTGATCAAATACGAAAAAACCCTTTTAAAATCACAACATTGTCCGAGTAGTCAAATATACATGTGCTTTTAACCAATTTAATCAAGGTGCTTCCCAGAATTGAAACAGACACTTCCCCTGATAGCAGCAGTTTACAATGCTGGTAATCTGACGGGACCGAAGGACGAGCCGAGGACGAGATGACGTCAAGTGATCTGGCGGTGTTCTACATTTCATCGCTGCTGGCTAGCAGATAAGCCTCCGGACAGGCTTACCTAAGCACCGTGCACGGTTGTTTTAGGAGTGCGCGCAAATCGCGGAAAAACTTTATTCGTGCGCTGTTACACAAGGGCCTGTGACAAAACATGCGCGTGTAACACATTTTCTTATCGCAAAACCCTCCTTTCCGCTGATAGTCTACGGTCGCTGGCATCCAGGTCAGGGCGCCACGACGGCTGCCGAAAACGTGCTTTCTATTTCGTTCCACGTCTGGAGCTAATTTTGCGCTGCTCACGGTACTGGTTCTTGAATCATATCGAAATAAAAGTAGCGCAAACGTAACACGGTTTGGCTACTAAACGTTTGTGGATCAACTTGAAAGCGTCTCGCGAACGGTCGAGAGAGAGGTTTCGATTAATTAGAGACGTGCACTTTAAAACGTTTTCCGTCCTGATGTAACACCACGCCGATAACTGCACGATTCCAGTACCCGTTGGGTCTAAAGCATGCTGGGGATTGCACAGGAAAATCCTCAATCCGGTACTGGGTTCGCATTTCATCTACTTGGTGAACAAGGACCTGGCTATGCTCTGCCCAAACCAGCAGGTTTTGTGGATCTCGTATTATAATGAACCGCGTGGTTCCAGTAGCACTTGTGGCGGTCAAGCTGAAGACGGCTTTACGTGGCACGGTATACCACTGGAGAATGGGCGTGTCTGGCTAGCAGACGGCCAATTGATCTGATTTAAGATCTGTGACGAAACGTCAGTGTCAAACTACAGCAGGCCAGTCTTAAACCCCCAAGGCCGATATAATACAAAGCACACAATCTGGTAGGGTCTAACAGTCGCTCCAAAGTGGATCCAAAGCGGATCCAAAGCGGAGGGGGGAAGAAACCGTGTTTGAAGACGACAGAGTTCAGTTCATCATGAGTGGCCACTCGCTACTGTGGTGACACCGATGCTGTTGTGCTTTTTACAAATTGAACATTGAGCCCAGAAATGTAAGAGGAGCTTAATAATGGATCGAGGGAAATGACCTCATCAACCACCGCGTTTGTTCTGGTTTAAAGAGACGAGGCTCTCTGTAGATGCGGAGAAGGGAACAAGGAGGGTAAGCTCCGTACTGCGTGCTGGCCATGAGCCGCATACCCAGAACGGTGCCTAGCCGTAGTGGCACGCCGGGCCTTTGGTGTGTGTCGCCGTTGATCAAGAGCTGGTTTGGCAGAAACAAATCCTCAGCAGGCGAGATTTAATAATAATGATAATCCCCTGAGAGGAAAGAAACGCCAAACCGCAGGTCAACCGCCAGCGCCATTTATGGGTGGCTATCTGTCGCTACATGTGCACAGGTCCAGATACAGACATGATAGCCATGGCGGTTGACGTCATCGCCAGCTGCTTAAGTAAGAACGGTTTCAGCAAGACAGACATGTGTAAGAAAGGTACGTCTCGCAACCAGCTCTGCTTTCCCAATCTTGCGGCAAAGTGGCGTGTGCCGGGCCATCAACACTTGTTACAGTATGTTTTTAAAACTTCAAAATAACCTTAAACACCTGGCGCGCCAGTGCCCGCACACCCTGCCAGATAGTGGTGGCTGTCGCTGGACCAAAGCTCGTTGGCCGGGCAGGAGCTATGGCTGGTCTGGAGGAAAAACTGAGGCTCGCACCGTGGACCATGAGCCCAACAGACGGAAAAACACACGGACACAGTGTTGCTAATTAAAAAGACTCACTAGCAGCCACCAAGGGTTGGCAGATAAGGCCTACGACACGATGTCTCCGAAAGATGGTGAGTTTTTGATCCGTGCGCACCTAATTCGCCGGGTAGAACCAGAGTTTTTCCAGGCGGCCGTGTCTAGAATTTTCCATCAATGTAGAACCCGCGCAAACTAGCACTTCCATGTTCTACATGCCCAAACAAGCGCAATCGTTGCCAATGCCTTGTTCCATATCGTCACAATCTTAATTTACATCATAACTGTAATCCTGTAACTACCGTCATTTCGCTCTTCTATAGCTTTTTCTCACGAATTCCCATCCTTGGGCTTTTGTTTATAAATATCTCCCAATTCCCTCCCCATTTCGAGTTTATTTTTTTTTCTCTTTTTATTTTCTATATCATTATCATTCAATCTCATTCACAGATCAATCAACAAACCCTCTCGATCAAATCATCAACGCATCTTTCTACTCCAAGACATTTCTTTAGATATCAATTCTAAACAATCACACACACTCACACACACACACACTCACACATACACAACTATTAAATATGTCTTCAAGTAATACTACTGCCAACAGCAAGAGAACTTCTTCTCTCGCTGTTCCCAAAACCTCCATTACCGACAGCCACGGTAACTCCACCTTCAACAGACCTATTACCATCTTTTCTGATTTCGATGGTACTATCTTTATGCAAGATACTGGCCATGTTCTTTTTGACAAGTTTGGTTGCGGTAAGGAACAACGTGAATACCTCGACGGTGCCATTTCCTCTGGTGAGTTGACTTTCCGCAAGGCTTCTGAAATCATGTGGAGCTCCCTCAATGTTACTCTTGAGGACGCTACCAAGCAGTTGAAGGAATCATTGGTTATGGACAAGGACTTTATGCCCTTCTTTGACTTTACTCTTAAGCACAACATTCCTTTCAACGTCATCTCTGCTGGCCTAAAACCTCTTTTGAGATCTGCCCTCGACCAGTTTATTGGTTCTGAAAAGTCTTCCAAGGTTGGAATTGTTTCCAATGACGCCGAGATCAGCCGTGATGGCTCTTCTTGGAAGTGCAAGTGGATCCACAACAGTGAACTCGGCCACGACAAGGCCAAGTCTATCAAGGACTTTAAAAAGTCAGTCAAGGGTGAAATGCCATTGATTGTCTTTGTCGGTGATGGTGTTTCTGATCTTGCTGCTGCTGGCCAGGCTGACATTCTTTTTGCCAGACAGGGTCTCGCTCTTGAGGACTACTGCATCAAGCACAAGATTCCTTACATTCCTTATGAATCTTTTGCTGATGTCCAGGCTGAGCTCGAGAACTTGGTTGTCGGCAACCATTACCACGATGCTACCGCTAAGCGGGTTGCCAATGCCAGACCATCATTCATGAGAACCTCTAGCACATCTGAAGCTCGCATGGAGTCTTCCAGATCTGTCAACCCTTCCATGATCAGTGGTATTGTCAGCTAAATGAAATGCCCCAAAAAAAATATTCTTTTTAAAAAAAAAGATTGCATTATTTCTCTATCCTATTTCCGCGATTATTTTATAACAAGCATTTTACTATTTATTGGGTTTCCGGCTATAACTTAGATTTTTTATTTGGTTTCATGTTTTTCTCTAGATTTTTGTTTTTATTTGTATCACTACGTTGTTCTTAAATATATTTTCATTGTTTTAAAATTTTCTCTACTTTCTAACAGTCTTGGGGGTTTATGACCCAGATAAGACACAAGTGCAAAGACCTAAATACTTGCGATAACGACACATTTGCTAAGTACGTAGGACGACTATCAGAACATTAGTTTGCGGTAGGACACACTTGCTAGTAGGTGCAAGGTTCGTATATGGATTAGTTCGGATGGCCACTTTAGGGCTTATTATTGTTTGTGCCACGCCCATTCGCAAAGACAAAGAGAGATACCGCGGAACATGTATTGCTTGTTCCTGCCCATTTAGCAAGCATCTTCAACAAAAGTCACTCATCTGTATATGCAGATTAGACACATTTGATGCCAGTAATTATCCCGCCAAGAAGGATTTGGAGAAACAACTGAAAGTAAATCAGACGGAGCATTAATACGGAAAAATCGATATCTTTGCTCATAGCTTACTGCGTGTAATAGTTGTTGTTGTTCTCCGAGTCTGCCTCTTCTTGGCTCGCTCACCACCTACAAGTCACCGTTTCATTTTTGTCGGAGCAGAGGAAGGAGGGCATGTCTTGTCATACATGTATATGTCAGAAACTTTATTTTACATACAAAAGATTGCTGGTTGATGGCGTTTTCTTCATATGCTTTGCCCCTTCTCCCTTTGGCGACATCAGCCCGGTGCGCAGTTTAAAGCAGGGTATGCGTGTGTGTAAGAACTTTCGAGAAACAGACAGCTGGACACCATAGTTACCATCCACAGCGCGCAAGTTGAGAACAAAATAAAGCCAACAGTCAATCTGGTGTTCTCGTGGCATCTTTAGTAGTAACTAAGAGCAAATAGACTTTATGACTTGTGTTCTACTTTTCATCAGAACCTTGTGCAAGTGTTATTGTTCCGCAATTTTTTCCTGTAATTACAGTTATAACTTGGCTGCCTCAGTAGTATCTACAAAATCGTAAACAGCGAGGTTTACACAAAGTTAAGCGTCTGTAACCGGGAGATAAACATCCTCTCTCGGGGGTTGAGCATTCATAATCCCAAGTAGAACTCTGCAATAATTTAGTTGAGGAAAAGGAGAAATACTTTTTAGAGGGATACAAGTAGTCCGAAAGTGTAATTCAATGATCTTCAGGATGAAGAAATGAGCGTAAGGTTTTTATCAAGTCATGGTTTTTGCTTGCGGTTTGTTGGGAGATATCAAGTGTTAGCTTGGGCTGATTCAAGGTTTAGAGTTTGTATATTAGTGGATTGGATTCTCGATTTCTAATGTATTACAAAATACAAAATCACATCATATAACATATTGAGATAACGTGATACATTAGTTCAACGACCGAGTTTTTCAACTATTTCAACTATCCATTGATACATGCTCCAACTACTCATACGCAAGTATACCAAATTTCATTGCCAAGCCATATAGCTTAAGATACCAGAATTAAGTGTTGATAAATGTGCATATTTTGAGATATGAATTGATAACATATAATATCCTGATGTATTTAAAAGTCACAAGTATGATGAGCAACAAAATGATGCGTAATGATAACATTGTTCTTATGAGAGTCAGGAAGGAGCATAATGGGCTAATCAACGACAGTGTCTAATTGATTCTAATACCCTATTAATTCTTACAGACCAATTGATACGTTGTCACGAAATTGGATCCTTTGAATGATTGGTACATTTCGACTAATGGATTGAAAAATCAAAGAAGTGCTAAATTTCCATGGAATCCATTTCTTAAACACTTTCATGCCTTTATTATTGACTTTAAAAAATTTATCAAACTATGGAGAAAAAAACCAGAAATATCAAGAAATATCAAGAAACCAACAAAATTCAAGTGAAAATGGTGTATAAAACTTATTACTACATAAAGAGAACCGCACCAACTGCAACAGCTAAACCAAAAATAGCAGATACCTTGGTGTTCAAGTTTGAAGCTCCAGAAAGAGGAATTTGGGTGACACCAGACATGTATGGAATAGAGGTCTCACCCGAAAATGGACACACAGACTCAGTACCAGCTGGGCAAATGGTTTCAGTAAACACTGCGGAGGAGGTGGGAGTAGGATTGCTGGCAGCACCACTCTCCTGAGATACCTGAAGAAGAGGAGCAATTCCGTTAGCAGACTCAGAAGACTCAGCAGGAGCCGCAGCAGAGAAAACTTGAGTAGAGGCAGCAGCAGCAGCGTCTGAACTAGAGGCAAGAAGGGTTGGTGGAATGGTGATAGTAACAGGAGTAGGAACTACTGAAGAGACATTTTCACCATCTTTAGGAGAAGCTGATTCTGGAACAGATGGATGAAAGTTTGTAGAGTTTAAGACAGCTGAAGATTGAAGCTCAATGGGGCTGGAGTTGGGATCAATACCAGAGCCAGGGGAGAGAGAAGATGGAAGAGCACCCAAGTCAGAGTCTGGAGAAGCATCGCTGTGAGAGTCTTCACTTTCATTTCCAGGAACGTGTGTGCTGTAGGTAACTGCGATGGCTGAGGAGGTGGAAGCAGGGACTTGAGCAACATCAGGAACGGGTGCTGAATCAAGAAACTCAATGTTAGATGGAATGTTGTTAGCATCATTGACTGCAGCGGTATCAGCGCTGATGTAGCCTGCGCTTACACAGCTGACAAGATATCCAGCAATGATAGAACTACTAGCCTTGGAGAAATGCATATTTTTAAAATTCGAGGAATTGTTTATGTGTAGGAATTATAAATTGGAAAATAAAAATTTGTATTTGAGAAAGAAACAATTGAATATAAAACTCCAAAATCAGGAAGAATATACAAGTATTTATATAATTAAAGATACCATACAGCTCCAACATGATGTTTAATTGAATTCAATGTAGTACTATGTGACTGTTTTCTTTTTGGGCCATGACATTGAAACAAGCTATTAAAGGATTAAACCTCAACGGGGTTTTGATGTTTATGATTATATGGTATACTTGTAATGGTCCGGGATATGCAAAAGATGATACAGCATTTTGAATATTTAAGGTACAACTTGGTCACATAAGCCTTTAATGTATAGTAAAAAAAAAGAAACAGTTCAAACATGAAAACACAAAGTAGCCAGAGAAAAAGACCAAAACCCAGCCAAAGAATTGTCACAGATGAGTAAGCATTTCGTTGATGTGATGCAAATAGGAAGCCCAAAGATCCATGCCAACTAGTTATTGCATAAAGAGCTTGTAACAGGACAAAATATAAGACGCTTTGTGTGAACAAGATGACATAGAGTTACAAATACCCAAAAGATAAATGTTACATTTATGAAATACACCAGGTCTTTGATAACATGAGCAGTGTTTTTGCATAAATCTCAATATCATGCTTAAGAAAATAAAAATATGACTGGGTAAGAAACTACAAAGACTTCAAGTAGAACTATCAGCGCTACTGCTCACGACTATATGTAACTCCAGCTAGTACAGTTAGATATCCCCGGTTCAAAGATTTGGTGAGCAACAAACCGATCACATCGGGACAAAATCTCTCAGGAGGCCGGATAAGAAATCAGGATACGGCACGGTTCATAGGATGAACAAATTATGTCATCACGATATATTTCAATTAGTATTGAAACAAGCCATTAATTAGATGATGAGTATTAAAAAAGGGTCGCTAATGATCCTCGGTTTCCAGTACGAAAATGAATAAATTTGATACAGATTAGCAAGACTTGTTTAATTCAGAGTCTCGGTTTAACGGGCTAGTTAGGGATAACAAAAGGCATAAACAGGAGGGGTGGTAAAGTAAAAGGGGTTAAATATCTCAAACTATTCATATCCAAGAAAGTACACACATGCTAATATTCCAAAAGTAACTAGCGGCAAAAACCATTCAGATTCGTTTTAACCATAGTAATCAGTAATGTGAAACTGAAATGTGATATAACAGAAGACATTATAGGATCATAGGATCATAGGATCATAGGACGGCTTAGAAGGGAGTTATGTGCAAAGAGCAAAGAGCAAAGAGCAAAATATGCATAATCCCAGGTACGTGAATGTTTGAATGTTTGGGGATCATGGAAACAGCTCCAACTATGCGGAATGGAGGGGGGTGGATGAATCAACGAGTGTCTTTTGGACGAAACTTGCAAACAAAAGCCTGGAATAGAAGAATATGTCCCGTGACATTGTATAATACACACACGTGATAATATTTGTGTCATGACGTTTTTGTTACATTTTTTGCTAATGTAACTGCTCTAGCTGTAACTAGGGCTAAGCTAGGCTATATTTAGTCCTTGGGGTTCGGGTAAGAGCACGCTCGCAAAGCCAACCATCAGCAGCTTCATTATGAGTGAACAGTTTGCACCCTGAGCCTTTTACCCCTTACCGCCTACCTTTTGTTGATCAGAATCTGATGGATCTGTGGAGAAACAGTGCGGGCGGACGAGGCGGACGAGGCGGAGAGATCATCTGGATTACTTGTATTTAGCATACTGCTATTGTATTATTTAGATGTATTTTTGCTATTGTTGTTAATATTGCCACATGGTTTTTCAGCACACAAAAGCCTGGCAATCTTACGAGAATAGTAGCACGCATCGCATAAATAATAACCAAGCGTGTGAAGCATCTCCATGATCCTCGCGAAAGATGCCATGGCTCTTGTCTAGACCTTCTCTTCACGTTTAAGCCGCTAACGTGACTGGTGCCTTAAACACCGCGAATGGAAGAGCGCAGATCGCAACATGCTCATGGTCGTACCTTGTAGATATAAGAAGGACCAGGCACTTGACAGGCCAGCGCTGCAACTTGATCTAAGACCGTGGCAATTCCAGTAAACCATTAATCCCTCTAAAAAGAAGGTTTGAAACGTGTAAAGCGCCGGCTACATCGGATCCGCCTGACCTCAAGGCAACGGGGCGCCAGATGCTATCAAACCATATTTACTACATATCCACTATTAACTTGAGCCTTTTTCTTACTACTTTTCACTCCCCAACTCCATTCTCTCTTAACCAGTTCGAGCTTAATCCTTGCATATCCCACCCCAATCCGAGCTTTCTTTTTACAAACCACTACCTTTCTGGTTGCTTCCTTTGCAGCTGATGAGACTCCTATCAGGAATAAGAAAACGGAGCAGCAGCAACCTCGTTGCTACAAATGCCGCTGCTGCTAAGAGCGAGACTGATCTTCAAAAGAAGATCGACACAATCGACAACACCTCACTGATTTTAGGCATCTCCGTCATTAGTGCCAAAGACCTTTCTTCACCAAAGAAGAAGACCATCAACCCTGTAAGAACCAATGTGTGATTTGCCTGTTTTATATCTTTGGATGCAACTATTAACATGTCTTATAACTTCTTATTACTACAGTATGCCGTTGTTCATGTAAACAAGTTTCGGTACTCCACACCGTCAATAGCCAAAACCTCCTCACCCGAATGGCTCAGTGACTTTAATGTCCCTCTTAAGGGGTGGAAATCGACTCCGATCATTTCAATTGTTGTTTGGGCCAAGGAACGCTTCAGGAAAGAATACCTGGGAGAAATTGAGATTACACTGCCTGAGCTTTTTGCTAACAAGGTGTTTAACAGAGATGATCCTAATAATAAGGTATGTGCATAATATCGCTACTTTTTTTTTTTTTTTTGCTTAATGCGATTACATTTAGATGTTTTGAACAGCCCCGGTTCTATTCTATGTTATTTGTTGCTGTCACTAACCAAATATCCTATTAACTTGTATTTATCATGTTAATGACCATGCTCATGACCATGCCCATGACCATGTTCATGACATGTGGCTACTTTATTTTCTTTCACACCTAGTCTATCACATATGAGCTGCAAACACGAAATAACTCACTACCAGTCTGCTCGGGATCAATTGAGGTAAAGTTCTCTTTATTAGCTTTTGATAATGAGACAAAAGAACCCATCTTTGACCAAACTGTTCTCGACAAAAAATGGTCAATGTTTATCCAGTACCAAGACCAAATTCATCACTATTTGCAGTCTTCAGACAGTAAATTGTATCTCCACGGTGACAATTTGTCTGAAGATTTTGAGTACGAAGATCCGTATTCTATTCAAGAATATCAGAGAATAATTGAAAGCTTGTCACCCCAACCTTCTGACTATGGGGGAAATGATGGTATGTTTAGCAGTGCTGAAGAAGACGGCCTAACCTCTGAAGAAGAAGGATCAGTTTCTGACGAATCTGATATCGAATCTGATTCTGTTTTCCCAATCACATCTGCTATCGTATCTACTATTAAAAATGAAGAGGAAAAAATCATTGCACCTTTAAGCAGGCGGTTTTCAGCATTACTTCCAACAAACTCGAGTCCCCACACTTTACAAATTCCAACAATAGGACCAGTAAAGAAACGCAATCGTGGTATTCGAAGAAAACGTGGAAACAAAGAAATATCCGATGGTGTTACACGAGGTTTCTTTGAGTTTAACTCCCAAAGTCAGGTTGTAGGTATTACATACCTTGAGATTGTGAGCTGTACCGACTTGCCACCTTTGTCTAACATGACCCGAACTGGTTTTGATATGGATCCTTTTGTCGTTGTTTCATTTGGTAAGAAAACATTCCGCACAGACTGGAGACGCCATACATTGAATCCAGTTTTCAACGAGACCCTGATGTTTCCAGTATTGAACCTTGAGAAGGGATTTTCAATCAACTTTACAGTCATGGATAAGGACAAGTTTTCTTTGAACGATCATGTTGCTACTGCTGACTTTTCATTCCAGAACATACTGGAAACTTCACCTCAGCCAAACCCCCAGACATTGTTGTACGATATTAAAGCTATGGGAATGCAATACTATCCTTCCTCCGTGTCTAGTAGTAAGCGCGGATCTGCCTCATCCCTCGGAACTTTTCAAGAAGGAATTGACCCATCATGTGAAGACGATTATTCATCTGATGATTCTGCAATTCCATCTGATGGCATGGGTTACAGCTCTCAGGGCGGCTACAGTAGCACTACAAGCCTTCAAAATTTGCCCGTTAGAAGTCAACCACTTCCGACACCGAACAGCGCATGCAGTTCTTCTATATCTGGTACAAACCGTCCATCGTCTGTTGGGGGTGGGTCTCCAACCCTATCCAACCTCTCAGAGTTGCAGAGCCCTACTGCCGGTGCTCCCATTCAACAGGGTATGGCTCGTCGCAGGAAGATTGGCCGCAACAGAAAGAGAAAGCCTTCTGTGCAAGATGAAAATATGGTTGAATTTTCTATCCCATTGACATTGATGAAGGCCAAGTATTCTGAGAAGCATTCTCCTGTTTTGAAGATTCGGGCTCGATTTCTTCCATATGCTGCTCTTCGCCAGCAGTTTTGGCGAGGCTTAATCAAGTTGTATGATGCCAATGAGTCTTATACCATGGACATATTTGAAGTCTCAACCATGCTCGATCAAATAGGTGCTACGCTGTCGCCTAGCACTGTTGACGGTTTCTTTACCAAGTTTGGTAAAACAAGTGGTGAACAAGAACTAACAATCGATGAGCTTGTGATTTGTTTAGAGGAGCAAATGCTAAAAGATACCATGAGACATGCCAAAAACTTTGGCCAACAACTGCAACAGCCACAAGTTAAACTGCGAGAGCCAGATTTTGGAAATAATGACTCTGCACCAATAATTAGTGTAAATGACTTTGATTCGAATACTCCTGCACCGTCCGAACCAGTTCACGCTATATTGATACCAACTAACGAGTCTCAACCACAGAAAGCTCCTATAAAACAAATCTCTGCACAAAATGCTGAGCCATATGTGATTGATATTGATGGTCTTCCATCTAAAGCTTCTGGTGCAATTCAGAACCAGGTTCTGGAGCCTCAAGAAACAAGCTCGGGCTCAGAAGTTTATTCTCATAACCCAGCGCATTTTGAGGATCATGCTAGTGATAGTGATAATTTGGAGGAACGACTAATTCGGGTAGCGGCATGCCCTTTTTGTGGTCAGCCACGTTTGGACAACAAGGCAGAGATTGATATTGTTACTCATTTAGCTACCTGTGCCAGCCAAAATTGGACTCGAGAAGGTTTGCTTTCAATGAGAAATTATGTCTCTTCCAACCAAGCCAGAAAAAGATGGTATACCAAGGTTATGTTCAAGGTGACATATGGTAATTACAAACTTGGAGCAAATAGTGCCAATATTCTTGTTCAGGATAGGGAAACTGGCTACATTCAAGAGGAGAAGATGAATGTATATGTTCGATTAGGAATTCGTTTACTTTATAAGGGGTTGAAGAGCAGTTCTATGGAAAGTAGAAGAATTAGAAAGATTCTTAAAAATGCTAGTGTCAAACAAGGTAGAAAGTACGATGATCCAACATCTGCTGCTGCTATCGCACCCTTCATCAAGTTCCATGGCCTTGACTTGGATGAAGTTTTACTTCCTTTATCCAAGTTTACAACGTTTAACGAGTTTTTCTATAGAAAGCTTAAACCTGGAGCAAGAGTTTGCGATGCACCAGACAATGAACGCATTGTTGTCTCCCCAGCTGATTGCCGATCTACATGCTTCCCGACCATTTCCAAGGCAACTCAAATATGGATCAAGGGTAAGGATTTCTCTATTGCCCGACTTTTTGGTGATGCTTATCCCGATATGGTTGACAAGTTTGTGAATGGTTCTCTCGCAATCTTTAGATTGGCTCCTCAGGATTACCATCGATTCCATATTCCAGTTTCGGGAGTTCTTGGTGAACCCAAAGCAATTGATGGCGAGTATTATACTGTTAACCCCATGGCCATTCGCTCAGCATTGGATGTTTATGGCGAAAATGTCAGAGTACTCGTTCCTATTCAGAGTGACGAGTTTGGGCTTGTGATGATTGTTTGTGTCGGTGCTATGATGGTCGGTAGCACAGTAATTACACGAAAAGCTGGAGAAAGAGTTGAACGTATGGAAGAGCTTGGATATTTTAAGTTTGGTGGTTCCACTGTCGTTGTGTTATTTGAACAGAACCAGGTTAAGTTTGATAAAGACTTGGACCAGAATTCTCAAAGCGCTTTGGAGACTTTAATTAAGGTCGGAATGTCGATTGGCCACTCACCTGGCATAAATCAATTCCAAAGAGAGAACGATCCAAAGCCCACACAGAATATGAGCCCTGATCAGATTGAGAAGATTAAAGAGAAGGCATTTACAGAAGCTGAGGATGACACAAATATGGTATCTGAATTCATGGAGGGATTTTTCTAATTACGTTTTGAAGAAGGAAGTTATTTTATCTCATTTGACAAACAAAAACACTAAATATTACAATTTGCATTTTTGACAACTAAATGTTTGTCATATAGTATATTTACATACATATATTTGTGGTTTATTACTTGTTTGTTTTTATCATTTTATACTATATTATATAAGGTCTTTGAGATCAGCCTAAACACTTTTCAATAAGCTAAATTGCATTCAATAGTAACTTATCAAATCTACTGAACCTATACTAAGTCGCTTTATACAGATCATTATGTTTAAGCTTTTCGTGCCATTAATTTTCAAGCTGCTCGGTGTTGAAAATTTGAATGACAATTGTAGTTCAGCTTGTAAGTGAAAATCGGCATTGTTGCACTTTCCGGGTAATCTTCTATCAGTGCCCACTCACATGGTAACAAACAACTTATAAAAGACAACATTGATTGACCGATTCGGGGTCCACTTTTGAAAACAACGGGGCTTTCATATTCTTATTTGCACATGTGGATTGCCTAAATAAGAGATAACATGCAATGTCTAGCCTGGAATTGCTAGACTATTGCATTTTGAGTCATGATATGATCACATAGTAGTCGGATCTGTCCGGGGAAGCATGCTGGTTGAAGGAGATGTCCGCAAGTTGTGAGTGAAACGGTCAAGTTTAATTTGAATAAGCTATTTATTAAACCTTGGCTGGTTTTTTAATGGAATATAAGTATATAGAAATAGAAAGAAAGAATATATATGGAAGGAACAGGTGTTGTCGGTATTATACTATTGGAAATCTTTCTAGGGTCAATACATTCTCACAACTTGAGGAAACGAAGATAGTGAGTGAGCAGCGACCTGGAGGCGTGCCAAGTCTGAGAAATCCACAATGACACTGACTTTCGTTTCCGTAATTTAAAAGTGAAAAGACGAAAAGGTGAAAAAGATGCAGAAAAAAAGGCTTTCACGTGAAGCTTGTGAATACGAGATGCTAGCTCTTGTGGGAATAGACCGGACCGATCGGGCATTTCCTAAGTGTTACAGAATGAGTTTGATATAGTTTGATATAAATACAAGACAAAGTCTCTTAGGTTTCTCTTCTATTACAAGTAAAAAGTATTTCATTTCATGTGTTTTGAGCATCATCATCATCATCATCTCTCTCACTCGCTCTGTCAAACAAACACCCCAGATTAGCCCTGTTTTGAATATTTCCAAGTAGTAAATCGTGCAACTCGTGCAAACTTCTTTCTATTCTGATCTTAATATCACATCAAATACCCAACCTTCTATATATTCAGACTCCTGGTCTGTTTTCATCGTTCCTGCTGACCCCAACCTGGACGTTGTCCACGCTATATTTACTTTTCTGTTGCGCCTCTAGCGCTTTATTACCTTATTAAGCACACCACCACAACACGTCGTCTCTCTCTCTCTTCCCTTGCCACTAACCAACCCATATCAACCGACCCTTAAGGAATTCGCATCTCCACACTTTGAACCCACTTTTTGCGTACAACCTGTCTCTTTAACCAACAAGACTTTATTTTTCAGTGCTTCTTTCCAGTCGTTTGATATACTCTCTGCAACTTGGAAACCTCTCTGTGTAAAACTCTGTCACAGTCACTGCGACCCAGCAAGCGCCTTTTAGCCTTTATTTATTGTTCCGCCACTCCCATCGCCAACTTACTCCGGATAACAGTTGGCACTGCTTGTCTAGATATACTATGAATACACAAAGCTCACTGGCACCAGATACCGGTGCCCAAAAGCTTCTCTCGGCGTTTTTTAATCAAGACCAAGGCTGCTTCACTATCAGTTATGAAACCGGGTTTCGAGTCTACAATAGCGACCCTATGGAACTAAACGTTAAGCGAGAATGGGACCCTTCCCATCATCGCACTTCGCGGTCTAATGCTCCATCTACACCCACAAAATCCTTTGACTCTGGCAGCAACGAAACTGGTGGAGGCATAGGGCTTGCCCAAATGCTCCATCGAACAAATTACCTCGCCTTGGTTGGAGGTGGTAGAAACCCCAGATTTCCCCAAAACAAAGTCATAATATGGGACGATCTGAAACGGAGACCGGCCTTATCCTTAGAGTTTTTGTCACCAGTTCTCAACGTCCTTCTTTCTCGAACACATATCGTTGTTGTTCTTGCCGCCAAAGTCCACGTTTTTGCGTTTTCATCGCCTCCAGCAAGAATTGCTTCCTACGAAACTGCAGACAACCCACATGGTGTTGCTGTGTTGGCAAGTAACGTTCTGGCGTTTCCTAGCAGGCTGGACGGCCAGATTCAAATTGTCAATCTCGAATCACATTCCAACAACAGCCCATCAGCCAATACTGGAAACAATACTGATAGCAACAGAGCGCGATCTACATCTCCTGAAGAAGATCGCTCTGCCTCTAGATCTCCTCCTTTACCAGAACAAGCATCGCACACAGCAAATAATCAACAACAATACCACTACCATACCCAGAACAGTAACCTTGTGACTATCATTAGAGCCCACAAGGGTCCGATTCGATGTCTGGCCTTAAATCGTACGGGTACCATAATAGCAAGTGCTAGTGACATGGGTACCATTATTCGATTGCACAATACCCGCAATACTGCACTTTTACATGAATTCAGAAGAGGTTTGGACCGTGCCATTATCTATTCAATGGCGTTCTCGCCTGCCAATTCAACAATATCAGGAGGTCACCATCACCAAGCTCCCCTGAGATTAGCAGTTTTATCAGACAAAAACACTCTTCACGTGTTTGACGCTTCAGCCTTGGCAGGTACTGCAACTGGCGCAGGAATTCACCCATCAGCTTCCAACTCTGGAACTGGTGTTAATAGTGGTTCATCATCGCTTTCGTCTTCTGTGGTTTCTACAAACGCAAATAGTCCTAACGGCATTAATGGCCGAAATACCCCAGCAGGAAGTGTGACGGGAGGTGGAAGCTCAAGCATAGCTGGGGGGATTGCTTCTGGAATTGGCTCCTTTTTCAGTGGAATGCAGTTAAACCGCCGCCATGTATTGAGTAAATTGCCTCTTATGCCTCGATACTTTTATTCTGAGTGGAGTTTTGTGTCTGCTCGTGTAGAAGGACAAGCAGGTGTTCTGGGATGGCCTTCAGATGACTGTGTGATTACTGTTTGGACGGACTCCTGTAGATGGGAGAAGTACGTTATTGTGGAAAAAGAGCAATTCAGTAGCGATGAACAAAGTAATAACGGATATCATGACCAACAACCAAGCGGGGCTAATGGAGAACCGCATGGCCCTTCAGAGAAATATGAACTTGTTAGAGAAGCTTGGAGAGGTTTTGAAGGTCTTTCTTATGACTAATGATAAAGTTTTGATTTATTATTATTGACATGTTTTTATTTTATCTTTTACATTTTACATTTTAATACCATATGATTATTTTACTAGAATTTATGTTATTAACACAGGAATACCAACCTTTTTTATTCTCATTCTTGAGCGTGTTTCATATATATATATATATATATATATGACTGGTATCAATGCTTGGAATGAAAGGGGTTTTATTGCATCAATTTTTGCTTGTACTATCTAAGAACTATAACATTCCAGTAATTACTGACTTGCTATTGTTTCATGAGAGAACTTTGCAACATGTTTTTTTAATCCAAGTTATAATTTATAGCACCAGCCGTACCGTGATTGGAAAACTTTTTGGGAGGTCTTTGATGAAGATTGGCGTAATTGCATGAATTAACGGGTTAATTCTCATGTGAATAGAAGGAGCACACTTATCATACAAAAGAAAAAGAATACTTTGGGGGAAATGCTATAGAGTAATTAAAAGTTGAGGATACTAGGAAGCTGCTCTTAGCCAACCGAGATAGTTTAATGAATTTGACATCAAAACAAGTAAATTTATCACAAAGTTTTAAAGAGCTAAATGAATTTTTAATTCGGGTTGTTTTATATATCAAGAATATGTTTTTATCTTGGATTTTGTAATAAAAGGATTTAACAAAATAATACCGATTTACTAAAGAACACTGCGGCAGCAGTAAAATTACCTTTTCCTTGCAATGGAGCAAGGTGATATTGTTTTTTCCAATGTCGATCACAATAACCAGCAAAGTAAAATCAGTTCCAAATTGATTTAAATCTAAATTGCTAAGAGCGTTTGTCTTTGATCGTACATATCGATACATCTCCATAATAGTTTTCTTGATGTCATTGGTTTTCACAAGTCAAAACATTCTATCTGAAACCAAGTGGTAGTATTTGTGCGTGGAATATATTATCAGATAAACTTCTGTTCAATTCATTATTTTCATACATCAGTTTTCGTTCATTTCATCGTCGCTTTGGGATGCTCCTTGAACCAGGTTCTTGACTATTTGCTCCTTCTCGACAAATTGCTGCAACAGGGTAGAGTTAATAATCACTCGGGTATTAATAGCACTCTTCAATGCCTTATCCAATCCTTCGTCAAGGGTTTCCGGTGATAGAACCGCGCCGCGAAAATCGCTCTGGCTTTCGGTAAAAGAAGACGACGACCCAAAACCTGCACCATCAGCCGCCAAAGCAACGATTTTATTAGACGAGGCTGTCATATAACTGGCAGCAAAAGTGAGCGGAGCAGAAACAATGTTACTGTTTTCAGATGTCGAGTCAACAAACGCGTGTCCACAAGTCACCACATCTTTAACCTGGATTTTGGCATCCACCAATGCTACACTGGCCGCATTAACACAAGCTGCTGCTAACTCTTTAGCGGCCAGCTCTTTTCCACCCTTTCCACTTCCTCTTGCTGAAGCAGCTCCCCTATTTAACACGGTGATGAATACATCAATTCCACTTTTTGGGTATTTGTCTAGCATGATGCTTGGTTCAAGAGAGTCCTTAACAAACTGAGAAATCATTTTTTCGAGAGGTGAGGTGCCGTTTGGTCTGGCACTTCCTAAACTGTTTCCTCCGGATGCAACAAGACCGCTTTCCAGCAAGGAATCAGGTACGTTGATTGATGTTGAACCGCCAGTTCCAGCAGATCCGGAACTTAATTGTGCAACATCAGGATCAAGCTGAGAAACGGCAAAAGGACTGAATCTGACATCAACGCGGAAAACACTTCGACTTAAAACGTTTCCTCGAACTGGTCTCGGGCCATGGACTGAAGCCTGGAGTTGGATATGTGGGACAAGCTTTTCGCTGTCATTGTGTGGCTGGCTGTTACTGATTTCTAGGAAACACGACCCGTTTGCGTTGGCAACTACGCCTTGCTGAATAAATATAGGCAACGGCTCATTCACGTCGTCAACCGAACCCGACTTGCTGCTCTGTTTTGTTGAAGGCTTTTCAGAGCTTTCTGTTGGCTTTTTCAAAGGAAGGATGAATAGAGGTTGGGTATCGGCCGGACCGAGAACTCTTCTTCTGTCTTGCAGCGATGTCATCTTCGATATGTATATACTTTGAGATTAAAAATGCTACCAGCTGAACAACTTGAACGATATATTGTCAATTGAAACCTAAAGGGCTGAATCAAAGTGATAGACCTGGGAAAAATAAAATAAAATTCTTGATGATTATTAAGAGATGACTAATCCACGTGATACCCTTGATCTGCTCAATATTTCTATCCATGAATTGAAGTCTATCAGCATTTGACTTCTCTTCTCAATAAATGTATGTAAACGGTTCGAATATTAATCTCATTCAAAGTTAAGGTTTATAGAATAACTCGAAAATACATGCCTATCAAATATTAGTGATATAGTCTGTATTAAGGCATTACTTGAGGGCGTTGTCACACCGTAGTCCTAACCTTCTTGAATAAAAAATACACATTCCATAGACTTGTCTTCATTTTTATTTTTTCTCATTTAACAAATTTATGTACAGTAGTATTATAAGTTTCATATCAGTCTATTCACATATTTCATTCATCTGTATGTACATACATCCGGTTTTGATAATTTCGGGCACAATCTATAAAACACACGTTTCCTAAAGGTTAGTGTGCTACTGTTCCTTCTTCGCAGTGAACGGTCTTAAAGCCGTCTTAGCCTTTTCTATTCTAAGAGCCAGTTGGCCAACATTTTTATCATTTTGCAACACTTCTGGGGCCAGCTCAACACCCGTCATCAACTTAACAGCATATGCCACACGCTTTGTCAATATGATATCCTCGAGATCCCATGACTCTTGAATTGTTAATGGTGGGATATAATCTGAAGTGACGAAAATGCGCTGAACTACTGGTAGCATTTGAGAACCAAGAACCGAAGCAGGTAAGTCAATCTGAGAAATGTGTCTCTCTGTTTCATTCTGCCCACTGAGATACTTTTCAGCTCCAGGTGATGATGGTTCTGATCTAGGAATTGTGAATTTAGGTGCCACGATAGAGAATGGTTTGGAAATTGCAACGCAGCTGTGTTTTCCTTCGACGTGGTATCTAAACTCATAAGTTCCAACTTCCCAGAACAAAGCATCTCCCTTAAATACTACTTCACCATATGAGCCGTTATTGGATTTGACAGTGTCAATGTGGTTTTCATAGCCATTGGTATCAACTGCAGACCATCTGCCTTTAGAAGAAACCTTAGTTACATCGTCTGATGAATTTTGAATTACATGGTATAGACCGATCCAATCCTTATTCGAGTGTTTAGGATCAGCAGTCCAACGGACAGTGATCTCCTGACCATAATCAAAAACAGGACTGTCAGAAGAGTCATCAGAAGAAACAATTGAAGGAGTGGTAATATCAAGAGAGAATTTAGAAATGTCCAGCTTTCCAACTTCTTCACTAAGTCGAACAATAGTAAGTCTGGAAGGATATTCTTTGAACAAAACTTGAGTATCCTTGACAACTCCTTTAACTTCATTCATTCCAGATTTGAGCTTAGGCTCAAGGAATGACTCTACTACTTGTGCGGTTTCATTCAATACTTTATCAATAGAGCCTTGAACCTTTCTAACGGTGGAATTGACTGGAGGGGGGATTCTTGAAGCAGTTGCACGTCTAATAGTCTTGACAACACCAGACTGCGAACGAATTTGACCACCATACAATTTCTGCATATGAGGCTGCTCAACAAACTGGATCAAATAGATTGTTCCAAAAGTCCAAATGAACGCCAAGATAGTGACAGAAACACTTCCACTAATCAATACCAAACCCCAAACACCAGCAATACCAAATAATCTTTCAGGGTTATTCAAATATCGATAAATACCAGAGTAAGTAAGCTTCTGAGACTTTTCGGGGAAGAAAAAGTCACCAAAAAACCAGCCAAATTCACCAAGTGATTCATAGATACTCCAAGATGTCCAAGTTTGTAAAGCGACCAACATAAATCCAATGATATACATGAAAAGCCAGTATGGTCGATCAAGCGGGTTTTGCCATCTACGAACTACCAAAACAATAAGAGAAACGTATGACTGGATTGTAGAAACATTATAGACAACTTGCCACTGTTCATAAGCGTCAGTGACAGATCGACCATATTTGACAAACTGACGGGTAAGGTATTTAGTTTGACTTTGCTTACGAAGAAGGAATCCAAGACCAAACGACAAGAAAATTCTCCAGAAGAGTGCATTACCAAAGATGATGAAATTCCAGGCATATGTATTTGGAACGCTGATCAAGAACAAAGGGTAAACTGCAAGGGCGATTGTCAAAAGATCTGTAGATCTGGTCAAGTGGAAATTGGAAAAGATAAGGAAAGGTCTGAGTTCAGGTGTTTCTATGTCGTCGTCCAAAATTGCTGAAGAAGAAGCCGTCAAATCAAGTGAGTTTGAAGAGTGAGAAGAGATGGAGTCACGAAGCTTCTGCTTTGATTGAGTATCCATGGTTGATTTACGCTTGAGTGGTACAGGTGGGTTATAAGTCTTATCAATGTGAGGATTTTCGACAATAATGAGAAAAGCAAATTGGGCAGCATGTGCGAGAATGGAAGCGAAGAACAATGTGTAGGAGGCAGTTATCAAGCAAATACCATAAAACCCGGCGTATCCAATAGAGTACATTGGATGAGGAGCCATTTCAAAAACACCGTCAAATGTAAGTTCAACATCCTCCAAGAAAAAGAAATCGCCCCAATACCAAGCATAATCTTTCACAACACGGTGAGCATCCAACTTGACCCAAAGATTGAAGAAGAAAAGAATCAAGCCAGCTGTCCATCTTAGCAGGATTATATACAGAGGTTGAGAGGTCCATGAAAAGCAAGAAACGGCAAGCATCATGTAGTTGGTAAAATCGGACATGAGAATGAGATCTACTACATGGCGAAAAAGAATCCATGTGTTATATTCAAGAGGAGCCTTGTAGAAATCGTAGTCTGGGCCGAGCTTAGAAGTGACATCATGCTTGAGGATCTTCTGCCAATATTGATCTGAGTGCTTAACATCAAACAAAGACAACTTGCTTGCCCACTGAGTCAAACGCTTACGGTTAGACTGCTGAGAAAGCAGCCAGCCAATGCCTCCGTTATATGCCAGTCTCCAGAAAGCAAAAAACAGGCAGTATACTGGGATGCGTGCTGATTGGGGCAGGAAAAAGTAAAGAAGGATGTAGAACGTTAGGACTAGGACAATGACGAGATCAGTCAGCGACTTCTTGATGCGAGGATCAAACAAGGCTCGGACCATGTCCTCGGTGTGCGGAACAGGGAAAACGGTGCCATCAGGAGTTCTTCCGTAGATTGGTGAAGTAGGAGGCTTGGCCAGAGCACCAGCTATGTCTGCAGAGACAGAGGCTGGTTGTGGAGTAGCAGTAGCAGTAGCAGTAGCAGCAGCAGCAGTAGCCGCAACGTTCTGCTTAAGCGCACTGCTGTCGTGGATCCTTGCGCCAGAAGCAGTAGAGTTAGTAGACATGGCCCTGGTGAGACGTGGAAAAGTCAATTGACGAGAGGAAGGGGAAACGAAAGCAGGGACCAGAACAGGGCAATTTAAAGAGGAAAAAGCGTTAGGATCGTGACCCAACAATATGAACAAATTCCATTACTAAATTGGCCTTATTTTCACATGCCAATTTCTGGCTAGTTTTCGTTGGGGGCGATTATGTAAGGCTCGGTTTGCCAGTTCATGGGCGGGTTTGAACGTACACCACGATCCGCATGGACTCGCCGGTGATACGCAGCTTCTGGTACGTTGCGCTAACCGTCTTCTTCACATTGAGCGGTTTCTCGTCCCGGTCTTCTTCTCCTTCGTTTGCCGGCGCGGTGGCCTCCTCCTCCTCGAATTCTATCTGAATGTCTCTCTTCAGGACTTGCTGGCCAGAGTACTTGACGTACGACACCATGTCGCCGCCGAGCACGTCAAAGTCGTATCTTGTTTTGGGAATGAACATGGCTGCTTTCCAGCCGCTACGGTCAATGTCAATGCGGTCCTCGTCAGCATGCTCGGCGTATCGATCGTCGGGGTTTTGCTGCTTGCCTTTCTTCAAGCCGGTGCTTGGCCTGGACAAGTGGGAAGAGCCGTTTTGATACTCATTCCAGCACTGGTTGATGACTTGCATCAGCTTTCCTATTTCCCTATTATTAAGGCGTAGGTGTGGCGCTTCCCAAATCATGTCTTCGTCTCTTGTGTTATGCTGCCGGGCTGCATTTGCAATGTCCCTGAGTAGACCTTGATCCAGGCGAATAACTACAGGAATTACATCACCTTGATCTCCCACGAGGAATCTTCTTACAGCGGACATGGTGAAAAATCAATTGAGGTGAGAGTGTGTCTCGATTGATTGGACTGAGCGTATATGCGTGTAGCGGGTCCTTTGGTTGTTATTTGTCAAGCTTTCCTGGTGGCGGATCCTGAAGCAAGCACGAGGGCCCGAAAGAGAGAAGTCTCGTTTGCCATTTCAATGCCATATCTCGTGACTTGCCACACAGCGTATATAGCGCACGTGCTTATGGGTTTCCCTGACAACATGCCCTAACCCAGTGTAGTTTGTTTACAAAATAAACAGCCCGGCGAAAAGTAAACAAATTTCAATCCCCAGACCTGCCTGCTTCTTCCTACACCGTCGTCGTCTTCTTCTTCAACAAAACTTATTATCATCAGTTTATCTTAAACAAAAATTAAAATGTCACAAAATTCCCAAGGTCTTCCTTCTGATGGGTTCACGCCATCAAACTCTCAACTCACTTCCTCCCCTGCTCCTTATACCCCATTCAGTGTTCCTTCAACTGGAAACTCACAACGATACCAAGATCTTCCTTCCAGTGTGGCCGATCCATCATCGGATATATTTGTTCGTCCTGGACAACCTCACACTAACGGTACCAATGGAAGAGCTAACGGTGCATCTAATACTAACGGCACATCGATCCCCACATCTGTGGAATCTGTCAATGTGCAGCGTCGCAATGTCCTTCTTACCCAGCCTGATCGAGTCCCCGATGCCGTGGGTGATATGGTCTATGAATCATTTTTCAAGTTTCTGGAATCTTATCGAGATCCTGTTCGAGATCCTCAAGATCCTGACGGAGCCTATTATGTTGTTCAGATCCATGGTTTAAAGCATCATCAACTATCAACCGTCTATGTTGATTACTCTCATCTTCAGTTAGTGGAGGATGGTATCTTAGCCAATGCCATCTCTGATCAGTTTAGTCGATTTTTACCATATTTGCAAAAGGCATTACACAAGCTTATCGACAAGTATGAGCCTGCCTTGCGTCGCTCAAGAGAACATGGTATGGGATCTGATGCTCTCAACGGCCTTAATGATGACAGCACTAATACAACTACAACTGTCGATGAGGAGGGAGGAAAAATTTACCAACTTGCTTTTTACAACCTTCCTGTTGTCAACCGAATTCGCGATATGCGAAGTTATCGTATCGGAACATTGATGAGTATAAGTGGTACCGTTACTCGAACTTCCGAGGTTCGACCAGAACTATACCGCGCTACTTTTACTTGTGATGTGTGTCACTCAACTATTGTGGGAGTTGAACAGGTTTTTAAATTTACAGAGCCTAGACAATGCAGCAACCACCAATGTGATAACAGATTTGCCTGGACCCTCAACGTTCCCAAATCGCAATTTATTGATTGGCAAAAGGTTAGAATTCAAGAAAACTCTAATGAAATTCCAACTGGCTCAATGCCTAGAACTTTGGACGTGATTCTACGTGGAGAAATTGTTGATAGAGCTAAAGCAGGTGATAAGTGTGTATTCACTGGCACTGAAATCGTTATTCCAGATGTCTCTCAATTGGGTCTTCCTGGTGTCAAGCCTACAGTTTTACGGGACGGCGGTGGATCTGGCCGTTCCTCTGAAGGAATCAACCAGGGTGTCACCGGTCTAAAAGCTTTGGGTGTTCGTGATCTCACATACAAGCTTGCATTTTTAGGTAACATGGTTCAAGCCAGTGATGCAAGTGACCAGAAACAAAGCGATGTTCGTGGTGAGAGTAACCAAGGAAATGAAGAACAAACTCGCTTTCTTGAATCCTTGACTGATGCCGAAATTGTTGAGCTTAAATCAATGGTTTATGACACCCGAATTTACGCCAATCTTGTAGATTCCATTGCCCCAACAGTATTTGGCCACAAGATTATTAAAAAGGGTATTCTACTTCAGTTAATGGGTGGTGTTCATAAAACCACACTAGAAGGAATTTCCCTTCGTGGTGATATTAACGTCTGCATTGTCGGTGATCCCTCAACATCAAAGTCCCAATTTTTAAAATACGTTACCAACCTTTTGCCCAGAGCTATTTATACTTCCGGTAAAGCTTCATCTGCTGCTGGTTTAACCGCTGCTGTTGTCCGAGATGAGGAAACCGGAGAATACACTATCGAAGCAGGAGCTTTAATGCTGGCTGATAATGGTATCTGTGCTATTGACGAGTTTGACAAGATGGACATTGGTGATCAGGTTGCTATTCACGAAGCTATGGAACAGCAAACCATTTCTATTGCTAAAGCTGGTATCCAAGCCACTTTGAATGCTCGAACTTCAATTCTTGCAGCTGCTAACCCCATTAATGGTCGATACAACAAAAGGACAAGTTTGCGGGCAAATATTAATATGAGTGCTCCAATTATGTCTCGTTTCGATTTATTTTTTGTTGTCTTGGATGATCCCAATGCACAGATTGATCGTGATCTGGCAACACATATTGTTGATCTACACATGCAAAGGGATGAAGCTATCGAACCACCATATTCAAGTGCTCAATTGCAAAGATATATTCGTTATGCCCGTACCTTTCAGCCTACCATGAACAAGAGAGCACGAGCAAGATTAGTTGAAAAGTACAAGGAACTAAGAGAAGACGATGCCCAAGGTCTTGGAAGAAATTCTTACAGAATTACTGTAAGACAATTGGAATCTATGATTCGATTATGTGAAGCTATTGCTAAGGCAAACTGTGAAAACAAAATCAATGTCGAGATGGTTGATGAGGCATATGAGCTTTTGAGACAGTCTATTGTTCATGTTGACCATGATGATATTGTTGTTGAGGGAGATGAAGAGGAGTTCGATGCAGGAGTTGTTGTTGATGACGATGGGGATCTCTTCCAAGATGCTCAACAATCTGCTAATGACACACAGCTAGATACTCAGTCAGATACAATTCGTGATTCCACACCCTCAATGGCAAGAACAGCCAGTCAAACACCAGTTCCAGATGGCGATGGTCAACGCCAGCCAGTAAGACAAAAGGTTAAAATTTCTTACGAACAATACACTGCCATGGTTCGACTTCTTATGCAAGGTATTGATCTTGCAGAGAGTGGAAAACTAGATGACGATGAGGCTGGTTTAGGAGCTTCACTTCCCATCCCAGAACATGCGTCAAGCGAAGGTATTACCAAGGATGAACTTGTTGAATGGTACTTGAATCAGCGCGAGACCCAAATTGCTACTGTTGAGCAACTTGCAGCTGAGCAAGCATTGGCTAAAAAGATTGTTGATAAGATGATCCAAGACAATATGGTCATGGTGATGAGAGGTGAAGGCTTGAACGAAGAGGATTCTATTGGCGCGAATCCTGGTAAACTGGCACACGAAATTTTAGTCAGACATCCCAACAATGCGTCTTAGATGGTATTTTTAATGGACAATGATGAAAAGCACACTACAAGTGGATAGATACCCTTTATTTTAATTTTTTTTTCTTTTATTAATTTGGTTTTAGATTTTTAGTTGTTATATATGTTGTATTATTTATTTATATTGGTTTAATAATATTTAATGATGTTACTTGTTTTGTTGGTGGTACCTAATTGACTTTGGCAAGTATTTGATTATGCTTGAAGGTTTTAGATTTCTAAAGAGATTCAAATATCCAGATTTTGCATTTGATAATTTGATAATTTGTTACTATTAGGGAAAACACTTACATTGATGGAATCATAACTAGTTTTTTCCGGTTAAACCAGGTAGTTGGTTAGTTAATGAGGCCAAATTAATAAATATATGGGCCAATAGCTAAACTAGTCAACTGCCCCACTTACAAAACGATAAATATTGACAAGATTTGGGCAAATGTTTCTTTTTAGAACCTGCAACAAAACACAAGTTTACCCGAAAAAAATTAACATTATTTTAGAACCACTTTGTTGAAATTAAGCTATGGTCCAAAAAGTCCCTGGTTTTGGGGAACAAAAGAGTGGTTATCACATATTACTAGATTACTAGGTTACTAGATTACTATGGTTTGCCAAAAATGAAATTTCTAGAAAACAAGAATAATCATCACAATGTATATTCATATAAACTTACTGACAATTATCTAATGTAATGGTGAGTCCAAGACTTTACTGCTTAAAGTACTTGTCAAATCCAGTCATAACGTATCTATAATGTGGCTTATTTTCAGTGAGATCTCTCCAAGCTTGAGTAAGGGCCGTGTCACTGATATCAAAAGTTTTGACCCAAGGCTTGATGTTGTGTTTAGAAGCAAATTGGAGGGTTTCCTGTACCTCATCAGTGGATGCCGAAAACGAGACATGGAATTTTAGGGATCCGGTAAACATGGTAATAGGATTCAACTTGATTTCCTGATCCAAAGGAGGAACAGTAAGGAAAACAAGCTCACCATGTGGCTTGAGAAAAGACATGGAGGTGTCTAATAGCTTTCCAGCTGTTGCTGTGGAAGTGTAAAGGACAATGTCCAAGGTACGGGCAGCCTTTTTGACCTCTTCTTCGTTTTCAGATGAAATATAGTTGGCACCTCCTAGTTCCAAGGCATCTTTCTTCTTAACTTCATTACGGCTGATGACAGTTACTTCAGCACCCATAGCGCTAGCAAAGGCAATGGCCATATGGCCCACTCCACCTACGCCGACAACGCCAACCTTGGTACCTTTGGTAACCCCAAGTCTGGCAAGAGGTGCGTAAGCGGTGGCTCCTGCGCAAAGAATTGGAGCAGCATCGACTGACTCAATGTTCTCGGGAATCTTGTAAGCAAACTTGGAGTTGACTCTGATGTGAGAAGCGTTACCACCTTGTGTTGGATGATTTTCTTCTGGATAGAATCCAATGGCGGTCCACTTGCCATCGATGCAGTGGTTATCCTCAGTTTTCAAGCAGGCGGGGCAAGTGCCATCAGCGTCTCGCAAAAAGCCAACGCCGACTCTATCACCTTGTTTCAAGCCCCCCTTGACATTTGGCCCGGCTCGGATGACGGTACCGATAATTTCGTGGCCAAAGGCCACAGGAGCATACGGACGGCCCCAACCGCCTTTAGCACCAAAAACGTCAGAGGCACAGACACCACAGCAATCAATTTTGATGTCCACGTCATAGTCGCGGAATCCCAAGGGCTTGTACTCAAACTTTTCGATGTGGTCCCATTTGTCGTAATCAGAGATACCAAGAGCTTCAAAAGTTTCGGGATACACCATGGTTGATTATAATTGGTTGTAGAATATGGATATAAATTGATAGAGAAAGATTAATAATAATGGTAATAATTAGTAGAGAAGTAAATAATATAAATCAAAACTTATTGAAAAGGAACAAGCTCGTTTTTATATATTATATGTTTTTATACTTTTCAAATTGTAAATTAATCGATTTCTCATGGTAGCATTTTCGACACTGTCTCAGCCACTCTGCGAATAATGTATGAACCAGCCAGACAACAGCGGCTGTTTCACTGTTACTTTACTAAATTATAATCAACTTTATTCCGGAAGACGATATGTCTGGGATTGAGTAATGGAGCAAACTCTCCATCAAATGGTTTCTCAAAAGAGGAGTAAAATAGATATCAGCCACTTACCAAACCTACAACTCTAAAGATGACACTGTCTCAGCCACTCTGCGAATAATGTATGAACCAGCCAGACAACAGCGGCTGTTTCACTGTTACTTTACTAAATTATAATCAACTTTATTCCGGAAGACGATATGTCTGGGATTGAGTAATGGAGCAAACTCTCCATCAAATGGTTTCTCAAAAGAGGAGTAAAATAGATATCAGCCACTTACCAAACCTACAACTCTAAAGATAGTCTTAAGTCCAGGTGTATATCTTAATAATCCAAACAGAGGAGTCTAGTGTATATTGCTTCAGTTGCAGCTGAAGTCATTTTGGTGAGTTTAATATGTTTGTAGTCATGTTGGCAAGGGTTGTTTAATCACCGCTGTGCCACTACTATTTTGCAGTTTAGTGCTTTGATCTGTTGCAAAGTTGGGCAGTATTCCACCAAGTATATTCATATTCAACATCTTTGCCACCACTTTTATACTATCGCAAGTATACTATATAGAATACATGATTGTTTGGGATATTTTAGGATAGCATAGAGTATATAAAATATATCACCTTCTACTCTGCAGAAGTCAATAAAGATGAATTAACGGCATTGCAAACAGTAAAAAAAAAAATACAGAGAAACCCAATTAGGCCCGTCAACTTGTATATTAACATGTTCAAACTGGAATATTTAAGCCCAAAAAGCAAACATTTCTCCGAAGAAAAAGTCATGCCAATTGTCACTTAATCAGCATTGAGATTAGTACGATTGATGCCTTGGCTGGCCAAATATATTACCCCAAAGAATTCCTTCCAGGACTTTGCAAAGTGGGTAAACAGCAAATGATCTAGCATCTTGTGTTTTCGGACTCTTTGTTTCTCCTTACGGAGGGTTTCCCAGACGCTTTTGTGAAAACCAGGTTTGTAATCAGGCGATAGATTTATCCATATCCAAAAGGAAGAAGAAACTCCAGATATTCACACACGCAACTATGGGCGACTAAAGTCTGTACACAAACACTAGATAGTTTTGATCGTGTTATCTCAAAGAATGCAATATGACTGGCCAATTTATGTCTGAATTGGACCAAATTGAATGCAATTAACTAGTTGTAGCTTCAGTAGTATTGCATAGATATTAGTCATTTGATAAGGCTGAAGCAGCCGCTAGTTAAACCGCGCTTGGTACAAAAGCTCCACTTGTATATATAAACGTCATAATATATACCATCGTTCTTTGAGAAAAATGTATAACAGTCTTCATACGCAATGCTCCTTTGTTGCGCGACGCTTGGATATTGTCAATGCCGGGCTCAATACAAATTTCCACCGTTGAGAATAATAACAAGCAATCACAAATCAGTTTTGAACAAATTACACTGGGGAAATACAAAAACTTCTAAACGTCGCAATCACGTTGTTTGAAAAAAAAATATTCAATATTAAAAAAATAATAATAAAGAAGACCAATTATAAAGAAATAGAAATTTCACATAAATATATAAAGATTGACCACGCTCACGGCACTTTCTACTTGGCATTTTACTTTTCAACATGTTGGTTGTGGATACTGCGCTTGAAATTTTGTCTTACATTGCTCAAGTCATGTACCTTCCAAACGTGTAGTTACTCATCTCACACTTTTACTTTAGTGTTTCCAGTAACATCCACGTCAAGTATGTGCCAATGATTTATATCCTTCTTTACTTAAATACTCTCCAAGTACAAGTACTCCAAAATGAGATACCTAAAGGTTGACTTGAGATCACATGACAAATTAATATCCTCAAATTACATCTACATGCAATAAAACTAGACATAAAATAACAAAAGTTTATCCATCATTTCTTTATATTACTACCCTATATTTAAATTGGAAAACAAGAAACACCCACATGGAAAAACTTTGCTTGTATCACAGCCAAGTCATTAAAGTCCAAATTCAGGATGGGCAATTCCAGATTCCCAGGTAGCATTAAGCTGACCTTGATCTCTAAGAATCTTATGCACGTTTTCAGTCAAGACTTTGTCTTCCTCAGCAATTTTCTTTTGGTTTTCATCATCACCGTGTACGTCCCAGTAGGCCTTTACTGCATTTTCAACTTCTCTGATTGTCGAAAGACCATACACATATGGTCTGTTCTTACCTGAATCATCATGCCAGTTTCTCAAAGCATAACGCACAGCCAAGTCTGCCAAATCCACACCTTGGGTCTGTGTGTATGCGGCAGCCTCATTAAGGACTTCCTTCATTTTTTTGGGAGCGGGATGGAAGCTTGGGAGATCCTGAGCTCGAATCAAACCCATTGATATCGGAGATGCGGTCAAAACGTACTTGATGCCTGCACCATTGACGGGGTCTTGGAACTTGGCCACATAGTCTGAAAGCAAATTGTTCTGAAGGGTCAAGTTGCAGTATGAGAGAATGAGATCAAGAGGATGGCCAAGTTCCTTCTTAACGAATTTTGCCAAAGCAAACAAGTAGTCTACAGGATACCCGGACATTCCAACGTAGTGAACCTTTCCTTCTTCCTTGAGCTTGAACATCTCACGAAGGGCCACAACAGCTTCCGCAGACGACACGAACTCAACATCATGGAGGTACAAAATGTCGACATAGTGGGTGTGCAATCGAGCAAGCGAGCGCTCAACACTTTCGCGAATGTGAGCTGGGCTGTAGTCAAACTTGTCTTGCATTCTACCAGCCTTGGTACTAATAAAGTAACTATTACGGGGGTATTTCTCGCGAATGTTGTGAAGTGCTTCACCGACAATGATTTCGGAAGGACCATAGTATTCAGAGGTGTCTATGGTAATAAAAATGCGTTAGTGAAACCAACTAACATGTGTGAAAAACTCAATTGAGAGATTAAAGTTTCAAAAAGTTGAAATTCCAATGGTGCATTAACTTACCAACTGCTCTGATTCCTAAATCAAAGGCTCGAGCAAGGATATCCTCAGCTCCAAGCTTGTCGGGGTGGTCGTGGTACTGGTAGTGAAAAACACCGCCACCCTGAATAATGTCAGGAAGATCGCTCAAAGGCTTCTTTTCAGGCGAGCTGTTGTTGATCTTGCAGGGAATGGGCTTGAGTTCAGCAGACATTGTATACTATTGTATTGATAAGACAGGCGTGGAGAAATAAATTAGGCAAAGCTTCAAGCTGAGAAAAAACAATTGTGAGTTGTACTGGAAAAGTAATGGCGGCTACAAGTGATGAGCATCTACTTTTATAAGTGAGGGATTGAGCAACGACAGAAGAAACGGCTGCAAAGAGGCACCAGCTGTGGCGTTTTAACCCCCACAATAACGTTTCCCCCACACGAATATCCCCCTCCCCCACCACCACGTTGTGTGCTGGCTAGCTGTGGTTACCCGGTTGCACCATGAAGTAGCCAGCACCTCACCGCTCACGCTTCGTTCCGAGCTGCAAACTACACCACGATACCCGTGAAAGGCAACTACTAAAGAGCATGTTACAATATAAAGACCGCACTTAAAGAATTTCGCATTGGCTTGGTAGTGCAAGTCTCAATGCTGTTTTCTGTGTAATATTCTTTGTTGAGCCCCAGAAATACCCCCACTAGACGCTAGGCAGTGCTTACTTTGGCAAATGTTCCTTATTATAGAGGTTTTCTCGTTGGATGTTTATTACACCTGTTTAGGATACTTGCTCTATTATATCATGCTTACCTCTCTAATGTAAAAGTGCTCGTAGTCTATCAATATCTCCTTTTGTATTACCCGACTATGGCGGTGTGTTGTACCATCAGAGATGTGATGGACATGACAGAGGATGTGTCTACGCTGCTGGGAGGACAATTGGTTCACACCAGGATAGTTGTAGCTCAATTGACTTCTCACTTGTTTCTAAACTATAAATATTCATACATTCTCATCTTTCCTCCTGTTATTTCTTCTTCCTCACCAACAGTTCTCACAGAACCCAGATACACACTCTCTCTTACAAGAACTTGATTACAAGTATTACCCATAACACAAGCGCATTTAAAATGATCGCGTTACATTCATAAAATGATTGATTTAATATTCATACCTTTATTTTCTGCGTCTGCTTGACTTACTAACTCTTTGTCATGTTTTTACAGGATCTCCCCAAGCATTTGATACCCTTTTCAGTTTGATTTAGTTGACTCTTGGTTCTGACTCGAGTTATCCTCTGATTAAGATTGTTTTTTTTAACATGGTCTCCTTGAAGCGATCTCCTAAGTCACCTGTTGGTGGTGTCTCCCTTTCTTTTATTCTCATTTCTCTGGTTTTGGCTATTGGCCCAGTCTATGCCGCTGCTATAGATGTCGATCAGTCTAGCCTTGTTTCTACCACACAACAACAACGTGCTGCTCTTGCCAAGCAGGAAGATGAAGAAGAAGCAGCCGCTGCTACTGTTATTGCTGCTATAAAGAATCCCCAAGCTGCTAAACAAGCATCTGTTGCTGATGGCGACGTTCCTATTGAGGCACAGGGTGTTATTCGCCGCATTTTCTCATTCCCAGGACTTCTTTCAAAGGATCACAATTTTCATTCTATAAATTCTGATGAAGAAGATGAAGAAGACGAAGATGATTATGACGCTGAGTTTGATTATGAAAATCGCCAGCCTTCTTTTATTGATGAGAAGTGGGTTGATGGTATTGAAGCTGCCGAAACTGTCAATGTAAATAGCGAAATCATTGATGAGCCTACTGAAGGTGATGATGACTATGATGATTGTGACAATGGAGATGATAGCGATGATGGGTCTCAGTGGCACGTTAATGAAAAGGAGGATGATTATGATGATTGTGATAATGGAGATGATAGTGATGATGGATCTCAGTGGCATGTCCAGCAAGAAGAACTTGATCCCGCTTCAGGATTTCAACGCCCAGTCCGCACTCGTTTCTCTAGAACCACATCTCAGGGGCTAACTCCATTTCCTCAGTGGCTGACCGACATTACCAATTTGACGCAATGGCCAGGATATGAGTCCAAATATATCCCTATTGCTGGAATTGACCTTGGCAATGTTCCTAATGTTCCCATACGTGAGCTGGGTGACTGCTCAAAGGTTACTCTTGATCATTGCTCGTTTGATTGCCATAGATGTCTTGCTCTTGATGAAATTATGTCTTGTCCAGTTCTTTCGCAGACTTTTGACGATGGCCCATCACCTGCAACCCCTAAGTTGCTTGAGCAGCTTCCTGGAAAAACTACATTTTTCACACAGGGAATTAATGTTGTTAGGTTTCCTGATACTTTTCGATTGCAACATGCCAAGGGCCACTTGCTTGCCTCTCACACTTGGAGCCATGCTAATCTTGCTGGTGTCTCTAATGAGGATATTGCTGCGCAAATCCAATGGTCTATTTGGGCTATGAATGCTACTGCTGGTATTGTTCCCCGTTACTTTCGCCCTCCTTATGGTGCTTCTGACAATCGTGTTCGACACATTGCTCGCCAGTTTGGGTTAATTTCTGTTTTCTGGGACCACGACACTTTTGACTGGCAGGTTAACGATAAGAAGAAGATTCCTCTCCAGATTCTTGATGAGGTTAGCAGTTGGAGAGCCCAAAATCCCAATGGATTGATTTTGGAGCACGACTCGACTATTGATACTGTCAATGTTGGAGTTGATGTTTCTAAAATGCTTGGTGAGAAGCAGTATACTGTTGCTGAGTGCGTCAATGGTCAATGGTATCAAGATATTTAGTGTGCCAAATTTTTTAAAGAGCAAAAAAGATGTGTGCAAGAAACAACTTGTGAGTTATGGTTGATGTTTGACATTTGTTGATTTGTTATTGTATGACTTGTGTAGTTTTTTAATAATGAAAAGAATAGAAACATTGCTCACAGAATTTTGGGACTGGTATGAAGGTAGAGTATATACATGTATATGTATGAGTTAAACAGGTACTATAACACTGAGACGTTGGGTGAGGAGCTGGGAACGGCTGAGATATCTGGGAAGCTGCAACAAGTCTGAAAGCAGGTACACTGCAACTACCGAAATTTGGTGGTCAAGTGAGCTAGTCCTCAACTACAGCAAGACCTTGAAGTGACACTCAAAAACTTGAGACCGTTCTATCATTAAAATTTATTTTCGAGCTTGATATCATTTTTGTCAACAGACAGGCTTTTTTATTTATTTATTTTGCTTTTTTCAACGAGCAACAATTAATTATTATTATAATTATTATATTTTAACCCGCAACATTTTGCCAGTTTCAGCACATGTACTTTTGACCCACCATTTGGCTTTCCTTTTAGTTACTTATTATTTTGATTGTATTTTATTTTTTATTATTTATTATTTATTTTTTGTATAGCCTGCATCAACAATGTTGTTAACAATATTGTTGACAAGAGTCGTACGGCGAGATATTGAATAATCTTATCACTTTGGATTTGGGGGTTTTCAAGTTTGTCGTTCCCATTTTAACCCGGTATCATATATCATATATCATATACCCCATAGCCCATATATAACATGGGTATATATCTGTATTTGCCAAAAAAGGTTTTGCCGACTGATTTTAAAGTATCGATCCCTGTTTATGCTTTTGTTTTAACAAAATGATATACTTGCAGCATCTGCTTAGTGCCGGTCTTTTTTCTGTTAATATTATGGGCAATGGACAAGTCGACAAATATGGAGTCGACAAGGTTTGTTACTTGCCATAAAAAAATAACTCATGTAGTTGTAAAGTTTTCTTGGTTGAAAAAAAAAAACAATGAAAAAAATGAACCCTACATGTTTCGGAATTGCTTTGTAACCACATTGACCAAAGAATCGTGGATAAATGTGATTCATATAAGAATACAGACTGTCAACAGGTGTGAAGAATTGAAATAAAAACAAAAGATGGGATGAACCAAGGGCCAGTTCCACATTGGCAAACTTTTTGGATCTGGATTTAAAATGCTTGGGTTTCAAGACTGATTGACGCCAACTGATTCCGATTTTGCACACGCACTTCATACATGCGTGACTAGGGCGGCCGATCTCTTAGGGGTATTGTGCATATTTTGTTTGATTTTGTTTGATTTTGGTCATGATTTCATATCTTTTCTCTTAAAAGATGACATATTTCTAGATTAATTTATAGTCTTCAAGTTGGTACAGAACTAACTACTAACCAGCTAGTGATTGAGAACCATAGTGTTTAATGGGAAGAATTATCTTGTTAGCCCTGAATCTAACCAAGCATATATCGTAGATATCTTTTGAAATTCACTTGGAGTAGCGTATAGACCGATTGATAAAAATGATAAAGTCAACAAGAAGGATTGCAAATATAATGACTCAGTCTTTTATGGGATATCATTTTAAAGCAAATTATCAAAGGTATCGTGAATAAGACTATTGAATATGTAAAGTATGGCATTTGCTAGTTTATAAATCCATACCTTTTTAAACAATTGATAGCCTAGTATAGAGATGGAACTAATCCAATTGTATCACCGATAAATGAATTATTTTTGCTGTGAATTTTGTCTAAACATTACTGATCAGCTGTTTAACAGATTACGGTATCAAAGCCCAGACCCGTTTGAAGCAATAGTTACAACTTGAAAGTTTAAAATTATCATAAAAGGTATTAAGACTAATCTAACCAGGTGGGTACGTCTGGATCTTTTGTCATTTATAACATGCACTAGATGTGAAACTGAATGAATTCTTCCAATACATTCGTTATATCAATTCAACTTTTAAGTGTGTTAGGTTATATGAGTCAAGTGACTAAGGACTCATTGGACTCATTGGACTCATCAAACTTAGAAATCAGAAAACCGTTCCAAGTTGATAACTTTAAACCCTGTATAGTAGACATCCTTTAACAATCATTGTGTATCATTTCGGCCTTCAAAGTCATGTACCCTTCTTAATTTTCTTTGACCGCAGTTCCTTATTCACTAGCAAGAAACTAAACTGAATCATACACCAAAATCGTCATTTGGTCATTTGATCCAGTGAGGAAACACAATCGTATTATTATGTCCATCATCCATAAATTTATTCCGGTATGCTCAAGTAATTTCTTCAATTTAACTGGACTAAAATCAGGCATAACACACAATAACACGTGCTGTTACTGTAACATTCCTATTGTATGCAAAGAAAGACTTGCAATTGTCCAGAAAGAGTGGCTGGGTATGTGTCTCATTAATGTATATTGATTTGGTATATCGTGGATATTACTGGGGGTATACGGTAACAATGTAAAGAACTTTATGCAAACACAGCCAAACTAACGAGACTCATAAAGTCTTTTAAAAGGTTCTTAAAGTCCTGTCATACTTTTTGTTGATGGTTCTTTGAGCAGACAGTTTTGCCGAATTTGCAACCTTGTAACTCTGTGGGCTTGAAATTGTGTTTATGAGTTGAAGCTAAAAAATTAAAAGAGAGAGATATTGGGTTTTAAACTTCAATAGTTTGAAATCTAAAAGTATAGAAGAATAGTTGATAAGAATTGCTTTTGTTTTTTCAATAAACTTGGACTTTTAACAGTCTTTATTGGTTTATAAATTTTTTTATTGTCGTTAAAAGCAAACATGTTCATTCTGTACGGCTACAGGCTATCGGAAGCCTGTAACAACTTGACCAACTAAGAACGAGTTGCTGGTTTTTACCGATCTAAGAATGCCTCTGGAACTGCGTCTCAATTGCAGATCCTTTGACTCAATTTGATTAGTTCGATGAGTGCACCATAAACGCACTTTCCTTTACAAGCCGACTTTACAATCTCTTTGCATATAATTCAAAACTTTTGGGTATGCGGCTTTCCGATATGTGAAAATGAAAGCTCCAAAAAAAAACAAGAGCCAAACTATGGGAATAATAGTGGGAATCAAGGTGGAACAATTTAAAAAAGGGAATTTCAATAACAGATTTGATTGTTGCAGGTGGAATTTATGTGTGTGTGGGCTGCGTACGTGTGTACGTGTATGCCAAAGAACCCTCCAACTAGCCATAGTTAGTGGTTAGGAACTTTGTGAGTCTTATTCCTAGTCTGTTAGGCATGTGACCTCCCAGGTTCTAAGTGGGCAAAGACAGTAAAACGTATTTTATAACAACCACAGGGCTTGAACTCGTCAAGAGTTTTCCAAAAGCTTGGGGCCAGTTCATCAGAGTAGGCCAGGGTGAGCATTTGGAGTTTGTCGTTAGGACTGTAGTAATGCTATTGGATTCTCAGCCATGGCAATTTGAAGCATTTTAAGCATTTTAGGATTAGGCTTTAATAGTTGTCGTAAAAGTATCTGCTAGAGTATATTAAAAACAGTAGTCTTTCTGTACTTCAATTTTGGAATAGGTGCACAGATTAAAGGTGCCAGAAAAACGCTTGACACCTGCTTTTTGGTTGTAGTGTTATCTTTAAAATTTTTGATAGCATTCATGCGGGTTAGTGGTTGATAGCTCTTTGAATTACTGACAAGAGGATCAAGAGTCATGGGACGCCTTTTTCTTCTTCTTCTAATTTGAATTATACACTTTCTTTGTTAGTTGTGTGCTTCTTTGGTGTATACTGATTGGCATTGCTGACTTTTTAATCCGCGCCACCGGGACGGTTGTATAAAGAGTGTGTAGATTTGTAGCTTTGCAATAGCGCTGCATGCCATGGAATAGTGTATGACTGAATATTGGAGGATTGGAGTTGCTTGCAGCTTTATTGGTAGCCTGAGACGGGTCTGCTGTTGATGTTGTAGATGATTTGTAGAGTTTCTCAAACACTGGCAGACGTGTTTTAGATGTAAAAAGATTCTAATTGAATATAAGAAGCAGTGATAGAAAAGCCAGAAGAGGGGTTAAATGGTTCAAGGTGAAAAATATTTGCAAGTAATGGCAAGTAAAAGAAGAAAAAAGAGTAATAAAGAAGAAGCAAATGAGAATGTAGTATTTGTTGGTTGTTGTGAAAACACAGGTTTATTTCATTCGCAACAAGACTTGAAGTGTATTTTGACATGTATTTGCTTCATTTGAACGATTTCAGAGCATCTTTTGTAAACTAAAGGAAGATGAAAAGAAGTAAATAAAAAAAATTAAAAGAAATAAATATATATAAAAATAAAAGTTAATCCAACTTGATTGTGCAGCTGGTTTTTGTGAATGAGATTAACGGAGTGGAGCGGAAAGCTGGTTGGCTGCTAACACCACCAACAACACGGCTTGGCGCCTAGAATGAGAAAAGTCTAGGTTGAGAAAATAAAATAAAAAACGCTGAGTAGATATGAAGAAGAAATCAGAAGGATTATATTTAAAGTCGCCAGCTAGACGATTCAGAATCATGGGATGTGAGTTATTGACAACCAGGGGAAATGGCCTTTAGGCACAGTGACATTGCATAGCTAGTCACTGCGTTGTCGGGTGATCGTCACGTGACACGGAGTTTACTAACCAAAATACCGAGCCAAAGGCCAAGTTTAGCGAGACACCGACAGGCGTGGCCAGCCTTAATTTATATTTTAAATCCGCTTATAATAAATTTCGTTTATTCTTGTTAGCAGAGGTGTATCGTATTTGCTACCAGGTTTGCTGGCATAGATTGAGGAATCCTTCTGTGATATTTTTGGATTGGTACATTTGTGGGAAAAGGTGTTTTCCGACACTGGCAGAACAACGACGGGATAATTGGAGATTACATTTCTTTTGTTTACTGATCTTTGTTAATGTTTAATAATGTTTATCAAGGACTATACGTCTATCAGAACTTGCCAAAAAAGCGAGACTGGACAATGTTTCGGGTGGAAGATGAAATGTGCAGACTAGAATAGCTGGAACTGGTCATTCAAATTATAGTATAAATGGATAACCATGTATTGGTCACAGGGACACGGGAGTATATACTAGTCGAGCAAAGCTGAGAAGGATTTTCGGTCCAGGAATGATTTGGTGCGGAATAGAATGTGATAAGGGGATGTAGGTGCGTGGTTGTAATTAGGAATGGAACTAGGGTTGGAATGTTGTTTTTCTCTTAAACTATAAACAGAGGTATTTGAGATATTTACGATATTTAAGATATTTAAGACAGGTTTTAATGGAATTAAGAAACGGCCATATATTATTACATTGATTACGTCTTGTGATTTGAGCTGAGATAGTACTTGGTCTGAAAGTAGCTTGTCCTATTATTTCAGCCATTATATTATCATGACCATTATTAGAATATTATTGGATTATTATATCACTATATATTATATCCGTCTTCTGATTATTATTCCAATTACAATCCAGATTACCATCTTTTCCTTATAAGTTCCACACAAGGCAACAGGTTTGAACAAATAAAAAATAAATAAAAACTAGTCATGTCCTGCTGGAAACAAACAAAAAAAACCCCCGAAAAAAACCACCTTCAAAGGCATTAACGGCACTTGTTGTCCTATGTCGACATTCTACGAAAGCTCCGCATCCCAGACGTTTACTGGTTGACGGCGGGACGAATCCAATAGAACGCGGGGATTTAAGGTGGGGTGCATACACATATATATATACATTCATGGTTGCAACTCGCCTCCATTGTCATAATCCGTTGTGGTTTGAAACCGTTGGAAAATCATAGCCGCTAGAGTCATTAATGCCACCGTCGTCCAAACCAAATTTGAATCACCGACAGGGGAGTATACTCAACGACACACGCACACAGCCTGGCCGCGTCACTTCCCAGAGACAGGTAACAGGGTAAAGTTGCGAGCCTTTTGGCAGTCCCTGGAGGACACTGCAGCTCATCAAACCCAACCTCTTCCTTGGCTTCTCGAAACGCTGTGTTTTACTTGTCTTCATTGTCTACGTTGCCACCAGGAAATGCCGAGGCCGAGGGAAACCCCCTAAGAGTGGCAGAGCGCCGGGTCATAATAACGCTGTACTCGGGAAGGTCGGTTCCTGGCGGTGACTGTGTATGTGACTCAAGTTTCGACAGCGCTGGACCCCTGTGGATAGGTGGATGGCTGCAATAAGTATAAAACCTGGAAAGTATCGCTTTTAAATGAATACATTTAACTACTAACTTGTACATGTTTATTTATTCAGTGTCTATTTGGGTGCTTCTTGAATAGCTCACAAATCCGCTCCTCTGCATAGCCTTTGTATAAAGCAGTTGGGACCGGTGGTTATTAAAAAGAGTGTTCAAGTGCACATTGGAATAGTTATTGTCGTCGGCATACTGGTACACACGCTGTAGCAGCTTTCGGGCAATTCCCTGGTTCCGGTAAGATTCGTTGACATACAAGTCGTTGATGAACACATATGGAGTAATCGACAAGGTATGTATATGTATTGTAAAGTTGGCCATTCCAACAACCTCGTGGGTCTCGTCATCCTCGGCCACAAACCCGGACATGGGCTCTTTGGGGTCAACAAGACGGGAAAAGGTGGTTTTGGATACCTTCTCGGGGAGCGTGAAGGCATGATCTCCGGTGCTGGAGTGCTTGTCAAGGTATTTTTCCCAAATAATAAACCATTGAGGGTAGTCTGATTCAACAAGAGAACGAATAATTATAGCCATGTTGATAAAGGTGCTATAGATTGTGATAAAAGGGGTAATTGGTGAATAGGTACAAATGGGAAAACATGCTTCTTTATATACATCCCGACAACAACATCCAGCCGATTAGCCACTCTGAGCTTGGTGTTCATAAAACGGCACCACCAAACTGTTAAGATTCCTGTCAGAAACCGGCAAGAAATATAGAATGTCACTGTCTGAGACAATACATGGCGAAACTTATCAATCAAGTGGCTAATCGATAGATAATGCAAGTAATGGTGGCTGAACGCGAACAGGGGCCGTCTGGCAGTATGGATCTGGAAGGTTTCAGGTCGACAGCAGCATTTGGTCAAAAGAATAAATAAAATGGCAGATATTGTATATATGATGTAATATCAGTATATTGAATTATCAGTATTTATCAGTATTTATACCATTCTAGTATTTTGTTTTATCAGTTGGCTAGTTTAACATCTTGATAGGGTCTTTGGTATTCAACGAGGCCATCTCTGGTCCCAACCTTTGAAAAAAGCAATTGAGCTCTGTAGTTATTATCCTGGGTCATCCAGGACACATAGACAGCCTTCACTTCATCAGCAATTTCGTAAACCCGTTTGAGCAGCTTGCGGCCAATGCCGGCTAAGCGTCGCGCCTCGTCGACAAACAAGTCGCTTATCATCATATGGTCGCCGGTCCAAGTGTGTCGAAGGAAATAGTAGTTGGCAAACCCAACCAGCTTGTGAGTCTCGTCATCCTCAGCAACTAGACTATATAATCGCACGGTGGGATCAAAGAATCTTGAAAAGGTGGTTTCGGTCACTTCCTCAGTAACAGGGGCCCTGTTAGGGACAGTGCTGGCATAGAACTCGAGATACTTGTTCCAAAGCTCAAGCCATTGAGCCTTGTCCGATTCCTTGATTTCGCGAATAGTGACGGTCATTGGTAATGTATAAGAAAAGTGTGAATATAGAGTATAAAGTATAAAGTATAAATTGAGATTGAAATTGAAAGCTAGCAGTGCTTTTGGTTGCAAGAGTACCAGGAGCTGTTCTTCCTTTTATACCTGGAAGAAGCGCCTGAATTTGCTAGTACTGGCAAAACACAAACGGCACCGGTAGATAGCCCATGGATGTCACATTTCCTGAAAGCCATGATTCGAGCATTTTAAATTATCAAAACAATTGACAATGTGTTTTTTCTTCCATAGGCATCTATCTGTTCTGTCTGTTCTGTCTGTTCTGTCTGTTCCTAATCTTGACACTGTAAGTTTTCATAATAGGATAAGGGCTAACAATATATTGTCACATGATGTTGTCACGCGACTTCCACCTGACCTTTCAACTGCAATTACACCTTCTGCAACACTCGCCTGCCCATATCCCTTTTAGGGCATCTTACACGCATAGCCAGCCTTTATATTTCATTCCTTTATATTTGAATTTGTTTTATCTATATTAGAGCTTTTTTTTTTTTTTTTCTTCTTCTTTCATTTTGTTGGTGCGTAGGTGCGTATCTAATCACTGCTTCTCCTCTTTTACTCCACAGTGCTGGCTTTTAGAGTCATCTCCCAAAAAATGCACATTCCAATCCCGAGCGCACTCGTTTGATTCACTTGATTCGCTTGACTCACCCTGTAATTTCGAGTCAACCGCGCAATCTCCAGCCCTCAATGCGCCGTTATTGAACCAAGCCAGCTTTGCCTCTCCTGGCACTTTCGCTTTGGACCACCTCCACGCTCGCATTGATCGGCTGCTCTTCACTAACCCCACCAGCCTTGCAAAATGCATTCCGACGGTCCAGCAAAGGTGTGCCAGTGCCGGACTGTATATTCTCCGACCGACAACGGTAATCCATGCTCAAGGACCGCAGTCTTCCCTAAAAACCGCGTTGTTGGATACAGCCAATGGAAAGCGGGGATTTAAGGTGGGGTGGGTACACGTTCGATACGTCAATTGTCAGCTAGACTGGCTGGGCAAATTCTTTCGATTTGAAGGAAGGCCTTTTTATAGTATAATAGAGTATAGCAGGATACAATAGAGTGTAATAGAGTGTGATAGAGTATAATAGAGTACACATAGAATACAACTTAATACAACGTAATACAACATAATATCCACATAATATCCACATATACATAGCACAAATGAAAAGCAAAATAAATACCAAAATCGTCCCATCCAAAATAAGAAGCGACGACGAGATGGTTACAGAAGACTGTCCATGGTGCGTTTGTAGTACGTTGGCGATTATAGCCTGCCCACAGCACCACAGCATGTTTACAGTTACAGCTGCGCTGCCCAGGCCTCATACCATGTAACCGATGGGGATGCAGCAGCCTGTGTATGTAAGGCCATTCTGGACCGCTCAGGCAAGGTCTAGACTGCTCGTATTCCTCCAGCTGGCTAGCAAAGGGGCAGGCTATAGCCCGCCGCTATGGCTTTGCACCGCTCAGGGGAACCAGGCAGACTTTAGTTGCTACAAAATCTTAAGAAAAGGTTATTGTTGTAAGTTCACTGAGATACATGCCATTTCTGTATTCCTACACGTAAAGCTCTGGTCGTTAAGTTTGGACTTGCTGATAATGCCTTGTTATTACACTTTTAAAGCGAAGATTATATTTAGCATGTGTATTATGTTTATTATGTTTATATATGTCTAACACGTCTGCTGCTGAATATCATTACCATGTTTGTTTATTATGTTTAATCCGTCGAATATCCTTACTCTGCTCAGCGTATCATATCTCTGTTTCATTCTAGAGTCTGATAAATAGACAAAAACAAAGAACAAACCCTTGGAGCTTACTTCCAAGTGCTATACACTTGTCACTACCAAAATACGTCAAACCCATTGTTCTTCAGTCTTAATCATCTGAGACTGGGTGTTGCACTTGCCTTGATGGAGAAAGGCAAGCCTTTGAGTCTGCGAATAAACGGGTGTTTGATTTGCCTTTAATGGCTATGAAATGCTTGGTGATACAAGTTGATAGATAATTAATAAACTATTAGAAAAATTATGCAATTCTTTAGAATTAAAAAAAATTATGCAATTCTTTCTATTCCCCTTCCTGGTAATTTTTTTTTTCGGGGTTCTTTAGTCCTCCACACATGTTATTCCAAATGCTGCCTTTTTATTTCTTACAGTCCTCGGTGACACGGAGTTTTTGCTATCGCTCTCTTTCAACCAACCAAGTGCTTAGGAATTTTTTTTCTTTTGCAAATCATACGAATGCCGACTGGGCGCAGAAAAAATAAAAGAAAACGGAAGCAAAAGAAAAGGCATTGAAATGGGTTAAAGCAGTGACTTGTACCAAGACTCTTACCACTAGTGGTAAACCTGTTTTCAATTTATGGCTAAGCACCGTCCTTTTGAATCATAGTACATTATAGCATATATTGTAATACTCTACCGTCCACTCTGTGAACTGAACGAGAAATAATGACATGTTTCAATTGTAGCCAAAGCCAAAAGCTCCAACCACTCGGCAAATGCGTTTCACACCCGGACACTCAGATCGATTTGACTATGACCAAGAAGCCTTAGGCACATTAAGCAGCACTAGAGCCTTTTCTTCGTCACATTTGGAGACTCTCATGGTGGAATGGGCATGGTCCAATACTGGATTTTGGGTTTTGGGTTTTGGATTCTGGATTCTGGATCCTGGATCCTGGGGCTTTGGACAGGTGTCGACTGGAGGGGCCTTGGGTTAAAACTTTGAGACTTGCAAAGACTGCCGGAATGGGATAAACGGTCGTGTATCTGGCAGTAACAGCATCGCATGGCTTTATCCCGTCCTGAAGCGCGTTTTTGATAGAATCTCGCGGATTTACTATTTCTTGCCTGCAAAGCCAATAGTAATTCAAATACTTGTCAAATCGCAAATTAAGTCTTGCTTAATACCGTCCACGCGGCTGGTCCTTGTCTTTGCCGGCTGTTGAAATCTAGGGTTTGCGGTCACGTGACGCGGAACTAACGGAGTTGTTACTGTTGCGTTTGTGCTGTGATCTCTATTTTATTTTATTTTCAATATTCTGAATTTGCTGTCGAAAGATTTTCTTCTGTTCCGGCAGTCTTTTTGCGCAAATGCTCCATTCTTAACGCCAAAATCGGCATTATTCTCGGCTATTTATAATCTCTGGCACCTTCCGAATCCATGCTCCCATTGCTGCTTTACCTGAATGGCAAAGACAACGCCGTGCGGTATTTGGTTCGAGGAGGTCTAATGGACCAGTGGGCCGGCGGACCTGCTTCGTAGATACATAGCCAGCGATACAAACACGCTGGCAACACTGCTTTAGCCTTTAGGGACTGTTGCAACTTGCTATCGCCATCGTCCTTAGCATCGTTGGCATTGTTAAAACTGTCGGCACTGCCAGTATAAATCGCTGCACACATTTTCCATCAGCCAGGCTGCAACACCTTATCTGGGGAAAGCGGGTGGTGCCGGCTGTAGAGACTTGGACTTAACTCGGGTTAAGAATAAGAATGCGGACCAGTTTGTGGTTGACTTAAAGCCAGCGGGTGGATTAAATACAAATTGGTTAGTTGAGACTAGCTGCTGCCAGGATAAAGATGCATTTCGCTGAAAAACAACCAAAATCAAAATCACCACTCCTGATCATAAATATACACACACATACATATATCAAGCCAGTCTCTGCCTTTTTTCTCATTCTCTTTTCATTTCTTCATTTCGTCCTCTCCTCTGCTTAAGTCTCTCTCATTTTCTTCGTACACGGCGTTAAACAGAGCGGCTGGACCTTTGGGGATAATTCGCAAATGAGACAAGAGCGTCGTTACACTAATCACCGCTCCGTCCTGTAATGTAACCAGCCCAGACTTTAAGCAAAAAATAAAATAAAAATGGCATCATGTTAAGTGGGAAATCATAAGCTGCTTCTATGCCACAACTGTTGTAATTTCTCGGCTGACATGGGCTTGGTCTTACTACCACACCCACCCACACTCTCCACACCACCACTTGTTATAAATATTTGCCATCATCCACCACTGGCCCCGTCCCCTTTACCTTTTCTTTCTTCCCTTCCCTCTTTCTTTCTTTCTTTCTTTCTCTCTCCACCCCCCTTTGCTTTCCCCCCCAACAACACTTACCCTTTCTTCCCCTTCCCCTCGTCTTCTTCCATGTTAACAATGGGCCGTAAAAAGAAAATCGAACTGCTCGAGAAGCCCGAGCCCTCCAAATCGTTGCCCAATTACGAGTTTGAAAAGAGAAAGTGGAACGCCTACAATGACCTCAGAGAAGGCTCCTCTTACCGCAAGGCCGCTGCTCAGCACAAGATCTCTTATCGATGTCTGTTCGACTATGCCCGCGGAAAAAAGAACCGTGTGGAATCCCACGAACGCTACATGGCTCTGCCGGTAGAGCTGGAAAATGAACTTGCCAGTCGCATTGCCATCATTGTAAAAGAGACCGGCATCTTCCCACAACAAAAGGTCATTTCTCAACTGGCTAACGATCTCATCCGTTTAAATGCTGAAGCTGATAATTCCGGTGACGCAGCTCCTACTGAAGATCCCGCAAAACCTGCCGTGTCTGACACTTGGGTCTCTAAATTCTTGCGACGACATCCCGAGCTCAATTACGAACGAAGAGGCAAGCGACGGAAGACCGATAGTAATAACAATCATAATAATCCGGGCCCCGTCCCTGAAGATGATGCCTCTTCATCCACAGCTCCAGGCCTTACCCCTGTGATAATCAACAACCAATACTCTCAGCCATACTCACAACCTCTCCACTCTCCTCATCTTCAACAACAGCAATCTCAATCTCAATCACAACCGCAACGGTCACTACCTCCTCATCTTGCCCCTCCTTCTCAGCTGGCTCAACGGCTTCCAAATCCTATTGCCCAAGACCACCATGGCCGCCATTTAAGCCATGTCCACCAACATTTTCCATATCCACAGCCATCTACTCTTCATCATCATTCTGGACCCCCGCCAATTCCTTCAGAGTCTCATCCCTTTCTGCCATATCCTAGTACACCTGCGTCTCCACATCGTTATTCACTTTCTCAACTGCCTCAGCAGCAGACAGATGCGCTGAGTTCCAACGGAGCTAATAGTCCCAATTACCCGCAACAACAATCCCAATCTCAATCACAACAGCAACAGCAACAGCAACAACAACAAGCTAATAATGAATATAGCCGTGCTCATTCACAACAGCGTCATAGTATTCCTCAACCTCCTGCCAATACTTTTCCAGTTCCCCCCAATGTCGTTTCTCCTTCCTCTACAAGTACTCTTCCCAATATCAGCTTGACTCCTTTTATGGAGCAGTTCACGCGCCCGCAACTATCCGAGCAAGAACTGACCCAAAAGACTTTAAACGACTGGTACCATGCCCTGACTGCTACTATGGATACCTTTAGCATCCATCCTCGCAACGTTTATAACGTTTGCTCGTTGAATTTGAGTGTTGACGACACGCGAGGCTGTCTATTACTACGAAACATTGCTGCACGCGTTACTCCTTCCATGACCTTATCCACATCAAACACTATACCTTTTTCCACGGCAAATGCCTACGGACTGACCATTTTTGAGTGCATATGTGCAGACGGAACCAATTTGACCCCTGTTGTCGTGACTCCTCCAGAATCGTTGATCGAGGCACGGCCTGGCGCTTTGGAGGTTTTGAAGAATAACAGCGCGAGCTGTCCTCTCCCCAATGTCAAAAACTTGAAGCGACGCTCTGGCATCCCTCGTGTGGCACGTTCGTACTATTTTCTGTGGCTGAAGCAGCATTTTGACGTTGCCACCCGATCGCACGCAGATAATGGGACGGCCTGGCGAGTCCTTATAACCGAAGAGACGCCGAGCATTGATCTATTTTTCTTCCTGTGGGCACTTCGTCATAAAATATTGGTGGTTGTTGTGCCTGCCCGAATTGCTCACGCTACGCAGCCTTTTGATCGTGGATTTCTTGTGGACAAGTTGCGCAACAAGGTTGTGGACTTGATAAGTGCAAACTTAAAAAACGAACAAGGGTTGCAAGTATCAAAATCAACTGCTTTACATCCTACTGGTTCTGGAGACAGCAATCGCCGAAACTCGTCGTCGGCCGTGTACGCTTTGGGGCACTCAAATGTTGTAAAGAAGGCATTGGTCAACGCGTCGTCCAACAGTGGGTTTTCGTTTACCAAGGCCGTTCCGGTTGCTACGTTGGTTGACAGTTACATAAAAGCTCACAACCATGTGTTTGAGACAGAATCTATACCTCAAGAAGCTGTTCATGACGCTTGGAAGAATTCTGGAATTGTTCCACGAAACCCTGTTTTGGTGGTAAATTCAATTCGTCAAATTCCAGTGATTGAGTCTGAAGAGGTTATTATACAAGTTGAAGGTGTGCGTGAGCACAATGACGGTTTAGTGGCAGCGACAAAGGCCACGGCCGCCGCCAGCTCATTAGCATCACTTTCTCCGCCGCAGATCAATACATTGTTTCCTTCAGTGTCTATGCTGGAACGGGGTATTGACATTTTCCATCATGACAGGCTGGAGAATTCTGAAAAGGCGTTGCTTCTGTTTCAATTGTTGCAATCAAGTTTTGACCGAGCCGTTGGTCGAGACTTGTCGTTGGCTCCACCCTCATCTTTGACGGTTACAGGAAAGCGTAAGCGAACGGATGACAAGGAGCATGAAGGAGAATCATCTAGTGAAGAAGAGGAAGTGACACTTGATGTGGCTCAATTTGATGATTATGATTATGATTATGACTATGAGGAGGCGGAGCAGATTCTTGGGTATGAGGAAGATGTTGTGATTAGAACGGGATATTCAAATCCACAGTCACCTATTAGTAGTGATGGTAGTAGCAGCAGCAGCAGCAGCAGTATTAGTGGAGAACGGATAGTATTGAAGAGTGAAACGACAAATGTTGGGCCCGATTTATCCCACAAATTGCGACAGTATTTGCATCCATCTCGAGCCAGTCGGGTTTCCAAGAGTGTACCGTTGACAATTGAGCAAGTGGAGGCATTACTTAAGACGAATGGGTTTAATGTTTGAAGAGCGTTATTTGTAATGTATATGTGGTAGATTATTATATGACAAGGTTTTTTTTAATATTTTTAATTATTTGTATAGGTTGAAAAAGACTTTGTGTTTATCAGATTATATAATTTTTTTTATTGTTTATTATCTTTAGATGTTTGAATGTTTGATTACTATTGATTAATTTAATATGCTTTCAATGGACTTGTATTTGTATTAAGAATAATAATAAACAATCCAGCATAAAAGATGAGCTGATTTGAGTCAAGTTGAGAAATGTAAACGGACTGGGGATCAAATAGGAATGAGGAAGAATATACAAAAAGGAACGGAGAAAAAAACGAGGGGTATGCAGTTGAAAAAAAAAGAAGAGAAGAAGAAGAAGAAGAAGAAAAATATAGAAAAAAAAAAAAAAAAAAAAAAAAAAAAAAGAGGAAATGGAGATAGAGGGAATGGAGGTTTAGTTGGGAAATTAGCGATAGGAAAGGAACAAACAAAACTAGGGGGATATATAGAGTAGTATACATGTATGTATGTATACGAGTTGTGTTGCACGCCATTACATAATCCCAGCGAAGGTGCAATAAAAGCCAAAATAGGCAGTTGTCAAAAAGCAAATTCCGCCAAAAGATGAATGACAATAACAATAACAGTTATCAAGTATCAAGTATCAAGTATCAAGTATCAAGTATCAAGTACATTTAGTTATTGATATTATGTATATTACTTATTATTTATTATGATGTTATTTATATATTTGTTTATTTACTTTTGCTGTAGAAATGCAAATTCCAAACCTGAATGAGACGATGTGCGGATTTTAATTTGAATTTTAATTTGAATTTGAATTTGAACAAGCGAAAAAGACTAAAAAAAGAAATATAAAAAAAACCAATGGAAAGAGACAAAAAAAATAGACCAAAAAAAAGACCAAAAGACTAAAAGCCCAAAAAGTTTGCACAAAGTTTTTATGAGCTGATTTTTGTTACATTACCGGCGGGTTACAATTACACGGCGGTTACCTTGTAAGCGGACCAAAGAGGAAATACGAATAAAGAACAGGACGAGCCTTTGCACAGAGAAGTGGATTTGTGTGTATCTGCGTGTGGCTGCATGGGTTCGTATGTATTTGGATATGCTTACATGATGATGTCATCTTTTCTTTTTTCATCTTTTTTGCCATATGGATCGTACGGCGTAGCCTTTGGGAAGTCGCAGTATCAGCTCTACGCCTGCCGGTGCTCACGTTTACCCTGGCCGAGTGCTGATATTGCTTGTCAACGACGGGGATCTGGGGTCTGGGGTCTGGGGTCTGAGGTTCCAGCTGTTAGACGTGATCCTCATATATGATGTATGTGATGTATGTGATGTATATGATACGTATATTCCTTGCGTGTTTATGTTTATCATATCTGCACTCAGCGTATACAAATAACAGTGAAAGGCCCGTCAACGTGAAATACAAGGACGTGTGAATCGCGATCTAGATCTTGTGCAATCTTGAAAAGGGGTGTCAAAACGAGGCAAGCAGCACAGCACGAGGCTATTGGACGAGAGGGCCATAAGCTAATGTAAGAGCAATGTATGTGCTGTGTATGTGCTGGGTGTATGTATGCCAGGTTGTGGTGTGTTGCATTTGAGGTCTTTTTGCTTCTTTCTTTTCTTCTTCGTCTTCTTCTGCAACAGCTGCCACACAAAAGCGTCCATTTATGTATTACATAATACATATATACATGGAAATGTATCGGTATCAGTAGGGTTGTTTTATGGCAACTTGTGGATACCGGCCGTGTCAGCTGACCGCGGGTGAAGAATTTTCATTTTCATTTGCATTGTCATTGTCATTTTTTCACGCTTTCATTGGGCCTCGCTGGGGCAGCTGGTAATTTCTCGGAAAGCGCTCCGGCACCTCCGACGCGAGCGTGGAACAGAAAAAGCAAAGGCTGTGTTAGTCGAAGGTATTATTGCAAGCCTGCAATTATTATTTAATTCCAACTGTTCTTCCTGTCGGCGTGTTCGTAACCAACACAGGCCCTATTAAATTAGACACACGCTGCTGGAACCATTGATCCGCTGCGCATTCTTGATAGTGTTATAAAAAAGAACGGTACAGTTTGAACAACAACAGCGATTCTGTTTATTATATATTTCTGTTTATTTCCCTCATTTTCTCCGCATTTTTAATTTTTAATTTTTAATTTCTAATTTCTAATTTCTAATTATTTTCATTCATTTCCTTTGCCTTTACTCAGTCTCTTTATTTTCACCTTACAACCTCTCCACATACATGACCTGTGAATTGCCAGTAAGTTATTCCTCTGGTCGTATAGCCTTCTAGCCTTCTAGCCTTCTAGTCTAGCACATCGTATATATACATCTTCGTGTTTCCGCGCTTTTGTACGCGCACGTGCTTCACAGCTGTGCCAAACAGCCTGATCAGGATCTCAGTATTGGCACGGGTTGCAGGGAAAACCCCCCGTAAGAAGAAAAACCGCGACCAGTGTCCATTGACCACTTGCCGTAGTGGCACGCTAGGTTCGATTGTGGGGAGAAGCGGAGAAGATGCACCTGTGGAATCGAACCCAGAACCAAAGCTAGTCATAGCAAAGGCACGCTTTGTCAACGAGACTATAACCCACTGGGAACCTGCGACTTAAGCCTCGGGTGCCAAACCTCCTCGCTTAGCGTGTAATTGGCCCATTTGACCCGTTTAATCGTGTGCTAATCAACTTGATTAAGTGAAGGTTGTTGTTTAAGTTTGTTTCTTCCTTTCTTTTTGTTAAGCCAGCTTAGTACTTGCAACATTGCCACCCTAATTAGTACCTTTTCTTTTTCTTTCTTTTTTCTTTTTTGTGGCCAACTTTATTTGCTGGCCATTGGATGTTGCATTTAGTGGCCGCTGATAGGTAGAAGGATAACAAGCCGTGCGAATAAGAATGAAGAATAAATAGGAGTAATTAGATAATAAATAGGAATAATAACAAGCATAATAATAGGCAATGGCACATACCAGCATTAACGGTAATAGCACTATTAATCACATTAATCATATTGATCATGTTAAACCATATTATATCGTTCATGCTGCGTTGGTCCGTCGCAACTATATACCGGGCTGAGTACCGTGTAGTGAGGCGCAAAGAGCTGGGCAATTGGAATGTAGTTTAAAAGCCAGTGATATGGATTGGCTTTTCAAAATGCAATCCATTCGCATGTATAATCCTTTGAATTTTTGTATGTGTATTTAATATTTAATATTTGGTACATGGAATATTTGCTATATCGATCTACCAGGAATTGCAATTGGTGCTGGCTGTTTAAGGAAATCTGTCCCAAGAGGGCAAATTGGACCGTCACGTGACCAGCGGACTGTCGGGACATGGGAATTATATTATACTAGAGCTTTTTTTTAAAATGTTTTTTTTAATTTCTTAATCTTTTTTCCATTTCTTTTAAGCAATCTAAGCGTCCTCTTGGTTTGAATTCAGTCTTAATTCAACTTGGTGCCAATAAAAAGCAGATTACGGAAACTGGGATCGGCAATGGCTGGTTTGAATTACTCGAAATAAAGCAGATGCAATCATGTCTCACCATCTCTAGGCACCAGTCACGCCGCTATATATATAAGCCTGGAAATCCACAGCTTTCATCTGTATCCTTTGATTCTTCTTTACCTTTCTTTGGTCTTTATCGTTACTGTCTAATGCTTTGTGGGTTCACGCCAAGTGACACCACACGAATATCATGCAACAATGGAGCCATCAATCGATTCAAAAGCGACAATTCCAAATCCCAAATACCAAGCAGCTGTCATTTGCTCACTGTACGGGAGCATCTTCTTCATTGTCTTGACACTTGCCTGTGTTTAGACTAGAACCATTCCTTTGGCAACGTCTCGCAAAGTCTCGCAAAGTCTCGTCAGTATTCTAGAAGCTTTCAAGCCAGCCAATAAAAACAACCCTTTAAATACAACTAGAATTAATAAAAATTTCCAATCTTATCCGCATCTAATAACCTTTTCTGGCCGCTGGTTTCTCTTAAATCCTTAGTCGTCGATCGCCCATTTCTTGATGCCTTCTTCCCTGGAAATGCGATCGACAATTGTAAAAACTCGTTTAAAGCTAATCCCTTTGGCTACACCCATACTCTCCTTTTCTTGTGCTTGTTTAAAAACCCAGGTAGCAGTCCCTTTAAGTAAGCCAAGTGTACTGCAAAACAACTATAAGTCGTATGAGAACTGGTTATAAAGTTTGGGTTTGTATGGATTCCTAATGCCATTTATTTAAGATTCGCAGCGAGTCATATTAATATGTAGACCGTATTGATCACATCCTTGTGTATCCGTGTTTACTCTTGTTCCAATCTATTTGTTACAACAGAGTAGTCGCTTTTCTTTCCAGTAATGGCAAATTTTGGCCTGTGGACTTATTACGTAACATTTTGTAAACCTGTAGACGTTATCAATTCCTATTTTCTTCTATTCGTCTACATGTCAACTATTAAACTCATTTCAATGTATTTTAATGTATTTTAATTCATGTCGAACAGGCCCCTCTTCTTGTCCTCGTATCTCCATCTACGTATAACTAGACACCATTAAAATGTTTAGCCAAACTAGGAATAAATCTCTCAATATGCACTGTTCTTTTTGCCAAGCTCATTTATTCATAATTCCCGAAATAACATGTATTGACTTGTCATCTTCGTATCTCCAGCCAGATGCATCCGCCTTGATCAGCTACTTTATTAATGCCGTTGTAGTGGCAAGTCCAAAAGCTACATCTCGACTGAATCAAGTGTAAGAACCAGCCGTCAACCTCTTTACAATATTGATCCCAGTATTGACTTATTCGATTTTGAATATACTCTTTTCTTTAAAGTCCCTTAGGTCTACATTCTTGGAATAATTTAATCACCTTGCTTAACTATTCAATATATCTCTGTCAAATATATCTTTGACCAGTGATCATTTTGAATCCCAAGTAATACATCCTCTAGTGTTTTCATTGGCCAAAAACTGCAATTAAACCCAACACTAGTCATGGATGTACTATGATATTATATATAGATATTGTATTCTAGTTCTAGGCATTATGGTTCTAAATATTCAAATTACCAAGGCTCTCTACTTTTATTCCGTTTACATTATATCATTTCAAAACTACTTGATCACACCAGATTCTGCAAAAATCCGCCATTTTTTCATTCCTAAACTCACGTCCAACAGTCGACCCCCTCCAAGCGGCCAAAAACCCACTCCTTGGGTCCATTTCCTTTTGGATATCCAGAATGGTAATAGAATAGAGCCTTTTGGCTACTAAAAGCAGAAAATATTAATTGTTTTGTGTCAATGCGTGCAACCGGTGCCGATTCCTCCGCCACCAAGGCGTATATGTATTCCAGTTTTATTACCATCGTTTAATTTTCTTCCTGGTATTCCAACCGAGTTCTATGCAAGTCTCGGTTTCTTGTAATCAAACTGGTGTGCGTTTCTATGGATTGTACTCCAGTATCCAAGTGTAATCTTTACAGTTTTGGGCAGTAATCGACAACAAGATAAAAGTACTTGCTTTTAATCCAAACCCGCTTGTAACCTCTAAGAGCCATTTCTCAATTGTACAAAGTGCATCAGCCTAAGACTCGTCATTTTCATTTTCAGTTCACTTTCCTTGGTTGATTTTGCAAACAAAAAAGTAAGGCTTTGGATAACAGAAATTTGTAGACTTTAACAAAGCAGTCGATGCATTGAATCATCATGTTTTTTTTAAATGACACAACCATACCAGCTCAGTCACTAAGTCACTAAATCACTAAATCACTAAATCACTAAACTACTCAGCAATTCAGTCATCTTCACAATATCCTCGTAAGAACGACACGACTGACAGCCCCAACATGATTCATTTCATTCAGTCATTCACTGCCGCTATCACCTCCACTTGGTCATTCCCAAACAACGCTAATCTACTATTTCCACACTACCTACTACTAAATATCAAAAATTTATTACACTGGTAGTTATCCGTCTATTTTCTTCTATTATACTTGTAAAGAAACACAAACAGAACCAGCTACCAAACTGATCTAGCTGATCTAGCCGCAAGCCGCAAGTTACCCTGCCTTAGGCATGCGCCAAACAGAACCCCAAAATACAAACAGCACCCACACTTGTTACAACTCATGTCACGCATCAACACAGTCATTCATCAATGACTCTTAAAATTTTTTTGTAATTGTGTCAAATCTCCATCACCTCCTTTTCCAGCTTCCAATCAATCCTGGGGAATCTCTTCTCATTACTGCTCTGGTTTTATATCTATATATACAATCATTTCCCTTCATTCTCTCGATTCTTCCTCAACTCTACTTTAATCTTCTCCCTTCTCTTTAGCCATATTGGGATCAATCCGCTTTTCAATCCGGTGTATTCAACCAACACCCTTAGTACGTATCTCCAGATTCAGATTTCTACCTTTTTGCTGTCATTGTTTATTTTTTGAATTGCTCAATTGCTAACATTCTAATCAGCTCTTTCACCGCTCATCTCTGACTTTACAGTCTTGCAATCGTACTTTCAACTTTCAGAGATACTTTGCAACAAAAATGTCTGAAAAGGAACAACAACAGGCTGCTACCGCCCCCGCTGGCGAAGCCCCAAAAGTTAAAACCGAAAAGGAATTAGAAAAGGAACGAAAAAAGGCTGAAAAACTTGCCAAATTCAATGCTAAAAAGGCTAAGCAAGCTGAAACTAAAAAAGATTCCGGCGATAAGGCCGCTAAACCAAAAAAGGTTGAAAAGAAGCCCGTCGAAGATATCCCTGAATTTGTCGACAAGACTGTGGCTGGTGAGAAAAAGATTCTCGTCAGCCTTGACGACCCTGCTTTAAAGGCTTATAACCCAAACAATGTCGAGTCTTCTTGGAACGCTTGGTGGGATAAAAAGGGCTTTTTCAAGCCTGAACTTACCAAGGATGGTGAGATCAAGCCAGAGGGAAAGTTCGTCATCCCTGCCCCTCCTCCCAACGTCACTGGTGCTCTTCACATTGGACATGCCCTCACTATTGCCATTCAAGATTCCTTGATCAGATTCAACCGTATGCAAGGCAAGACTACCCTTTTCATCCCCGGATTCGACCATGCCGGTATCTCCACCCAGTCCGTCGTTGAAAAAATGATCTGGAACAAGGAGAAAAAGACTAGACACGACTATGGTAGAGAAAAGTTTACTGACATTGTCTGGGAATGGAAGGAAGACTACCATCAACGCATCAAAAACCAACTCTTCAGCTTGGGTGCTTCTTATGACTGGACTAGAGAAGCCTTTACTCTTGATGAAAGTCGTTACAAGGCTGTTGTTGAAGCTTTTGTTCGCCTCCACGATGACGGTACCATTTACCGTGCCAGTCGTCTTGTCAACTGGTGTGTCGCAATGAACACTACTCTCTCTAACCTTGAAGTTGAAAACAAGGAAATTGCTGGCAGAACTCTTCTCAAGGTCCCTGGCTATGATGAGCTCATTGAGTTTGGTGTCATTACCTCTTTTGCATACCCCATTGAAAACTCTGATGAAAAGATTATTGTTGCTACTACCCGTCCTGAAACCATGTTTGGTGACTCTGGTATTGCTGTTCATCCTGATGATCCTCGTTACAAGCACCTCCACGGCAAGTTTGCCATCCACCCATTCTTGGACCGCAAGCTTCCTATTGTCACCGATGCCGAGGCTGTCGACATGGAATTCGGTACCGGTGCTGTCAAGATTACCCCTGCCCACGATCCTAACGATTACAACACTGGTAAGAAGCACAACCTTGAAATGATCAACATTCTTAACGATGATGGCACTTTCAACGAAAACGCTGGTCCTTATGCTGGTGTCAAGAGATTCTCCGCCAGAAAGATGGTTATTGAGGATCTTAAGAAGAAGGGTCTTCTTATCGGCACTGAAGACAACCCAATGACCATTCCTCTTTGTGCCAAGTCTAATGATGTCATTGAGCCTTTACTCAAGCCTCAATGGTGGGTTTCCCAAAAGCCCCAGGCTGAAGCTTCTCTCAAGGCTGTTAGAGAAGGTAAGATCACTATTGTTCCCAAGACCTCTGAGAGCGAGTTCTTCCACTGGCTTGAGAACATTCAGGATTGGTGCATCTCTAGACAGCTTTGGTGGGGTCACAGATGTCCCATTTACTTTGTCAGACTTGAGGACGGTACTGAGCAAGACCCTGCTGATAATCAGTGGTGGATTGCTGGTCGCTCTCTTGAAGAAGCTGAAGAGCGAGCTGCTAAAAAGTTTGCCGGAAAGAAGTACACTCTCGAGCAAGACGAAGATGTTTTGGATACCTGGTTCTCTTCTGGACTCTGGCCTCTTTCTACTGTTGGCTGGCCCGAAAACACTCCAGATTTCCAAAAGTTCTACCCCATGTCTCTTTTGGAGACCGGCTGGGATATTCTCTTCTTCTGGGTCGCTCGTATGATCATGCTTGGTATCAAGCTTTCTGGTGAAGTTCCTTTTACTGAGGTCTTTTGCCACTCTCTTGTCCGTGATGCTCAGGGTAGAAAGATGTCCAAGTCTCTTGGTAATGTCATTGATCCTCTTGACGTTATTTACGGTACTTCTCTCCAGTCTCTTCACGACAAGCTTAGAACTGGTAACATTGATCCCAAGGAAATCATCAAGGCTGAGGCTGGCCAAAAGCTTTCTTTCCCTAACGGTATCCCCGAATGTGGTACTGATGCTTTGAGATTTGCCCTCTGTGCTTATACTACTGGTGGTAGAGATATCAACCTTGACATTCTCCGTGTTGAGGGTTACAGAAAGTTCTGCAACAAGATCTACCAGGCCACCAAGTTTGCTTTGATGAGATTGGGTGATGACTACAAGCCACCTGCTACCAACGAGCCTTCTGGCAAGGAGTCTCTTGTCGAGAAGTGGATTCTCCACAAGTACACCACTGCTTCTCAGACTATTACCAAGGCTTTGGATGAGCGTGACTTCCTTACTTCTACCTCAGCTGTCTATAACTACTGGCTTTACGAGCTCTGTGATGTTTACATTGAGAACTCCAAGTACCTCATTGTTGAGGGCACTGCTGAAGAGAAGAAGTCTGCCCAGGATACCCTTTACATTGCCTTGGAGGGAGCTTTGAGACTTATTCACCCCTTTATGCCATTTATCACTGAAGAATTGTGGCAGAGACTTCCTCGCAGAGCCACTGACCCCGAATCCATCGCCATTGCTGCCTACCCCAAGTTTGACGAGAAGGCTTACAACCTCGAGGCTGAGTCTGCTTACAACTTGGTCCTTGACGTTGTTAAGGGCGCTCGTTCTATCCTTGCTCAGTACAATATTCTTAAGAATGCTACTATCATTGTCCAGGCCTCCACTTCCGAGTCCAAGTCTATTATTTCTGAGCAAGAATCCTCTATTCTTTCATTGGTCAAGGCTGCCAACAAGCTTGAGATTTTGACTGCTGGCGAGAAGGCACCATCTGGATCTGTTGTCTCTGTCATTTCTCCTGATGTTTCTGTCTTTGTAATTGTCAAGGGCCACGTTGATTTTGAAGCTGAAATCAAAAAGACCCAAGGCAAGATTGCCAAGGTTGAAAAGGCTCAAGCTGCTCTTGAAAAGTCTACTGGTGTTAAGGACTATGAAACCAAGGTCAAGGCTGATGTCCGTGAGGCAAATGCTAAGAGATTGGAGGGCTATGCTGCTGAGATTGCCGGTCTCCAAGCTGTTGTTGATACCTTTGAGAAGCTTATGCTTGAAAACTAGGCTAGTTGTTGCTTTCATGCGTGTATAAAATTTGGATAATTGGTTTGATATTTCATGTCTTGTTTTAAAATAATGCTTTCCATGATGTTTTGCTTTAATATATATGTACTATAATATTTTATTAAAATAGTAATAAATTGTAATTTTTTTTTTTAAAAACATTAAATATAAATTTATGGTAATTATTATTATATTATGCTCTCCATGTAAAATCCTTTTTCAGTTTCTCAGCAACTGCATTGGTCACAGTTCCATAAGATTGTTTACAAGCGCCGGCTGCCAGTTCCAAAACCTTGAACAGTTGTTGTTTGGTAAACATGCCTTTACTTTCTGCCAAAACGAGTCTTGACACATCTTTGTCCTTAAGTTCGTAGGCGACTGTGTGCCACGAGTCTGCATGTTTCAAGTCATCGGCAGAGGGGTTAATGATGTAGAGTTTTGATTCTTCGAGGATGCATTTGGGGGAAGGTGCGGATGATTTGAGGACAGCCAGGGAGTTGTGGTAGTAGCTAAAGTCGCTGTTGCTCTTTTGCGAGGTGGGCGGCGGCGGCGTGATGTCGACAATGGCCACGCAAACGGCACACAAGGTGCCAAGAAGCGGGATGCTGGCGTCTAGAAGAGCGAGAGTGGTGGAGTTGATGGCGGCCGCTAGTTCTAAAGAGTTCTAGATGAATGAAAAAGGGTAGATGTCACATTTGTTAGTATAGTGGTAACGATTAGAACGGTGAGGGAACTTACGTATTGTAATGGCTCGCCGGCTTCAATCACTTGGACAACGATTTGGATTAGCATCCTTGGAAAGCTGGTACGCAGTATGACGGACGAAAAGGCGACCTGGATTTTTTCTTCCAACAGGTGTTCTCTAGTTGCTAAAATGAAATAACAAGAGCGTCAGTACAAATGCAACAGCTGATGGTATTATGTATATACACTTACTGACAGCGCCAATAGCTGGTCGTACTACGAGGTCAATTGTAGCGGCCGTAGGAATTTCATCGCGACTCTTTGCTTCGATAGGCCCGGTGACAGACGTGATGACAGAGGTGTTTCCCAGAGTCCATGAACTGGAGCCGTCCACCTGTTGCAGAAATGAAGTCTCGATAGCCGGAGTTTCCATTGTATATATAATATAACGGGGTTTCTAACGAGAGTTTTGTTGTTTTAGTTGGAAATAGAGGTGGCGGATCAATATATTTATTGTGTGTGTGTGTCTATTATGCCTACACTCTCTTTTTGTCAGCCCTGTGTGGTGATACTCGGTCAACGGTTTGGTGTGTGAAAATTTTAAACCCCTGCCCTGGACTGCCCCTCTTTGAGAGTGGCCGGGTTCGTGTTGAGGAACAGCGAAAGCCGCGTGTTTGTATATCACACACCAAGAATTTTTTTTTTTTTTTTTTTTTTTTCTGTTGCTTGATTCACGCCTCTTTTTCTTCTTCCAAGCTTGTTTAAATATCAGCCTTGCTTTCAACTTTACTTTCCACCTTAACCCCGACTAGCAGGCCGTTCCTTTTTTTTGTTTTTTGGAGATTCTGTATACATATCAAACACAAGAAATGGACTCACCGTCTTGTTCAAGTGATTCTGTCGAGGATCTCAGCCCCTCGTCTCGTCTCGTCAATAAACCGTTGAATAGCATATCAACCGCCCCCACACCATCAACAACAGCAGCATCCACATCTCCAGCAACAGAAACGTCCGAATCTACTCGGAGAAAGAAGATCAAGCCTTTGCCTATCGAGTCAACAGTTTCTGGTGCCGTCGCCGGTCTCGTCTCTCGGTATGTCAAACTCTTTTAGAACCCTTTTAGTTGCAACATGGTTTGTGAAATGACTCACTGGTTTCCCTTGTTGGGCTTCTTTTTTCTATTATTGCTTTGTATTAACTCTTCCTAGACTTGTTATTGCTCCGTTGGACGTTGTCAAGATTCGACTACAGCTTGACGTCAGCCAAAATCCGTCAACACAGGGTCGAAAGATCTTCAACAAGCTGACGACTATCGTTCGCCAAGAAGGATTTACTGTAAGTCTTTAGAGAATCCTATGCGTCATTGTTGCGGGTATATGCCAGTAATATTTGTGCTTTGCAATATTTATCGGTTTACTCTATGTGTGTGAATACAACTAACGTTTAATCCTTCTTTTTTTTTTCTTTTAAAAGGCTTTATTCAAAGGAAATGTTCCCGCTGGGATTATGTATATTACCTATGGTGCCTCCCAATTCACCACCTACAAATGGAGTTCAATGACGATAGAAACTTCATTCCCAACACTCTCAGAACCAGTCAAGTCGTTTGCAGCCGGATCCATGTCAGCTACAGTTGCTACAACCTTAACGTATCCATTTGATTTGCTCAGAACTCGATTTGCTATCCAAGCGACCCCCGGAAACACTAAAGTATACCCCAATCTTCGATACGCAATTTGGCATATTTATAAACATGAAGGACTTAATGGCTACTTCCGTGGCTTGACCCCAGCTCTTTTGGCTATGGTTCCCTATATGGGACTTTTTTTTGCATCATATGAACAAATCAATAACGGTTTACATTACATTATACCAGACCCACCAACCAACAATGGCTCAAAAAACATTGGAACCCAAGAAGGTGTACCCGCAGTATCGGGTGTCGCTGCAAGTTCGGTGCTCTCAGTGCTAAGGACTTCCCGAGAGGCCATTGCCGGTTTGGCTGCTGGCTTGGTTGCTAAAACAGCGCTGTTCCCATTAGACGTTGTCCGAAAGCGCATCCAGGTGCAAGGCCCGACCCGGCACCACTATCTATCAGGATCCATTCCATATTACCCACGAAACCCGTTTTTCACTGCGCTAATGATTGCCCGAAAAGAAGGCTTTTTCGGACTGTATAAAGGTTTGTTTGTCTCGCTCATTAAGAGCGCGCCGGCTAGTGCAGTGACCATGTGGACTTATGAGCATACCCTTGAAGCCATGAGATATTTCAAAGCAAGGGGATTCCTTAATTATTAATGATTTAGAACTTTTTTTGCATCTTTTTTTTTTTTTTCTAATTTGTGCTTGACACTACTTATTTATAATGATTTTAATGTCTCTTTTTTTATTTATTTCTTTATTTGTTTCCCCTAATGTTACATATTTATTAGATTGGATTGTTTTTTTTTTTTCATGTTTAATAAAACTAGTTTCTTATTAATTACAGATTTTGGTTGTTTTGGTTCTTGTCTTGTTTTAAAATGCCCAGCCGGTCATTAAAGCGGGTGTAGCTGATGCCAAATCCTCATCCACCTCATCTTCCACAGTCTCAAATACCTTGTCAAACGTCTCAAACTCCAGGGCAGGCGGAGCTTTAAGCCGCCTCTTTTGTTCAGACTGCATGAGTGTAGAATAGGACATATCCAAAAAGTCCTCCATATTATAGCTTTCCTTTGTAAATTGTTCCGAAATGATACGAGCAAGCGTAGCAACGTTTGGATGGTAGTGAGTTTGTAAGGTGTTCAATTCCCACAAAGACGAGTCAATGGCATTGGTAAGTAAGGGATCGCTTTCCTTATCATCAAATGGGTCCTTAAATCCGTCAGCAGATAAGATGTAGTTTGGACGCTGGATCATAACCATGCATGTGGGATGTCTTTTCAACAGGTTGTAAATGAAGGGCACGACGGAGACAATGGAGGCAGGAGGAGCGTACAACGCTAATCGAGAGAGCTTTTTGATAAACGATGCAATTACATTGGCGGCGGTATGGGTCGAAGAGAGAAAGATATCGACAAGTCGCAAGAAACGTGATCGATATTTGACGTGGAGAATAGAAGCATCAAACAATTCGTAAAGTTTGGTGTAAAAGTTGGGGTATTCGAGATTATACTTTTGCATGAGAGAGAAGAGACCGTTCAGGGCAAGAATGGAAATGGGACCACCAGCATCGTAGGCATTGGTGAGGAAATCGAGCAGCATCTGTGGTTGGATCATATTAGGGATAATGGACTTGTGGAGAATCTGGAGAACATCCTTGTACTGGTCGTAAGACACAGGGAGCTTGAACGCAGACAGCCAGCACTTTTGGAATACAGTCTTGTGAGAAGATAGTCGAAGTGGAGACGAGATTAGTCGAGTAGGATTGACGTATTTTTTGGGAATTTCAAGGTAAAAATTGTTGATTTGGTCATCGGTATCGGGGAATAAGGCCGAAATCTTGAATAGTATATCAAAAAGTCTGACAGAAGCAATTGCCGCAAGTGCCTTGAACTCAGTGTCCTCTTCATCCTCAAGCTTCTTCTTCTCAACAATCAAGTCAACAAGTAAATCATCCACCAAGTTCATGAAATAGTATCGAATGTCATCGTACTCAATAATGTACTTGTCCATGGTTTCCTCGATAGCGGTATCAACGTGTGCAGAAGCATCGGCAAAGAGAAGCGCTTCAAAAGTTCCCACAAGAAGTGCCTTGGGGAAATAGATTTCGTCAAGCGCATAGTGCGTGTTTTCAATCTTCATCAGACGGAATGTGATTTGCACAGCCAGTGCTTGGAGGGTATCGTTTTCGCTGGTTTTGATGATTTTAAATAAAGTGTCCTTAAACTCGGTATATCTTTCGCCAAGCCACTCTGTTACTTTTTGCTGTCCTTCAGTCATGGTAGAAAAGGCGCGGAGTTGGTTCTTTTTCAGCAGCTTTCCAAAGATTTTGAAAAGCGAAGAAACAAGAGCAAGCGTGAGGTCAGCATTGCTAGGTTCATCGCTATCAAGGTCCTTGTTCAAGGCCTCGATAAGAGAAACGATAGAGTTGTAGTTCTTGGGTGATGCTAAAATAGCAGTCTCCAGACGGTTGATACCGTTGATGCTGAGATCAGAGGAGGATTCCTCTTGGGGGACGTCTTCCTCGGTAAGAGACTTTCTGGATTTCTTGCTAGGCTTTGGTGAGACGCCGCTATGGCTCTCAGCGACACCCTCTTTTCTCTTGGCCATGCTGGTTCTGGTGGGTAATGGTGATAACGAGCTCGACTGTGGTTGAAAGGCTGAAGGGCAGAGAAAAAAAAATTTCAGCAAGACAAGCCGCGCATAGAAAAAAAGAGGTTTGGCTTGTGTGACACAAACGCATGTTCCGCCTTGTGTCACACAATTCTTGTAACAGCGTTGTAACTGTAACACACGCCCTGGTCACGGGAACCACTTCCCACCATTCTGTGAGCCCTGTCTCTGATTGGCCGAGACTTACCACGCTGCGGTTTGGCTGGTTGGCTGGCAAGCTCTCGCACTCATTTTTTCCCACCACCACCTTTTTCACCTTTTCCTTTCTCTGCCTCCAAGCTTCCATCCCCGGAATCCTTTGAACCCTTCATCCTCCTATATTGTCACAATGAGTCTCCGCGTCGCCTCCCGATCGCTGGGTAAGTTATTCTGCGTTCCATTAGCTCTGTTGGTTTGTGAATGAGGTGGTGCTTGCGACTTTTTGTCCAAGCCTAGTCAATTCGCTTCTTGGTGTGCACACTCACTATTGGCTGGCCGCCGCGTGGATTTTCCTTCGCACACTACGCTCTGCCAAACCTCACAGCAAAACCAGCCAATCACAGGTACTAATTATTTTTTTCAACATAGCTGCTGCCCGCCCTGCCCTCGCTCGCCCAGTCCTTAGCGCTGCTCCGTATGTAAATTTATTCTTGCGATTCGGTTATTTCATCGAGTCTTTTTTCGTGAAAATTTGAGCGTTGTACTAACCGCCAAATTGCCCGCCAACTCCATTGTAATGCGAAAAACCACAACCATGCCCAGCAAGCACATTTCCAGTAGATGAACAACAGTTTTTTTTGATATCCCAGTTGACTTTTAATGGTTTGGAACTAAAATTTTCGGCTGGTTTTCTTATTCGGCACAGATCCAGCGAATATGCTCAATTGAATGCTACTGCTTATCATCCAACTACGGACCAATCTAAATATTCGGTAATGTCTGGAAATAAAAGTCTTTCGAATCAACCTAATTCTTTTGTTTTTAACTCTTTCGACAAATTTATATCTTTTTAATTGTTCAACATGTTCATCCACCAATTGACGATACTTGGATTTGGAATTTGTGCTTGTTGGAATGTTTGTTGCGTTTGACGTACTTATTTTGAGTAACGGCTTTTATTTTATTTATTCTTTTAGTTCCCTTATCCGTCTCTACTCTTCTGAGGCTGATCCTAAGGCCAAGGCTTCCTCTATTCTCTCTGCCCTTCCTGGTAACAGTCTTGTTTCCAAGACTGGTATCCTTGCTACCGCTGCCGCTGCTGGTATCTACACCATCTCCAACGGCATCTACGTTGTCAACGCTGAGACCTGCATTGCCGGTGTCTTTGGTGCCCTTCTTATCGTCATCTCCAAGACTGTTGCTCCTGCTTACAAGGAATGGGCTGAGACTTACATTGAGAACGTCAAGACTGTCTTGAACAAGGCCCGTGACACTCACACTGCTGCCGTTAAGGAGAGAATCGCTAGCGTCAACAAGGTTAAGGATGTTGTCGGTATCACCGAGAACCTTTTCGCTGTCTCTAAGGAGACTGTTGAGCTCGAGGCCAAGGCCTTTGAACTTAAGCAGAAGGTTGAGTTTGCTCATGAGGCCAAGTCTGTTCTTGACTCTTGGGTCAGATACGAGGCTCAGGTCCGCAAGAAAGAGCAGGAGGCTCTTGCTAAGTCTGTTATTGACAAGGTCAACTCCCAGATCGCTGACTCCAAGTTCCAGGAGAAGGTCCTTAAGCAGGCTATTGCTGATGTCGAGAAGATTTTCTCCAAGGCCTAAATTATTCCATACCTTATCCTAAACGAAAAAAAGTGGTTGATATAGAAAAGGAATCTCAATCGTTATGACCGCCCCTCATCCATTCATTTCATTCATACAATCTCTCTACCCTTTCCACCATTTATTATAACATTACAATATATACATATAAAGATTAGCTATTCATTTCTTTATTAAATAATTATTCTATATGAAAAGTTTATTGTCAAAGAAGAACCTAGACGTGATCTAATGTCCAGGCTGACTTTGGATCGAGTACTAATAAATCAATCTACTTGTAATTTTGCAACCCATTAGCTAACTGTGTGTCACATGACACGCACATGCAGCGTAATATTTGTACCAAGTTGCGTGAATTGAGTTGGAATGCCGTGTAATTTTCTTGTTAATCTCAACAACCCAGCTGGTATTATTTATTTGGTTTTTTGTTGTTTTATATAAAAAAATGCAAAATATTTAAAATATTTAAAATAGTTACAAAACACCCTTAATCTTAGCGTCCTTTCTCTCCTCCCAGACAGTTTTGCCAGAGCAAGAGCAAATAGTCTTGTCATTTTGCCAGACACCCGCGCTTCGGGCAATAACGCCAACGACTGAATCAGCATCCGGGGTTCTGGTCTTTGAGATGGCGATTGAGCGACCAATGATGTCAGGAACAGTAATGTTGCGTGTGAGATACGACTGGCCAAAAGTCTTCAAGTTCTCAGTACTACTGATAGCGACACCTGCCTCCTCATCTTTCTTGACTTCAATGGTTCCCAGGTCGAGAAACTCGCCTCCAGTTGACAATGCGCCCTCGGCCAAGCTGCCAGATTCTCTGATTGATGCAAAGTAGGTACCTTCAGGAACACCTGACAAAGTCAAATCAAAAAGGACCCGAGTTGGAGAAACAGTAACGATTCTTGCCAGACCTTTGACAGAGTATGCCGAGTCGAATCGTGTGTTTTCGTAAAAGGTTTCCAAAATACAGACAGCGGCACTGTTGGGGGCACCGGTTCCTCGGACAATTGCGTCCCTGCCGCTTTTCTGGATAGAACGAACCACTGCACTGGGTGCGACGGTACCGGTAATACTAACGAGCTCGTTTGCCAAGTCTGGGGTTATGCTCTGGAAACCGGGGAGTGTGGAAACAGCAGACTTGACGCTGTTGAAACAGGACTCGCATTCCATGGGAACTGCGTAGACGGCCTAAAAACCCGTACTGTTAGCAACTAGAATCAGAGCTGAGCTGGATCGCAATTGCTCGTGACGAGGCTAGACTTACGGTGAAAGGTTCGGTAATGGATTCTTGCTGGTCCATTTTTAAAACGGTGAAATGTGATTGTGCAGTTTAAATGAGAATTGACAAAGCGGAGAGTCAAACTAAAAAGGATTGATACAGAATTGAGTAAAAGTTGCAGCAAAAACAGTATGAAGAAACAAGAAAGAAGCGTTGCTTAATTTATAAGTTGCGAAGAACAAGAACAGGAACAAGATCAGGATATGATTTGTAATGTTGACCTGATTTTGTCAGTAGTGGGGGTTACGTAACACAGTTACTAAACGTTAGTCAAGCGGTAGTTCCTGTGACTTCCACGTGACAACAGGATGACGTTTGTGTAGGATTATGTAATCGCCCCAGCCTCTGCGCTTAATGACAGCACCAAGCTACACTCGGGCTGAAATTTCCAAACGGTCCATATCGCCATCTGGTCACGCTGCCAAATACCAACCTCCCAACACATTGTGTTTGGTACAATTCACTACTTCATTTGCGGCGGCTTGGGTAGCGATTGACATTTACTTAGTATTCACATAGTTAATGGCTTGATTTTGCCACATACCCTAAGCTATTTCAGCAACCTTCTTCTACTACAAGTACACAGTGATTAACACTTAGACGCCAGCTTGGACTTAAAACCGACCATCCCTGGAACTTACCTTCATAACCCTACATCAGTATGTTTAACCGACTGAGTCAGCTAGGCAAATCACTGGCTGACGAGCTTGAAAATGCGGTGAAGCCCGCGACCGAGCCCAACAGTAACACCAGCAGTCGGCCTAACACACCGTCAGGGCCTAAAACCCGCCAACCTCGCGGATCCGATGGAGAGCCAACATCAATAAACTCCAAAAAGGCTTTTGATACACTTCGAGCCAATGCATCGCTATTAAATACTCAAACTCCGGATCCCGGTAGTTTGGACGTTACGTCTGAACCGCATGAGGATGTCAAAGCATCGGCTACACCCGAATCGGCCGATACTTCTAACGGCAATGCAAAAGAAACCGGCGATGACACTACAAACGGAACCGCTGATTCTGCTGAAACTGAGCCTGCGAGTGAAGAACCGACCGACAAAAACCCCGCATCAAACAAACCAGACGAAGATTCAACAGTACAACCCGTGTCTGGAAAAACTGTCGTTATTGACGGGTTCACCGTTCCTAAGGAGATTGGACCTAAACTACGAAAGTTCAAGAAATACGAGGCCAAATATCCAAGTAAGTGGGACTTATATGAGTTATTTTATTGAAAATATATACTAACATTTTGATAGAACTTCTTGAGGCGTATCGTCTTGAAAAAAAGAAGTCTGAATTGATTGGCATTTTTGAGCGTGTTTTGCAAGAATACACTCCTGCAACTTCAATGTCGGATACCGAGACACTTGTTGAATACCTTCAGAATCTGACTCTTCAAGCATCTATGCAAAACGAAGAGCTTCGAAGAATGGCGAGAGAGATTAGTGACTTGAAGAAAGAACATGAAAAGGAAGTTAGTGATCTTAAGGAGAAGTTTGACAGCGAAAAGACTGAACTTGAAAAGAATTTGCAAGAAACCACCAAAGAAAAAGAGGTATTGCAAGAGAAGATTTCTTTGTTAGAAGAGAGCAGTGAAAAAGATATCGAGCCTAAATCTGAGGACAAGGAAATTGATAAAGACAATGAGGAGTCTGTATCTAAAGATGATCACTCAAAGCTCTTATCTGATCTTGAAGAAGCCAGATCAGCTGTTGAAATCGAAAAGGTGGCTCGTGAAAAGCTTGAGAAGGAAGTCGAGGAGATCAAGAGCACACATTCATCTCTTGAAGCTGATCTAAACACTACGGCCCAGTCAAAGACTGAACTCGAAGTTAAACTAGCTGAAATCACAAAGTCTAAGGATAATGTCGATACCAAGTTGGAAGATGCTAATTCTTCTTTAACCAAGGCAGTTGACGAAAAAGAACAGCTTGCGGCCGAAATCGAGAAAATTACTGAAGAGAAGAAGACTGCTGAAGAGAATTTCAAGGCTAAGGAAGCTGACCTCAGTAAGGAGATCGATGTCCAAAAGAAGAAGGTTGACGAATTAAGCATCGAGGTAACATCACTGACTGCTAAATTCGAAAAGGCTGAGTTAAACTTGAAGGAATCCATCACTAAGCAAGAAGAAGCTAGTAAAGAGGGTCAAAAGTACGAAGAGGTTTCTAAGGCGAAGGCAGATCTTGAAGTTCAGATTGAGAAACAAAAAGAAAAGGTTCAGACTGCTGAAAAAGAGCTTTCAAAGCTTAGAACTCAACTTGAAGAGGCAGAACAGGCTGTTGAGAAGAAGGAGAAGCAATTCAATATCGTTTCTTCAACAGCGAAAGCCTTGCGTGCCCAAATGGATGATAAGATTTCAGAGATTAAGAAACTTAAGGAATCTAACGACACAGCTTCTCAAGAATCTTTGGATCTTAAGACTCAACTTAAGAAGAAAGAAACTGAATGGTCTGAAGAGAAGAAGAAGCTTGAAACTGAAGTCACTGTTCTCAAGTCTGACGTTGCAAAGAAGACTATTGCACCTATCTCTAACGCAGGTGCCAAGGGCGGTAAAGGCAAGAGTAAGAACAACAAGAAGAAGCAGCACAACAAGTCTCTCAATGCCAGTGAAGCAAAGGTTGAAGTTGACGAAGACGAAGACGAAACGGATGCTGCTGTTAAAGTTACTGAGCAAGTTCCAATTTCAGAAACTGCGTCAGGCAATGTTGATGTTGTCGAGCTTGAAAAGGAGGTTTCCTCTCTCAAAACCAAAAACTCTGAACTTGAAACCGAAGTTGCATCTCTGAAAACCAAGTCTGATGATCTTGAGACTGAACTAGAAAAGAAGCAAATCTCAGAGAAGAAATATATTGACAAATTCAACACAGAGCTGGAAGAGGTTGCTAATTTGAGAGAGATGTTAAAGGATGTTGGACAGGATCTAGTTATTGCTCGCGAGGCTATGGTGGAGCTTAAATCCAACGAAACAAAATACAAGGACTCCTTGAAGGATATTGAAGAGAACGCAACCAAGTTGGAGAATGAGCTTAAGGAGAAATCTGAGGAGATTGACAGACTAGTTAAGGAAAAGGAAGAAAGTGAAAAGGCTTCGGTTGACAACAAGCTACATGAAGAAGAAGTCTCTAATCTGAAGAAGCAGATTGAAAACTTGGAAAAGAGTCGCGAGAGTTTGGGTGATAAGTTGGTTCAGCTAGAAAAAGACTTTCAAAAGACTCAAGATGAATTAGATGGCTACAAATCTACGTCTGAGGCTGAGCTACAAAAAGTCAAAGATATCCATGCCACTGCCTTGAAGACTCTTGAAAACGCAAAGCAAAAGATTGAAGATGATCTGGCTAAGGCTAAGGATGAGCATAAGGTCTATGTTACAGATAGTGATGAAAAACACAAATCAGCAGAACAAAAGCTTAAGACTCTCCAAGAAAAGCATGACAAGAACGCTGCTGAACTTAAGAAATCAGAGCAGGCCTTGAAGAAGGCTGAAGATGCTCATAAGAAGGTAGAGGCTAAGCTCACCAAGAAGATTAGTGAATTAGAAGCCAAGATTTCAACAACCGAAAAAGAATCTCGTGCCAATGCCAACCTTGCTCAAGAGCGATTCAAGGAGATTTCTCAACATGAAAAGACCATCAAGCGACTACAAGCTTCATTAAAGGACGTTGCCAACAAGGCAGAAAGTTTAGAGGTCGTCAAGGATCAATTAGCACGAAAGACTGAGGAAATTTCTCAGCTGACTGCATCTGAAAAGACTTTGCGCAACGAGATTTCTCAACTTACATCGATAGTTTCTGACAAGGAAAATTCGATTAATAAACTCAAGGAGCAGGTTTCCAGTCTTGAATCAGCACAAAAGAAGAACGACGGCAGAATTTCTACACTACGACAGAACATGCAGCGCATAGAGACAGAACGCAAGCAGCTACTTGACCGCGACTCCAAGAATGCACAGGATATTGATCGATTGCAGCAAGACATTGAGAAGCAGGTTTCTATGCGCAGTGCATGGGAGTCTGAGCGAACCAAACTTGTCCAAGAGGCAGGCCAGCTTCGTGGTAGACTTGAATCTCAGGAGTCTCAACGCCAAACTAACAGCAACCTGTTGGAGTCTTTGCGTAAACAGAATGAAGAAATGTCGGTTCAGCTCATGGGCTCCACAGCAAGGTTGGAGTCAATGGAAGACGAGCTTTCACAAACGCACAAACATTTGCAAGAACGTATTACTGAGTTAGCTACTATGCGACGCCTTCTTGCAGATTCAGAAGGTGCCCAGGGTGGTAAACTTAAAGAAGCATTTGAAAAGATTCAAGAGCTTCATGATGAGCGAGAACAGCTTGAGGCAGAGGCTGCTCAACTTTCCAAACGGCGCACTCGTGAAATCAGTTCATTGAAGGAACGAATCAACGATCTTGAAGCCAAACTTGCTATTGTTGAGGAAGAAAAGACCCGATACCACCGTGATATCACTGAATTGAAGACATCCCGAGCACATGCTGATGACAAACTTCAATCCACTGAACAAGAAGCTGTTGAGTCACGCAAGGTTATCTCACAGCTACGAGACAACCTCTCCAAGTCTGAGCAAGCACTTCGACAGTCAACACACACCAACAATAACTTGAAATCAATGTTAGAAGAATCGCAGTCGCGAATCGACAAGCTTTATCAAAACCAACATACATTAAATACGGATATTCGAGCGTTGCAAATGGAGCGACAAAAGCTGAAAGAGCAGCTAGCCAATCCAGCTTATGCCGCTTCTCAGGAAAAGTCAGATTTTTCATCTATTACATCACCTAACAATCTTTCTACTACGTCGTTGAATTCAATCACATCACCAGGAAGAAAGGGCCACAGCAGAACTCCATCACTGTCGTCGACATCGCTGCAGAAGTTGAGTAATGGGCCACCCAATGTTGCATATATCAAGAATGTTTTACTGGGATTCTTGGAACACAAGGAGCAACGGCATCAGCTATTACCAGTCGTTTCCAATCTTTTGGAGTTTCAAAACGAGGATGAAAAGAGATTTTGGGCGGCGATTAATACGAGATAGGTGTCAAATAACGATTGTAGATGATGATTTGAATGTGAATTTTTTAGGTATAATTATAAAAATGATACACTGTGAAATAGAAAGGTTTGTAAGGCAGTAGATTCTTTAACAAGTGTTATTTTCAGGAAGACACATAATGGTTTGCATAATTCCAAATCGTTAAAGGTAGAGAAAGAAGAGATGGTTACGCTTGAGATTTAATTACATTATTGCATTGTCATTATTACCAAGGTGCGTAAAAAATAAATACATACTAGATTATAAAATAAAAAAAAGGCTGCAAAACTAGGAAAAGACCCTTTGATTCCAGATCTCAAAAGAGATACGGAGCTAGTTATACAGCCATTACCTGGATCAAAGTTTTTGATATGCATAAGAAGGTTAAGGGAGGCTAGCAGAAAAGGAAATGAAGGGATCGAACTCAAGCGGGATAAACGGGACAATTGCGAGAAAACCTATTTATAATTGGAGTATACGATGAAAGCTGCCTTTGCAGTAGTAATGGTAATGATATCAAAGAAAGAAAAAAATAAGGATAATGCAGTAGAGCAAAGTAGGACGAACACCAGGACCCACTTTGAAAAGGGAGAGCGAAGAACAAGATAAAATGCCAAAAAAATTTGGTAGAACCGAGAGATTTGAAGGACGCACAGGGTGGATTGATGGATTAATGAGTTAAAAAAAAGAGTAAATAGCACACATCTCACCCAATCCCAGAAAATGCCGAATAATCATCAATGTTGAATATACCACTATGATTCATCTGTCCAATATAAAACTCGTTTAAGGGGTATCGCAAACAAAGACTGGAGCAAGTAGCGGTGGGTGGGGTCGCTGCTGCCTTAGTAAGACGGCCAAAGGTTGGGTGTGTCAAAATTCCAATCTCATTAGCAGTATATATAGCCTGCAATATCCCCGTGTGCCTTTTTTTTTCTTCCTTTCTTCTACCAATTTCCCAAAAAGCCCAAAACGTCCAAAGCGTCTACTTTGGCTGCCCACCACCATCACTAAAGAGGATTTTGATACCACCTTCGAGTGAAATTTCTAGTTCCGGGAGCTACTTGCGTTTGATATCTTACTAGTTGCCACTACCCGTTTCTTCCAAAGTTTGACTACACCCATCAACACGCAGCATTATTACGCCTGTTCCTTGACAAAAATAAAATAAAAAAGTCAGGCTATTTTGACTTACCCTGTTATCTTACATTACAACGTACGCCAACTCTCATATATAACTACCCCCGTGTCCGTCTTGCGCTCCTTTTTACGATGTCAGTATCTGCCACTCCTTTAACTGGCGATTCCAAAGGCCACATGAACCCCAACGCCGACGTTTATCAGGCTCTTGAGCAGTTCCCTGAGCTCAACCTTACCTTTTCTTCTTGGGAGATCTCCGAGATCCGCCAGTCTTGGGCTTCCATGAGAGATGACCAGATTGAAGTCTCTCAGGAAAAGGCCAATGTTGGCACTGCCTCGGCCTTCTTTTGCCAGCAGTTTTACGAAAACTTGCTTGGTGAATATCCCGAACTGAGTGTTCTGTTTCCTTCGATCAAGTCTCAGGCCTCCAGTATGGCCGGTATTTTATCGCTGGTCATTGCCCAACTCGACAACCTCCGCAATGTCCGTGACGTTATTATTGCCTTGGGCAAGCGTCACTCTCGTATCATTGGTGTTGAAGTTACACATTATGAACTTGTCGGAAACGCTCTTTTGAGAACCTTGTCCGACCGACTTCAAGACAAGTTCACCCCTGAGCTCGAGAATGCTTGGATCAAGTTCTTCACCTACCTCACCAACCTCATGCTCCAGGCCGGTGAAGACCCCCCGCTTCCCGCTCAAACCCTTTACCCCGTCTTGACTCCCACTGACTCCAACGCTTCATCCATCTCAGCCACTGCAAGACGTGCTCTCAAGCCAAGACCTTCGAATACCTCCAGCAGCAAGGCCCCTGTTCCAGCCTCGAATGCTAACAGCGGCTTTCATGCCAACACAACATCCGCCACTAACACTAGCAGTCTGATCACTGGTGCTGCTGTTTCTGGAAACAATAATACCTTTGCTGGCTCCAGTAACTCCACCGCTGCCCAGACCTCATACAACACCGCTGCTATCAACACTCCCAACGCTACTAATTACAGCCCTTCCACTTCCCACTTCAAGGTTCAGGGTCAAGCCCCTAAGGCCGCCAAGAGAAGAAGAGGTAATGGTAAGGGTCAGGAATGCACCATAATGTAATGCTTTCCTACTGATGGTTTGAATTATTTGACAACTTGGATGGAGTGAATATATACATACATATACTCTTGGATATCTTTTTACCTTATTTGCACTGTTACGATTTATTTATACCCCCAAAAAATAGGTTTTTTTTTTTTGCTCCTGATACTATTTTGTTTATATTTTTCTTTGTTATTTATATTTAATGTTTCAACATGACATGCTCTTACGACAGTTATCTTTTTTTACAATTGATTTGACATTAAAATTTAGGGATTATAGATCAATCTGGGTTGGACAAATGCAAATACCCCCTGAAATTTTAAGGACGATTTTTATTTCCGTTTGTGATTTTCCAGTACCAAAGACATTTTAACAACTGATTTATTTATATTTTCATACACTTTTGAGTGAAAACAGCCGTTGAAATTAATTTTGATTCTGCACAGGATTGTCAATATTAATTGGTTTTCACAAAGTTCCTAGTTAAATCAAGTCAGCTCAAGCCACGGTGGCTTCGGTTACTTAGGCCCCACCCCGGCTAGCCCCTTTATGTTACAACGTCGTGGATCGAAAAGTACTGAATCTTTCATATTTTGTTCAAATACATTGGCTTACGCTTGTTGCATACTCGTATAGTTTCACCATCGTATCAATTGTCTATCATCAATCAGTAATGATAGTAAGAATCCTTTCGAAAGAGGTTAAGAAAGAGCCCAACAACAGCTCTAGAATACATCTTAAACAAACAAAAGTTCTTAAGTCTCACCAAATTGATTAATTCGGCACCTCCCCACCCCCTTTGTCCAACTTGAGAACTGGCTCACGCTTTGGCTGCGTACAGATTGCATGAACCATATTGAACATATTGAGCAGATGCAGCTACATACATACAGGTCTTAAAGAGGGACGTCACGTGCAATTGTCTTTGTTTCATGAGAGTGCTGGACCCACAGTACAGTTAGTTACCTTTCTTCGGATACCCTAATACCAATTAGATATACCACTTCTGGTTGAATACTATATTTGATAAGAACTTCTTATGAAAATAGGGACCAAATTGTCATTTCCAACTCTGGTGATGACGATGACAGGGAAGGTGATATCCAAGTTATTATGATGTTGGGGGTTTGATTATAAGAGTATGTTGATTGTAATATGGAATACTCAGCTTTCAAAAGCTTGACTCAAAACTTTGGCACTGGTGCGTATCGTTATTAGAATATACTCACAGTCATCTTTACTGTTTCAAAAGCTTGATTTGATATCGATTTGAGCTTAAGACCAATAAGTGTCAAGTATAGTTGCTTTAAAATCCAATGGCCGTATATCAAAAAACGTCAAGGCTTGAAGAAAAATTTAACAAAAGAGCGTTTTCACCACGTATTCAAACATCTTGTTTTAGATAACAGTTTGCAGCATCATTTGGCTGAGCAAAGTTCTTGAATTATTGTAACAATAAAAAGGATGACATAGGTATATGATAAAATGTCTGGAGAGTTCAAACCAGAGAACCAAAACTGATGGACATAGAGAGAACTTGTCGTGGTATAATACCAACAAATTCATTACAATCAATAAAATAAAATTTCAGTAATATACACAGTTAATACTAATATATTTCAAATAAAACGTTGATCTGAGTCAAGATTCCTATTTGCAAAAAGTGCCATCTAGTTATAATTATGACCAATGAGGACTGTAATTTTCAAACTATGTATGTAACTGTCTATACTCACTTAACCCACTGTTACAGATAGTGTCACAATTTGTGTGTTACAGGCATATTTGGAAATTATTCACGTGCAACAACCTTGTAAAAAAATTTTTAAGAGAGGGTAACCTGATTCAAGAATAATTTGGATTCTTCATCTGGCTGTTGGAAAATCATTCTGAAAGCTTCAAATCATATACTACCACTTCCCATCCAAGGACACATGCCTTAGAATTATACCCCTTTGGATTGCATTTAGGTATTCATATACAAGTTTGTTGATACCCTGTTTGGATCTTTTTAATTCAGTGCTAGAAGTTGGAGTCTTACAATGATCAGATCTAGAACATTTTGTTCTGCCCAACTGCAGAGTTTTTCAGCTCTTTCCAACATACCTCGACTACATCCAGTATCCAGATGCTATCCGACAATAAGGACCATCTATGTAGCATCCAGACAACCATCTAGAACTGCCAATGCCCCACGAGTTGCCGCACAATCCCAGGATGAGCGTTTGCAAGGAATGACCGACGCATTTGCACCCGACGTTGGTCTTGAAGATAGTATAGTACAAGGATTAAAGTCTCATAACGTGGGTGGTCCACTGGAATTCACGCGGCGAGGGAGACTGGTCCGAGCACAAAAGACACGCCGCTGGCGACGCCAGACATCTGATGACCTTGTGAAATCCGAAGCCCAAGATCTTGAAAAGAAAATAATCGAAGTCGAGCGATACACAAAAGCTTTAGAAAAACACATAAAGCAGAAAGACGAAGAGCAGATTCTCCTGAGAATGATGAAGGAATCTGAAGAAAAATACGGCAAGTTGACAGAATCTAGTGCACAGCTGATAGAAAATAGGGCCAGTCTTCAGGGACTCCCATCTGTCAAGGATTTTCAAGAACATACCCCTCAAGATGGACATAATTTAGATCTGTTAAGTGAAACCAACCGACAAGCAACCTTGGGTTCAAATGAGAAAAGCATAGACAGTGCCACTGACTCGATTCTCGAATTTCTGGATCTTCCTGAGTCTGAAGCCAAAAGCCAGTTGAAAAAGCTTAGAGATGGCGATGATGCAGTATCAGCCAAGAGTATATCCAATATGAAACAATCCTTCTTTTTAACCCCAGCATCATCTATCACGCTCTCTGAAAGTGTATTGGAACGTGTCGGTAGTTCAGTATCGCACATTGCTTCTGAATCAAGCCAAAATTGGGCCCCAGTTATTGAACATATATACAAAGGAAAGGGTTTGGTTGGTGTTCCTCCAGAAGAAGTTTCTTTACTTCTCAAACAGATCCCATTAGATCAACGAGTCCCATTAGTTTCAATTATACATGAAATGATGTGGGACGCTGAGATACCTTTCACCAAACTGATATACGACAACATTATAGCAGCTTATGCGCATGTTGGAAACACAGACCTAGTGGAAATTTTCATTGATGAGATGAAAAGCAAAGGATTTGAACCAGATCAATACACATATGGTAACCTAATCAAATCCCATTCTAAAACCCGCAGCCTTTCCAAGGCCGTCAAAACCGTCAAAGAAATGCAGATGAAAGGAATTCCAATTGGTTTACCCTCATACGACTTGTTAATCCGTACCTGCATCTCTGTCAATGATTTTAAGCAGGCATACCAAGTCTTTGATATGCTAAAGTTTCTTGGTACTGACACTCTTCCCGACGTTCATATGTACAACACCATTATGGTTGCAGCCTTAAAGGAACGAAATGTTAACAAGGTTCTTGATCTATACAAGGAAATGACAACAAGACCTACTGACCCACTCGAACCTAATGAGTTGATATATAGTACGCTGATTCAGGCTTGCTCGCGTGATCCAGCTTACCACCTTCAGGCATGGAAGTTTTTGCTTGAGCTTCACGAAAAGGGGCTTTCGAAAACCCGACAGTCACTCAACTCAATGCTTGCGTTGTGTGGAGAAACGGGTGAAATTTCCTTTGCTCGGGCAATTTTCTGGCAAATGTGTGCTGAGCCTGTTTCCTATCCCGATTCCTTTTCTCTTTTTTGCCTTTTTAAAGCATATTCAAACTACAAACCGGGAGCTATTTCGCCCGTTCTTGGAACATCTATTGGCTCCAAGCTTCGTGCAGCCGTGTTTATGAGTTTGGACAACACCGGATCTTCAAGAATTGATGCTGATCTGGCACCTCCATTTTTACCTGCCCCGGTATTGAACAACAAAATCCAGGTTCTCGCTGAAAGCCGTGCTATTTTCCAGTTTTTCAAAGACCTCCAACATCCCCGAGTTGATGATCCTGAGGCTCAAGCCAAGTCTAACAAAACAAGATGGATTATCAGTCCAGTTGCCGGAAAAGTTGATTTTATTAACGACAAGACAGCGTCCATTTATCTTGAGATTCCAATCAACTTGGATAACCATAAAGAGCTTACATACAGATGGAAGACTGCAACTTGTGTGGAGGTTGAACGCAATAAAGTTTCTGGCCGTCCTGTATCACTTTTACAAACTGGTGCCGCTAAAATCGACGAGGTTCTTGAAACTGACAAAGAATCATCTGCCACTGTGGAAGATGCAGCATCTGCTGATGAGCCTAGCAAATCAGCTCAATTTGTGGAAGACTCTGAATCCACTACCTATGCAAGAAAAAAGCCAACTCAATCTAATGACCCGCTTTACATGAATCGCGTTCCGCGCACTGCACATATGTACGATGTTCTCATTTCTGGGCATTCTAAGAACCAATGGAGCTATGAGAAGGCAAAAGGTGTATGGGAATCGCGTGGTGAATGGCGTCGAAACCCATTCAGTACCTATCGCCAGCAACTCGACCAAGAGAAGAGGGCAAAGGCAGATTTCAGTTTTGCTCGAAGAATGGTTGAGTTCCTTGCTCGTGATAAGAAGCTTGAGGATGCTGTAGATCTTGTCAGATCTTCTACAAAACAATTTGTTTGGAAAAAGTCTCATCTCATACCTGTCCTAGAGGTTGCACAGCAGTATGAAAACGAGGAGATCATTAGAGCTGTAAATGGCATAATTGGCTCCTATAAATATCGAAATGCATAAATTATATATATATAGTTAAAACGTTTTGTCTATTATGAACGTAATTTTTATTTTTTGTAAATAGTTTTTTTAATCACGAACCTACGAATAGATGTTAATTGTTAAATAAATACATTGAGCTGTTAACAAGTATTAAAGTCGGTATTATCTGACTTTTTTAGTTTACTAGTCACTAAGCAATCGATAAACTAGATGTTAAACTTTAGGATTTTTCATCATGCTGGTTTAGATTTATTTGGATAATCAGAATCAGAGCTAGGTTGCTTGACTTTGTGTTTTGAAAAATGTGCCTGTAAACTGGAATCAAGTGTTGATAGTGAGTTCAAGTTCAGTATAGGTTTCCAAAAGTACTGAGATGCTTGATCTAAGAAACGTATAAACTACCACCATTTATTCATATTTTTGTTTCATAATCTACATAATTAAATCAATCTCTTTTCTTCTTCTTTTTCTTCTGTTAGTTATCTCTTTTATTTTGAATCGCTTGGTTTCGTGGTTGAGATTCTGCAAGTAGTGGCGCGGCTACAAAATGGACACTCGACTAACAAGATTGTGCATCGTGCGGCTGCGTTGGTACTTTAGGGTTTACCAAATTGTTCGGATAGCTGGACAAAAAAAAACTGCTACTTTGTCAATCTCTGTAAATAGCTTGGCTAAGATATGGAAGCTTCAATTTCATTCTTTGTTTCGGATAATTGTATAATCCACAAAGTATTGACTGTAGTCTTGCAACCGGCCTTATGTCCTTAATATCCTATACTCAGGTACGTCTGAAGGTATTACTTGAAATTGTTGAGAGTCTTAAAAATTTTGAAAGTTTTACAAACTTTGCCATAGAGTTTACTCAAAATCTTTTGAGAAGAACTCGGATAAACTTATTCCTAAAGTCAAAATTTAAAATTATTTATCTGGTATTATGGTCTAATAAAGAGGCTTTGAGTCATGTTCTTCAATGGAAAGATGTAGCATTTTTACTCTCTCGGCTTTCTTCTAGAAACCCGTTTTGATGAATGAACAGTCACGTCAGCAGCCATAAAAAAAGTTATGATATTTTCCTAGAAAATTGTACACATGCAATCTTTATTATTGTATAGCAAATTCAGACTAGATTGAATTGAAAATATTTTATGTTATTGTATTTCATGCTATTGGTAGTGTTTTTTTAGTACCGTATAATTCTTTTTAGAAAAAGTCTAATAAAAATAAATTTCTACGACCGACAAACATAAAGTACTGTTGCAAGTAACAAATGATCAAATTACAATGGTGGTTTATTCGCGACTAATTATGACGGGCCAATACAAGTTTCTACTAATAAAAAAGATATTGGATCGAGATTCTTTGACCAGGAACTTGTTCTCAGTTACGTTTCGAGATTTCTGTTATTAGTATTAGTTGGTAAAGACCATATTTTTTCCATCGTATAAACTACGGTTAGATGATTCAGTAATTTTGAATTAAGATTGGTTGGGCCATATCAAATATACATTATTCCAACATTCTTTACTGATTTTTTATGTACTTTTTGAGCAATTATATTGTTTTCGGTGAAACTGCAAAGCAACTGACTAATTCGCAACAAGTTAAATGCTCTCCAGTGAAGATCCATTAAACGCGGCAAGGAGTTCCTGTCTTTTCAAGAAAATACGAGGTGTCAACCTATCAAGCCCAGTCCTTGATTCATGAAAGCAACAACCCTATTTTTGTTCATAGCTAGGTAAATCACATGAACGCCCGTTGCAATTGTAATTTATCCAACTGTCTTTCACGTTATTATTATTATAATCTTACGCATTTGTAATCTTGTAAACTTTGAAATCTCTAAAGTATCCAGCCATTTTCTGTGAATCATATTGTTAGAAGCTAACGGTGACTAGTGGAAAGCTTCTGGCAAGTTGAACAATTCGCATCTTGAGCATGAATCCAATTCTTAAGCATCTCCAATTGAACCTTGCATTGTTCAAATGTCACTGAAAACAATACATAATACATAATGTGTACTTTAATGTTGATAAACGATTGTTAGCCAGTCAAACTTTATAGATTCTTTGGAAAAAAACAATGGTAATTTGGTAAATCATTGACAATATTTGATTTTATTTTGTAATAAACCTTTGCTCTAATTGATACAACATACCAACTTTAATTCAATTGAATTACATTATTCAATGGTATTTAAAAAGGTCTCAATCCTTGGTATTTGTCTATTTCTTTTTTTCCTTTTTAGAAAAGACTCCTTTATCAAATAGATCCAAAGCTAATACCTTCTTATTCACATCCCGGTTTTCATTCTCTCACTCGCCTGATTCTCGTTTATTCGCTAAAATGTTGGCTCAATTTCTCTTGACGCTGGCCGCTTTTACTGTTGCCAAAGCTGCTCCCACTGGAGTTTCTCCAGACATGGACATTCCCGTTTCCATTCCCGAGATCAGTAGTGGTTCTTCCACTGGGCCTAGTCAAGTTTCTGATATATTTACTTCCGAGCCTTCCAGAAACGAGTCTATTGTCGTTGGTATTGAATCGGTTTTGTCAGGATCTAGTGAGCCCTTAGTTTACATCCAAGCTGCTCCACCTGCCGAAGATAACAAGTTGAATTTTGTTCCTCCTTACATCACATACTCCACTATCAACAATGACTACACATGTAAATCATTTGATCAAGTTTCAAGCGAATTTGCCGAAATCAAGTCCAAGGGTATCACTGGTGTCCGTGTTTACGGTGTGGACTGTAACGCTTACTGGACGGTTCAGCCTGCTGCACGACAGAATGGACTCAAGATCATGCAGGGATTTTACATCACACAGGCTGGCACATGGACAATCAACCAAGCTGTCACGGATCTCGTTAACTGGATACATACTCAAAATGGTGGTAACTGGGACGTTATTTCTGCAGTCACCGTCGGTAACGAAGCCGTGACCTTTGGCTGGGTTACGCCGGAGCAGCTTCTTGGTAAGATCCGTGATGTTCGCGGTCAGCTGTATGCTGCTGGATACCGCGGACCCATTACCACTGCCGAGATTCCTTCTGTTTACATTAACAACCCCATGTTGTGTAATGGCGACGACACTGTTGATTTTGTTGGTGTCAATGCCCACCCATACTTTGATGCCGGCAAAACCGCTGACCAGTCCGAACCCTTTATGATTTCCCAAGTTGAGGTTGTCAAGCAAGCTTGTCCTGGTAAGAGAGTCATGGTTGTTGAAACTGGGTACCCAAGTTCTGGCAACACTCATGGTAACCAGGTGCCATCTCAAAGGAACCAGGCTGTAGCGTTGACTCAGATCTTTAATGCTTTGAATGGCGATGTTGTTATGTTCACCATGCACGATGACCGTTGGAAGCAGCCTGGACCTTTTGGTGTTGAGCAGAGCTTTGGCATGTTCCACTTGTTACGTTAGGTATGAGACTTGAGCAGGAAACACCTTGACGTTTCCCTGTTTGGTGGAATGTACCTCGACACCCACTTTTTTAACATCATTTGCGTTATCGCTTTGGATGTTATTTCTTTTGCTATTTAAATTTGTTTCTCATTCTTCTGCTTAGTTGTTAATTCATTCAAAAAGAAATAAAATAAAAACCAATGTTCCTGAATATGTACAGTACAGCCACTTAATTGTGTGGCTTAATTAATCCCAAAAAAATCTATTATGTTGTAAAAAATACAGTTGATATTCCATTAAAGTTTAGACTTATTATTTGATGCTTCGGCAATTTCCTTTAGTGCCATATCCGCCATTACAGAGACCTGTCGGATATGCCTTTCAGCGTTTGCACTAGACGCCTGTTTTCTGGCAAAACGAGCCTTGATGCCGTGGGCAATGACTGCTAATCTAAAGTTGGCCGCGACTTTACCAAAATTCCAATCCGGGGTAGCATCGTAACCCGTTAACGATTGGTAGAGTTTCAAGTTCTCGGCAACAGAAGGAAGACCTTCTGGAAGAGGTGTTTTGGTGTTTGCCAAGCCTATTCCCTCACCCAAAATGGCCTCGTCCCAAGAGAAGGGATGCAAAAGGTTGGAAAGATCGGCAAGTGGGTGGCCGACAGTACAGAGCTCCCAGTCGAGGAGAGCAATGACTCTGTTTTCGGTTGGGTGGAAGATCATGTTGTCAATCTTGTAGTCGCCGTGAACGATTGACACTCTGTTGGAAGGGAGGTTCTGAGCCATCCACTTGACAATGTCCTGGAATCCGGGGATGGGACCAACAATCGCACCGGTGTCAAGGTCCTTGACTTCGGACTGGGCCTTGGCGACAGCACCTAAACTGCCCAATTGGCGGGGGTAGTGGCTTTCGACTCGCTTGGTGAACATGGACGGAAGCTTTCTTGGGTCCACTGAATGCAGCTTGGCAAGGGTTCTGATGGCCGATTCCCAGCACTCTCTGCGATCCTTGGGTGAGAGCTCAGGCATGGTGGGGAAGTGGAAAATACGGCCCTTGATAAACTCCATAATGTAAAAGTCGGTTCCAATGACACTGTCATCCTGACACAAGCAAATGACACGGGGAACGGGGAAATCCTCGCCGTTGATTTCGCGCAGAGCCTTGAGGATGGCAAACTCTCTGTGAACGGCGTGTGCGGTCTTGGAGATGATCTCTCCTGGAGGCTTCTTACGCAGAACATACTTGCGGCCCTTGGCGTCTGTGATTTGGTAGGAAGGGTTAGATTGGCCAAAGCCAAACTGCTTGAGAACAAACGGGGCTTCAAAGTCGGAGGGGGAGATCTTGGTGAGGTAGTTTTCGAGGTTTGTGAGGTTAATAGGATGGCGGATCTCGCCGAGTCCAGCTTCGGTGTCGACTTCGTCCTTGACCATTGTTAATAGGGGTGTGTGTGTGAATAGTTAGAAATAGGTGCGTGACAGGCGGCAAACAGGACGAGGAAGCGGCCACTATTTATACTTTTGAGCAGGAGTTGCGGGGGAGGAGCATTGCCAGCAGCTGAAGCGCTGCAATTGGGCGCAGCAGGTTTGACGGCGAGACCAGACAAGCCTCGGCTTTTCCAGGACAGTTAAATTTACTCAATGTGTGTGTGCATGTTTGTATACACAGCGCAACAGAAGGACAGCCAGGGTCATACATAACATGGCTGCGAGAAATAGAAATACCCCACTGGTCGAGAAGACGGTTCGTAGCGTTTGGCGCGGATTTCATGGATCGCTGGTGTCCAGCGGTTTTTCTGTGCAATGTCCAGCATCCGAAAAAAAAAAAAAAAAAAAAAAAAAAAACAGGAGAGAGAAGCCAGTTTTCGTGGGGAACTGGCAGGCAGGCTGGTAGGCAGGCTGTCACTGGAAGCGGTTTGCTCCTTCGGAAGCGACCTAGGGCTAGGGTATGGGCAGACCACCCAAAATGCAACTTGCAACAAGCCGCGCCAGGGCTGAGGGTTGCGAGTGTGGTTACTTGGCGATACTTGGCGATACTTGGCTGGCGGACAGTGTGTGTGTGTGTGTGTGTGTGTGTAAGGCCAAACACGCTGTAGGTATAATGTACGGGTTTGGGATGAGCAACGCGCATGGATTAAGGTCCATAACAAACCCGCACATTCTCGCTTTTCCGGGAGTTTTTCCAGAAGATGCCAGTCATTTGTAAGATAGTTTAATCGTACTTTGTTTTGTTGCAAAATCCACGAAAACTAGGACGGCGTATCGGCACTTTGTCCATACAAATTGCAGGGTGTGGGTTTGCCCCGCGTACTTTGTAATACCGAATACCGAAGACCGGGTGTATCCACCTTTGGGCTTTTTCTTCACCCGACACTTTCCTATGCACGGCTGATGAGGGCTAGGGTATCACGTGGTTATTAATTTTTTTTTTTTTTTTTTTTTTTTTTTTTTTCAATTCTGCTGCGGCTTGGTTTTTTTTTCAAAAAAATTTTAATTTTCCCATTTGCGGCAACATAATAAAATATATATTCATACCCACGCGCTCTCTACACAATGCCTAAAGAAGTCAAACAACGTGGACGAAGAGGTGAAAAGGCTCGTAAGGAGTCCACCCAGGATGAAGTGCCGACTAGAAACCAGCGTCTCGATCAAGAAGAGGAATACCGCGACACTGGCTACAGCGAGGACCATGAGCGCATCGACAGAGACGGCCAAAGTTATGCCTCTGGAAGCAACAGCTACGCTCCTCATTATGATGGCGAACAGACAACCTTCTTCGGCCTGTTAGACGAGCAAGAAGTCGAGTATTTCAAGCAGGCTGAAAGCACCCTATCTGTCGATGCCTTTGGATCATCCGAAGAGCGACGAGGATTTGTTTTGAGTGTTATCGAGGAAACCAGAGGCAAAGAGTTAAAGCTAGTCACAAACCACATTGGTTCAAGATTGTGCGAACGTTTGGTCTTGCTTGCTAATGACGCACAGCTTTTGAGACTGTTTAAAGCCTTTTCTGGAAACTATTCCCACCTCGTCAAGAACAAGTTTTCTTCGCACGTTGTGGAGACACTGCTGGCCCAGGCAGCTCCTCTTATTGAGCGTGAAATTTTGGATCCGCAATATCTTGAGAATGTCGAAGAGTCTGCCAAGGACCAAGATGGTGACAACGACAGCGGCAAGTCCTCCATATTTGGCCACGATAAGGTTGAATCAATCGAGAGCTTGTTCCTAGGCATGGTGGACGAAATCAAGCCAGTTGTCAGATCGCTACCAGAACACCAGTACGCCTCGCATTTCTTAAGACTCTTATTGCTCATCTTGGCAGGCAAGCCTGTACCATCCGCCACAGAATCCAAATCAGCTCTTCGAAGTCGTCGCAGTAAGGCTGCCAGAAAGAAAATCATCCTAGGCGGCACTCAAGCATTTTCTCACAACGAAGAAGGAACCGAACAAGTCGTCCAAGTCGAGAGAACATACCAGGTCCCCAAGTCATTTAGCAAAGCGCTCGACGAAATTTTGATCCAATTATTAAAAGACCTTGATACCTCCTCTGCCAGAGAAATGTCCATCCACGCCATTGCTTCTCCAGTCATTCAGCTCGTATTGGGTATTGAATGTGACAGAATCGCAGACTCTAATCCTAACCCTCAGAAAATTAAGATCCCTACCGACACTTTTCTTTCCGTCTTATTCCCCTACAGTACACACAGGCAAAAGAAGCTTGTCAAGGAGGGCAAGAGCGAACATGACAACCAGAACGACAAGCAAGAAAAGGAAGAGTCCAAGAAGAGTGAAGAAAGCTTTGTGGAATACCTGTTATCCGACGCCATTGGCTCTCACCTTTTAGAAGCTGTTATAGACGTTCTTCCTGTCAAACTTACCAGCAGATTGGCAGATAATTACATGGTCGGCCGAATTGGAAAGCTGGTTCGCCGCCAGGAAAGTGGAAACTACGTTGTTCAGGCCTTGTTACGAAAGATGAGTGGCAGAAAGGACATTGCCTCCAAGATCATGGATGAGCTTATTGGCGAGATCAGATCAAAGCTATTCTCTAGCAACGATAGCACTAACGAAGAAGGCAACAAGGATCAAACTGGCAGCGAAATGAACTACGGTCTTGCCCGAACCATCATTGAAGTTTCGCAGCAAGCTTTGGGTGGATACAAGTGCGACGAGGTCATTGATGTCATTTTAGAGAAATACGATCCCAAGAAGGATGGCTCTATTTTGACAAACTTGTTGGGAATCAACGCCAAGAGAGTAAAGAAGGATACCAAGGAACAGGAGTCATTTGGAAGCGACAGTACTGAGGTTTATAGCAATGCCATGAAGATGCAAAAGGCGTTACTGTTGCAGGAAATAATGAGCGTTTCACCTTCTGTTTCTGAGATTGTACTTGAAGGACTTATTACGTTGGGAGACGCTAGCAGTGATTCCAAGGATTCGATTTATTTAAAGCTTGGCCGTGACAGCATTTTTTCACATGTCTTTGAAAAGGCCTTGGTAGTTACCACCGCCAGCAAGAACACAATTCAACGCCGCCGATTGCTGAACCATCTAAGTAAGAGTGAAGTGTGTTGCGGATTGGCCGCCAACGTCTATGGATCTCACGTTGTCGACGCCATGGTTCCTTTCTGTTTCCGACTAAAGTTTTTCAGAGAACGCATTGCTGAGGAGCTGATCAAGCAAGAGTCCGAAATCAAGATGACGCCCTATGGCAGGTCTGTGTGGAAGAACTGGAAACTGGATGACTACCTCAGAAGACGGCGAGATTGGTGGAACAAGGTCAAGGAGCAGGAGGACCAAATGAGTGAAACCCTGGGTGTTGAAAAGAAGGACTCTCGATCCGAAGGCCCAAAGGTTTCAAGACCAAAGGCGGAGGAGTCCAAGGACTTTAAGAAGAATGGAAGCGGAAAATCGAAACATGCTCCATTCAATAAACAGCATAGACCAAAGATTTATTAAAAAAATTAATATATATATAGTAAACTATTTTTATTGCATTGATAAACAGATGTATTAATATTTGAATAAAATGTTGAATTTTTGAATTTTTGAATTTTTGAGATTTTCAGATTTTCAGATTTTGATTATTCCCAAAACTTGGATTTACCACAATTACAAAATTAAAATTACCGAGCTTGATAAAACTCAACAAAACACTGATACATCTTGTTTATTTTATACCTATTTTCGAGGCTTTCACAGTCTTGTATTACGAGAATAGGAATTTACCAAGCGCCCTTGGTTCTTCTCGCTCTAAGGCCTAAGAATCTGGCCAAGGTATCAAAATGACCATCACTTTGTTTCTTGGTAAGTTCTGATTCCTTTTCATCCTTCACACTGGACTTGACAGCATATGAGCCGCCCAAGGATTCGACAGTAGCCCCAGCGGCAGTAATCAGTGCCTCCATTTCTGATTCATCTGGAGGCAAGAGCTCATAAAACTTGCACCAAGCTTCCACATCTTCTTGACTCAAGTTTTTGAACTCGCCCAAGGTCTTGGGGAAAGGGTTGACCAAGTAGTATAAAGAAGGATCGTGTTCCTGGGCAGTAGGAATGGGCTCGCTTTCTTCGTCCTTCTCCTCCAGAGTAACAGAGTCAGGATTAATGACGAATGCCTCACCTGGGATAGAACCATCAATACTACCTAACGCAGCGATAGGATCTGAATCATTGACAGCAAACCCGTTTGCCTGCCTTCTTATCGCACGGTTTTCACTAAAAATAAATAAAACACATTAGTTGCAGATCAAAAGGAAACAATTAATTCAACTCGAAACTTACAGTAAATCTAGTTGACCCTGCAATTCGGTAACTAGTTCAACAAGATCGTCACCACGAACTAAGCCATCACCTTCTTCTTCTCCTTCTCCTTCTTCTCCAAGAGCACCCTCGGGAAATTCATCAAAGTCATCAGAGGTGCCTTCATCAAAAGAACTCAGGGCTCTGGCTAGAAGATCTGATTTTGCCACGCCTTTTTGTGAGGCTGCTGATAACGATCTGCTGGAAAGGGAGCCTGGTGCGTCTTTTGGCGATTCCGTGGATGAGGTGCCTTTTAGTGGGTGGAAAGTTGGTATGGTATACTCGGCGACGACGTCGTTGAATTTGACGCCGGCGCCGGGCTTTAAGTTTTTTGATTTGAGAGTTGGGCTGGGGGTCTCGTCTTCAGAACCAGGCTTGCTCGCATCTTGCATCAGCACATCCCTAGGCTTGCCGTTCTCTGTGCTCGACGGTGGTGCGTCATCGGTGGAAAGGCTAGAGACTTTGGGAGGGTTCAAACTGCCGAGTTTTGTGCGCTGGTTTTCAATCTCGATGGAAAGGACTCGCTGTCCGGTGTCGGCAACCACTTTGGAAGACTTTGCGAGCTGGTGAGCAAGGAAGTCGATTTCCTCCTTGAGGGTTTCCAAACTAAGCTGTTTAGGAGCGGCTGTGTTTGAAGGTGGCATTGTAAAGAAATGATATATTTAAAACCCCAGGTGGCCAAGTGTCTTCAAATAAGTATCCTTGAGGAGTCAGGTTCTGTGGAGACTAGTGTTGATGCCTGGGTACGGTGATGAAAACCCTTGGAATGAGAGAGAAAGTGAATTGGTGGAGCGGGTGCGTGGCTTTGTGTGGATGGATGAACTTTGCTGTCTTGAAAGAAACAACAAGACTTTCTATCTTCCTATACCACAAATACCACAACATTGCTTGGCTGGTCAAATTTTGTAATCGGTTCAAACCACTTGACTTTAAATTGCTTTAAATTGCTTTAATTGACTATCATTATGTACTATATATTATTATTTACTGATACTGCTTACAAGCTGCTGCTAGATGCCTTGTTCAAATACTCTTTAGGAAGTTCGCCACCTTGGATCAGGTCTGTATAGGCTTTGCCAACGAAATCACTAATATGAGACGTCAAAAGAGCTCTGCCATGCTCCTGGAATGCGCTATAAGAGGCGTAGCGCGTGATTGCTGAGGCTCCAAAGGCGGCCAAAAGGAACAACGTGCTGTCATCCAGAGGTTCCTTCTCGCCTGGAAAGGTCAATGGACCGTGATCCCATAATCCCTCGTTTTGAAAGGCTAATTTCCAGGCTAAAAACGTGGCCAGCGAGCCAGAAAGCGTGTCACCTTGGCCGGACACGCGCTTCAAGCCGCCGGGAAGTGGATTGCAAAGGGTCAGCTTGTCATTTGAAATGTAGTCGTCTTGGCCCTTTTCCAAGATTGTCAACCCACCGTATAACTGGGAAAGCTTTTGAAGAGAGCTGGCATGGCTATCTTCGTTCTCTGTGGGTTCAGTAAACCCAACTGCTTCCTTGAGCCGTTGAAACTCCACAACGTTGGGGGTAAGAACTGCCTTGGTATAGCCTTTAATGATATCAGGGTTTTTCTGTATGATGAATAAACCATCGGCATCGATCACAATTGGCATGTTTCTTTTCTTAACTTCCTGAATGATCCTCTCCACGGTTTGGATCATGACCTTGTCGCGTCCTAGGCCTGGTCCAATAACTACGACATGGACTCTATCAATGATTGAAAGGACCTTTTCCAAGACAGAGTCCTGGTCTGTGGGAGTGCCATAGGATGCGTACTGCTTCTGTGACACACTGTCATACAGGTATGGGTGGACCATAATGTTGGGAGAGTACGACTTGATAGCGGTACTAGCCACCCGCTCGCAGATGATGTGGGACATGTCGGCGCCGAGCAGCGTGCAAGCCATTGCTGAGAAGAACGGAGCACCCGTGTAGTCCTCGCATCCTCCGACCACAGCAACTCTGCCTGATTGGCCTTTGTGGAACGACGAGAGCAATGGAGGGACCAGCTTGCGAACAAGAGAAAGAAGAGCTTGAGGAGAGTGTTGATGTGGCATTGTCAGTCAAAGGTATATATGTATAATGTGTATAATTTGTATAATATGTATAATATGTATAATATATATAATATAAAAAAAAGAGCAATTGAGTTGAAGGAAGAAGATCAGGCAACAGATGGAGAAGGTTAGTTAGTACGATTAACAAGGATTGCTCAATGTCAAGATGGCTCTACTTAAGTCACTCACTGCAATACGCACAAAGGATATGCCATGGCAAACCCAATCCCCAGCTGGCGTTTCCCAAGCCAGCGATATTCTGAGACTTTCCCCGAGATCAGCCTGGGCTATTCGCGGTCGCATCTTCAGCGGTTAGTAAGGCTTATAAATTGATCGGCCGGGGATGATTTGCAATCGTGGGCCATCCTCTCACCAAGTTCTCCTCCAAATTTCGTCATTTAGCGACCCTAACCCTGCTCATTTTCAGAACCTTTTTTAGTAATTGCTTCTTTTCTTATTTCTTTTCTTCTTTCCTTCTTTTCTTCTTTCTTTCTTTCTTCTTCTTCTTCTTCTCTCTTCATCATCTTTCCTTCTCTAAACATTAAACTAACCTTTCACAATGGTCTTTGCTACTGCTACTCGTCGCCTCTTTGCATCTCCTGCTAGAGCCTCTGCTGCTTTTGCCGGCTCCGCTTCTGCTCCCCTCAGATCTAGCGCCTGGGGCCCTGCTATCTTTGGCACTTCCCTCTTGTTCGCTTCTTACGTCTACTACTCTTCTTCGTCTAAGATTGCCAATGAGAGCGCACTCAAGGGCGACAAGCAATGGGCTGACTTCAAGCTTGTCAAGGTTCATGACCTTTCCTGGGACGTAAGTATCAATTGCTGAACGATTTGACGCGACTAAACTGAGCTTTAAACTAACCACTCAATTGCTTCCATACAGACAAAAGAATTCACATTCCAGCTTCCTTCTGGCCATACTCTTGGTCTTACTCCCACTTCTGCTGTTCTTGCCAAGTACATCACTGAAAAGGGCAATAACGTTATTAGACCTTACACCCCAGTCAGCGATCTCGAAGAAGTTGGCTCTTTTAAGCTCATCATCAAGCGTTACGAAACTGGTAAGTTTGGTAACCACATTTTTGGCTTGAACATTGGTGACTCTGTTTCTTTCCAGGGTCCCATCCCCAAGTACCCTTGGACTGCTAACAAGCACAGAGAAATTGCTTTGATTGGCGGTGGTTCTGGTATCACCCCTCTTT